>JBAMJR010000020.1:5040000-5640000 GCA_038501785.1 Myoxocephalus aenaeus | reverse complement strand
GAGCAGCGCAGAAACAGGTCCGACTTGGAGCGCCGCAACTCCCCAAACTGCCTCCTGGGCACTGGTGGGGGCGACGCTCGCTTCCAAGGGTCATTCTCGTCATCATGCTTACTTGAGTGGTTGCCATTGGTGATACCGTCACCGGTACCATTTGTAAATCCGTTCTTAGTCCGTTCAAGCGTACAGCTAAGCCCAGGGCTGGGGATGGACCCTGGGCTGCGTTCTGGATCTGTCTTACTGGACCTCCTGCTTCCTGGTCCTCCATCCGTAGTGTCTTTCTCATTGGTCCAAGACATGCGGCACTCTCCATCCCGTGATGGCGCTTTCTCTTCACCGATCACCATCTTCTGGATTCTGCCTTCACTTCCGCTTCCCTTCTCCCTCATGGAGCCCTGGAAGAGGCGGCGGACAAAACTGTAACCCCTCACTTCTGTGTTATTGTTCTCTCCCACTGCTGCACCGTTGGGACTCTTGCACTCTTTCTTCTGTCTGTAGATGACGAGGGAGTCCGGCCGCAACATGCGCTTGCCTGTGCTTCTCCTGAGTACAGGGGCACTGTGCGGCGCCACCAAGGCGTTGATGCCAGGAGTCCTGGGGTTGGGAGGCAGTACACGGTTCGCATTGCTCCTGTTATGCGCCTCAACGTCCACAGAGGTCCGTCTGTTCTCCTTCCTGGAGTCATCATTTTCATTCTCATCTCTTGAGGTGAACGAGCCAGAGAGTGTCGAGAAGGGGGTGTTGGACGAGCGGCGCGGGGGAAGACGAGGCGTCAGGCTCCCGGGGATGGATATAGCTTGGCGGGGCTGCGGTGGTGGGGTAGCACATGGCGCCAGCACAGGCTCCTGTTTGGTGTTGATCACCTGCTGGCTCTTAACATATTTGGCTTTGTCCGCCTCAAGCCTCTCCACGGCGCTGATTGAGCGGCCGTAGCCTCCGCCGTCTATCTGTCTGCGCAGGTAGTCTGGACCCTTGTTGAGGAGCCTCAGAGGAGATGGGGATCCAGCTGGCGTTAGGGGCTTCATGTTGAATCACTGAGCCGGGAAAGACATCAAAACTGCAGCCCTCAAATTACCGACAGCCCCCAGAAAGCAGTTTGCAAAGGTTTCAAAGGGACGAAACCGGCTCTCTTTCCGATTCAAGCAGCTCTTGAATCTTCTTTGAGGAGTATTAGATGGGTAGCAATTCAGGAGACCACAGAGTCCAAGTTTGTTGAAACTTTTTCTATAGATAGCTTGTAGTCTCTTTGTTGGGCAATGTAAGCGCCCAGACAAATTGATATCTCTATCCAGTATTTACACAGGCATTTGGATAGGCAGGCAGGGCACAGGGAAGTCCTTTTTTTGTCAGCCGAAAGCCCTCCCAAATGAGACGCTCCCTGCCCACACCGCAGCAGAAATAGCAGCCAGGGTGCACTTTGAAAGAGTTGCTTTTTCCTCCCCCACTTTTTCTTCTTCTCTCCTTCTCTCTCCCAACAACACCCTTCACTGTTGATCTTTTCAGTGACGGCTGCCTGGAGAAATTAGATATAATGGCCTCAAATATTTGCTTTGTGCAGGTTGTCTGAGGGACGCCGGGTCGAGACTTTTATTGTTCGCCGCCCGTCGTGGTTGAGGTGACCTGAGGGTGGCCGGCACCAAGGCACTTGGTTCGTTGATGGACAGATGGGGCAGATGCAGATCTCGTCCTTGTCCTCACCTCACCTGCGGGGACTCCTGGGAGACACAGAGAGAGAAAGAGTGGGTTTTAGTTAGAAGTGTTATTCTCATGGGCAAAGCCACAGAAACCAGATGGCAGGAAGAACGGTGGTCCCTAAAGCTCAGCTCAGATTCTGCTTATTTAAAGCTGAAGGGAGTTGCTTGTCTGGAGCAGACTGCAGTGCAGAGCAGACATGTGTCAACATTTGATGACCTTACATATTAAATATTATAAGCATACAATAATTTGACACTTTCTTAGTCAATGAGAACACATGTACGGGTTCAACTACAGGCGACATTACCATGTTGCAGCCGAACCAGAAACATTGTAGAAGTGAGACAAAATGTGATTTTCCTTTGTCACGGAACGTGATATAAGCATAGATATCACATATATGAATTAACAAACACATGTGGGTAATGTTTCTTATGCATGTCTTCAACTTTTGTCTGGTTTGGATCTGGCCTCCTGCAGTAAAGTAAGTGTGATGTCTGTTGTCCAGACGTTCTTGCAACATCCTGTAAGTGTTGGATGAAAGATGAATGGATGCAACAATGTCTGTTGTCCATGCGCATGATGTGCCTGTTCTCTGCTCAGGAAGTACTGAATTGTTATTTTCTTTCTGGACAGATTAGGCCAAGACAAATGGCAGCAAGTACAAGATCCTGTAGTTTGGATCACTGAGAAAAACTGGCAGGCAGAGACAGTCTGATTTTATTTTGACATCAATGCTGTGTATATATACAAATAAAATAAAAAAATCCCTATATCAAAGCACTGCTACAAGCACCAATTCTGCTCTCTGCCACCGCAACTACATGAACATAAAAGGACATGTGACTGAAGGAAAATAAAATAACCATCTTTTGACAGATCAGTGTAGCTGACGGCTTTAAAGTTTCAAACAAACATCTCCACTGAAAACGAGACCGAGGTTGTTCTCATTTAAACAGCTTTAATTAAACCAATACACTTCTGAGGCAATAACTCTTTCACAGTCACAGCTTGTTCTTCAAATTAACAAGCCATTAAAAAAGTTACGCGATGCTTTAAACCGAACATAGATAAGGCATGACTCAGTGAAACGGGCTGCCCCATTTTGCGTTAATGAGGTGTTCAGCGGAGAGAGACATTTCATATCTTTTAAGTTTTCGTGCTATGTGAGTATTTGTGAGGGGGGAGGAGGCTGCACGTGTCTATAATAGAAAAGGATCGCCCCGGGGAGTATTTATAGCATGAAAACAACCCAGCGCACTTATCATGTGTCTATGTATATATGTGCATGTATGTGCATGTGGTCATGGGTATATTTGTGTATCTGCTCTAGTTTTGCACCTGAGCTTATAAACTGTGTGTGTGTGTGTGTGTGTGTGTGTGTGTGTGTGTGTGTGTGTGTGTGTGTGTGTGTCAGCACGAGGCAATAAGAGGCTTCCCTGTAAATTAAAGAGGGCCAGATGCAAATCCTTTCTCTCATTCTGAACGTTTTTCATGTCGACAAAAAAAAAGAAGAAGCGTGTCGCTTGCGGAACAGGAAGATAAAGAACTTGCCTCCTCAACTTTAAGCTGTATGAATGTAAATTAAATGTATGAAGAGTCCATCTGGAGAGATAAATGTTGTGTTTCTATGCTAGACGACAGGAGGGTGTTGTGCTTATTGTTCAGTCGGGTCTGCCAAGTGTTATCACATTTTAACTTTTCCTTCACATGGCGTAAAACAATGAACAACCTTCTTTGGCAGGAAAAAGGATCCATGTCTCGTCGTTAAAGACAAACCGTATGACCCAGCTGATAATGGCAAACACAAACAAACACTTAACCCTCGGTTTCCCGTCTTGTATTTATAAAGCATTTTCTGATTTGTGAGATAGTAAAAAATAATAGTGTGACAGAAAGACATGCAACAACGGCCATGAGCTACGAAGCTTAGGACAACGTTAGAAACCAAACTCAAACCTGTATATCAGCCAATTACCAGCAGTTTGTCTATGGACATTCATTTATAATTTAATTTAATTTAAAATTATTTCATTTGGCTTACAAGTAGCTAGAATTAAATAAATATATATTTCACCAGGCAATTCCTAAAATTGGCCACACTTTTCTTCAGGGTTCAGTTTAACTTTTAGTACGACTGTATAGTCTATTACTACTGAACTCTTAACTACTATTGATACATTAGAAGGTGACATTTCACGCTCACGTAACTCTACCTGGTTCAGTCTGCTCACCCCTCTCCCAGGAGCCCGAGCCTGTCAGATGGCATGCCACTATAAATTCACAGAGGAAGGGGGGAGGGGTGGGGGAGGGGGCAACAGCCAACTAGTTGTTGTTTTTTCCAGATGTCAGGCTGTCAGAGCTCGGGAAAGTCAACCATTGTTGAGGTAGAGTTCCGGGAAAAATGTCTAGCAACAGGTGTGGAAGGAAAATAAAGGGCATGACACAAGTAAAAAGGGTAGAAAATGAGGAGGAAGTGGGAGTAGAGGTTACGGTGCGTTGCTGGGGTTTGGGTATTTATTAGACACCTTTCTTCCGGAACAATCTGTTCCCCATCTGTGCTCAAAATGGATAAGGGGCAGGTTAATGCCATTGAAGCGTTAAAAAGGGGATTATCGCCATGGGAGCCTAAACATAAGTAATTAATCCTGACGGTAGCTTTCCATTAATAAAGGGGGCGGGGTTAAAGCATGCAACATGATATCAATACAGCGACCGTTAATCCCTCCTGACCCAACACTCCTGACCTTGAAATCCACAACAATGGGAACAATATATTTCCAGCTCCTAATGTTTTCCCTCGGCTCTACTCTTAATGATAGTGCACATTCATTGAATCTGACATTATGAGCTTGAAGGAAACCAGCCGCTTTCAGAGGTTATCTCTTGCTCCGAGTGCTATCGCGGACATCATATGACTAAATCTGACTCGGCTGTTCGGGACACGATGTCTTCACCAGAAAACGCTGCTGAATAGAGATGACTGGATGAGTACATCTTCTCAACAGAAATCAATAAGCTGCTCAAACAAAAACGGAACATCAGTGGGAAGAAATGTGCGTAATGAAAAGGTTACGTTTGACAAAACACACACACACACACACACACACACACACACACACACACACACACACACACACACACACACACACACACACACACACACACACACACACACACACACAGAGTGAACCAGTGACTCAACTGGGATTTGCTGGAGAACAATAGTCACCATTAGCTCCATTGACCATAATGAGCCAGATTAGTACCCGGCACCTACTCTTGTGAACTCAAGGTTAGCAAAATCTTTCTCTGGGTGCGTGACCTCCTTTGCCTCTCACTGTAGGTTGTCGTTAACCTCTAAACCCTTTTCATCTCTCTAGTGAACAACCCCCCTTCTCCCACACCTTCTCCTTCCTAATGCTACCTAGCATTGTGTCTTTCATTCCTGCTGAACTCTCCTGCTCTCCACGCCTCCTGTAGACGCCACAGGGCCTCCTCAGCCTCTCATTTCCCTCCCTACTCCCTCGCCCTCTTCCTGTCTCTCTCCTGCTCTATTTACTATGCGCTCCCTGCATCTGAGTGCAAGCTTCAAAAGCTTTTGCCAAAACAAGATGTTTTATTTATGAGAATTGATTTTTAATTTTTTGCCCATATTGACACCGTTAGTTAAGTCAAATGTTCATATGGAGCAGTAATCCGAGGGGTTGCAAGAGGAATCTGAATTCCTTACAAAATAGAAAAAACATGTATTTTCTGAAGTCTTTGCTTATTTCTTTTTGAGAAATGCTGGAGAGTTGTACCTCTTCTGGACCCTGAAGGGAATAATCCCATTTTATTAAATCAACCTGTGACGGGGGGCCAGGAGCAGGCATTGCTGGCCTATAAAGGGTCATACACCAAAGGGTTCGTGCAGAGTCCTCTGGAAACATCCTCTGTCATCCACACAAAAATCTATTTTTACATTTTTACCAGCTTTTTATCGCTAGTTTCAATACAAAACTGGTGTGGGCGCTATGTCGTCATTAGTTTTCTTCTCTTTTCCCTCTATAGCTGTAAATTCAGCAAATATACTAATTTAACAGCTACAAAGACAAGTTGGGCAAATATCTGCCTGATTTGTCGACTGGAAACCAGTTTCAGATGCTGTTCAACAATTCAATAAGCACTCTGGTCCATTGCAACTAAATATGTATTCCACAGCTCTACGTGAGTCTTATTAGAGGTAGCTCTCAGTCAGCCTCTGACTACACAGTACATATTACAACATGACCAGGAGGATAGTTACTGTTCACCTAAGTGGATGAACATACAAGGAAACAAGTGAAATCTCTGTAAAAATGTCAACCGCCTCATTCTAAAAGTGATTTATGGGGCGTGCGGTCAGTGCAAACGATAACAACAGAATTCAAAACTTTCACCGACTCCAGGATGATCAACTCAGCACGTTAAATGTGCAACCGCTCTCTTACACCTTCCATCCCTCTGTTCTTTAATAAAACTCCCCTCTGTCTGTCTGTCTGCCCTCTATCTTCCTTTCCTGCCTCCCCCGTGTCCTCCCTGTGAAGCGGATGGCCCAGCCTGCAGGGGAGGCTTAGCCGGGCGGCCCCATGCAGCTAAAGAGGAACCAGATGTTTTGTGTCATGCTACATCAAGACGCTCGGCAGCCCTGACAGAGACCTGTCATGTCAATTTTCCTTTTAATCAATAGCATTGTTTGGACTACATTCATTTGACCGCTTCAGAACACAAAGCAGGTTATGTTTGCTATCGATTGTACTGTCGCATACACATATTTGACGGTCAAAAATAACTTTAAAAAAGCCCCAGAAAGAACTAAAGACCCCGACATATCCAGGAAGTGGTTGTTTACCCCACAGAAGAATAACTTCATCAGGGCTCGCTGGGCGTATCCAAAGACAAACCATCTGGCCTCGGATCAGAAGGTTAAAGGAAGTTTCCGTGTGAATTATGCATTCAGTGAGGTAAACACGAGATAAGAGGTTAATAGATTCACACGGACCACCTTTGAAGCTCTCGGGAACGAATGCAGCACACTTACCTGTCAGATTAATCCTCGGACAGATGAGAGGCATCTGCCGCCGTCAAGGAACCAAATGGCCATCTCTAATGTCTTTCCTCTCCTCCTCTGTCGTTTTCTTTATACTAACATCTGGCACCACTTTTCAGGATGACACAGACTAACGATCATCACCAGCCAACACTACAGACCTCAAGAAGTCTGTTATAGGGCAGGACAAAGAAAAGGAGGTGTCTTTTCTATTATCCATACCGGTCTTTCTCTGCATAATAAATGGACCAACAACAATAGTCATCCTCCAGGTCTACAGATAAGTCTTGACCTGGGTGCTCTGCCTCATTAGTCAGGGAGGGAAAGGGACAAATAACAACATGGTGACAGTAAAATGAAAGAGATGGAGCCACGGGACAGACACTGTCCCCTCAAAGACAAAGCCCGGCAGCCAGTTGTAAATCCTGTCACCATTGTGATGCCTTGAGTGCCATTAGCCGCTTGATCTACGGTTAGAGGCTACCTTGGAGATGGCTCGGCCACCTGGGACGACTTAAGGCACCCCCGAACTGAATAGGCCCCCTCCCAAACAGTAAAATGGACAAGATGGGCTCTTAACTCACTGCTGCAGCTCTTTTGTCATTCAAAGCAAATCATCGCAGAGACAGCTGAGCTCTGGAGCAACAAACCAAAGAGGCCTGTGCAGACTTTAAGATGACAGGGATAAGATACGTGCCATGCTGGGTGCATACACAAGACCACGTCAATATTAGTTAAAGATGGCACTCAAGCGTGAAAACACAGAAGTCTGTGAAAGGAAGTCACTCACGATAACCCAAAACCTTTCAAATGAACAGCTAATTAGCCACTGAACTAAGTAAGTCGCGCCAATTGGCTAAACTGGCTAATTATTAGCTAAGAAGCTTATTAGCTTGTTAAAAAAAAATCAAAAACAGAAACTAACTTTAGCCTGGGTGTTGAAACTAAATTTAAAAAAGTGAAAACAGAAGTTTACAAAAAGCAGAATTCACATTATACTCAAGTAACTTAGAAAACATAACGTTTAGCTTGTAAATTAGATAATTATTAGCCAACTGGCATGTCAGCCACCTAATAATCAGATAAAACCAAAAAAGATAACCTATGATGTGTATTCTTTTGTATATTATAGACGACATTATGATTTGCCAAAACAATCACCGGCTTAATCGATAGCAAAAATAATAGTTAGTGGCTGTATCCAACTTATCTGAGGTAATAAATAAAACAATGAGATTTCAATGACTGCTTTAACGTGTGACGACCTGTAACAGCCGTTATACTGTAAGTCAGGTCTTTACCAGAACTGTTACGCCCATGCAGTGCTAACACAGATAAGGTCTGCTGAGATAACGTGTTCACATGTATTCTTACTTTTATCAACAGACTGTGCAAGTTCCTTTTTCCTCTCGGCTCAAGAGTGCTGGTGCTGTTGATAATTAAACAGCTCTGACCTATAACGTTTTATGAGTCACTAAGTGTTTACTTTTTCAGCTACAGTTTTGAAAGCAAACATAACTCTTCTCAAGCTTTGCCTTTGAATGTCTGGCCAACATTTGACTCGAAATTGTACCTTGAATTCAGTTTTAGACGATGAGAACAATGAGACAAGACTATCATTAGAATCAAATTCCAATTTTAGCCCAAATTTGGACCCAAAAGTCTCTCAGATGATCTCCACCCCAGGTGCACTGTGCCAAGAAGTCTAATAATCGACACATAGACAACCTGAACCTGCCTCGCGGTCCAGGAATGTTAAGCCTGGCTGCAATACCTCACTGCTGATGAGTGAACTATTGTCGGTTGAACTCGTGCACTTGCAAGAAGATGACGTAAACCTTGATCCTTATATAAGAACTGTACAGAACATTTATTATTATTAAACACGGATCCAAAGAAACACATTGGATAACTTGTATTTGTCTTTAGCACTCTCTGACTGCACTCTTCTGTGGAGCATGGCTGTATTAAACAATAAAAAGAAAGTGTCCTAAAATAGCAGCTCAGTCATTTCAATGAAAGCTACTCAACATGTTTCCGCTCAGGTGCTCGTATTAAATGCACATAGTGTCTCTTCTGATTGAGCCTGCCTGTCTTCCCACATTTATTCATTTTTAGAGCTTACTATGTTACTACTATAAAATAAAATGAAGATCAGGTCCCAAACATTCATATGTTCTGAATATTTGCTGTTTTCTTAAACCTCTTTAGGTTTTCTGTACGTCAAAAAGCAATTGTGTTAATTAGTTTATCAAGAAAATAATTGTCAGATTAATAACTGTAGCTCTATGTGGTGTATTAGTCAGGAAATGTCTTTTTTTCTTTTCTTTCTTTCTTTTTTTACATCTGTTTCTTTCGAAATTGATCAAAATCCTTTTATGTGACATGACCTGCTGTTCCAGCCGTGGCCACTGGGTCTAAATCTTTAGTTGACGCCGACCAAAGTGTGCAGTGTTTCATCTGGATGTTTGTGTGGGAGAAGACGGTAAGAGAGAGTTTGAATACCAAGTGTCCAGATCTGGGCTCCATCAAGTCGACGTCCCAGCTCTGGACCGCATTGTTTTGTAAATTATGACCACCGCTGCGGCTCCCTTCACATGCTAGCCTGGCTTATGTGAGCCGCAGTGACCTACTGTGTGTGTGAAGCACAGCCCTGGACTGGGAATGCACTTTGCAACTCAGGGTAACACAGATCTCTCCTTAAAAAGCCTGTCCCGAAGCTGTTTATACATGGACAGAATTCTGGGCACATCCCTCCATCTCCCAGAGTCTTAAATTATGAAGGCCTGCTCCCACACTGTGCACCCTCATTAAGCTCTCAGCTGGGGAGACTGCTCTGAAAGACAGCACTGTCTGGCCAGCTGCCAGATGTTTTATTTCACCAAGTCGGCACATTTTTCACTCTGCCAGGCATATGTCCGCTCCAACAAAGTGATGAAAGACGCTTCAGTGGATGGTAGCCGTCAGACCCGCAAAGAGCAACTAAAATGTCAAAACATGGTAAGTGGTGTTAAATCCTACACCTGCAGTTGAGCTGAGCGCAACCTCGCCATGATGAAAAGCCTCACAACACTGTGATGCGAGAGGTTGTCGTACTCGGAGAGGTGAGCTCAGTGAAGAACTCCCACAGCGACCAACAAGACAATTAGTGTAACGTCTGTGTAAAGCCTAATTCATGCTTCTCCGTCAGGTCGACGGCGTACCTACGCCGTAGCTTACGCGTCGACGCAGACCCCTACGCCGTAGCCTGACGCGCACCTCCAAAAAATCCTAACTACGCGTCGCGTTGACGCGGACCGCAACGCTGTGATTGGTCCGCTCAGAACGTAATTTCCGGTGGTTGCTCTTTCAGGTTTGTCTTCCTACACCGCTATTTTTAAAGTTCTTGTAGACCGGTAGTAACAATGGACCAAACAGAAGAACGAATCATCGAGGAGGTCAGGAAATACGACCACCTTTATAACTTTTCTTCGAGGGACTACAAAGACTGCAAAATGACATTAAACTCATGGCGAGAAATCGCGCAAAACACAGCCACACAGGCACACCCCCCTGGCGGCATGGCGGTTAATTGCAGAGCAACGCGGACCCTCGACGCAGAACTTCGAATGCTCAACGACTGCGTCAGGTCGACGGCGTACCTACGCCGTCGACCTGACCTGACGGAGAAGCATGAATTAGGCTTTACCCCACCCACCTCACACACCAGGTTGCCAAAAAGGACATTCACGCAACATTTGAAGAGTTGTTCCAAACACGTGTTGCTGATGTTAGCAGTAAAAAGGTTAGCGCCGACTTGTGAGGACTCGTGAAAGGGATTGTTTGGGGTTGGTTAGAGCTTAAAGCGGCTCCAGCTGTGCTGTGTCCTCGTCTGTGACTGGAGTGTCAACCTCTCTCTCACACACACACACACACACACACACACACACACACACACACACACACACACACACACACACACACACACACACACACACACACACACACTCTCCACCACTTAAAATGTGCCAGCATCGATTTGCGATTCTGCACAGCTGAACACTGTTTGATCAGGTTCATTTGGTTCAATTCCTGTTGAGAAAATGCTCCACTAACACATGTGCATTGACTGCTTATTGGATAAACATCAACCAATCTTGTTTTTTTTAAAGGCACAACATTTAATTTGCTAGCTAGCTTTAAAGTAAGGTAAACAGCCCCTGAAACGTGGCTTCAAAGCTTCAGTATTTCTCTGGAACTGCAAATATTACAGACGAAATAATTAAGACTCATTAACATTAACAGGTGCAGGTGGTCAAATTGAATTGACAGTTCTGAAATCCTTAGCAAACAACCCCCTAACTCCCACTTTGAGTCATCTTTTGCTGAAACCTGATTGGTGCAGAAACAAAAATAAGGGACATCTTTTTCAAAGTGAGTCCTGTCCCCTTCATACCAGTGAGAGAAACACATGTGCAGAAATCTCTCGTGTAAAATAACAAAAACATTGGCCCAAATAGTTTACTTTCATGCCCCATCACTCCTAAAACGCTGATTCAGAAAAGGTTTTTAGGGCCCCACATTCAACATTAATCTATGACAACTTTCCCAAAAACAAAACCTCAAACAAGCATAACCACTTGTCGACTACAAGAACAAAATAACAGAAAATTTCCCACACAAAGACCCTCGACCGAGCTCTTCTGTTTTTCCTCGCTGCCATCTACGCTTAGCTGTTAACCTCCCCTGAACCTGCCAGCTGTCCTCTCTCATTACCGATCGAGCGACCTGCTTCTCGGCAAACAGCCCCCCGAGTGCCGCGGAGAGAGACCCCCGCCGTTCGTCGCTTCTCCTCCTCCTCCTCTTCCTCCCTCTCCTCCCTCGCCTCCTGTCAGAATCAGAAAACATCTGGAGGAGCCGGAAGAGTTTTTGTGGGGGCTGCGTCGATGGTCCCGCTCCCGTGTCGGCGGGACCGTCCGGGCCTGTGTCATCTTCCTCGCGGTTGAGCGGACACAGCGCGGCACGGCTGAGTGTGATGGGATGTGGCAGCGCTACAGAGGCGCTCCGGTCGGACTGTGAACAATTACGGGGATGTGAGAGCAGCGGAGAGAAGGGCTGCCCTCACAGCTGTCACCCGCACACGGGGGACTGTTGGGAGATGGAGATCTGTCAGATCATGTCCCATGATTTCGTTGCCCACAATGAATTTTGGATCGAGTTATGAGCCCCACGGAGCTGCGAGGTGACGTGAGAGCAGACTTAAGGCCTGCTGGGAATGACAAAACTTATTATGGTAACGATCAAATCAGCTCCAGAGTTGGATACAAACATTTGGTGCAAATCTTAATTTCTGCCAGCAAGCTGGAGAAGCGTACTCAAAGACAATTCTCAAGAGCGCTGCATCCAAAATCTTTCAAGAGCTAAGCCAACAAGTGGAGGTTTCACTCAAAAAAAGCTTAATCTATTATGAAAAATATGTCTCTGCTCATCAAATGATCACTTCAGTGAACATGATTCCACACTCAGTTGTTTACAAAACAGGAGAAATACGAGCTCGGTACATCGAGCAGATGGTAGGTTTTACTTCTCCTTCTCAGCCAGCCATACTTTATCAGAGTGGGTATCACTTATCACAGGCTACCTGTCTGAATGAGTGGATTTGCTGCTGGATGTAACTGAGAACTGTGACTTTTTCAAACAGTTCCTCCTGAATACCGTCAGCGAGGAAGTTCCCAGAGACAGACTCCACCAGGGCCCAAACAAGGAGCAATAAAGCTAAATTATAAGTCTGGTGGCTTGTGTGTGTGTGTGTGTGTGTGTGTGTGTGTGTGTGTGTGTGTGTGTGTGTGTGTGTGTGTGTGTGTGTGTGTGTGTGTGTGTTTGAAGTCTCATACTGTTGTGAACCTCAAATCTCTAAAACCAGCTGCTGTTCAGCAACACACACACACACACACACACACACACACACACACACACACACACACACACACTCTCTCTCTCTCTCTCTCTCTCTCTCTCTAACACAGCCAGGGGGAAGATGATGTCATTAGCAGGGCACGTTTTTCGTCTTTAATTAGAAACTCAAGCTTCCCGCCGTAACTTGGGGGTCTTTTTTGTGTAACCATGCAACAAAACGGGGATTAAACAGAACAAAATGTTTGACATCCCTCTTAAAATGTGACGCGTTCGAGGCAGGAAAGCAAAGCCATGCCATGAACCCGACTGCGGTACAGTTGAACTGCGAGTGATAAGAAACACATGAGTTCACATTGTGAACTAAAACCATGAAATATTACGGCTTCCGCTCGTCCTCCGCAGTCGGCGCTGATGTGGCTCGAACCGATCAGATTATACACCCGTAGAGCCACAAAAAAACATTTTTGTTTTCAGGGGAGAAAATTGTTAAATGAGAGACGCAGTGGAATCCTTGTGTGCTATTATGTCCCATAAGATATTCCCGTCTTTGACCTGCTAGATCAGGGATCCTGGGCTTCTGTTTAGACGCCTCCGGTGAGGTGAGCATATGGAGAGCCATGAGTACGTTTGGTGTCCTCAAAAGTCATGAAGTCAGCATGATTCTCAAGGCTTTCTAAAGCGTGGCCTCACCAACACCATCCTCATCAATATCACCACTGGTGCTACGAGCCAAGCATTTCATTTAATCCTGTTAATGATGTTGGGCCTCCTGTCAGCGCCGCAGACGGAGACTGCAGCGATCAGCCCCGCACTCTCTGCTCTGTAACGGCAGGAAGTACTCTCGTCCGCTCCGCTGGGATCAGCATCAAACACAGACGCAGCCGTGTTACAGCTGGAAAATTAGCGCACTGCCACATGGAGCGCAGGAGAAAAAAAAGCAAAGGGCCGTTTGCGATTGCTCCACACAGCCATTTTGCAGGTTGGAGAATTCAGTCAGAGAGAGATTGTTTGTTTCCTGCATTTAAACACACGCAACATGTTGGACGTCTGTGTTTATGATCCGTGACTCATTGTAGCTCTCAGATTGGTGGGTTTAAACTTTCAAGAAAAACCAAAGTTGAATCATGGAAAGGTAGGGAGATAATGGACCTGAATCTGCCTTCTACAAAATGATTATACCTCATGCATAACAAGTGCTTTGAGGGAGATCAGACCCAAATCTATGAGGGCAGCAGCTTATATAAGTGTATCTCTTAGTCGTAGAATTTAAAGAGCCCCCCCCTCTGGAAAGTAACAGCGAAAGCCTCATAACTGCACCATCACGCCCATGATCTGCATCAAAAAGCATGAATTAAACCGGCACACGTGCCAAACCAACGGGTGCTCACCTATGAAATTTCAGGGTGTTTACAGGACATGTGTGGTCTGTTTAGTCTGGCTCCAAGTTGTTTATGCTCCTGACCCCACAGCCAGCAAGCCATTGCATGAAACACATCAGCAGAGAGTTAGGGGGAGGGATAGAGGAGGGTCAAGGTGGAGTTGACCCCGAGGGCACTCAATTGTCTCCTAGGAGGGGAAAGTCTTCACAGTCTTTTGGGGTTTTAGAGTGGGCGCATTGCATAACGACCCCCTCAAGTCCCCAACTTTACTATTGTTCTTTTGTGAGCTCTCAGGTGACACCGTCTTTTGGCTTTGTGATGTTTTTATTCGTACGACCGACGGAAAAACACGAGACATTCGTATGTCACAAATGAACTGATTGGTAGGAAAATGCTTGATTTAAGTTTTGGCATTACGAAACCTCGCTCCCCTGATTGGACGTCTGGATGCCAGAGCCTCACTTGTGCCGTTCCCCTGATTTCATCCAGATGTAAATATTTGTGTGTGGAGCAGTTAAGATGGGATCAACCTGCCGCCCCAGGTTATCTGCCATAATAAGAGCTCAGCGGCCCGTCAACCCTTTATTACTATGCAGCTATTACTGACTGCTGCTGGACTTCAAGGCTGAGTTCAACCAGGGAGCTCACATATACGTTCACATGGCAGATGATGAATTGCTGCATTTGTCAACTTCACCAAAAAAATAAATAATAATCCATCCAAAAACCTGGTTTATCGTTTATGGATCATCCAGCTACAACAGGTCTGACATCCATCACAGTAATACTGCCAAGCAGAATTTGCCTTATAGAGAATCAGCCATAAACACATCATAAACATCTCAGGCATGACCCTTCAGAAGACAACTGAAATTAATCCTGTAGTAAACTTTAAAAGGACAGTACTATTTCTTGGGGTGTGTATACAATTTAGGATTTAACTTGTATGAATTCCTAGTACTATACCAAGTAGCCTACAGTGAAGTCTAGTAATCACCAGTCAGGGCAACACTCGGTGCCACAGCACTATAAAGTCATTTTAGTCACCGCTCCAGCTGTTCACATTCGCATATGGTTCATTCAATGTGCGATCAATCCGTGCCAATCTTTCGCTCGCGTGAAAGTGTAAAATAGGGCTGCCGGCACAGTCACAGAGACCACAGATCCGATGAATCAATTCCTACCCGAATCCACTCGGATCGGTCCCCGGGAAAACTTCCCAAGTGTGCATATCTCGACTCCCCCGTCCGCTAATATCGGGGAGCATTAAAAACATCGCTCACCTTGCTCGCTCAGTTTATCCGCTCGTTCAGGTTCAGGCTCAGGGTCCTCTCTCTCTCTCTCTCTCTCTCTCTCTCTCTCTCTCTCTCTCTCTCTCTCTGTGAGGCAGACGGGCTCCAGCGCGGCTCTGCGCTCTGCGGGGACTGCTGGCACACTGACGACCGCCGCTCGGCAGCAGGCGATAAAGAGGGAGTCCCTACGGAGGAGGAGGAGGGGGGAGGGGGTTGGGCAGGTATGAGGCTGTTGTGTGTAAACTGACTCCTGTGCAGCATGCAGGGAGCCGAGTGTGGGGGGGAGGTCAAATATACCATCACGATAAGTCATTTGGCTTCATACATTATTATTGGTGGAAGTTTAATCAAATCAAGTTGCATAATGCTTATCTTGAAATATGTGGTTGAAGTAGCTGAGGTAGTAGCTATTTCTAAAATATCTATACTTTCCCACTTAAAGCCAGGGTTGGTAATCTTCGTGGCACCGAATGCAATGTAATGTTCTGCTCATGAAACTTTCTTACGAATTTCTTGCTCATTTCGCCAGTTTTGGAGCTGATGCTGGAAAAGAGGTGGCACCACTGGACTGTTTTTTTTGCATTTTTTAAATCTCACATTCTCTTGCTTCATTTATCGAGATTACCAACCCTGCCTTTAAAAAGTTATTAATGTGTTGTAGGTCATATAAGCAGTAAGGACTGAACAAATCCATGGATTCTACATCATTTAATTCATAAGAAATACTTTTTTACTTTTATATTAGTAGCGCTACTTAGTTTTTTTGCATTCATCTTATAGCCTATACCGTCGACGTCAAGGCCCTAACACTTATTTTTTTTTGGAAAGAACTGGAGAACACCTGAAGCAAAATCTGTTTATTAACAACGTATTAACTTTAAGTCTTTATAAAGTATGGGGTGGGGGGGAAGCTGACCAAAAGTGTACTGACACTGAAACATGCACATTACTAAGAGTCGACAACCATATTCTAGCAGCTTTGTGAGGCTGTGAACTAAATGCTAATGTGAGCATGCTAAATGCTGACATGCTAACCGTTAGCAGGTATGTTTACCATGTTCACTATATAATAGCTTGGTGTATTAACATTGGAACTTAATTGTTAATCTGCACCAAACACAAAGTGTAACTTTTACAGATGTTTGGTTAAACAACAAAATATAACATTTTCGAAATAATTAAATGCCCACTAAGTAGTTTGAAAATAGCTTCATTCATGCTGACTGATTGTACCAGCATACTTGTTAATGTATGTCAATCCAGCATTCAGTTGATTGATTGATTGATTGATTGATTGATTGATTGATTGATTGTGCTTTAATCAGGATTGTTCTCTTGTTGTTGATTAAGGACCTAACAGTGCACTCACACTCCTACATTATCTCAGCGGACTTTTAGCTTTTAATAGCCTGACAATTACCAGATGATCTGAGCAGCTTCATCCCCTTTTATGTTATCAACAGTCACATGTGATGCATTTCGATTAAAATAATACCAGAATATGTTCCTTATGTGGGAAAACATTCCATTCACAAGATGTATTTCAATGTATTTCTTTCATTCCTGGTCCTCTGCTGCCTTTTTGAGTGAAACATATTTGTCAATTGGCTGTGGGCAATAATTGATGAGGTAACAATATGCTGTTTCCCTCAATGCGTGATTCAAATCAAAGAATAAAAAAGCAAACTTTGCAGCGATGTGTTGCTCGCTCCCAGCGACCGTCCTCTCTCCTGTTCTGTGTTTTTTCTGCTCACCCTTCACCCCCCTTTGTCATAAAACACAGTTCACCAGCTCGTAGAGGTCGGGAGAGAGGGAGAAGAGAGTGAAAGAGAGATAAAGGAGTGATCCGCGCATTTCACACACACCTGTTTCTCATTCTCAAGCTCATCACTCTTGACAGGGTCGACAGGCGAGTGAGGAAGCCCAGCGCACGCAGATCCACCGAGTAATATTTTACAGAGAATATAAACACGCTTCGAAACAGAGCCGTGCTCGGCCTCACATGATCCACGCACGGTGCGTACACGCATCATGTGCACACACTCCTTTCCTTATACTGCCATGCTGCCACTGCTGAGCATTTCACACTCAACGGGCCCAAACTGAGGCGGTTTTCTCTCTGTCGAAACCGATAGAAAGGTGTATAAATGTGAAGTTTAAAAATAGCAAGCACGCTCAGCAAAGCCTTGAGAGAATAGAGGTTTAAAAAAAGAGATCAATACACTCCTGTATTATTAGAGGTATGGCATTTCTCAAAATAGAAGTTCCTCTTTCTGCAGTACACTTGAGGCACCCCCAGACTGGAGCCGTGGCTGCAGCTCTGCCACATCTGGTCACAGTAACACGATCTGCAGATCCCGTTCCCTGATCTCTGGCCCCGCAGCCACGACTCAAGGAAGCCACACTTCCTGCTGAGCACTCTGTGCGAGGTGGCGGGTGACCTCAACCTTGTTTGACGCCATCTTTTCGCCCTCCCCTGTGTGGAGAGTTTTCACTCTGCTGCTGCTATGTGGCTGTGGATGGCTGGCAGACGTAGCAGGTGGCTAATTCCGAGCACGATTCCTGGTGCCAGCCAGTCGTTTAAGACCCTGTTAACTGGAGGCGATAATCCTGTAAAAGCTGTGAAAGATCACGCACAGCGAGGGCGAGGGAGACAACCAAGGTCCAAAAGGATCTGTAATGTTTCAACTGTGAGAGATCACACTGGTTGTAGCTGCTTGTGCGCTCTTACATTCGGTTTGAGTTTTAGAGCCTGAGAGTGAAGACATTTTGAGTGGTCCATACTTAATGAATGGGCTTTTATAGAGTTAGGGTGAATATGTCATAGAAAAATAGTTACAGTGAAAACTGTTTACAGCGACATCTTTGGAATGTCCAGAGTATGCAGGAAATGAATAAAAACTATTTAAATTCCATAAGCACCCAAAACTCAATTGGCTTCCATTATGTTTGGGTGAGAGGAAAAATCTTTGAGACAAATGTGTTAGTTCTGTATTGTCTGTGTGGCCAAAACCTGATAAAACTGAGCCTCACCGTTGAACTGAATGACTCACATGCATCCTCCTGCTGCTGTAAACAGTCAGGGCACCAAATGTATTTTGCTGGAAATAGTCCCCAACAAATTCATTTTTTATTCCTGTTTTTTTTTTTTACTTATGCTTAAAAAACACACTGTGCCCAGTGGTTTCAGAGATTTTGAAGCGTTTTTATTTTGTTAAACGGAACAATATATCTGTAACCTGATGTTTTAGATTGATCTTTTGTAGAAACCAGTGGCCTTGGGGCTGATTGCCACAGACAGGACAGGGAAGTCCAACAGTATTGAATGATAAAATGCTGCATTGTTGTTTTTTGGTCTTTTTTTTTAATGAGATCTGGGATTGTTTGAATCACAAACAGGCCTTGGCATACCGGTTAAAATGTCCTTACGCTCATCATCTAAGATTCAATGTGGTTCTCACAGAAATGGAAGAACAAGAGCACACACACACACACACACAGACACACCCACACCCACACACACACACACACACCCACACCCACACACACACACACACACACACACACACACACACACACACACACACACACACACACACACACACACAAACAGGCTTGAGGATTAATGACACTTCAAAGGAAGGAAGCCGCACCGTGGCCAGTTTCCTGCCCCGGCCCATCTTGGACCATTTGCTGGCATCTCTGTAGCTGACGACGGCCGTGTGAGCCATGTGGTGGCTATTTGGAGCCACAGAGGTAATCGTCTGGAGCAGCGTTTTGTCTTCCGTATGAGTTAAGTTCAACAATAAGCGTCCTGGGGCACCTTAACCAGTTGTGGTATTGCTCAAACTTGATGGAGCCCATTTGTCTTGGAATGAAAGACGTTTCTCGGGTTTGATTGCGACCGCAGTGAAAAGAAGAGGGTTGTGGATCACTTGATCTTTTTCTGTTGACCAATTTATGACGTCCCAGGAAAGAGGAGGTTGGATAGATATTTGACCTTACAAGGACTCGTTAAAGACACACTAATCTTTATGTTCATATTAACAATGGATCACATCACCCAACTCTGACTTGCTTTAACACCATTCGTCTCATTGTTTTGGTTTTACAGCCACACAGTACGACACATTCCCAGCACCAAATGACAGGCAGAAACAGTCGGCAACATAGTGGAGCATTTAGCAGATAAAGAGCCAGATATTTCCTTCAGGAGTTGGAGACTAAAAACAGAGCTAAATGAAGAGTGACTGTCAAGCGCTAATTCATCAGGTGGCCAGACACATGACTCCAAATGATACCAGTGAGGCTGGAGGTCAACTTTATAAGACAATAATAATATGTTAATGCTGTGTGCACAGCTTGTTCCTCTTCCCTATGGCCAAAATAAATCCATAATCACAGTCTTATTGGGAAGGATTATGGTTTTAGTTAGATATTGAGAAAGTCAACGTTAAACCATTATTTATATTTAAACAAGATGTTCACAAAGCCTTCTCCAACCTAAATAGAGAGCTTTGAGTTGCATTAAGTGTCCTACAATACTGTCTTTGCTACTAAGAGAATAAGAACATCACTTATAGGAGGCAGCTTTGACTTTTCTGCAGTCATTTCATCTTTAGTGCTGCTTTTATCAACTAAAATATCTTGTGTAACGATCGTTTCTCTCCCCCTCATCCCTTCATGAGTGGAGTGACTTAAGGCCCAGACCTGGTGGTTGACCTAAACATGCTCGTGCCGGTGTGTCCTCTTTTGTTTATCTTGCCCTCTGTGCTGACCTTTACCCCTCTCCCCACCACACTCCTGGCAGTTACGACGCCTTTTGTATGGCGTTTGCATCTGGTGGAGGAACAGCATGTCCCTACATTGTTTAGTTTTAGTGCTCACAATCTCTCAGAAAGAAAGGGAGGAAGACGCTCGCAAAAAAAAGTCCTGAATATGTCAGAATTGTTGACCCGGGTCCACAGTAGTTTGGATGGACATTTGGATGGACATTGAGCTCCAACATGCAGCGGCTCTGATCGAGGTTTGGGTTACAGCCGAGGTGTGAAGCACTGCGTTTTGGATCTGAGCCTGTCTGCTGACGTGTGTCTGAGCAGCTCACAGCTCCTATTGTTTACTGAAGAAGTGTAAGAGGAGAATGTCAGGAATGCAGTGTGTGTAATATTTCCGAATATTAAAAATCAATATTTGTGTAAGTAGTGAGAGAAGCCGCTATCTGATCACATGGGGAGACATTCTCTGGGTATTTCCACTTGGCTCAGGGACTCACAGCCGTTGGCAGAACATCTTTCCTGTGGTGAAACAATACCAGACGTTGAAGGAGCTGGCATTATGAGAAGCGCTCTACAGACAGGCCAAAAGGTCTTCACATAAACAGCCCGAGCCAACACATTCAGGCTTTCAGTGAAAACAAACACTGGAAAGTAGGGGATTAGTCTTACTATGTGGGTCGGTGTCTGTCAGCTGGATCCTGGAGAGGTTGTCATGTCTATATAGCAGCTCTGCCACCTGCAATAATATTAAAAACTGTAAATGTTTGTTGGAACAATACGAAAAAGAGGACTGGATTTTAGCCGAAAAGTCGTTATATGTTGTCTTATTAAAGTCCTGATATATAAAGTGATCCAAAATCAAACATTTGACCATCAAATACTCACCTCATTTTGGCTTGAAAGCTGGCGGCGGAGTTTGATCCATCACAAACAACAGCAGCTGTGGTCCGCTTGAACTTTCAACTTGCAGCCAAGTAAAACACCAAGGTCAGACTTGAACATAAAACATAATAAATACATGTAACATATGATAGCATAAATCATTCACGGGTCATGGTTTTCACAAGTTAAGTCAAGTGAGTTTTATTTATACAACACCCAATATCCCAACTGATAAGAGTGTGACATAGAAGCACTCACTTAAATCGAGTAATATCAAGAGCTTACAGGTGGACAGTGGAGATGTTCATTTTGGGTGGATGTTTATACATTTTCACTGAATTTATTGCAACCAACATACTATTTCAAGCTAAACACAGGTATGCCTTACTCTTCTTACCTATACATTTAGAATACTTTGGGTTGTGGCTTTTGAATGCATCTACATTATCATGCAGTATTTCCTCTTCTGATGATCTCACTGTCTTTGGAACTGTGAACCCACATTTTCCCATCATAAAGTGTTACCTTGAAATTCATATTTAAAGTAAAGATTTTTGGAATGAACTCCAAAGTCATGTAAGGGAAAGATGTTTTTAGTTTTTGTTAACTTTTGAAATATTGTTATGCCCTGTAATGGAGGATGAATCTGGACAGTCAGTGCTTTACTGGAAGCCAGACAGACTTCAAAGGTCTTCTACAACAGAAGGAAAACCTGCCCATGCCCTCGAAAAGAATCTGTCAAACAGCTGGCACAGAGCAGATGTGGATCTCCATCCGGGCTAATCGCCTCAGTACAACCCTCCTCTCAAGACACAGCAGCTCAAGCCGATAAATACTGGGCCTATTAGTATCATTATGGAGCGCTCTACATCTTAAACAGCCACCGCCTCAACTGTATCCCTACAGCCGAGGGACCAGGTGAATTCAAAATGGTTTCCACATGCCCGGTGATGTATGGCTCCTGTAGGCTGGCTAATGAGCTACACCAATGGGGAGATGGTTACCAGATTGGGCCTAAATCCCACCGTTAGCAAACAAGCTAAACAAAGCCTCATCTAAGGAGAGTCATGCGCCAACAGCTTTTCCCGTTGTACTTCACCCTCGGATGACGACGACTAAAAGAGGATGTTGTCCGTCCGGATAGTTCTCTCTGATGTATGCTCGTCCCCCGCAGGAAGACGGGAGCCTCATCACCTGTCCTGTGGCAGAAGTGTTGAGCAGGGTAAGTGTCCCTGTGACAGGCCTCATTGTCCCCTCAGGGATGGAGGTTCGGCCTTCCTTTGTGCTTGTCCCTCAACAGGAGACACACGCCTTTTACCGTGCATGTGGGGACATGCATGGATTCACATTTACCTAATTTAGCCGCTCTGCTTTTTGAACAGCGGGGTGGTCGGATGTGAACAAACTGATGCTGTCAACACACCTATGTCGCCCCAAAACATGAGACTAAGTGGACATGTCTTGTCGGAGCGCGAGGCGTGGTGACGTGGCGCAGTTTGCTTGTCTCTTGTTTGTTCCTGATTAGCTTCACACGAGTACGTCTTTCATGAAGTTGATTTAATCTTTCACAGATTAAATCCCAGGCCAAGAGATTTAATCTTTAACAGATCGTTTTAACAGAAAGTCTGCATGCTCAAATGTTTTTGACAGCAAGCAAACATTCTGATTTGAACCTTGTGGTGTGGTTAAACCGAGTGAAAATGTTAATTAATGGGGGCTTGCAACTGTCTGGATCGTCCATGTGTTGACCAAACGGTGCTCCGGTTAACGAGGGTTGGAGTGCAGCATCTTGCTGCCAGGCCATAGAGGCTTCACACCCATGCGCCAAAGTGTTTGTTGCCTTTTTTGACGAGGACAGTGACAAGCAACTACAGCATCTGTGCCACGATGGGCGCTGTAATTCAACAAGTGTCCAAATGACCATGAAACCACAAGTCACGGATCAAAGCGGATATGAAGCTCTTTAATTTCCTACTCTTCTTTTCGGTGCGGCTGGATTTGAAGCCATTTCTGAAACACATCATCTGAATGTACAACTATTTTATGATGTTAATTCTACTGGGAGAATGTCTGTTAGTCTCTAATGAGATTGCGGCCCCGGGGGAAACACATTTACAGTCGCTTGAAACAACGGCAAGTGTTTCATGTTAACTTGTCAAACATGGGTCCCAGTAGGGCATCTGCAGCTCTCGGCGCGACCTTGCAAGAGCTCACCGTGCTCGCAGATCTTTAATTCTGCTGTTTGGCAAATGTCACTGGCAGTTTGTGCGTTCCCATGTTTCATGGCTGTCAGTCACAGAGGTGGTTTTTGCTTTTAACCCCGTGGAGGTTCAAAGAGAATGAATTTTCCCAGTGCCATCAGCCTTAATCAAAATCACATTGTCTGCAGCTATTGGCCCATGGTGAAACTCGAGGCTTATCCAGAATTTAACTTTGATTAGCCTGCGTCCTGGGATTGAGTTGCCCACCGTCCTCTGCTCTTTGATCTGCTAGAGCTCTTGCAGGAAGCTTTAGTACCCCCTAATGAGCAGTTGGTGCACCAGTCCGAGCTTCCCTGAGGGGTTCACAGAGAAGACTGGCCCACAGTGTGAGCACCAGATTGGCAGACACACGGTCTGGCTCCAGCCACGGATAACCTCGGGGTACTCTCATGCCGAACGTCACATGGTCATTAAATCAAGGAGCCTCCATTAAACTGGACACAACTGCTTTTGACGCCAGTGTCTGACACACTGACACCCTTTATGTGACCATTACAGGGATCACTGCCCGGTGCGCAGTTGTTGACATAAAGGGGAAGTTTGACAATGCTTGAGGGCAGTGGTAAATCTGCAAAACACTCAGCTTGACCAGAGGCTTAATTGTGTAGGGTATTGTGTAAACTATGCAGTGCTTCCAGTCTGGGAAGCAACCACTTGTCTGGTGCTTCCAGGTGTCCTGTTTTGCTCATTGAGTTGATTCTGGGACTAACACAAAGAGTTAAGAGTTTGATTACCTGCTCGGAGTAAAATTCATGCATTTGTTAAATTGTTGAGCTTCTAAATGTTATAATAATATAAGTATTTTGTCTGAACTGCTCATCTGTAGAGCATCCTTCAGACACTCTCGGGGTCAAAGAGTTCGGGTTAGGCCTTGCTGGAGACCTGAGACCTTTATGCTCTCCAAACGATATCAAATGGACCCTGACCTCAAACTCTGCCTTTTGCCTCAGACCTCCCACTCGCTGCTTGTTTTCAGAGGTCACAAGTCCGCTGTGGTCCGTATCTCCTGTCATTTTGTGCAGGACCTTTGCCCTATAATTGAGTCACAGAGGATCCTCTTTTCCTTGTTTTATGTTTTTCCTTTGCGCCTCATCCCATCCATCTTAAAGTTGATTTGTTGTGCTGTGAAGTGGAAAAAGGCACTCAAGCCCACACACTTTAAAGGGGTCAGACGTGGCCGTAAAGGTTTCTAGTAGGTGTGTATCACCATGTTTACAGATAGTGCTACAAGATTACTGTTCTGATATCACTAATAAGAGATTAGCTACGGTAAAAACAGCTCCATCGTAATAAATATCTTTGTCCGCTTGTTATTCTTAAACCGTCCTCTGCACCTTTTATCAGCTGGAGCTTTCTGTGTTGTCTCCGGGGACAAAGCATTAACAGCAAAGATGCTATAAACAGGAAACAGAGGCCCTCTCTGGTTTCGTTGCTCATTGCTCCCAGGAAGCGACAGCCCTGTTTCAGTGAGTGACACAAACCAGAACACACAACACACACACACACACACACACACACACACACACACACACACACACACACACACACACACACACACACACACACACACACACACACACACACACACACACAAACGCCTCAGCATCGATCAAGTATCAAGCTTTATTTACCTACTTGACACCTTAATCCTCCACTTGTCGACGCGGTGAGTGGAAATTTACCTCGAGTTTTACTGCGGCTGCCCCGAGAAAATGGAACCTGTCTGAAAAAGTCCAAGAATTCATAATCCTGTTTAAAAAGAGACGGACATGGACGTGAGACATACTTACTGTAAGGTCGTGACGCTTTGCAGTGATCAGAATTCAGAGACATCCTGCGAAAGAGAGGAATTTTTAGTGGAATACTGATGATTCATGAATGTGGAAAATAATGCCGTTCTGTTACTTCACTTCCTTGTTAGCTTTAGGTTGTAGGAGTCATGTTTTCTTTTGATTCTCCGGATCTGATATTTTGGTAGAAGGACAATTAACAATACCTATGAATCAGTGGGAAACATTGTCTTTGAGGTTATTTTAAGTCCAAAATGTTGGGAAACCCCATGGCTCATATGCCGATAACACACACTTCGTATATGAATAATTTACTTTGGAAAGTTTTTCCATCGGATGATAGCGAATGGCAGATTGAATGCCTTTTCGCTATCGGGAGGAATTTGTCTCTCTCTGACAAATCTTCCCTCTTCAGCTTCTATCACTTGGACAAACACACACCAACATACAGATGAGGATCATCAGAGTGGGAGTCCGGCCTGACTGACTTGCAGCTGTGTCAGCAGGAGTTGGAAAAATCCAAGAGAAAAAAACACACACACAAAAGAAAGAGACGAAAGGGATGAAAGGAGATAAGAGTGGAAAGGAAATGCAAGTGTTTATGTTGGCTCGCCTCTTCTTTCAGACCCTGGAGTTTTACTTGATGTGTGTGTGTGTGTGTGTGTGTGTGTGTGTGTGTGTGTGTGTGTGTGTGTGTGTGTGTGTGTGTGTGTGTGTGTGTGTGTGTGTGTGTGTGTGTGTGTGTGTGTGTGTGTGTGTGTGTGTGTGTGAATATGGGTTTGCATGTTGTGTCTGTGTGTTAGTGTATGACTGAATGTACCTGCTTCGTGTTTTTGAGTGAGTGAGTCAGTGTTTGCAGGTTGGCGCTAATGGGCCTGATAACACTGAATGATGAAATGGCTCTTACTGACAGGCCGCTGTGGGCTGATACGAGCAGGACTGTCAGCTATCCGTAAACGGTATAATGATGAGTCATAACTCCTCTGATGGAGTCTGACTGTGACTGTGTTTGTTCTTTCTATTACTCCCTTTTTCCTCATTTTTATGGGGAATGAGCGACAGCTAGGCCAACATAAAATAACTGTAGTTTTAGATGGATTCCAGGGATATTCAAGCTGCTGTACAAAGTCTCATTCTCCCTAGAGCTTGATGCATTCATGGTTGTCTGGTCAGGCATCTCTGAAGTCTCTCAATTGAACGTAGTATGTTTTTATTAACCTAATTCATTCTGCACTTTTTATCAGCCTTTCTACACAGCCAAACATATTAAGATAAGATAAGATGTCACGCTAAACATAAACACAGAGCCATCTTTCCATCTTGCCCAGTCACAATTTTTACAAGTTTATTTAAACGAGATGGACAAGCAAAATAAAAGACAGGCAGAGTTCCTTTGTGCAATTCTACTTTTAACAGGAAGCAAGAAGAAGCAATACAAACATGGAGCTGCAGATGGCTGGGTGATGCAGACATCATGGTCTGCGGCACAGTCCTAGTCCCAGTCACAACTACATTTTTAGCCACAATATGTGAAATACTACTCCAATAATATTACAACATAGAGGATTCTTTTGACAGCTGCCATGTAGAAAATTAAATTATGGAACTGCTTAAACTGCAGCCGACCAAATCTCTGACATGGTAGAAATTCTTCTCATTGTCCGACAGCCAGATTGTCGATCATTCAGGTAATTACCTGCACGTCAAACAACAACTCGTCTGGCAGAAGTTGGTGTGGGGCAGACAATTCAGTATTAAAAATGGGAATAATCGTACAATATTCACTCTGCATTAAAGTCTATACCCTTTAGGAGACCGGAACGGGTGCACTGAGCCAGAGATGAAAGAAACCAGCTGCCTTTAGTGCTAAGAATAAAGTTGAGGTGGCTTGTAAGAAAAAATTGTTGATTGTCTCACTCACGCACATGAATGGGCCCCTCATTGGTTGAAAAAGTCATCGCAATCTTGTTGACCCAATATTATTACTGTTTTGTATTGCTTATTTGCTTATTTATAATACTTGTTTTGATCTTGTTTCTTTTTTGTTTCTTCTCTCTTGTTTGTACTTTACCTTCTGCTGCTGTAAATCTGTAAATGTCCCCGCAGCGGGACTAATAAAGGATTATCTTATCTTATCTTATCTTATTTTATCAAGAAGTAAATTTGTTTGGCTTGTGAAAATAACCACATTCCTTTCTGAGGCTGACCAATAATCAAGATAATCAAGTATTAGATAAAACATTTTTTTATAGAAATTGCACTGTGGTGTACCGTTGGTGAATATCACATGGTGGGAGGATGAAATTGAAACAAATGGACTTGAGACGTGGCTCATCAATAATTGTGCATCTGATGGAGGCCGTGATGGAATGAGGATCCTCTTACACACAGACTGAGTAACAACAACAAGTGTCCTCAAATAAACTCTGGAGGGCATCAATGGAAACTTCCCATTGAATACAGAAGGTATAAATTGACATTTCCACAGAATGACCTGTCGTCAGCAGGTTTACGGAGTTATCTGGAGAACGTTGCTGCTTTGAGCCAATGTTGGGCAGAGTGAGTGAGTTTCCAGTTGTTGTTTTTTCAGATAACTCAGTAAACTTCTTTCTGTAACAGCATATTAGAGACATTAGCGAAAGCTACAAATGCATAAATATTTGGGAATATATTATGACAACTGTCATTTTTATTAACTTTTACTGGAACAATTTTGATTCATCCAGTGACCAATATAAGTGCAACTCAACTTACTTGGTTGTAGTTTGTAGTTTCTGTTTATCCTTACATTTTCCATGATGCAACTGGTGCACATGTTCTACAGTTAATACTGTATATCAAGCGTACTCATACCATACTGTTACTGTATCTAAGTACATTCATATCTACGCCGTACAGTGTACACACAGTACACATGCACATTACTTTGCTCTTTACTGCTTTTTGCACTTCTAGTTGGATGCTAAACTGTGTTTTGTTGCCTCAGTTCTTATACTCTGCACACTGACAATAAAGTTGAATCTAATAACATTGTATAATACAAGTTTTTGATCTCTCACAGGGCCCTGCATGTAATATCAAAGTACTGTACAGCATTTTTAGTTGGCATTTTAATGTGCATGCATGTATAATATGCCAAAGGGCCTGACCCGAAAGTAGTCCCTATAAATAAATAATAGGGTGAAGACACATGCTATATTTAGTATATGCAGTGTTCATAAATTGGAGCCTGGCTGAGCTTTATAGGGATGAGGTACAGACATCTCTCTTTTACGTAATACAAACATGGGCCCATTAAAATGTAATAGCTTGGACTATATGTATGTGTTGACGCATGCAGACATTCAATTAAGTCATCATCACACGCCCCCCAACTCCACCCAAGAACACACGCCACATCACACAGTCCCCCTCGCTCTCTTCAATATTTTGGGACTGTGGCTCAAGTTCTACCCCAAACCAACACCATGACATGTTTCTTTGTTTCTCTGCAAAGAAACTTTGTTTCCCCCCTCCTTATGATCGCTGACATGGACAAACTCAACAATCATCTTTTGTTCTCCTCTGCCGAAAAACAGCACAATAGTTATTTGTTTCTGTCGTCTTCCTTTGCTGTTGTTGTTGTTGTGGCTGCTGTGGACCAGAGACTCCAGACAATGGCTCATTCTGAAGAAGAAGGCCCTGTGAGTGTATCTTCTTGTAACAGACGTAGACGATGTGATCAAGACAAAAGAAGGGTTCCTCTGTTGCTGCAGCGGCGATTGAATACATCTGGATGACCTCTTTCAAAGGCTCTTTCTGAACTCCGCCCGTTGTTTGGTGAATCTTCTCAGAGCACATCAGATATAGCATCTTAATCATCGGTGTTAATCACCGACTTCCCCAGTCCAGACTGAGTCAGCTTCACAGTACTCCAGTCACAAACCTGTTTCTCCTACCTTCAGGCTAACATTTCCTCCATTTTGCACCAGCCTGAATGTTCCTGTCAACATCGTTTCCCAAACAGACTTGTGTAGTAGATGACATCTTCATTTGGAATCCATCAGTGGGCTGAGCTGATTACAGAGCAGTGTTTGTCTATTGTATTGTTCCCTCGGTTGCCAACACGTCTGGCTTTCCAGCGGTCATTGTTCGTGGCTGTGACTCAAATGAACACTCAACACAGCGTTGTTTTAAAAAGCATTACCGCATGTGAGCGTCGCACTTTAAAATGCCTGTTGTGCTTAATGGTTACATCTAACAGAGTTGGGGCTTTGTTCTCATGTTTCGTGGCTTTTTTTTTTTTTTTTGTTCGATCATGTGGCGCTGAGCTGCCAGATGTGCAGCATCTCTCTTATTTCATTTCAGTCGGTGAACGCTCTTTACCTGCACCCTATGAGATATAATGTAGCCTATAATGTAATTATTTAATGTTGAAATATTCATTATGCATAAGCTGGATTTGAGTCTTTATTCCCTCCACATTCACTTGTTTCTGAATCTGAATATCCTGCACTGACGTTGGTTTTCCCCTCAGGAATTCTTAACATCTTCCGGATTTAAAAAAAATGCAGATCCTTATCCCTGCTCCGTAGAGTCCAGCCCAGCCCATGACTGCATGCTCCCACCCTTCTTCACTCTAAACACACAGGGTTTTGTGGTTTTGGGTTCGGTCCAGAATGCAACTCTGCGGCCAGCCGCTACTTAGGAAGGCCGAAAGAAACCGGAGCTCAGTTTCCCTTTCCTCACAGTAGCACCTCCATGACATGTCATCGCATTCACACAGACAGACACACTCTTTGTAAAATACACTGAGGAAGAGTCCGGTACAGAGTTATCAGGTCAACTGAGGCTGAGGCCCGGTGGTGCCTTCCCCCAGAATGAGGGTTCAGGGCTGGGCTAGAGCTCCACAGAGCCTCAGGGGGATAAGGGACAGCTCCAGCGCTCTAATGCAATATTCAAATCCAGCCTGTGTCTGATGCAGCAGCGTGCCCTGCTGCTGTAGAGCTGTCCTGTCTCATCACCATCCACACTGAGTCACGCTCCAAACGCCCGCACTGCCTCCACAGCCTCTTGACATGCTCTGTGGCGCTCGAGGGCCGTGGGGGTGAACACACATGCAGGAACACGGGCAAAATAACACACACGCATGCGCGCATGTGCTTTAAGTCAGCAAGCAAACACTTCATGCACCTCCACGCATGCGTACAGACACATGAACACATACTGTATGCTTCAAGCTGAATGCTTTAAGTAGAACAACGCAAATGAGTGTAAACACACACACATCCTGTATGATCCACTTTGATGTGCAAATATGGGTTCATCTACATTGTCGAGGCTCCACCTCGACCAGTACAGTCTTAAAATTAGAGCCATAGGTTTGTCCATTACAGAGCGCTGATGATGAAAATTATTTTATCACAACTGTAAAAGATTTCTGTTGATGTTTAAGTATTATATGCCCTTATATGGTTGTGGGACTTCTACAAGTCTAATATTATATGATTACAATATTTCTTACATTTTAATGCATCAGACATACTCAGCAGAATTATCACATATAAAATATTATAATATGGGTAGATCAAATCAAGCATTCTGATTGGTTGAGAGTGAGTCACGGGGTGTATTTTATTCAGCCATAAAGTACTGTACAGCCTGTTTACATTTAGAGCGTTCCATATCAGTGCGCACTTAAAATAACAGGTAGATTTAAATTGCGCGACCGTTAGTTGTCATTTCAAGCTTGACAGTTACCAAACATGTTTCGTGTAAACTTTGATATTGTCACGTCCGCAGTAACGACTCGCAGACGTTGGTTTCCTTAACTTGCAGGTTTATTGCTTGAGTGTTCACAGTATTGCAACGGGGCTCTTCGCTAACAGTAGCTCAAACGGAACAGCTAACAAGCTCACTTAGCATCCCCCACACTAGCATAACGAACGACAACACACACGTCACTTCCTCCCTAACCTAAAGATGAGGAATGAAAAGGGTTTGATCACAAAATCGTGATAATTTCCAGTGAGACATAATTACGTAGATAATTTCCCGACGCGAGGCAAGTTCTCTAAACATCATGGAGGAGAAGAATGACGGATAAAAGACGGACAGAAGCAGCGAGAGCACTTCTTTACATCGGTGCTGCGTGTCATCCTCCACCCTGCTTTCAGGTCAGTAAATCTGCGATTTACTGACCAGGCCGTCCGTTTTATAGTCCCGTATGTGCGTCCCGGGACTATTTTCTCTGTCGCTGAAATGCGATACACAACGTTTTGCCGGCTACAACTATTTTGTGCTGAAAGGCAGCTTACTATTACATTTATAAAGTCGCAGGTACCCGTATTATAAAAGCAATAAGGTACTCGAGGCAGTACTGTGTCTACAATAATGTACTGTTCACTAACAACACCCTTGAACAGTACATTATTGTAGACACAGTACTGCCTCAAGTACCTTATTGCTTAAATATAGCACTCTCAAAGGGGCCAATCTCCATAATGATAACTTAGTACATTTGGCTGGTTTTGTGCTGATGATATATATCATTTAAATAACATTGTGAATGTGGGACTACGTATATTTCCAATCAATTTAAATATCAGAATAATTATTTTGCTCCAATTTTTTTGTCAATCCTAGATCACAAGCTGATGGCTTCCACTCTCCCTTCAGGTCTTCACTCAAACCCTCACAACATTACCATAATAAAAACAGCAACCTCCTGCTAGTGATGACTTGCTTGTCAGTGTATCGGCCGTTGTGCAATGACATCACCTTGACTGCTGTTTACTGAGCTACAGGGCATCAGGTTCTCGTAGCCCTCCTCCTTGCAGCCGTCTCATCTGAAATGAGTGTGTGTTAATGCTCTGCGTCCTCTCCCACAATTGCTCCTCAGGAAGCCTAATTCAGACGTACAGTATGGTGGACGGAGATACAGCGAGAGCCAGGAAGGATGTGGCCTCTCCTGTGCTGTGCTGGCTCGCTCTTCCTGCCACTGTACTATATACGGTACGTTCACAGGCAAGGTTATGCTTCACATTCCCTCTCACTCATAAAACAAGTCATTGCGTTGTAACAGTGAGTCCATAAACCAGTTGATGGCATGCCCCAATAGTTCCCATAGCTCCCTTTAGTATAAACGCGTTGTCTCCCAGAAATAGAGCCCTGCATATTTTATGAGGAATTTTATTTTTGTCGTTCCTGAGCTGAAAATGGGGTGAAGACGGAGCTTTGTGGTTCTTCCTCAGCGACGGGCTGCTCCCTTTATAGACTCAATGGTCAGCGTGTCTCTCTCATGTGGTTTCACTACGAGGCTCACTGGCAGTGAACTCTGGAATTGACTCGTCACCCTGAGCTGATGCAGTGGCAGCGGTTAAGTGACTAAAACTGAGAACTGCTGGACTGATTAAAGAGGTTGACAGAGCATGGTGACATATTTAGCAAAGCAAATGACAGTTTACTTAAGAAGAGCAGTGTTTAGAGAGGAACGCACGGCATTGTGACATATGTGACAGTTTCTCATCACTTTGGAAATAACAGCTTCTCTGCCCAATCAGAAAGCATCTTGTGTTTGAAAGGGCAAAAAAAATACGGCTGGAAACAGACTGAAGCAAAGACATAACACTACTGTTTAAAGGAATACTTCATCCCCAAAATGACTAGTTGTATATCAGTTCCTCCCCCCTTGTTACTTTGAATACTTGAAGAAAAGTTTGTTTTTCTTGCATGCATCAAGGGGTAGCTGCAGACTGGTGCAGCGCAAAACTACTTTCGGTCACTCTTTATAGTAGATTTTTAGAATGCTGTACCAATAAAACATTGTTTTAACTTGAAAAGATGAGACACTGACCTCTGATCCAGCAGGAGAAGTATGCACATATACTGCAGTGAACTAGGGGAAATATCCACATGCAAAATATACAAAATATGTTGAAGGATTGCAATGTATTATGGATTTTTAATCCTTAAATGTCTAATCAAGAATACTATTTAAACCTGTTTAAGCCAAAACAGGCTTAAACACGATAAAACAGACTACTTGTCCACGCGGGTCCGAACAAGTTGTGCTCCTGCGTAAGCGATGGTCTGTTTATACGGAAGTGTTTCATGGTTTCAGTGAAAATTGATGTGTGAGAGTTTGTAAACGAATGTTTTGGTATTGCTTTTGCCCCATGTCATTTTTTTTATTGTTTTTAATTCATTATTTTTACTGGTCATTACATAACGAACAGGTTGAAGTTTGCCGGTGAAGCCTGGCTCCACACAGCAACAAATGGGATAAATAAGTTTATTGATGAGGGATTCGCTTTCTCAGCAGAATCCGCAACCTGTGCTCTTAATACATCTAAAATTGTCTACATTCGATTCCCAATAATTGTTTGTGCTGCAAACTGTACACAGATTTTATTATAACTGCAAAACATGTCTATAAATACAGATCTTAATCAGTTTCATAGGGCATCCTTTTTCCAAATAAACAATTATAGCTAATAAATAAATGTACCGTAGTAAGATAAAGTAAAAATATAGCCATAGAATACACAGCCTTAATGCACACATTAGCTAAATTCACTTGATTTTGTTTCTAATTTGAGACCTACCACATTATAACATCCGACTATTAGTGTCTTCATTCAGTTTCACTCCTCACAAACCCTTTCAAACAGTCAGCTCTGTGTGTGGACATAATTGCACAGTGAAAACATTGCAGCGTCCAAATGACGGGTTATTCCGTTTAATAATACATGGAAGAGGAATTTTTTGCGTTGCTAAATTATACATGAAAACTGTGGTGGTGAAGTACAGAGCCGCCATGTCAAGGTACATGCTGGAACATCTCCTCCTGGCTGGCTGCACCTCGCCGGGCGGATGATTTGTGTTCACGCTGGTGCATTGTGAGAGGTTGAGTCAGAACACTGTTAAAACGCCAACAGCTTTGCGAGTGGCTTAATGTGCGTGTGTGTGTGTGTGTGTGTGTGTGTGTGTGTGTGTGTGTGTGGTGTGTGTGTGTGTGTGTGTGTGTTTGTGGGTGGGGTGTGGATCTGTGTAGTGTGAGGACAGCAGCAGATAATACCAGATGTGTGCATGTATTTGGATAAGAGACAGAGAGTTAATGCTCCTTTTACTCTGTATGTTAATATTTCTCAGCCTGTAGAGGACCTGATATACGGCTCGTATCACAGCTGGCCTTGGCTGGTGCAGCCTGAAGTAAGCCAATCACTGTCTCCCTTTCATCCTCGGCCTTGTGGATGAAGTCATAACTCTAGCAGATGTTCTCCTGCAAACAACACTTTGGGATTAATAGGGCCCTCTACAGGTTGAGTATATAACTGACAAATTGTGGCGTACAACAAATGAGCTGACTGAAGTAATCAGTGTCCTCGAAGACGATGAGTGCTCTAAATTTTGCAGATAGTTAAAATATTCAATGGCAACACATGGGATACCTCTCAAGTGCTCAATCTCTGCTGAATACAATGTCATGGGTGTATACAGCGGAAAACCTTCGAGCAAATTTGAACGCCTGCTTTGAAGTTCAAAGTGTCCCACCCCACCCCCGTCTCCTCTATTCTGGGTGGTGCCAGATGTGACCTGGGCAGAATCGCTGAGCGAGCGCACCTTTCATGGTAATGAGGTAAGAGTTATGGTTTGCCCCGGAGCCAAAAGGTCTGCCTGGAACACAAAGAGAAGAACACCTTGGCAACCTCGACCTGACGGCACAGAGCGGAGTCTGGCTCTGCTGCACTGAATACACTTTTATTAAAACAATGTGTGAGGAAAACAACATGTGACGTTTCATTTTGGGGATAAGGCCTCGTGGCTCTCATCTGAATTTGATTTCCATCGCTGAGCTATTATGTGCTTCTTTGCTCAGGGACATAAGCGTGTCCTCACTCAAGGAGCTGAAGTCATTTATTTAAACCACAACAATAGACAATAAAGGCGCTTTTATACAGTGGCATATCTTGCTCCTGGTCTCTGGACCCTGTGGACAGGCATCCTAGTGACTTCAAACTCAGTTGCAACTTATCTTCTGAATCCAAATCATCATGATGACAAATTTCTCCAGAGTTTTACTTGACATGTTTCCTGAGTGAATATGTAAACAGAGTTTGACCTGCTTGCTGTGTCGTTATATATTTCCAGACGGATGGCACCACCTTCAGGCAGCTCGTTGTACATGCACAGTTTTCAAAATCACAAGCAATGACATGTGGTTGACTTTGGGAGGTGGTGCTGCATCATCTTGAGACAGCTTGGGTGAGTCAGGGTTTTTTCTTTAGGTAAGAATGTCTTCTGAGTTCAGGTCAGTGGCCCTAGTAGGATAAGAGGGGGGAGGAGGGGGGGTTATGTCTAATTCATGAATCTCATGCTGCAGTGGAGTGACAGTGGGTGTCACAAAGTAAAGAGAGAAACTATGTCCTCCACTTTAATTTGGTTGGTTTTGTAACTTCCTTATCTATTTGCTAAACTGTCTTCCTCTCCCATCGGTTTCAAAATGCATTTCCCCATCTTTGTCTTTCAGTTTGAGCCGAGCACAGAAAGACACTTTGGTTGAAGAGAAGATTCAGGCCAAAACAACCCAGCCCACATTTCGTGGTTATACAATAACATTCACAATGGGACAGTTTAGAAAATGATCAGAATCAACACAGGAAAATCAGCAATATTTCTAATTACACACGTCCTTCTTCTTTGTCAAAACCTGGCGCTTACATTACCCACAATGCAGCTTGAGCGCAGACAGAGATTTGGGTGTATTATGTTAACAGGTGTGGAGCTGGCTTCAGAGGTCTGGTCAACTCACTTCTTCCTAACACCACACTAGTAGTCTTCAGCTCCAACCGAAGCTGACTCAAGCGACATCACTTGAGGCTCATCAGAGTTTGCGTAGCTCCCTTTTTTCGTATTTAATAATACATGTATGCTTGAAATTGGTAAAGTTCCCATTTACGAAAATGACATGTGCAATGTATGATTGTGCACTCTGCTTTTGAGATGAAACACAATTTACAAATAATTTAACACAGTGTTGCTCTTGCAAGTAATAATAATACTTAAATCTTATATAGCACTTTTCTAAGTGCCCAAAGACGCTTTACATAGAACACAACACAACACAAAATAGAACGACAAAGGAGCAAACAAAACAAACAAACAAAAAATGTTTGGTTAAAAAAAATGAAAACTGGAGAAGCTGTGCGGAATGAGTCATGTAGTGGAGGGTAGGGTGCAGGGGTTAGCAGGTGAAGGCGAGTTTGAGGAGGTGAGTTTTGAGGGCTTGCTTGAATGATGATAGAAAGTAAGTAAGAGATTGGACTGCACTATTCTGCACACACATAATTCAGGTGAAGATAAGACCTCCTCCTGTTGTGTCAATTCTCCATGCTCTAATATATGGCTCTCTGTAATTTGATAATGATTGCCTACAGCCTGCTGTCAGCTACTGTACGCTACTGAGTGCGTTTCACTGGTCATGTCGAGTCGGAACAGCCACCAGATTACACCCGAGACATTATGTGGATCACTGTCTGACCTTTAGCGTGCCATGGCCACATGGCCATAATTATGAAAATATCCCTTTGCCTAAGATGATGGAAATTATACCCTCGGGACACCAGTGGTCTGCAGGAGCTATTGTATACTTACGTGATCTGGCATTAGTTAGGGCAATGATAGTTGCAATGGCTGAGAGGAAATGGGTGTTGAAGAGGTTTGCAGCAATATGATGAGAAAGCTGCACTAATGGTGTGAACTAGAACCATAGAGGTCTTCAGTTTGTTCTCATGGGCAAATCGTTATTGGAATCCTTTCAGAGGGTTTGACATATAACCCAACATAAAGGCTTATAACTAAAACCTGAAAAAAGGTCCACTCTTCTGTGGAGGTTCTGTCCAAAACGTCTCCACTTTCTAAGGGTGCTAATGTAAATCCACCCGAAGACCCTTTTATATTCCATGGGTTTCATCTAAAACCCACCCAGGAGGTTCAACTGAGGATGCTTTTGTTTTCCAAGATCTTCATCTCAATCATTTCAGGGTCAGGGCTGATGTGGTGCAGCGTAACCCTCAACACAGTTCATCTAAATTTGTTTGAAGCAATAGGTTCTGGGTAAAACATCAGCCCTTCAGGAAGAACCCATTTGGAACCCTTATTTCTAACAGTGGACATTATTCAAATGCTATGTCAGAAGATATGTTTGTTTGCCCAGCGAATCCTCAAATAACCACCTGTGCCACAGGGGGCTCAGACTGCTTTTTAAACCGTCAAAATATTTTGCATCGGCCCCTGCTGACAGACATGCTGTCATAGCTCGTCATCTTTTACAGAGCTTATACCAGGTGGCCGCATGTCACCATCTGATTTTTCTCCACCAGATTTCTGCTGGGTCATCATCCAAAGGAGCTGACAGCACGGGATCCTGCAGACAGCCTCTAATGTTAAGTGGATACAGGCAGCCAGGGACAAGACATTCTGAGCAGAGGAATGAAACAGAGAAGTTCGCACATAAACTGTAAATTTGGTGTTGGATTTATTCATTTAATCAAATTTTTGGTAATCGGCATGTGCATGTAATGCAGGATTTAACCCTTTAAGCCCTAACCCTAACCCTAAGGTCCCATTAAGCCTGATTGTACCTGTTCGTGTTGTGTTGTGTTTCTCTGAATGAAAGGGAATTATATTAACTCTAGGGGTTTAATATTAGAGTCACTTTTTCCAAATAAAACAAACATAAAGTCAACAAAAAAAGCCCCTAATTTGCCAGTGGAAATAGTAAAAATTACAGCCAACTTTTCTTTTGCTTTTTAATGCTGCCTGGTAATAATTGACTTGTTTTGTTCCACATTGCGTGGTTTGTGGGAGAAGACACACAGTGACTAACTCCATGCAGATAAAGGCAAAAAATAGAAACTTCAAAGTGGATATACAACCCGTTTTGGGGTCAGGGTGAGCTGGTGGAGTTTTATGACTGAGATTGTATAATTGCACAGTTCAGACTTCTATCACTGAGACTGGATGTTCTTTACTTTCAGGAATATGTAAGAACGCCTCCCAAAAGCAAAAACAAAATAAGCCTTGCCCTGTTGACCCAGTCACTAGGGTTCAATAAAAATGTTTTTGCGTGATCTTGAATGGAGAAGGCTTTCAACATGCAACTACATTTTCTTCAGGCCAAGGATTTATTTTTAGTAGAGTACAATTAATCTTTGATCAAATCTGAATTCCTGGCTTCAGCTGTCGGGTGCAGAGTTGACTACGGCATTGAACTCCATGTGGCCTTGAAGCATATATTCTATTTTGCCATCAGTCGTCTCAGCATGAATATGTTTAGCTCTGGTCTCCGGAGTAATTTCCCTATATCACCTAACCACAGCACCAAGCCTCTTATTATTTTCTCCAAGGTTTTGATGATATTTGGAATCATGTTGTAGAAATCTGGGTTCTTGCAGCGCAGCTCATGGCGTCACAACCTTACCGCAACAGAGCTAAAGGAGTTACATACATGTAAGTTATGCATGTATGTGTTCCAACATGGACTTTACTGAAGTTACCTGGGGGCTTCATTGACAAACGGTTTTGTAAAGTCATGCTAGGTATGGTTCACATGTTCTGTTGCAAAGTTACTGGTGTGATAGTGATATGGGTCAGCAAAATGGCTAACCTACCCTGCATGACCAGAAAGTAGTTGAAGTGTATATTTATTTTTCATTTGCTGAGTACACAGGAACAAGAACCAAAGTTCAAAGACAAAAAAATTAAAGCTGGTGTCAGCCAATTCAATACTTCATACAACTTCAAACAGGTTATGAGTGTGTGTGTTTGTTTTAGGTATACTCTAATCAAAACAGTGAACAAGTGTGTGTGTGTGTTGACACACAGCTGAATGAAATGTAACATTTTGACTTTGCATCATAGCAAAGGCACAGGCGTTAATACATGAACAATTCATGTTAATACATGAACATGAACAATGTTTCTGTTCTATTCAAGTTTCCCAGTAAGCCATGCCAGTGTGACAGTGAGACAGCGTCTACAACACCAGGACCCTGAATCTGAAGAGGCTAAATGAAATTCAGCTATCACTCATTTTATGATTTACATCTGTGCTTTTCCTGCTATCTTCTGTGAGAATTGGAAATTGTGGTGAGATTGTGGTGTACAAATCACAGGTTTTACATCATGAGGGAGACATTTAGCTTTGTAATAGTGTGTCATTTTCAGTAAAGTTACAGTTTGAGTGCTAAAGATGTATCATATAAAGTATGTCAATGTATTGTATACTAATGGCAAAACCAGTAAACTGAATACATTTATTATGTAAAATGAAACAGGACTCGTCAGTCAGAGGAGGCCCATGTATGTCTGCGGAGTCAGTGGTCTTGTGCGTTTCCTTTGATCACGACGCCTTATCTTACTGAGGCGGTAACTGTTCGGCCCAACAGATATATGAGGCTGTAAAACACAAAACAATCTTTCAGTCATAAAAAGTGATAAAGACATAGACAGTGACAGAAAAGCGGCAGAGACCGTTTGTCGCCTGAACTCTATGACAGTGTTTAAATGTGTGTGTGTGTGTGTGTGTGTGTGTGTGTGTGTTGTGCAGGACACTGTTATCAACACTGACCACACCTTATTCAATTATTATTCATTCATGTTAGATCACGGTCAAGACAATTGGGTTGTTTGGATTCTTACAAATCCGAACTAGCTATCTTTATTTTCATTATCAATTAATCTGCTATATATTTTATTTTTAATAATCTGGTCTATAACATGTAAATGTAAAGTTTTGTCGTTTTTAAACGCGCATTACAGTCAATCCCAAAGTTTGGCATTTCATTTAATATCATAGACCTGTGGTGCCACTTCAACACAGAACAGCAGGCCTGCCTAAAGGCAATGCTTTTGTAATAAGGGAAATTATGTGTTACTACATCTGAAAGGTGTGATTGGAACTCAACTAGTACACACTAGTTGAGTCATAGTTTCCAAGGTCACACCCACAGCTACACACCAGGAACAAAAAACAGAAAACAGTAACCGGGTTAATGACGATCCTTAAATATAAACACTGTGGTTCAATATAGCATCCGTGTGGTCTACTAAAGTGTCTTTGAGCAATATATTGAACCAGCTCTCAGGGCCCTGTTGATAGTTAAAACTGGCCCCTCTTAGGCAAACATAATGTCCTCATAGGACATTTAGCTCCAGTTTTTTCATTCCAGCTAAGTCAATTTCTGCAAATGTATGCACCCCCACTCCTCAGACCGACTTTTAAGAATATCACTACTTATAATGCTTGGTCACATCTTGCCTAATGAGATCATAGAGCGATCTGGTGTCCGCCGGCAAAATGTCTATCTTCTGAGAACATTGTTAACGTTTTTCAGCAAAGCAGTCACACTAAGTGACAATTAGTTAGGTGGTAAGGTGACAGCGAGCATCTCCAGTATGCAGGGATTCAGTGTCCTTGAGGAGAAACAACTATGGTCTCTGGGCGGTGGGCTATAATTAACCCTGACCTTCGACCTCCCAGTGAAAGCTATAGCAAGCAGCATCCATGTCAATGTCAGATTACTGACAAAGCATTTCCCATTCAGGATCAGATGTAGCCTCACGGGGGAATTAGTTTCAGCAGTTGTGGAAATGCTATTATTTGTCTTCCTCACGAGACACCTTAAACCTCCATTCCAATAGGTGTCACTATAGTCGGCCATCCCCCTCCCTCCCCTCCCTTTCCACTCCTCCTCCTCCTCCCTTCTCCTCCTCCCATCTACCAAACCTCCGCGAAGGGGTGTGCGTTTTGAAGGTTGTATGAAGCTAAACACCACCGCAGACGAGAGCAGTCGCCACTTGCCTTGACATCAACCTGGGACGAGCCTCTGCAGCCCGGGCGGAGCACACCCCAAGTCCCCCCCCCCTCCTCGCCCGCCTCTCATCCTCCCTCTGGGCTGAGCCCCCGACCGACCAAGGTCTTGTCATCCTGGGGACACGGTGGAATAGCCGTATACGCGGACGTTAATATCAAAAAGTTGAAACGCGTAGGGCGCGCGGCAAAATGCAATGTGGCTGCAGCGTGGCTTCTCTTCAAGGTCAGCATCTGAGCACCGCCGCCCCACGGACGTGTTCTTTCCCGGGCAGTCGGAGGGAAGAAGAGGCGTGGATGGGATGCCGCTGTGTCTCGCTCGCCTCCAGCTTCAACCGCATTTCTCCGAGGAGGACATTGACAGGCACTGACACAGAAACTTGTGGAACAACGTTGTAAAAACAACAACAACACAACACCCCCCGACTCGGCTCAGCTTGTTTTTAATAGCAGAGTTGTCTGTGCTGTTGTGTAAAAGAAAGAAAGAAAGAAAAAAGAAACTCTTAAACATCTTGGCGTTTCCTGCTTTCTCTCAACGGCCTGCGTGGCTGGGACTGTTTACCTGGCTACAGCGGCGCTGTCAGTCAAGCTAGCCCCACGTCACCTGACGGAATGGACGGTTGGTTCGGTCTGAACTGGTCCAACCTCCCGAAGGTCGCCGGTTGAAGAGTTGGTCAACCTGACTCACGTTACATTACGAAGTTGCGTTCAACTTCCTCGAACTTGCTGACTTTTTATTATCTAGTTTCTTTTCAAATTGCATCGCCTTGTGTGTGTGTGTGTTTTGTGTGTGTGTTTCGACAACATGCCTTCGAGGACAGGTTCACGCGGCCGGGCCAACACCGGTAAGAGTTTACCGGAGCGGGGGCTGCTCCTGCTGGTGGTTTTGGTGTTACTCGAGGGCTCCGTGCGTCCTCTCGGAGCCGCCAGTTCTCCGGTTACCAGCCAGCAGGAAGAGGTTGACAGCAACAGAGCGACGTCCCATAGAGAGAACTACACTAAAAAGGCTTTCCCTGTGCTCAGCCTCGACTACCACCACATCCACACTCCCTTTGAAATCTCGCTATGGGTGCTGCTGGCCTCGTTGATGAAATTAGGTGAGTACACATTATTTTGTTCAGCTTATCCTGGAAATGCGAGCTCAGGGTTAGGTTAGGCCATAGGGTTGGCCACAGGTGTAGTCATTGCAGGTAAGTTAACACATTTTGCAGGAAGTTGTTCAGACGCACAATTGTCTGCATGTCACTACAATATCAAAAGAAATCAAGGTATAGTCTGTTTTTATCAGACAGGTCTTTAAAATCAAAACCACATGTTGAACCAATGTGTCTGGACTGTTGGTCTAGGCACAAATGGCCAAATAAAAACCTTGAACCTTGAAGATTGGGTTCAGATAAATCCAGCAGAGAAAATCCACAGGGATCACGACGCATCTTTTAATGGCCTTACAATGATTGACAGAAAGATCAAAACCCTGTCACTTTACAGTGACAAGATAATCTCTGACCACCAGTCCAACCTGCTGCCTTGTATTCGACTTGCCAATGAAAGACACCACTGTTATGCTGACGTAGCAAGTCGGACCAGAATAGCTCAATTTAGCTGGCGGATCTATACCGCTTATCACGCAGGTTTCTCATCCTATCAGTTGGCCTCATGTGGAGAGGGTCTTTTGCTCGCGCTGCCCTTACTGCTTGATACAGTGATGACTAAGCACCTTGGTGCAGCGGTCTGGATGTTGCACCGCAACTATTTTGGCAGTTTTCAAGACAGTGGAACTTCCTGCTGCGCTGTCATGAGACAAAGCCTTGAGGCATTGTCACGAAGGACAACATTTGAGTTGAACCACTTCAAACGATTGTTCCCAACTCAGACACCCAATGCAAGGCTTCTGTCCAGCTCTTCACGGTCCTCTGTTGCTTTAGTGTTTTCCGTGTCCTCACTCTTTGTGGCCCCTCCTTTCTCCACACCTCGGTGCTCTCGTTCGTTTCCCCTTTCTTTTCTATACTGTCCTGTCATCAAGGCCTCCTCGCATTGTGCTTTCCACAAAACACTGCATTGTCCCCTGCTGTCTTTTTCCGAGAGCCAGCAGCTCGTCAGTTGCCTGTGACATCAAGGGCCTGGCTGAGCACCAGCCGGTAGCCGGGGAGGATACTGCCTCCCTGTCTGGGCGAGAAGCCCGGTGTCTATGGGGAAGGGGCTGGCAGAGAGGGACCGCCTGGCTCGGGTGGCTCTCTGTTAGGGCGCAGCTCAAGGGCATGGGGTGAATATGAGAGATTAGGAAAATGGAGAGAGGGGAGTGAGTTAAAGGAAGGATGGAGCTTCAGGAAGTAAAGGGGAGGCAAAAAAGAAATGAGGCGTGATGAGTGTGCACACTGACAGCAATGACCTTAAGCCTCTGATTATCCCAGGGTGACTGAAAATGGGCAGTGGGTAATTCAAAGTAGCTGTTACATTGCTCAGCCTTGGCAAAACTACTGGTTCATATTTTACAAGACTAAGAACACCTCCACACAGTCCATTTATCTATTCAGCAACCCTGTCACTGAATGGTGCCTTTCTGTCCTTATTTTTTAATACTTTTCTGAATTGATTATACCTGGTGCAGAAGCTTTTCATATAAATCAAAACCCAGGGGATGTCATTTCGAGAATATGCCCCGACAGTGGTACGGTCCTTATATTTACAAGACATCTTCTGTTTTGTCTCCCGTAATTAGGCTACAGACCAGTACAATTATTTATCAACCGCTGACTTAAAATCTGTAATTATCACTGGAAACCTGCTATACAGTCGTCATAAAGGAATCCTCTGTGCTTAGGAGAAGGTTGTGTTTGAAAGGTTGCTTGGGTATAATCAGGAAGAATTAATGCTAACAAGCTATGCTGTTATCTAAATGACCGTATTCCAATTTATTTTTGTGAATGTAATATGTAAGAAGAATCTCATAAACAAGACTTACTTGGCAGGATGTAATGCTTATTACGTTTTATAGCCACATCAAACATCCACCAGGTTCCGACTTTATATTGACCTTTCGGGTTGGTCAGATCTGATAATGTTCACACTCGTAATACACAAGTGTCTCCCTCCTTCAAGCCAAGAGCTGTGTAACTTGTCTTGCAAGTGCAGTTAGTCTCACCTTCCATTTACAATTCAAAACTGGTCAAACTATTTGAAGAGAGGGTGTGTGTGACACAGAGTTGCTGTTATCTGAGTGTAGTTTTCTTCTTTTGTCGTGGAAGTTGGACCTGCTTCCTTGATTCATTGAATGCACCTTGATTCCTATGAGTAGGAGTGTGGGGGGGAGGGGGGGGATGGGCGTGAGCATCGTCTAAATCAGGGGTGTCAAACTCATTTTAGTTAAGGGGCCGCATGCTGCCCATTTTGACCTCAAGTGGGCCGTACCAGTAAAATCACAGCATAATAACGCATATATAATGACAATATTACTCTCTGTTTAAATCATTGTTGGAGGTTTTTGGATGATAGACCCTGTTTTAAGGTCTTTCTTCAATAAACTAGAAACATAAAGACCAACAATTCAGACATCAGCCCACTGTTTACCTGCCTGGGCTCTCCTCTGCAGACTCCCTTGCAGTTAGGCAATATTTTTAGTAAAGTCAGTACTGTGATTAATTGTGTCTGTGGCTCAATGGTTACCATGCATGTCTTACAATCAGAGGATCAGTGGTTCAAATCCATACTGAGGTTTTTTTTTTTTTTTCACATTTTTTTCACATTTTTTTTTTTTCTCACATTTTTACAATTATCCTGCGGGCCGGTCTGGACCCCCTGGCGGGCCGGATCCGGGCCGTATGTTTGACACCCATGGTCTAAATAGTCAAAGTGAATTGAAAAAGTAGTATTTAATTTGTGATGCTCTATGAATCTGTTTAACAAGAATTGAAAATATGAAAACATGTTTGATTGCTAGTAACTTTATGGAGAGTGTTGCATCAGATAAACAATACAACAACAGCCAGACAATTGTAGGCTTGCAATGATTTAATAGTCAGGTCATGACCATGTTTTTAGCCGTGCTGCAGTTTTATTACCATGCTTGTTGAGAATGCTGTGACAGTGCACATATAGGGTTGTCAATGCAAGCTTTGTTTATTATTAACTGTATTATTTGTAATTATAGGTAAAGCACGAAATGACAATTTCTGTGTATGCTATACTCCCTACATTTGTCTAAAAGTGAAAGCTATTCAAGCACATATAGTCAGTAGAAGTACCTAAGGGGAAATACAGATATTAAAAACAGTCATACCAGTCAGGTTCTTTGTTATTGTTTGTTGTTGGTGTTTCTTTTTAGACAGTATGAGGTGATAGAAGGGGAAATGCAAAAGACTATACTTACTCATTCCTGGGACAGCGTAGGTACACGCAGGTTCCAGAGGTTTGGGAGTGAAACTATGAGTGTGCATACAAGTGTATATTTTGAAAGTGATAACTTGGGGTCCTTTGTCAACGTTAAGGAGTAAGATATGGCTCGTATTCAATGGAAATCTAGAATTATAACTTCAGTAGCAGAGTCAGCGTTGAACATTGATGTTTTACCAAGATTCATTGCAAAAGTGTTGTTTTTCATGTATTTATCGGGTTGGATACTACTGGTTAGTTTTTCGTTGTTGACATTTATTTTTGTTGTATTTTTCAGGATTTTGTTATCTTAGTTTCCTTTTTTTCTTTTTTGGTATCGTTTGTTTTTCTCTTCACGTAAAGGTCAGGTCTGTTGTATGAGCCTGTAGCCTCTTAGTCTTTCCTGTGACATTTCTTATTTATTCCATATCTGGATTTTCGTGTGTGTGTGTGTGTGTGTGTGTGTGTGTGTGTGTGGGGAAAAAAATAGTTGTTAATAATCATTGATTTTATAATTTTTTTTGCTCATTCCTGTGGTTCCTTCTTACTCTTACACCTGAGGAACTGCATAGCTGCAGATGGTTTTTTGTCTTGTAATTACCAGAAAAGACTGGTAAAACATTTCACAGTGTGTTGTTGAATTTGTAAACTGCACAGGTTTAATTTTCTAAGCCCCATTATCTCTTGATTAACACTGTTTCAAGAATGCTGCAATTGTTCAGCTTGTTTGTGTTGAGTAAATGGTTCACTACAAAACCTACCTGCTCCTTAAAGGGTTTCTTTATCTAAAGTAAACAGCGGATGATATCTAAGGTGTTAGACATTATCAGAATCACTGGGTTGAACAATAAACCCTCTGTATAGCCTTTATTGGACAAACTGCGTCCCCCCTAGTATCTCCTGCTACAGTTACTATACTTTTTTAATCAATCACATTTTGTTGATGAAATTGGCATTGGAAGCAAAGCATGAGAATCAACCAACATGTGTCTTATACATTTGCAGTGTAAGACTGCATGGCTCTCTATGGGTAAGTTTAAGTAACACATTTGTTGTAGTAGATCTCTACATTAGAGGATTTGGCAAACCCATTTCGAGATAAGGGCCATAATATTGTCCTTATCGATAAAGGTGGCGTGGGAAAGATTCCAGGCTCATCCATTAAAAGCCACACCCTTGGTAAAGCTTGAGTAAATGCGTCACAAGCTATACACATCTTATCTTGAATGTGTTATTTAGGTTATGGCTTAGTACAGACGCTTTCTTCAAGAATACAACATGTACATGCCCTTAATCTTAGAAATAGATGTATTTTGCCTCCCATTTTATATAATTCCATAAACACTCAATCCAGTTAAGGTAAATGTCTTCCAAAGCAACAATGAATATTGAATGGTTTTAATGTTTCTTCCTTCCGTGCACAGGGTTGCAAACAGTAATCACCATTCGAGGTGTCATAGGCGAAGGACGTTCTCACAATAAGTGGTTGCTGTTGACACCGTTATCTGTTCATCATTAGACCAGTGGCTTGGACTCTTTACCATCATAGAAATAACTGTCTTATCTGAAATATTGTTGTCGTTCCCATGAAACAAGACTATTTCTTGTTAGACTCAAGACTGTGACGCCAAATTTTGCCTCGAGTCTTTTGAAGCTGAAAGAACGAATATCATGAAACCAAATAATGTATTCCCTGCGCAGAGAAGAGCCACCGTTACACAGAGTCATTATGAGTCTCTATAAGGATACACTGAAGAGTGACAATTCACATATAAGAGAGGAAAGGTGGGGGTTGCAAAGGGACATGGTTTCAGACTGTAGCAAAGGGACTGAATCAGCGTGGGAATCAAAACATCTAACTGTCTTCGTCCTTCCCTTAATTTATTACCTGTCCACACAAGTGATTGATTACTTGACACCAGGTACGGGGGTTCTTATGCCATTTGCTTCGTAAACCCCCCAGTCCCCCACTGCAGGATAAGATAGTTTGCACATATAGATTTGTAAACCAGTTCACTTAAATATAAATATAAAATACAACTAAGAATACACAATTCCCATTACAAGACCATCTTATAATGGTGGATCTACTATAGTGTTTTTACTAACGTTGTTTCCCTTCCATGCCAAATCTTAAATTGTTTCTATCTGTTCGCTTTCTTTCCTTTGAAACACCAGACTAACTAAACGTTATGCCTAGAAGGCCTTTGTACAGTATTGCTTGTAACCGACATTCGATACCGTCACTGGATTCTACTCCATTCAGTAGTTGTAGTGGAAGATGTGCTTGTGAATTATAGTGAGGATCACACATTTCTGTTGCTTAGAATCATGACCACGTGAGGAGTCACCCATGTGAGCCGGTATTGTTGTGCAGATATGGCATCAGGGATCATACTGGAATATACCAGCAGCAGCAGGCCTTTATTAATAATTTAAACCAACACTGGGCTTCCACAAGCAACTCGAGGAGCACAATGATCTGCATCAAACAATGACACACAAAAGCGTAGTTTTTACACAGCACTGTTGTCAGGGACGAGGCCGGCGTCGCTCTGAAATAAATGTGTATCTTGACCTTATTGGGATCTATGTGCCATGGTGTTGGAACGCCTGCCAGACAGTTTGCCATCTCAAATCCGAGGTAAAGAATCAAACAAACGCATCATTAATCACCTTCTTCAACAAAGCGACCGTTTCAATGTAATCTCTCTTTTGTGCTTGCTTAGTCCAGCATATTTGGTTGCCAGCAGTGTACAATTAGTCACCTGGCAACGGGACACAATTCCTGGCTTGGAAATGATCTTGTGTGTAGCGGTACCAGGCTGTGCTGACACTGGGTACACATGCAGAAGTGAGACGGCTGTTACCCTTTACTGGCTTTCAATAACCTTGCTGCATAAAGGCACTCAGGGGGGAGCGGGGCAAGGACACAGTGGCTGTCATTATTGACAAGCAGCCAAAATGAACCGCCTGATCTTACAGTTCAAGACTCTGGCATAAAAATCCTTCCATGTACTGTTTTTTCTTTTTCTTTTCTTCCATTGAGTCCACTTAATGCCTGTCTCTTTCATACTTATGTCTTGACAGCATTGCAGTTGTGTGCCACGAGTTGCTCTTTGAAGTTCACAGCCCTCCTTTTCACTTATCTCATCTCCTGCGGCATGGCTCTTCACTGATGAGCACTGAAGGCCATAATTGGACTCGCGCTGAAGAAATTTAAGAATGTGTGAACTGTCACCACATAGCCTTGGTTGGAAACGTCTGTCCTCCACTGAGCCTTTTGTCCTGGGTCCTGCATGTGTTGATCGTTTTTAGAAGGATCAGCATTGATGCCGAAAGGGCCTCTTGTGTAATTCTCTTCCTGGTTGTCCGGCATGCACAGTCTTCACTTGTCCCTCCTGGTCACCCATGAACGATAATGGGTCATTTAGAATGAGTCATTCTTGGATCCAGTGCTGAGTGTGCTACTGCTTAAGGCACCAGCAGTAATACGTTTAGGTCCATCCAGTCATGACCTGTTTGCTCTTCCCTCGAGAACTTCACTGTCCTTCTTATTATTGGAGGATTTGTGTAAATGGATTTCCTTGCAGGGCTTGGCCATTTGTACAGTGCAGGTGCTTTCTACCCTTGAGAATTGAAAGGATATTCCCCTGTGAGCTGCAGAGTTTTATTCCACAGCTTATGCTGAGGTGAGCCTGAGACTAAAATACCACATTTTCACAAAATGTTCAGACTCAAGAATGTAAGAACTCGCTGTGACTTATTTAGGATTTATCTTATATTGAAATATGAGAATTGTGCGGCTTTGATGTGGATTCTCATACGCAATAATATTTATTTGGTATGGAACCCTTGACAGGAACCCCCTAACAGAACTTAAGATGGTGTGTTGATACTATTTTAAAAAGATGATCACAGTCTTCATATACCTGTGTGATCTTTAATTGCCTGATTCAACTTAAAATTCCAGTGTGGTGGGGCCTATTTATGGATCATGATTCAGGGAGTGAAAGCTGGGAGCCAGAAGTCCCCTGGCTCAGCTTCATTACTTCATGTCATTTAGAAGGTCACTAACACAAGGAATCATGGGACTCCTTGTCCTCTAATAAAACCCCCACTTGGTTTCCCCTTTAGTTATACTTTTTGTTAGCAGAGCTTTGAACTATGGATAGTTCTATCATGAGTATCAAAAAGCTCTGCATTACCAGAAAGTCTTCCTTTGGCTGCTTAGTGGCTAGCAGACGTTTGTATAACTAGACCACTTACTAGTCTAAGTGATTGGGTGTATGGAGGATTTATGAAACCCTGTCTACCACTGGAAGCAGTCCCTGTGGACTTTGCTGAAAAAAAGCCTTGTGTTTATAGTCAAGTCAACCTGATGAATCCCAGACCGTATAATGTTGTGGGTGCGAGCTTAATCACAAGGTAGCCACGCCCTGAAGTATACTCTGCTTTATCGTATATTTTACTTTGAATGGGAGCATTATTTACTAAATTACCATCATGCTGTATTGAAGAAGTTGGGAAACTAGAGATTTCAACCATTAACTAATGTTTACAATGTTTACTGAGGCAATAAATCAAGTTAGAACTAGGGACCTTTCCTCATAGACTTCTAGACAATCTGTCTTCTCCTTGCAACTATACAAGTCACACCCTGCTAGCTATTCGAAGAATGCCAGTTTAAGGTACTTCTGCCCCTGACTTATCAGACCCGGAGTTTGCCGCTTTATCAGTTCTTAGATAATATTGGTCCGTCGCCGTCTTCTTGGACTTTAGTTTTCGTTCAGTAGTGGCTCTTACTTTTTTTCAGGTGTTTACAGAAGATATTTCTTTTTCCTGTGAATAGCACTGCAACCGTTTGCAAACACATGCAATATGTTTTCTGAGAAATGTAGAGCAGAAGGGCCCTCAAAGTCTGGCTGGGAGAAGTAAATGCTCTTCGTTTTTAGATCGTGTTTTAAATAAATATCATAACACCTTGTTGTAAGCATTAACGTCTGCAACAGGTGAACATGCTTGTCTTCCATTAAAGATAACCATACACACATAAAGTCTTCAGTTTACCTCATGTACATACATGAAGTGTTGCTACATTTAAATTGTGAAGTGGGGAATCTCTGAATTCTTTGCAATTCTTTACATGCCTATGTAATAAAGCTAATACTGGCAGAATTATGTAAAACAATACCATACATTCTGTGGAAGGCCTGTTACTGTAGCCTGTTCTGTTCAACTGGGAACCAATTAGCTTGCTGGAGGTGTGCTGGAGGTCACTTGTGAGATCTGGGGTCCCCCACACTGTACAGAGATCTCTGCGGTGTTGGAAGTCTCAAACACTTAGACACAGCCTATTAATTATGTAACAGTGTATAGGGAGTTGAGACACTGTGAACTATAATGTGCTAATTTATGGTTCATTGTGAAGCCTCCAGTAAGCAGATTGATACTTTCTTCTGAAGAGGCATTGTGCTGTGGATAGTCTCGAAACTAGCTGTGGAATTTACATCCTGCTCGCCACATAAGCCTTCAGAGAGCACATAAAGTTTCTGTTTACTGTATTTCAAGCCGTTCTCACAGAATATATGTGTTAACCCACCTGACTGCAAAGCCTCTGTGGAGTTGTGGGTGGTTCCTGTTTTCTATTTAAGTGCATCGAAAAGAGAAAAGAGATGAGCACTCAGTCTCTGACGTCTCGCTGTGGGTGAATTAGGTCTCCTTAGACCATTTAAGACAAAGACTCCCTGACTATCTTTCCTCAAAGCTCCCGGGTTACAGCCGCATGCAGCTGCACAATCCATAGGCATGCACTTGTTTAGCTTGTGTGCTGGAACAGTAAAAGTGTTGTCTTCAATCTGCCCTAGTATGAACAGCCGTCCCCCCACCGCCGATGTTTTGTATTCCTACAGAGAATTTCTGATGTTACCAGAAGGGACACGAGAGAGTGGAGCTAAGTACAACCGAACGCTGAGTAAGACATTTTTAAGCAACCAAAAGATTTGCAATTAACTTTCATGAACTGAAAACACACCGTGAAAGGGCTAAAGTTGTAAAACTCAAGTTAGCCGCGACCTAAAGCATACCCTGCTTTGTCTATTTCACCATAATTTACTAAATGAACATCATGCTGTATTAAAGAAGACTTGAAACTAGTGATTGATATGATACAACTCATGTTTACAATGTTTACTGAGGTAATAAATCAAGTGAGAATATTTTCTAATTTCTATAAGACTGGAAGTCATTTGGCAACCAGAGGAATCGCCCCCTACTGGCTATTAAAAAGAATGCAAGTTTAAGGCACGTCTGCATCGGCTTCACTTGCCAGACGCGGAGGTTGCCGCCTGCCTATTACATAACAATGCTAGTAAGTGAATTAGCTACTCCAACATCATCATTTATGTGTAAGCAAACTGGAGCCGGCCTGAGCTGTTCACCTGCCGGGTCCTCCCCCTCTCCGCTCAGGAGGGAACACACCCTGTGGCTACTGTGCCAGATGGTGCTGCTGTCACTGCCGCCCTCTGCTGTTGTACTGAAGAGCTTCAACTTTGTCGTTATGGTGCTTATTGATAGTTTAATGTGTGTGCTTTGATCCAAGCTTGTAGCAACAACATGGGTTCAAATTCTGTTCCTCCATTTGAATCTCAAACTTCCGGGGTGGGCGGGTGAACAGCTGTAACTTAGGGCGGGATGTGAGGAACAACCTGGTGACATGGCTCAATTACCGCGTTGATCCCTCTGTGTCTGTCGCTCATATTGACTTACTTACAAACGGGCTGCAATGTACAAGTCTTATTATGTCATTCACAAGGGCATTTGATCCTTTTGGGGTATGTAATGCAAAGCGGAAGCCATTTCTTGCGCTGAGCTTCTACCATATGTTTTATGTCTATTTAATTTATTATCACTTATTCTTTGCCCCTCTAAGATTGTCTAGCCTGTGTGTGAGCATGTAGCCCTACTTGGTTCATATTTGTGTTTGTGTCAGTGTTAATGGAGCATGTGGTTAACTGATACAGTGCCAGCTGGAAATTGACATGTCCGTGTGCCGCCGTAGTGTACAGTAAATATAGCCGGGGAAAAACCTCCCACTATGCGATGCACGTTGCCCTCTCTTTGAAGTCTTCAGCTTCTTTTGTTTACTATTTAAGCACAGGCTGCAGTTGTCACGTCACCACACTGTGTATATAGCCTGGTCTGTGTTCATACTTTCAGGTGAAACGTCACAGCAGCTCAGGAGTGATATAGGAGTGCTTATAACTGCATAAACAGAAACAATATCTCATGTTTTCCCACAGAGCTGCTTGTGCTGTGACATGTGAGCCAATGCGGCCCCAAGCAATAGTACAAAATTGCAAAAGGTTATTTCAGTTACGTTGGGACTCCTCCAAAATTGGATTAGAACGTAAACGAAGTTGGAAGATTCTCTTTTCATTTCACTGGCAGCACATTTCTACGAGTCTTGTGATCTCCTGAATGTGGGCAGCCATGACTTGCTGACTTGTCCTATGAGATCTTTCTACAATTCATGTTTTGCATATTATTTCCATTTTTTCCTTCAAGAATTCCCAAGGCCATTGTGTGTGTGACCCACGTGCCACACCAGTAACTCCACAGCACAATTCTCAAGTTCTTTCGCTAAACTACGCACCTTCAAGACTGGAGATACCAATTTATTTATATGTTAAGCACATGCTGAGAACATCCGTTCTTTAAAAGTGTTCTTAGTCGAAAAAAAGGAGCAGGAAAGCCGACATGTCTGCACAGCCCCTCTGCATGTCCTACGAACAGCATTTGTGTCCCACAGAAGTTAGAATTTGCTGCCAAGATGGTGCTAGGCCTCAAAGAAGTGTGGTATGTCACAGCTGATTACTCCTGTAATGTTGTGTCGCTAGTATTCAGTTGGCAAAACCATTGGGAACAATTCCAGTACACACGCACATACACAGACTCAAAACACTGTTCAGGCCTAAAGCAATGAATCAGACAATTTGATTTTCAGGTAAATCACTTCCTCATTCTTGTTCTTTGTCTTCCTCCATGCCGCCGCGTCTCATGTTCTTTTTGTCCATCCATTTCCCCAGGGTTCCACCTGATTCCTCGCCTGTCCGGTATTGTGCCAGAGAGCTGCCTGTTGATTGTGGTGGGTCTGCTTGTGGGAGGGCTCATCAAACTAGCCGGAGAAGAGGTCCCCCCAGTGCTGGACTCCAAATTGTTCTTCCTCTGCCTGCTGCCGCCCATCATCCTGGATGCCGGCTACTTCCTGCCCATCCGTCCCTTCATGGAGAACCTGGGCACGATCCTGATGTTTGCTGTCGTGGGGACCTTGTGGAACACCTTCTTCGTCGGAGGTCTGCTGTATGCAGTGTGCCAGATGCAGCCTGCGTCCAACCTCTACTTGCTTGAGCTCCTGCCCTGTCTGCTGTTCGGCGCCATCATCTCGGCTGTGGATCCTGTTGCTGTGCTGGCCGTGTTTGAGGAGATTCACATCAATGAGCTGTTGCACATCCTGGTGTTTGGCGAATCGCTGCTCAACGATGCTGTCACTGTGGTGAGTGACCAAAACAAGAAATACAAGGCTAGGTGCAGGCTTTCCTGCTTCCATTTGTTTTTGAGAGAATGCATGTATTGTTTCACCAATGAGGTAGACTTGTAGAGTAGGAATACATATGCCGAGGTGTGAACCGTTTGTTGTAGCCGTCAGAAGCTCATATAGCTTCACAGCCATAATTGGGTGCTAGTTGTAACTCTGGTGACCAGAGGAACATTAACATTGTCTCCTTATGAAGAGCATCATCAAGTAATTTGTAGATTAAAACTGAAGCGTTGTTTAGCTCAGCAGTCAGGGAAGCAGCTAAAAACTCAGTCCCTGGGTTTTATCACCAGATCAGGTTGTTAAATTAAATCATTCTTATAACCACTCAGTTATACAGTTACTTAAGCATCATAGCTACCGAAGGCACCAACTTTAGTTTCAACAACCTGTGTTTTTGACATCAGCTATCGCAAACACTTGTGTGAGTGTGTCGCACACCTAAACAAGCTGGTCGTCACTGTGTCATCATTGACACAAGCCGTTATGAGTACAGGGTCTGGTGAGAGCTCATCATTCTTGAAGCTCTTGGCAGTCGATCTGCATGATTATCCTGTCTGGCATTACAGGACATAGTAAATGCAGAACATATTTCTTAATCCATTTGGTACAAGAAAAAATAGGTGTGTTTTCCCTTTCCGAACAGTTATAGGATGTGCTCAGTTTCCACAAGGTCAAACAGCATTTTCAGTAAGTAAGAACCTGACAATTTGCCAATAATAAATAACCAATGTATTATCTTTTACCTCTGTTTTTTAGATTCAGAGAATCATACAGCTGTGTGAGATGCACTAAACATTTGTTCATCATCCTATCAACATCCCGTTACTTTATTTCTAATGTGATCTACCCCTACTCCTCTTCTCCTAGGTGTTATACCACCTGTTTGAGGAGTATTCAGGTGCCGGCACAGTGACGATATTGGACATTGTCCTGGGAATCATCTCCTTCTTCGTGGTAGCGTTGGGTGGCGTTCTAGTGGGAGCTATCTATGGGTTCCTGGCCGCCTTCACCTCACGCTTCACCTCCCACACGCGTGTCATAGAACCACTTTTTGTCTTCGTGTACAGCTACATGGCCTACCTGTCAGCTGAGATGTTCCACCTCTCTGGCATCATGGCGTAAGTTTGGGGATGGGTAGTTATATCGATTATTAGGGAGGTTTAGAGAGAACTACACATTTTCAGAATGTACTGTGCATAGTCAATGTTCTTTTTCTGTACAACTCAAGTGTCATTTTCACACCACTTTACTGTATCTATTCCATATTCATATTTTAAGGTTCATTTTCAGTTTTGACCAATGTTCTTAAAAACAAACCTGAATTAGTTTTCCTGAGGAACAGAGTTCACCTCATGCATCTCATAGTTTACAGTTTTTAGCAACACTATTGGTGTGTATCTCAGAAAATTTGACCTAATTACTATTTTACATATGCATACATACGTATTCTTTCAGTAGACATCTTTGAAGGCTGTTAGAACAGTGAGACCATGGATTGTCAGCATGGTTCGTCCTAGTATCCATAAGGCGAATAGTTCTGTGCCTTTGTCGATTGTGTGAGCTTCTTCATACAGGTTCCGCATTTACAAATTGAGTATTTAATGTGTCATGTGGGCTCTGGTATCTGTGAAATACTCCAGCTGTCTCAGGGACGTCCCTCTTGCATCACATGATTTTAGTATGTGAATCTTCCCTCAGTGGTGAAATGTCATGGTCTATGTACAACCTTGCCACTGCAGGGAAAACCTATTTCAGTCGTTGCCCTGACAGTGTCTCAACTGTACATCTTGGCAGATCTGTCTAACCAGCAAGATAAGTAATGAATCTGATACAACGTCACCTAAACCAAGCCTTAATTTATTGGCATCCCCACATTCTCTGAGTTGCCATTTCTCATTTACTCCTACGGTATTTTTCAATCTATTTTCTGGTTAAGGTGTTAGGAGTTATTGATGTTGCGGCCTGGAGGGGATGATATACTGAATCTCAGGGCTGAATGAGGTGAAGCTTCAAGGACAATCTCTTCCAAAGCCTGTGGCTGCCTCCTTGCTCCTCACTTCAAAAACTAGATTTGTATAGGGATTTACAAAGAAGAGGCAAAACAGGTTACTGGTGTGAATTCCTTTCATAGTTTCCTAAAGTCTTCAGAACCAAACTAGTAGCCGCTGAGGCTTATGGGAAATGGTCGGCGTTCATTTCTGGCCTCTACACATTTAACTCAAACATTGCATGACACCAGAATGGAATAGAGAAGTGGCCACCACCAGACGGGGAGGAAGACAGCTTTCGTTGGTGTCACATGTTTCCAAAATCAGTTTGGAACTCTTGGTATCTCCAGCACTCCTTTTAGAGGAAACCTCTGACGCTACTGCTGCTGACGACTCGCGTAAAACCACCCCTTCTTCTAAAGACGTTTCCCTTACACATTTCTGACATTTATTATTTCTACTTGGCTTCATTGTTCAACAGTGTTTAATTTTTGATGACATCTGGCATTTACAACAAATTTGATATGGAAACTATGAAAATATGTTTTGTTTGTTTATATATCTCATTTGAGTAAACATCTGCCTCTTCTCCTTCCAGGTTAATAGCTTGTGGAGCTACGATGCGACCCTATGTGGAGGCCAACATATCCCACAAGTCCCACACCACCATCAAGTACTTCTTAAAAATGTGGAGTAGCGTCAGCGAGACGCTAATCTTCATCTTTCTGGGTGTGGCCACGGTGGACGGACCTCACGAATGGAACTGGACCTTCGTCACCGTCACTGTCATTCTGTGTCTTGTGTCACGGGTCATAGGTCAGCTCTGCTCCAGTGATTCTCACAACTTCTTCATGTAAACATAGTGGTGTCAGGTTGGGGTGTGTAGCAATACTGCATGAGGAGGAAATGGTTCATCTGCAACCAAGGAAGTGTTGTTGGTTTGTTTTATGGGGTTAATTCGTGCAAGATCTTTTTGATGATGTGGTTGGCTTTTATCGATAAATCATGAAAGAAACGGTCACGTGAAAGTTCATCTTGAAGTGCTTTTGATTTAACAGGTTTGTCATCAACTGGGCTTCAATGCAAATCAAAAAGCGCAACAAAAATTAGTTGCTTTGTATTTATATATCTTCTAAGGAGATGAATGTGTTTTAGAGCCCTTTGAATTGGGCTGTGATATACACAGAAAGGATGTCTATGTGTGTAAAAAAGTCCTTGAACTCAAAAAAAGGGAACTGGGAAATGTCGCCATTATGTTTCATCACACAGCAGTCGGTGTGTGAGAAGGAGCCTCGCCGAGGATTTCCAGGTTGACTTCAGGCTGTCACAAGTCCTCCCGTTCATAGTTTGTCATACTAGAGTTATTAGTGTCGTTGGAGAGAGAAACTGAAAGTGAAAGAATGATAAGGTGTCTTCAGGCGATCAATACTGAGTTCTTTATGTGATATTCTCAGCCTGAAGAGCTGATGAGGCTTTGAGCAAATGTTGCAAAACACAAACATGCTGTCTGTGACTGAAGTCAGTAATAACCCACGTGTTGCTTGCGTCACACAAGATCTTGCGCAATTCCTGTGGCGCAGGTTTTAGGTGGTTCACTAGAAATCACGTATATTTTGCAGTACTACTTTCCAAAGTATGAATAGAATGAGTAGAATTTTGTTTTTTATCTTCCAGGCAGCAATTGGTTTCTTTGTCATATTAACTTCAAACTTTGTTTGAGATGGGCTGTCCATTAAAATGACCTCATGTCTGCAAGTACTGATTGGTTTTAAAAAGGTGGCAATGCATTACCACACATGGTATTTGGGGCAAAAGCAGATGTGATTATAACTGTGACGGTCTTAGTGTCACGTCTTAGTATGCTGGCTTTCATAGTTTTATTAATGTAAACAATGGCTGTTTGAAAGATGGAGACATTGAAAAATCTAGTTACAGAAAGTGTTTTAATTTGACATGAAAATACTTTCTTGTATTAACTTATTGGCAAGCAAAGTCATCGTTAAAGGCCAGAGAGAACGCTGTTTGACCAACGTCTATTACACGCCCACAAAGTCACAAACCTCACGTTCTCATGACATTGTCCTCCCCAGGTGTGGTTGGTCTGACCTACGTGATCAACAAGTTCCGCATCGTCAAGCTGACGACCAAGGACCAGTTCATTGTGGCCTACGGTGGCCTGCGAGGTGCCATCGCCTTCTCTCTTGGCTTCCTTCTTAACAAGGATCACTTTCCCCAGAGGGACATGTTCCTGACTGCCATCATCACCGTTATCTTCTTCACTGTCTTTGTTCAGGTAAGAGCACCCAGTTTAGTTCGTCCTGTTTAGTTGTAAACGGACATTCCTCGTGTCTAAGCTTTATAATGGGATGTCATCGTGACCACAATCAATGCACAGTGCAAAGCGAACAGTGAAAACATTAAAGTACTGTTTGGCCGCTGGTGCATTATTCCAAGTCAGAGACGAGATTTTATTCACACGGTTTATACTTTGACCAATCTATTTTGTGTAGTATATACAGTATATAAGTCTAGTTTGAGTTTTTACTTGCATCACTGATAGAAAACCTATCTAGCTCAGTTGTATTTGCGACCATTGAATTAGACGTTGTGAATCTTGTTCATCGTACTGGTCATGCTGAGGTGAGAACATCAATGGTACGCTCATGTATTTGCATTCCTAGAAAAAACAGATCCATTCAACGTTGCACTAAGTGGTCGGACGTTCTTGGTCTTGAAGTAAACAGATCCAGCTGGTTTGGGAAAATGTGATTTCAGCTTCTCCTTTAAAGTATGCCACCATCAGGCAGGCAGGGGGGCTAATTAAGGCACCACATCAAAAACACAGGCAGAAGGAATACAATCTGGTTTATGTAGAGACCCATTCCTGCTGTTGTTGTTTTTTTAACAGAGTCCACATAAACATAACATACATAAACATAACATACATAAACAAACAGGCAATGACTTCATACATTTTAAGCCTCTGCCCTGTCCTGTCAGATAAACCAGTCCTCTAGTGAAACTGTAGGAGCGTTTCTGGAGGTGGTTTGGATCCAGAATGGAGGCAGCTAAAATAAAACCCCGAAGATATGTAGTCTCTCCTCAAAGGCGAGATCAGCATGTTTTATTGATGCTGCTGGATTCAGCACTTTCAGTCTGATGGATGCAGACCAGGAGGGTAGAGGCCTCTTTCACCTGCAATGTGGAGTTATTTATATATTTAAGTATGACTCTTTGAGAGTATTTTTTAAATGAAAATAATCATGATCTATATGACCATTTTACATGTAATATAATACACGTTTAATATCCTAATGGATGATATGTCCTTTCTTGTGTTGGATTACTTCTGAATACTTTATTACAGTATAACCAGTTAAGATTCTGGCCGATGTTGAATTGTCTGCTTAGTCGTTATTGGTTGTTGTAACTATTGTTCATATCAAGCAGGTGCTCAAACATTCTGGATACCCCCCCCCCCCCCCACACACACACACACCCCTAAATTAAAACCTTTTTCCAGTTTCTAAAATCAAAGTTAAAGTAAAAAAAAAAGTTTTGGTGCCAGAACGTAATGTAATCTTTTTGGCTGAGTTGTTTGCTTATCAACATAAGATGCATGGTTGCATGTTGTTGATGTAAGCACAGCTGAGTGTGTTTACAATCACATTTCCCCGAGCGGCAACCACCGGTGCTGAGAAATGAAGCCAACACGAAAGTGCCAAAAACTGCAGTTCCTCAAATGACCGGTTGACACAGTGGAAACGAAAACGATTCAATCCCCAGAGACCACCGTGTCCAAATAACCCACTTAACAGCAGAAATAAACATGGGTACACTCCGGTACACAAACATGTCTTGCTCTCTCTAGCTAGGGGTGGATTTCTTGAAAGAAACGTCTCTCTGTAATAACGAGAGGGATTTCACTGTGTTTCTCTTACTGGGGCGTGGGTTTTGCATATTTCTTACAGATTCAGATCTTTAATGCTGAAATCTGCAACTTTCCACATGTCGTCACTCACTAAAGTGCTGAGACGGAAACAACAACAGGGTTGGGAAGTGTGCCAGGGAAGGTGTGACCGATATCAGTTATCAGAGTATGGTGGTTTATGTGTTCCAGTCAGTCTGACACACTGGAAGATTACAAAACGTTACACAAACCAGTTTTTAATCCTCCTAATTTCCTTCTTGCATACCGTAGAGTTGATGATAAGAGCCTGTTTCTCTCCTTTAGCTGAGGTCAGGAGGTGAATAATGAATAATGCTCCGTTCCTCTCATCCCTCTTGCAGGGCATGACCATCCAGCCCCTTGTGGAGCTTCTGGCGGTGAAGAAGAAACAGGAGGCCAAGCGGACGATTAATGAGGAAATCCACACCCAGGTAAGACCTTTGACCTCCAGCCACCCTCAGCCTTCATGAGCAGAAGCTGATGACTTCTTGATGGTTCATACGTATTAATAACCCAGAGCCTTTTGGTATGCAGTTGATGCATGAGATGTTAAAATGGTTTGATCTGTTTTGTACCACACAACAATAAATGAACGGGATACTATTATACATTTCTTTCTGTTGTATTCATGCAAAATGTGGCGTCCTTTTTCCAGTAAAACCAAGTTCACGCCACTCGACTTCCAAAGTCAGATTGATGTTCTGTTACTGTACTGTTAACGAGCCTCTGAGGCCATTTCTTGATCGCTGCTTCCACCTACTGGCTGTGTGGTGGTACTTCATCTCATAGATTGTACTGTACAGTGTGTACTTGTACAGCGCAGTGAATGTCACTCCAAAGATTAGAACATGACCGTTAAATATAACATTCACACACACAGCGTCTTGTATCCACAGTTTCTGGTACTCAAACCCATCCATGAGTGACCACTGTGCTCCACAAGAGTTGATACAGCTCAGATGAGCACACACACACACAGACACACACACATACACAGTTCCTCTCTGGGCTAAAAGGCTAAAAGAGAGGCGGCCCTAATGGCTTCTCCTCCGCTGTAAACACCAGTGATGAAGTGTTCCCCAGTCGCTTGGAAGCGGCCAGGTGACGTACCTGTCCCAACTGTGAAACGGATGCAGCAGATCCTTCAAAGCAGCTTTTAGCGATTATACTAGCTGTATTTGGTAATCGGAGTGGGGATGACGTGACAAAACTCTGCTATTAAGACATGTCGCTCACAATGGCATCATCACAGTATCACGATCTCGGTGATGAGCTGTTATCATATGATCACAATATTTTTGTGATTGAATAAGGAATCATAGCCCTGAAATATATTTTGTATAGATCGGTGTTAACCGTATATTTGTTGAGAGAGGCTTTCAGATGAGCATAACTTTGAGAGATTTTTTATAGATGGGTAAAAATAAAAGCCCATTTAGCAGACGGACAGCAGCATGTGTACCTGTCCCATTCTGCAAAGGACAAATGGACACGCAGTAAACTGGTCAAGGAGAAGCCCCAGTGTCAAGATGTTGGTAAAAATACATCTATGACCCATTATTAGTGTAACCAGAAGAGATTTGTCATAATATATCGCTGTATTATCTCACCCTTGGTGATCTAGAGAAACTTTACATACGGTTGCCACTTTTTTTTTTAAATTACTTTTTCCACCGCCACCCACGCAGTGCTGGGCACTTTTGACAGAGCAGAAGTATAGTCTGTGGCTCTGCTTAATGACCTGTTTCCATAGCTACGGTCAGAGCACCAGGGGCGACCTGCGGCCGACTGCAGTCTGAGCAACGAAGGCATCGGCACATTTATCTGAGCAGGCTCATAAACGCGGTCCGATCAGTCACCTGGCTGCTGCTGGTTTTCTCCCAGCATCATCATGTTAATGCTCGTCATCACCTGCTGTTGTTGACAATGATGTTGGCTGGGAGGGTGTTTTTACTGGGAGGAATGGTAACTGCGGTGAGATGCAGCTGAGTAACGCCTGTGGTGGAGTGTTCTTTTAACCACAGTTAATGACACTGTTGATCATACATTATGGTTTATACACCCAAAAAACACATTTCACATTTTGCCCAACAAGTTGGGAAAAAAGTGAAGTAGCTTTAAAAAAAAACTGACTTTGGCCAATTAAATGGCATATGTACTACAGCAGATGTAACATGGGCCCCGAGAAAGTTGTGTTCATCAGAGCGCAAGGTACACAAATATTGTGTCTTTTTCAATATATTAAAATACTCCACAGAGAAGGCAGAGGGTCGTATTGAAAGTTTGTCTTAGTCTTTTTTTGTTGCCTCTTTTCATCCCCAGTTCCTTGACCACCTACTAACTGGAATCGAGGACATTTGTGGACACTATGGACACCATCACTGGAAGGACAAGTATGAACTTAACAGTCACAACTTTTGTGGTCATTGGAGAATTATAAAATATATATATTTCACTGAGAGAAATTGTAACGATGAAGAGTTTTGTATTTTTGCTTTTTATATATCCATCTTCGAAATGGTACATTTTCTGTCATAATCAGCTGTTAGATCTAACCCTTGAGAGAAGACACAGTAACTTTGGCTCTACATTTTATTTCCCCCTAATGTGCACCATGTGTCAAACCTCTCACATCTCTCCCGTTCCTGCTCCCACGACTGTCTTTGCCCCTTGTCTTTGTTCTTCATCCGTAACTCATCCTCTTCCTTCCAGACTGAACCGCTTCAACAAGAAGTATGTGAAGAAGTGCCTGATAGCCGGCGAACGCTCCAGGGAGCCGCAGCTCATCGCCTTCTACCACAAGATGGAGATGAAACAGGCCATTGAGCTGGTGGAGAGCGGAGGAGGAGTCAAGCTGCCAGCTTCTTTGCCATCCACAGTTTCCATGCAGTAAGTATGAGGACACACTCATTCTGTCTTACCACACTCAGAAAACCAAACCGTCCCATGTAAATATAAAATATTGTTCTGGCCACTTGGGGGCAGCAGAAACAAGTTGTGAACACAATATTGACAAGTCGTCACCTTGTTGATTTGGCCAAATTGTAAGCAAATAGTTACTTAATTACACATCCAGCAGTTACTTTGGAGCAACATTATAATTCATTTGGAGGTCATGTTTGTGTCCACCTGGTGAATGTAACACCAGTAATCCCTCTCTTTTAGCTCTGAGTTTAGTCTCAACCAACTCCTGAAGGAAATATCTGGCTCTTTAGCTGCTAAATGCTCGACTATGTTCATCAGCTGAAACTTCATAAAGTCAATGGAAGCTGCACATAGTGTCGTAGTTCTCTGTAAGTTCAGCACTACTAGTGGCCCCTTTCAATATGCCGTTTGATACATTGTCATTATAGAAATTATTGATTGCAGCCGATTTTAAATGTACTGATTAGATTTAAAAAATGTCACCGTGCTAAGCTCATATATTTGACTTAACTTTGATGCATTGTAATATATTCAGGCCAACATGATAAAACAGACCCTTTAACCACAGTAGTTTCTGTCAAAGCTGAAAATGGAACAGGAAGCAACAGTTTTATTTTTGAATGTTGTTTTACATTACCTTAAATAGTGCATGGCTTTAATGACTTCATGGGTTTCATTAATTTTTTCAGAGTTAGACAGACTGAAACTCTCTTTAAGGGAATCTCCCTTAAAACCACTGTCATCCAGAGGTGTCATGGTGGGTTTCACGGTGGAGAGGCTGCCTGATGACTGGAAGGTTGCTTGTTCTTTGACGAGCACTGATGTGTGACAGTTATGTTGCTAGTATTACATAAACAACACTGTCATCATCACCTTCTCTGCCACGTTGTAATGCCCCGAGTGAGCGAGGAGTGTTTGATTATCATCACTCAGAATGCTTGAATGCTGTAACCATAAAATTAAAATGTGTTTAACTACTGTGAGTAGCTGCACAGATCTCATTAATTTCACATTGATTCATTGCTAAATTAAGCATTGGCCAGTTTTAATACCCAGTGTGAGAGCCATTCTTTACTTAATGCAAGTAAATGCTGGAGAAAGTTAGATAGACAGGAAGAGATCCCCGGTGTTCAGAATTTTTTTCACTCTACCAAACCAAGGACAGACAAAAGTGTCAGCAAAATGAATTCAGCAGTGCCAGTTTTAACATCCCTTTACAGTTGACAAGCCACCTACAATATTGATGCGGAGTACAGTAACAGAAAGAGCTAATGTTAACTCTAACGTTGGCTGTTTAATTCCACAAGCTGTTACTGACGACCGAAACTTGCTCTTAGTCATCGAATACCAGGAGGAAATCATTTCACGGAAATGAGGTTTCATTATTATCGCAACAGTTTGTCATGCGTCTTGGCAAAAGCACTCACGGCAGACAAACTATGATAGTCCTGACTTTTTTTCTGCATATTTCTCAGGAACATCCAGCCCAAGAAGCCTCCTCCTGCCAAGCCCGTGGAGAGAGCTCTGCCGCAGATGCCGAAAGGCCGAGAGGAGGAGATCAGGAAGATCCTCAGGAGCAACCTGCAGAGGACACGCCTAAGGGTAACACTGCCGCATGAACAATGAGACGGATATGCGCTAAAGATGCATTACCGGGAGTTCAGAGCATATCACTGTTCATATTGATTTGCACTGATAAACAAAGTGGTATTAGACTACAATGTAGCGTATTGATTGTTACAGATTTAGAATTAAATCAGTAGCTGTGCTCATACATCGACTAATACTGACTTTTATGTTTAGGGACACAGAAAAACACTTCTCTTTGATTTTCCCTTGTGGTCATCATGATCTGAGTAAAGGACACAAATGCATTTTAATCATAACTCCTGCAGGTCTTTGAGATAAACAAACGGTGTCAAAACCTTCCCTCTTTCACGTGCGTCAACTTTTTTTTGTTAATCATTAGGTTGTCCTCTTAAACTGAGTCATTTTATGTGTCTTTTCTCTCTCAGCTGCGCTCCTACAACAGACATACTCTGGTGGTTGATCCGTTCGAGGATGGCTTCGGTGACTTCCTCATCAAGAAGCAAAAGATGATTGAGCTGGAGAAGCAGGTATGATAATCAGTCTGTGCCAGGGCAACGCCTCTTAAACCTGGAATCAGTCTGAGCCAGCTGTCTGCGTCATCACATTTCATTGACACCTCGTCACAGCACGATTGAACAAAAGACATTTTGTGATACCGTAGCAGTGTGCCTGTTACAAACTTTAGAACATTCACTTTGATATAAACCAGGAAGAAAAAAATCAGGAGAAACACAGAAGACTCACAAATTAAAAGCAACACATGAACAACAGCTTTTCTCATTTCATACTAGGCCACCAGCAGTTAAATGATTTGCCAAAATTGTGATTTGTGTTCTAATTAAAGTCCACCTTCAGTCTCCTGAACACATTTTTGCGACACAAATGAGATCTGATTTATTCGCATGGTTGAGTGGCCCTAACTTCTGTTTCATCAGCCTGTAATTACATAATGAAAATAAATGCTTGTTTTTGGTAAATTGAATGTGCTAGAAGACCATTTATACAGAGGCTACCAAAGAAAGCAACACATAATTTGAATTAAGTTTCTCTAAGATATTGATAAATAATGAATTACCGAACTGTTTGAGGTTGGCTGCTGCACTACGAACAATCGAATGAAGCAGAGTGTGTATTTCCTGTTTACATGAAAACATGCAGGAGCCTAAATCATCCCATGAACAAACAGTGTCCCTGTGTGTTCCCAGATAAAAGACATGAATAACTACCTGACGGTGCCTGCTGCTCCCTCTGACTCCCCGACCATGTGCAGAGCCAGACTGGCCTCAGGTAAACGCATCATTCTTAGCCACGGCCGAGCGCAAACACTCGATAGGTTCCACCGTCATACTGAAAGGAACCACGTAAAACAGTCGGAGAAAATCCATTATGCCACTGATCCATTACCCACGGTGATGAGACATTATATTTTGGTAGGCTCTCATGGCCGCTTTCCCGAAACAATAAACACTGTCGAAAGCGCTGCTACTTTTCACACCTGCAGCAACAGATATTTCCCCGCTGATGGAAATATGTTTGCATGTGGCAGCCGGCATGTAAACCAGTGTGTGGTTTCATTTTAGGCACAGATACTGGTTTCAAACCTGCTCCCCAGCAGAAAGGAAACAAAAGCTGTCCAGGTATGTAGTGAGTGTAGAGAAGATTTTGAGTTGTGATAACCCAGCAGCGATGCTAACATGCATGTGTCGGATATGTTGCTCGTTAACACTCATTGCTCGTTCATCACTAACGAGATCTCGTGACATGGTTGTCGAGGCCAAACTCCGATGATTTATTATCGCCAAGAAACAAAGCCTTGCTGTTTACAGAATAGAGTCCAGCATGATGTATGTTGGTATTTCAGCTTGTGTTTTTCCATCATAAGTTCTCGCTAAAAGTGGAATTATTCCCAGCATGTGTTGCATCATGAATCATTGTGACTCATTTTGCATTATTGTCCTTGTGCCGTGACATATTTGAAAAGCCTCGAATTTGTGCAGTGATTGTAGCGTTGTTGACCTGAATATATTTGTTGACCCTGGTTCTCCTCGCCTTGTACATCGTACGTTCGTGCACGCTGATGGCAATGTCGTAATGATTTGTAATCCCTTTTTAAAGCCTCGGTCAAGCTAATTCCCTGATATTGCAGACCCACAAGCCTACAGCATGAAGCCGGCGTCGGACAGCGTGCCGACCATCCAGGTGGACCTGGCCTCTCCTCAGTCTTCGGACTCCATCAACCTGATGGATGAGTTCAGAGCGACCAAGAAGAAGCAGCAGGAGGACGAGGGCCTGACGATGAAGCTGAGTGGCCCTAACAAGCCAGGCGAGGCCGACGGAGGCAGAGAACAGCAGAAGATGACGAGGTGCCTGAGCGACCCCGGCCCCAGCGCGGACGAGGAGGAGGACGAACCCTTCCTGCCTTGATACAGCAGCCTGCATATGGAGGGGGGGGGGGGTCACTTATTAGAGGAGAGAGGGCTGCTTCACTGCTCTGCTCTAAATGATCTCTTTGGTTCAGACACCAAACAAGCCAAAACTGCTACTGCTGTAACCACGAAACTAAAAACAAAAGGAGATTGTCCGAGCAGAAATAAAAGAGCCATTAGTTTGTAATTATCATTGCTCTGTATTTTTTTAGACGGGATCGGAGCATCTGCAATCTGAGAGATGGTGGAGTTTATGGTTGATAGTCATTCAGACATTCAGGAAAGAACTATGCATTACCAAAGGTCTGGACTGTTTTAGTGTCAGGCAATATCATTTCTACATGTCAGACTGTTTTCCTTTTTTAATAACTGCATAGTTGTTGTTGTTGTTTTTTTCTGTCTTTTAAAGCTTTAAACCTTCTTTGAGACATGCTGGGCTTCAAAGTCCTAAATTGAATCAACGAAGCAATCTAGTTTTCTTTTTCAAACATATCACTTGAGTTGAAGGTGCTCATTTGAAACCAATATCTCACCGACACTGTTCCGTCACTTGAAATCGCTGGATATTCAAACATTTAGAGGGTTCAAATATTTGGCCTTATTTTATGTCAAACCTTTTCACGCGGTGCATTGTTATCTTTTGTCTCTTTTTGAAAACGTATTCTTAAGTTCAGGGGTGCTAACATGCGTTTGAGTTTGACCCAGCGTTCCGTAGTCGTGCTAGCAGACCTTCGTCCTGTTGCTGAGGAGTCGCGTCGACTTGGGAGAGAACTCCTCGCTGTCGTATGAGGCGGTTTGGACCTACAAACGTGGAGCCAAGTGTTTGGGAAGCTCGCGAGACAGCCAGTGATGTAGCGCAGATGTTTTGACGTCGGTGATCATGCAAGTCTTCTGGAGTTAAATCACACATTGTCGTGTCACGGTTCAGTGGAGATATTTTGTGTTTTACCTCAATTTGAGAACACCCTTTAAAGCTAAACTCATGTAGTGGTGGAGTAGTTGTCTCTCTTGATGTGCTGAATAAGTGCCCATCTAACACTCACCTTCACACCATGTTTTTGACTTTCAGAGCACATGAGCTGACTTTATTATATCGGAACAACATTGCTCACTCTCTTTTACATGCCAATTTGCATTCTTCGGCGTTGTTACTCATTTGAAGCATTTGTGCCCTACATCACTGTTCCGCTTTTCACACGGCAAGCGAAGGTTAGTTTGTACAATCCATCCGCACGTCTTAAAAGATTCATGGCTGTGGTTACACTTGTCTTTTCAATGCGACTATTGTCATCCGATCCTGCCAGGACGCATCGACTGTGAAGTCTGTACGCGCCAAGACTCGGATCCACATGCCGAGGTGGCTTGTTCTCTCATTGAGTTTAGATCTCAGAGAAGTGAGGACAGCGCGTGGGCTCAATCCGGACAATTTATCAAACATAGGTCTCCATCATTTTCCTCCCCCACATGGGAGTTTCTCTTCCGAGCGAGAGCAAAGGGAAGGGAAGAGGAGTTGTGTTAAGTTACTGATGATGAAAACCTGACATGTCCTGATTTTGCTGCTTCAAAACAGAAGCTTAGACAAAATAAGGGGGACTTATATTAGGAAACATTTATTGGATATTAAATATGTTTATCCACCGTTTTACAGCTGCTCCCTTTGACCACAAAATATATCTGATCAGGCAGGTCACACTAAGGCGTTGAGTGGGGACACGCATGAGTTCCCATCTGGCGCATCCAAACACAAAAGTTGCATTGAACAGACAACTGTTGCCCTTTTTTTATTATAATATTCTATGCAGTATAGATGTGTAAAATATGTAAATTGATTATACTATCCTATATTTATGAATACCCTTTAAAACAAGTCATGTAATCTTGTAAACTGGCAACCCATTGAGGCGAACCACCGCGGGAGTCAAAGCTAAAATCAAACACGGGCATTAATAAAGTAAAGAAAAAGGCACGAAAGTGTAGTCGTGTGTTGTTGTGTAACGGAGGTCCATTCTCTCCTGTTCTGAATCCGCTTTCACAGTATGTGAAATACATGGCACGTCTTTTTTTTAACAGTGAGTTTGAATTCGGCAAATCATTTCGGTGGTTGATGTGATGATCCACGTGAACATCTTGTGGGCCGCCGCCAGCAGCAATTAGATTAGTATTCTTTCCCCGGAGTCCATTATACCTTGCAGGCCACCAAAGAGCGTACTCTGGAGAGCGACCTTGAGCGCTGGAACGCAGTCCTTCTCTGACGTCGGCTGCCTGAGTCGCTGCTCCAGTTTTCTGGCTGGTTTTCTCGGTGTTAGTGACCGTTGAATCCTTCCTGATCCTCTTACCTCCAGAAGGCTCACATTACAGCTGAGGGGAACGAGCAGAACAACCTGACAGGCTTGCTCATTTCCCTTCACTCTTCTCCTCTTAAGCATCTGTGAACGGCTTGCTATGGTTGCCATAGCGAGGATAAGAGGATATTTTGTCTGTGCCCAAATGCACTCAAGTAAATCTGAGGGTATGAATGTGCAAATGCGAGCGCACTTGCGCTGCCGTCGAGCGTGTTTGGTCCCATTCTTTGCCCCTTGTACTTTTCCTGCTTCCCAATTTCTAAAAGGGTAATTGTAGCTGAGAAGACGGGAGAGTCGAACCTTAAAGCATCTCATTTCCCCGTCTGGACCAAATTCAATTTACTGTCGGAAATGTCAGCGCGTGACGGAGTGTTGCAGTGAGAGAACTGTGCTGAAAATGTCAATAGGGACAGGGTCGAAGAGGGAAGGGTTGTTTAAAACCCAGAAGTGACGAGCCAAATGACATGCCCCCTCCCCCATCTTCAAATCCTCCTTTTATTGCTGCTTAGAGGACAGTGGTATTTATACGCAACATTGAATTAACATTTATTTATACTTCTGCAGCAACAGAAGCCCTGAGAAGTGTTTCTCTCTCTTGTGAATGTTCTCTTAATGCGCTGCCGCTGTTGGGAATATTTCTCAGTCATCTTCCCAGATGCTCTTTGATTTGGCTTCCATTTGTTGCTCATTTAACCCTTTAACTGCTCTGCAGAGACCGATAACTAGGTTTCAGGAAGGTTGCAGAAAGTAATGCATTTCTAAACGCACTCCCACTTGTGAATACATGAGACTGTGTGAATGCAAAGCATGGCGCCTCTGAGAGAGAATACGCATGTTGTATTTTTCATATCAAAGTCGCTTGGGGGATGTGATCAAATATATACGAAACCAAAAACCTCCAATTTAGATTAAGACAAACCTCAAAACAGGAGACGTCAAACCACTGATTTCTTCACATTATCCAAGACACTTCAAAATTCTTAAGAAGAAAAAAACACTATTTTCATACTTTTCCTTTTCAAACCAAATGCATATTTTTGGGCAAACATTCTCCCACCGTGGGGAAAATGTTTGGTGCAGGAATCCTTAATCTTAAGCCATACAGCCTACAGAAGAACCTGTTTTAATTGTATTCACATATTACACGTCATGTCTTGCTCGACGCACAAAACAAATGCAAATCCTTTAGATAGAAATCGCTTGTATTTTCCAATGAATGCTTGTTGATCCTAATTTCCACACTGGGTGTTTTTCTACGGCGCTGAATTGTTTCATGTCATGGCCGTTGTTTCTATTGAATGTGTTGGACTGAACTCCAACAACACTGTTGCCTCACCAGCGTTCGCTTCAGCTTTACGTCTGTTTGCCTTCTTTCTGCTGCTGCGTTATTTCACAATGACTTTTGTTGGGGCTTTACAGGAATTTCTGTAACTGCTAGTCTTTTATTGTCAACTGCTTCATCTGCATTCATGTGCATTACATCACTCCATGTGCTTTACAGACGTTTATAACTTCTATGTGGGTTTTGATTTGCATCTCATGCTTACCTTTAACTGCACTCCATTTGTCACCCAAACTTTAAATTGTGGAGTTCAGGCTCAAGCAGAAAGTTGCTGGATTTACAACTAAACACTATAATTAGTACGACTCATGAGATTCAAACCCAAATTCGGCTTAAGTTAGACTGTTCCACGGGGAAAGTAAAGCGAAGGCATCAACTACAATTAGTAGGCAAACTCTTCACATTTAAGCCAAACTGAGGATTTTTTTGCATGTTTTTAGATTTTTTTCATTTTTTTCTTCTTTTTTTCTCCTCTTCAGAGTATAAAAACCCCCTGTAAAGACCTAAAACTTGCTTCAGGTCGACTTTTAGGTGTTGCATTTCAGATTCAGTCAAATCAACTTCAAGGATCACTTTTTTCAGATCTATGTCACAACAATATTGACATGCTCATAATAACATGCTGTCCGTTTTTGGTTACTGTTTTTCTTTTTCCCATCCATAGTAGCCGTAAAGAGATGAAGAGCCATTTCTTAAGTTTCGCCAGAGATAATATGAACCTTGAACAGTCGAGAGAATTGTTATATCTTCCAAAGTGGCAATCTTTTAGTATGACCTTTACCCTTTGGGTTGTTATCACTCCACTGTGGCTCAGACGAAACGCAACATTTCTGTTATAAAAAGATTAAGTTTGGAAGATAGACACTTGTATTTGTTTACGTTAGAATGCTGTTTCAAGCTCACATTATCTTCTGTGAAATACTGGAATCCATTTTTGTATGGAACTGTATTTTGTCTTCCATCAATTACATTGAAATTAGTTTCAGAAGGGATCTTTTAAGGCCGGTATGAAGAGGAGAAACAATTACAGTGACCGAAAACTGTTTCAATGGGCATAGAAATATTGTTTTAGAAAAAAAAGAAAGCTATTCTTATACAATAAAATGAATGGAGGTAAATGGTTGCCAGACAAATCTGAAAAACACAGATACAGAATCTACCATGCTGTGAAAAACACTAATTTGGTTACCACATGATGTGTACTACATGTGCTGAAACACTGGTATGTTCCTTTAAGTCCTGGACGATTTGACCGGCTAAACAGTGGAAGGCTAGCGGTTAGACGGAGGATGAACACTTGACTCTCCAATTATAGAGACGGCAATCACAGTGTGACGCACACACACGTCATCGACCTAATGACCCCCGCGGTGTCATTACTCACCCACCCGAAGACTGTTTCCCTCCCTCGTTTACCTCATTGCTCTGCACCATTTTACACCACACAAGCACTTTAACGGCGCTGTACCTTTATCTCAAAACACCGATTTTAAAGAGAGCAATAAGTGGCTTTAATGTAGTGTCCACGTTGTGCATGGTTATCAGGTGACACATCACAGGGAAAAGGAATGTACTTCATGATGGGCCTTACAAACAGGGATGTATATGGGGCTTTTAGTCCCGAGGCGGAGAAGCTGGTTTTTAAATCCTCATGAAGGCCAGCTTGATGAAATAGTAGATTGCATTTCCCTTTTATTCATTTTTTTTTTTTTTTTTTTTTTTTTATCTTTCTTTATCTTCATGTATTTGTATTTAAGTGTCTGTCAATTATTTGGAGTTTGCACATTAAAATTTTGCAATAATTAAGAGGTTTATTTTATTTTAAATACCCATAAATGGGAATATATATATATATATATATATATATATATATATAACAAAGAAGAAAATATGTATTTAGAATCTACTATGTATGTACAAATCAGAACGATAACAAGTTGTGCACTTTCTTGTTGATTACTCTTTAGCTTTCAGCATTCCATTCCTGTAATGACCAGTAAAACTAACACCAGAATTGAAACGACGTCAGAAACTATAAACCAAATTAAAATTTTACTTTATAGCAAAGCGGTGTCCAAGTCTCATGATTTTCATCTATCTCTTGTTCGACCAAATTACTTTGTGAATTTCAGCATCCTTCAATCCGATATTCAAGTTTGCACGTCAGCAATGTTGGAATAAATATTCAGAACCTTTACTGAAGATACAAGTAGCAATATCACAATAAAAAAATACTGTCAAAATTAAAGATCCTGAATTCAAATATAAAGGTAAAAGAATTATTATGAGCTAAATATACCTAAAGCAGAATGTACCTTTTCAATCTGAAATATATTATGTTATTGGATTATAGTGTTTGATGAACATGTAGGTTGCAACTTGTGACGACAGCTGTCTGATAACTGTAGTAGAAATGAAGTAACATAACATGGGAATACTCGGGTAAAGTCAGGTTGTACTGTAGAGTACTTAGTTACTTTGCAGCACTGTGCACAAGCAGGTATCATCACCTCATCTCTGTGTGGTAAATGTAGAATGAGGCCGTACTCTGTGGAGTTTGGGTTTTAGATTGCTCACCTACTTCAGCACCAGAGATCACGTCATCACAGTCCTTCAAACCCGCCACTGGCTCCCCATTCAGCAAAGAAGCACGTTAAAAAATCCTCTTCCTCCCCAACAAAGCCCTCCACAACCTAAAGGCCCTCCTACCTCTCTGACCTCCTGCAGAGACGCACTCCCACCCGCCTCACCCCTCTCACACGGTCCAAGCACCAAGCCCCCACACACACACACACACACACACACACACACACACACACACACACACACACACACACACACACACACACTTCAGGTATTCTCCCTCATTCCCCTCTTTCAAAACACCACTCAGACCCCCACCTATTTAGATCTGCTTTAGATCTGTGATCCGATATTTTAATAACTAATACAATGTCATTGCTTTTATACTGTTATAATGTTATTGGTTTTGTTTTTATTGGTTTTGCTTTTATTGTTTCTTCTGCTGTTTTTACCATCTAACATACCTTTTAAGTACCCTTCAAAGTGCTATCAAAAATAAAATGTGTTGTTGTTGTTATTGTAAAGGTGCTTTCATTGTATTGTGTATATTGAGCATCTTTGACATCCTTTGGGATGGATTGCGTTCTATCCCATCTTATCTGTCATTGTGTTTTCTCTTTCAGCTCAAATCAAATGCAGTTGGCAGTTAGAAATCCTGCGGTGTGTCTGTATCTATACTCTTGTGAATTATTCTGAAGCTGCAAACTAAACTGTATTAACTGACTGACTTTACAGGTGCTTTTTATTTATTTATTACAGTATTATAAACACACAATGCACTCATACCAAACATTTAATAGCCTTGCCCGGTGTGACTTGAACCTGAAAGCTTTTTCAAATGGATCGGTCCGAGTATTTATTTACTTCTGTTTTGCCAAAGTTAAATCACCGGGTCTCATTTGACTGTCAGCTGGGTTCCCACCTCAATGGAGCCTCTGTTTGTTTCCTCCTGATTGCTCTTTAATGTTTAGAGTGGCTGCCCTTTATATCAGGATGCTGTTTGTTTTGAATATTAGAGCCGTCTGACCCACAGTCACACTTAGGAACCGAGGTTTTTGCTGTTTATTTGTTTTGGTGCAAAATCTGTGCAGTCAGTCTAAAATATAATCACTTTTAATATTGCAGCGAAAACAAAAAGGTGAAGTTTTAGACCGAGTGAAATTCAGCCCCAGTGACCTCTCAGGGCTCTGCCTGCAACGCCTATAAACACCAGCGGGTGGCACTGCGTAGCCGTACATGTGCACGGCTCCTTAACGAGGGCTGTCATTCGCTGAACAAGCTCCTACTTTTTCACTATTTTTTTTTTAGGAATGGTTAGTGCACTAAAAGTATACTGGCATGTTTAATCGCTGTGTTGGAGAGGGAGTCAGGCTTTCTGTGGCCCCATTCCATCAGCTTAATGGTGTGTTTGTTATTGCATTCGCTCTCATTTACATGGCCCATATCCCCCCTCTAATGTATGGCTAATTGTTGTGTTTAGGCCATAAAAAAACTCTGAACCATTGCATCGATGTTCCTCAAAAGTGAATGTTCCGATTTCCAGCGTCGGCTAATGTGCTTTGAAAATGTTTTGTTGCGCAACAAGAAATGTTTTGATTATGAATCTGGTGGAGACGGGTCACTCGAGGGCCACATGCACACAGCAGTTTGCCGTTTGTCTCGTCTATAAAAGGAACAGACAAATATAACTTCAGCGAGGCAATAATGTGGAGCTTATTGTTCCACTGATACTATTTGCTCTGATGGCTGAGCTGAGCTGTGTTTTATTTATGCTGAAGGGAGAGACGAGGATTGTAACGTGACACTTCTTTTCCAGAGGAATTACGCACACAATAAGCAAAGTACAGTGAACGAGCAGCATCGGCAAGGTTTGAAGTCCGATGGTGGAAAGCAACAGAACATTTCACCACTTGAGTGCAATTTTAAGTAACTTGTACTGTACTTGAGTATCTCAATTCTATGGTACTTTATACTCATAGAGGCATAGTCCTTGTTTTACTCTACTACATTTATCTCACAGCTACATTTACTTTGCAGATTCAGACTTGACATAGAAACCACAAGTTTTGAGTTTGTGAAAGATGCCGCTTCAGATTAAACATACTGACAGGGGTATTTCTGAGTACTTTTGTACCATTACATAAGGCAAGACATCCAATGCAAAAACATTGTTTTTTCATGCGCTGGTCATTTTCGAGTGTCTTCTTTTAGACTAGTGGAACGAAAATAAAAAAATACACATTTAGGTGTTTATTTTACTGCACTGATTTATCCTCATTTCAACAAGTTAGCATTAGATCATGCCTCATTTGTGTATTAAAAAGTAACATTTGAGAATTCAGAACGCTTGTTATAGAAAACCATTATTGTCTCAATGTCAAGTCATGGGGAAGTTTCATAGGGACATCTATTAAATATATGTTTCCCCCATTCACCTGTCGTGTCTTGACATTCTTTGGAATTTCTTTAAAGGGCGTTTTACAGAGAGTTTATTCCTGAAAACATGGCGAAAATGGATGTTGTTTTACTGTTTCTTTATTTCCCCTATTCATGTGGGGTGTCTTAAAAAAAAGCTTTTTAATCACCTTGTGCCATCACTACTACCTCAGTAAATCTGAGTACTTTTTCCCCTCGCTGCAAGAGGTACACAGCTCCAAAAAAACACCACCTATAATAAGATGAGGCATCAGGTCCACACTTCAGGATTTAGGTGCCCGGGTCACAGCTCGTCAGGTGACCCAGAATTCATTGTGGGTAACAGCTGGGTCCCCATCTTCAATGCGCTTCGTCAGGTATCTTTCACAACATGCACCGGGGTCAGCGCCCCGTCCCCCAAATAAAAGCTATTCCTGATATTTATGACTCGCCATCAAGCATCCTGCTGAGCCACGGTTCACAATGTCGGAGAATGCTTTGCAGCGGTGCTTAAAGAAACAAATGGCGGGCGTGGAGACATTATTAATGTGGACACCCTGGCACGGTCCAATACGTCTCTGCCTGCTGTTTGATGTATTGGAGTGAGTAAAACACAGAGATGGACTTTCTCATTGGCATCTTGTTTGATGAATAAAACATCAGTACACGTTGGGAAAGAATTGAATTGGTTATGGATCACGGGACTTATAAAAGTCTGTGACCCTCTGCAGAAAACGTTTTCAAGACCGTCAGCCATTTTAAGCCACGCCGCTACATACATTCAACGACAAAGTGGTTGTTATGTAATTGTTAGACAAATCCCAATTATCAGTGATTCTTACTAATCACTGATAATCACTGATTACTATAGTCTGTCAATAAACTTGTGTCTTTGAGAGCAGAGTGAAAACTGCTTTATCACAGAACATCTGACCTCTGATCAGTATTACTGTGAGAGTAGAAAAAAACTACTCCTGAATGTATTCTGTGTTTGGTAAAGGCCTCCCAACTGAAAACAACTTCACGTGACGCGCCTGATTCCCTTCTCCATGCTTATACATGCCGGAGGATCAGGATGCTAGCGTGTCCTTCACTGCTGTGTGTGTGTGTGTGTGTAGTGCCAGCGCTGCATTATGAAGGGCCAACAATCACCTAATCGTAAACCTCAACATGGACAACAGCAGTCGGGTTCAGTGGTGAGAGTGAATGCAAAGGACTCGGCCTGTGTAGGAGCCATTTCCCTATTCAAACCACAGCTTTTCGGTGACAAATGTCTGCACTTTGATTTCCTCCGTCCCTGTTGGTGGTGAGACTGCATTTCCTCGCTCATCCATCCTTGTGACGAACTAGGCTGTCACCGGCTGCCGCAGCTTCACGCAAGCTCAACGACTGGACTCATGTATAACTTGGCCTTTTGAGAAATACTGACTTGACATGTTTATTAAGTAGTTTTTTTTTAAAGGCAGCAGTTAAAAGACATGATCTTTTATCTTGTTGGAATCAGCATAAACATATGAATAACCCATCAGGCTCAAAAGATGTTGTTGATGTTTCCAGGAGTGTGTAAATCTAATATGAGTTTATTATTGGGGTGTTATTTAAAGGTGGTTTTGTACCGGACTACTTTATATCATGATGCGTTTCTAATTTGTTTGAGGGTGGCAGAACATTAGAAACATCTCTCAATATACTGTAGCCCGTTACAACTCCACCACTAACTATGACCCGATAGCTAAAACTTAGATTTGAATTGTGACCAAAAATAACCCGAATAAGCTTCATAACTTTATGGCAGTTGCATTGCACTGCATTACATTGTACAGGTGTACCTAATAAAGTGGCCACTTTATTAGGTGTATGCGGTACTGCAAAGAGTGTTAAGTGCTCATGCTCATTCCACACAGATGCCGAGCCATCACAAAGCCCCTCTCTCTGACTACAAGCTGTCCTTTTGTCAGTGATAAAGCCCATGAAATGCTTTATAGATGTACCTACTTTCAGAAGAAAAGCTCTTGGATCTGGAAATAAAAAGGCTAATTCAACAGTTCTTCTTTCCCCCTCTGTTCTGTAAGTTACAGACAGCCCGTCTGACACAATTAGGATTGCTGAGGGAGATGGCTTAACTGTGAAAGTGGGGGGTCAAATGCAGTACAAATTACCTTAAAATTAGCTCATCGCACCATATGCACCTGACAAAAAAAAAAGAACATCAGGAGTTTTACGTGTCAAGTGTTAATAAGCGCTTACTATATGCTTTCACAGGAAATGTTCAAATTCTAGTCACCTTTTTTTTGCCTGGAAGAAAGAAGAAAAAAATCTCTTTTTATTTTTAAATGAGCATTGCAACAACAAGATTAGGAGTCAGAGGGAAGAGAAGAGGAGGATATGTGCTTGAGGCTCATCAAGAGTTCATTAGACATCACCGACATTGTCAGGAAAGTCAATGACACTGATGGGCCGCACTGAATGCAGTGATTGTGAGGATATCCTGGGGCAACTTTTGGACAGTAGAACGACAATAACCCTCTAAGGCCCAGCAGAGGCCGCCAGGTGGGATTGTGGGGTTGTGACTTGTAATTAAAGACCAATATTGAATCCGATCAGACCTTTCTTTTCTTATTCCTGCTTTCAGGTGCATTTGTTGAATAGTGCTGTGCAGGCTCTTCAGTAATGACCAACTCACTGGGCCCATCTATCTTATTTAATACTGGGGAAAAACACTGTGTTTACACTTTAGCTTCTATTTTGCTTATGTAAACATTATGTAAACTCACTTTTCTAAACTTCCTGTGTACCAACACACTTTAGTCACGTGGGATTTGGCACAGAAGACACATTCAAACAAGGATATATAGCTGTGACTCAATGTGTTGGATTTGAGCAATGGACTTGACATCAAGCATGGAACTTCCTTCTTGACCTTAGGTCCACTTACTGTCCAGATCTTTCAACTTCATCACACAGTCTTCGTCAGTGGATAGATCTGCTCAGTCAGGACGAAGGATCTGAAATCCTATAACAGCTACTATAAGCTTGCATGTGGCCTGATTTGTCTCCACGGAAACTGATCCAAGTCCATGCGCGATGAAGCCAGTGTGATGTGGCTGAAAGGCCCCTGAAAAAGCTAGTAAGTAGATGCCGAGATGAGATGCTTGAAACATACAACTTGAAATCATTAGTTACTAATCATTAGAAATGTTTGCTCACACAGAATAATGACTTAATGGAGCTTATCCCAGACCTGAAGTCTTGGGCTGAATATAGCATCATATAGATCATCAAGTTATGAATAGTATGTATGGATATATTTGTCTGAAACAACCCACATTTTGAAACCCCTTGCAGGTGTTCTGAAGACATTTCCACATTGCTCAGAGACGGCAGCCATAGTCCCTCAGTGTGTACATACAATTAAAAATTATTTTTTTGCTGATACTCAAACTGACAAACAGGTAAAGGCGTCACTTCCGGTTTGGGCAATTCTAGCGTTGCTCACGTGTTCAAAAATATCTTCATCAATAGTCATCCAACGTCCTGTTTTTGTTTCAGCTTAATGTGGAGGAGCCTTTAAGGATTCGGGAAATGTCTTGAAAACGAGGGTGAGTGTTGTCAAACGACCTGCAGGGTCTCTAGTTCAACTCACAACAAATAAACAATAAAATAATATGTATTGAATAAAGTATTACTCCTCATCAGGTGGGTCTATTCGTCAACAGACAACGAGGTCTTGGAGATATACAATAAAACGATGGAAATATTGTATGGGCTGCAAAAAATTAAATGCAGTTGTTAGAAAGTGCTTACTTTTATTTTTCATTATATTGCTTATTTAATTCCCGAGGACTGTTGAGACATCTGTGGCAGATATCTCTCGGCTTTCTAAAAGCTTCTCCAGGATTAAACGAGCTCATTTCCCTCTGGGTGGGAGGTGTGTGTGTGGATGTTTTTTTTTCCTTTTTACTTCTTTCTTCTTCCTAAAGTACATTCAGATCTCTCTGCCTTTTTTTTTTTTTTTTGTCCAAACGGCTTAACAGTGTTTTGATAAGCCTCCGTGAATATCCATCAAGAAGCCCGACCAGCCCACTGGATCGTCGAGCGGCGGACCGTTTCTCCTCTCCACCTCCTCGCGCCCTTCGCCTGCACTATACGTTACATTTCCTCTCTCTCTCTCTCTCTCTCTCTCTCGCTCTCTCTCCTCGCTTTTTTTCTTCCCTTTTTTACGCAAGCGGACGTCCACGGCACGGCGACACAAGTGCGCACTACAGGCGAGAGTGCGAGGCACGGCAGGCGGACGGACGGACGGACGGGGCGGCGGGTACCGGAGCGACGACGACGCGGCGCTGTGTCTGTCTTTCTGTTGGAGACCCGCGGGACCGGACGGTGGATTTGTTTATTCTCTGGATTTGGTCCAGGGGCTGGGATAACTTCACACGGGACAAAACCCGCCTCATTTCATGCCATCCGCCGAACCGTTTCGCCCGGCGTGTTGACGCCAGTTGTGTGTGTGTGTGTGTGCGTGCATGTGTGTGTTTGTGGGGGAGACACGCAAGCGGCTGGAGGAGAGCGATTGACAGATCGGCGACATGAATACACACGCGCTTCAGTCCGCCGGGTAGATGCAAAACACAAAGGCGATCTTTAAACGGGATTTGACGGGTGGGATGGGATGTAACGCAGCAACGTGGGTCGGTTTAAAACGGGAGACGAGGAACGAGATGCTCCGCTGCACGCTGGAGGCTTCGCAGCGCGGAGGTTCAGTGCGTTACTGACGACCTGCACGGCGTGGATTATAATGCATCGGGACGCAACTTTGTCCCCGGAGCCGACAAGACGACCGCGGCACGTTTGATCATATCTGACCAAAAGTGATCTATTCGCGCGCACCCCCACTCCTCCCCCCCCTGGCGCGCGTGCTGTTATAGTTCTCGTGCTCTTCTTGAATACAGCTCAGCCGTCAGCCCCTGCGCTGCTTTACGGTTCACATCAACTCAAAAACCACCGCAACCTGTCGATGTCCGTGTTTGCGTTAAATGTCGAACTGGATGAGACCCTCCTCCTCCTCCCCCCCCCCCCCCCCCCCACAACAAGCTCCGGAGCTGTGTTGTCAAATGTCGGTAAATTGTTATTGTAGGCAGGCCTAACCTTCGCGTATGCAGATACAATCGATAGCGAGATAAGAACTGCTCTGGCAGGCAGTGGATGCAACTCTGTAAGTGTCAACGGGGGTGTGTTTTAAAATCACGCATATCTATTTTTTTTTCTTCTTCCTTTTTTTTTTAACACATGCCCCGACGCGGCAGAGAGGCTGCTCAGTAGAGACTGTCAAAAACCACTGCGTGGTGTCGGAGAGAAAGGGGGCGAAAAAAAAAAAAGAAACACTGTAAAGCACATCGTCTCACGGAAAAGTTTCGATGGTTTTCCGAAAGTTGCCCGGCGTGTCGGCGTCGGGCATGGGTCTGCGCCTGTCGCAGAAGTTCATGTTCCTGCTCTTCCTCTCCGGTTTGGTCACGCTCTGTTTCGGGGCCCTTTTCTTTTTGCCCGACTCCGTCCGACTAAAGCGCATCTTTCTGTCCAAGACCGAGACCCAGCCCGTCACCGTGGGCTCCGGGTCCGAGAACGATGCCCGGGAACACTTAAAACGCCCCAAGGACCCGGAGCCCCCGCGGGGCATGACCCCGGCCAGAGGGGAGACCAGCACCAGGCTGAAGAGCCGCAAGCCGACCGTCTCTCGCGAGGCGACCGAGGCGCGGCTCGCCGGCGGGAGAGCGCAGGAGGACTTCACGGTGCCCAGGTCCAGGACGGAGTCCGCCTCGGCGAAGGCGACCTCCTTCGACCGCGGCGCCCACTCGGATACTTTCAGTTACGACAAATTCAAAGGGTGTCTGCTCAAACCCCCGCTGGGACGAGACAACGGCCGGCCGACTGACCCCCAGACCAACGAGCGTCGCGAGAAAGTCAAAGAGGTAAGGATGACGCCTGCAGGGTGGGTCCGGGCGGAAGTGTCTCCACAGGGGGGAGATGGTTGCCATGCAGCAGCCTCCATGGTATCGATGTGGAGGTGTAGTGAGATATGTGGTCGTCTCAAGTTGAGGTTGAAGAGGGGAAAACAACGGGACGTGATCTGGGGGTGAATCCAGGGCAACATGGGTGTGCAATATGAATATAGTCTAAATCCAGCAGGGTGATCACGTGACATCACTTAACTTCCCCCACAGAATAGTCATAAGCAATTTTTTGTTTCTGTTTCTGTGGTCTGTTGAATTGGAGCATGTTTGTGCTGTCAAAACATGACAGATAAATGGCAGCCTGCCTTCTTCAGATAAAGACACAAAAACAAACAAAAAACAGGCATGCACAGTTTGAAAGAAGTAATTATATTTCCGTCGTTGAATTTGATTTGTCTGTACTTGTCTGACAGTACAGACGATCTCTCGGTGGAAGCGGTGGGACAGTTGTTTGCCAAGCGCCTGTCAAACAGATAAAATATATCCCTCTCAATCATATCGGTTGTCCAAATTTACCCAGTGTCTTTTGCCTTTCCGTAGATATGTTTCTGTTTGGTTGATGAAGATGGATAACAGCGACAGGGGGACTACAGATGAGTTTAATGATGTTTCTGCTGTTTGTAGTTGCCAAAATATGAAGCCTAATATCATAGTAGAAAGAAAAGTGTGTTCAGAAGAAACGACGTGAAGTAACTTTTTTTTTTATAGTCTGTCCACGGGGGAGAACTGTGGCATTGCACAAATACATGCTGTTCTTTCCGAAACAGAAGCCAGGATGTTCAATGTTTTTCTTCTTATAACGTCATTGTGTTGGAAAATAATCTCATCGGAAGTCATTGTGATTGTTTGCCTTTGTGCACGTAATCATAGAGCATTATCGAACCGACAATGCTTGTCTGTTGGGAGCTATTACATAGCGTTCCATCAGGTCATTCTGAATGATGGGGGGGAAAACATATAAAAGTACTGTGTTTAGCTGTTGCACCTCTATCCCCCTCGCACACACACACAATCGCCTGCAAATGATGTGACATTGTGCAGTGACACTTTGGCCAGGAGCTCTTCAAGCTGTGTGCCAGCCTTTGTTGAGCCCTGTGGGTCCAATAAGGGCTCCAGAGTGGCAGCGTCTGTGGATCACACATCTGTACCCACTCAAGGCAAGTGAGGCTTGTGAGAGGGAGGGAGGGAGGGGAAGAGTGCAGCGGGGAGGCCATTGGCCAGCGTGTGGAGATGGGTTTCAGCCTCGGCATGTGACACGGATAAGTCCCGTTGTCACTCTCACTTCCAGCCTGCTGTCACCCTCTCTGCGCTGCTCACATGCCTTTCGTACCTAGAGGTGACGTGGTGCATGATAACCGAGGCGTCCGAGGGCCGAGGGGGTTGTTTGCCCTCGCGCGCCGAGCTCTCACTGATTCACTCTCTTTTGATGCTCTCCCAAGTGAATGTCAGTGTGACTTTGCCCTCGCACAGACTGTTCAGCTGAGCTCGGCAAAGTTCTCTCCTCGGGGGGCCGGGGGTCATAGTCGTCTGAGGAAAAGTTATTTGTCCACCACGCCCTTCTCTCCAATCACCGACTCCCAGAATTGTAATTGCGTTTCTTCGCGCAAAGACCTTTTTAAAAATGTTTTAAATGAAGGTCCTGCTCATTTTCATTGCATGTTCAAAGTCGATAGTACTTTTTTTTTTTTTGTTGGTGGTTCGCTGTTGTTGATGCTTCAGTTTCCACTGTCTCGAGCTGGCTGGCAGCGTTCCAGACGGCTTCTCTCTTTCCCGGAGGCTCACATTCATGCTGCCAGCACAGGCTGACACATAGTGAGCCTGCGCTTTGTCCAGGTTTACAGATGTGAAACCAGGGACGGATTGTAACAAAGAAACAAATATGTTTTGATCTCGTATGTATATTTCTGTCAAGCATGAACTATCATACAGAACTGAATGACTTGTTGTCACTATCAGCTTGTGATGTACAGACAGAGCAGCTCTGTCCAAGCATTTCATTTTTTTAATTTGGTTTTTTACTGTAAATGAATGCAGGGAGAAGGTATCCCCCTTCCAAAGCCAACGAAAAGGTTCTGGTCCAGCCCACTGAGTGCCTCAATGCACAAACTGTGAATGAGCATAGTTTTTTTTTCAACTGCCAACAACTAGAAAGCAGACTCCCCAGCTTCTTCCTCTGTGTGTGCACCCACTGCCAAGTGGGGGTGAAACAAGGGACGATGACAGCCTGATGATCACACAAGACAAATATTTGAAGGCGGCCCACCGCTAGCTGGGCCTCCCTGGGATACCAGGAAATACTGCCAAAATCGCCAAGGCGCTGTTTACCTCTCGGCTAGTGGGTAGTTCATTTTCGTCCAAAAGTCCTCAGCAGGTTGAAGATAAGAAGACTTTTTTTCAAAGCTCTTCCTGTTCTGTAATTCTGTGATGTCATGGCTCAGAGTGGCCTGCGTTGCTGCCTCAGTGGCTCCAGCACGAGAGGCTAGATAGCAGAAACCTGCCCTTTTGATGTCCTATTGCATTCACTCCGGTTACAACTTGGGAGTGCAGTAATAAAACACCCAATGCAAAGCGCAGAAGTGGCACATCCAGGCGAATTAAGGGGGGCTCTCTGGCGGCGTTGGCTCAGAAGGAGAGCGGGTTGTCCTCTAATCGGAAGATCTGCGTACCGAACCCCGGCTCCTCTAGTGAGCATGTGTACGTGTCCTTGGGACAGAAGATACTGAACCTTAAACTGCTCTCAAAGGCTGTGTGAGTGAGCATGGGCATTAGTTTAGATCCGGATGGGCAGGTGGCACCGTATACTGCAGGCTTTGGCATCAGTGTAAGAACGTTTTTGTGTGACTAAAGGTAAATGTTGACATGAAGCGCTTTGAGTGGCCGGAAGACTATAAACGCGCCACATGAACGTGAGTCCATTGACTATTTTACCGTTTACACTGTGCCAATGCAGGACAGAAACCTCCACATCGCTCGCCTCTGTCGGTCTCCACAACATCACATACATCAAGACAGAAGTGTGCAATAAAGGAGGGTCTCTGTAAAGTCTGAGTCTGTTCTTTTCGCTTGTACGTTGTATTTTTACCTGAGATATCCCAGTGCAGTCAAACAAGGGCCTTTCCTTGGGGAGATTGGGATAAAGTGTCTAATGTGGCCTCCAACGTGATGCATTTACATGGGGATAGGCTCGGTAGGCTTTTGTTAAAAAAATTACGATACCAATACCCTGAAAGTGATATTTGATATATTTTTTCCTTCTTAAAAAATGTAATACCAATCATGCGAATGGAAGCATGAGTTGCTATGAGCAAAATCACACAAGTGCTCCTTATTTTCTAGATTTGGGTTCCAAAAAGCTTTGAATACAGGTATCGTTTGACTGCAGAAGTCTTGATACTACTCTGTACTGTGTTCTTTCGGAGTACCGATGATACGAGGAGATGCTGGCAGGGGATGAAGCTGACAGCTGAGAGGACAGCAGTGAGAGGACCGACACACTGCAGCCTCTTGTGGCCGAGCCTCCTCCAGTGGAGCAATAAAACGTCTTCAGGGCTTCTTTGTTCTGTGGGTGTGTCTCTGCTCACTGTAATTGTGCGATGGCTTATCTCAATGATCAGGTGGTGCTTGGCGATGAATTTGGAGTTTGACAGTTTCAGTTGGAAGGCTTGTCATCGTGTTTATCCATCCAGTACTGAAGCCCACCTGCATCACTGTGTAGACTAACAAGAATACAATGAGGTACATCTGTTCTGTTTGTAAAGCGATTCCACTTAATGGTCAGATGGATGTGCATGTGTTTAATACAGAATAATAAGCAGTAACTTGGAGAAATGGATGAAGAAAAAATTAAATAATTGAGGTTTAAGAAGCACAAAAAGGTCCAATCCTCAAAGTTGGTACAACTGTAACATAACAAGTATGCAATTAACTGTGGAAAATATAAAATAATTTAGCCTTTGTATAACTGAATTGTTTCATTACACACACACAAGGACACACAAACCCCGCACAAAGCTGCAGAAATAGATGAGCTTGTAGCCCAGACCTGAAATCCCCTTATAGCAGTAATGACCTGTGAGCCGGGTGTCTGTCTGAATAAAGTGCTCCCGTTAAGCCGGCGCCTCCTGGTCGGCGCTGACCTCCCGCCACCCCTCATTCCCCTGCTGTCTCCAGCTACGGGCCAGGTGTGCCAAACAACCTTCAGTCCGAGCAAGGAAAATGGCCGCCTGCTGAGCGAGAAGAAAGAAACGGAAGATGAACAACGTCTTAAGAAAAGGGCTCACGCACTCTCTCCCAGCGCCCCTGCAGAGCCGGAACATTTGTGCTTTCCCCTCCTCTGTGGATGCTGTGCAAATGTCAGCGGCTGGTGTGTGTGGAGTATGAGCCCATCGTTGTCTTTGCTCTGTTTGTGCGGAGGAGTGAGCCAGCTGTGCCCGCTGGATATTGATATATTGTGCGAGTCAATGGCGGCTGAGACGGATATTATCAACCTGCCAATGCTGCCAGGCGTTGACGCAGGCCTTTTACTGCCGCACAAGAAGAAGTTGAGTCTCCTTTTTTCTGAGATGTGTGCGTTTACATTTTACGTTGTCGGCATTCAGTTGGTTTTACCCAGGGCCTATTGCAACAGGACGTCCCAGGTTGTTAACATTATGGGCGGCTAACGACAATGAATGGAAGGCATGGATGAGTGTACCACCTGGTTTTGTACTTGTACTGTGAGGGCAGTCCTCATGTTATCCTCCATGAGTTTAGCTTGTTTCCTGCTACTTCCTCTCTTTTCACATTTAACTCATGGTAACTCCCTTGAAAGAACAACATACTTTTCTTGTCAGTTTTAAACTAACCCTAGTGATATCAGAACTCTTGATACTATTCAGAACATTGCAGCGAAGCCACCAACAAACAGATGTTCATTTAGGAAGCAAACCTGAGGATTTGTTGCTGCAGAACATATCAAAATGAGCTAAGCTACTCATTGCATGCAACGGGGACTGTGCATGCAAAAAGACTACTTGGTGTGACTTGAAAAAGAACAGTGTTGCATAATGTGCAAAGTGCTATAAGTATACTTGCATCTATCACATTGTGGGTGGATACAAGTTGACAGAGTGACCTGTTTTGGCTTCACAGCCTGCAGATAAGTTTTTAAACGCTCGGGGAAAAAAGTGTGACATTCACGTAAACGGTGCTCAGGAGCTTCTGTAGTGCCAAGAAAATGTATGTCTTTTAAAAAAGTGCTGCTGTGAAGCTCTGGGGCTTCAGGGTCTTGCTCAAGGACACTTCAACATGAAACTATGGGGAGAGCAGGGATGAACCGCTACCTTGTGGTTTCAGGATGACCACTCGCCCCATGAACATGATAACTTTACAAATTACAAAAGTACAAAGTACACGGACATAAAACGTCTATAATAAATACATGGCAATATGCCTGTACTTTCGTGGAAATGTTTACGTTACGGCGTTAACAGGTTACGCTGCACATGTGTGACTCGCTGATTCTTGGCGTTTTGCTAAAAGCCTCCATGAGATCTCCGTGAGGTCTTTCCTGCTGTTTGCGTCTCTCAAAACAGAAAACAGATCTCAGCTCAACATTGAGCATGAATTGAGAGGAGCTGTATCAAATCTACAACCCCGTTTAAAAAATATCTGTAGAGGAAAGCAGCTCTCTGCAGCCACTATCAGGTTGAACGTTATTGTTATTATCTTGAAAATATATTCAGTACAAAACAGGTTATTTGCAGCCACAATAAGTATATATATATTTTTTTAGCACAGATAGAACTTTATTTGCAATGTTCTAACAAAGTGATTGCAGATGTTATTAGTTTTTGTCTGATGGAGCAATCTGGATTACTTGAAAGGGATTTCAATTTTCTTTATTCTATTATTTGAAAAAGCATGGATGGAGGAGTCACGAAAAGTTTGAGAACCACTGCATTAACCCAATATATTATACAGTCTCAAGATAAAGAGATTGCTAAACCACAGTATTGCAGGATATTGTCAAAAGGCATATTGTCAAAAGGCTGTGGCCTTGTAAAGCCCACGCACGTTATTATTAGAACCATTTATGCTGTTCATGGTGATCAGTTAAAACACTAATTTATGCATCAAATTATACCCAAAAAGCTGAAAGCTATGAGCATCTTGAGCACAGGTCAAAGGTCGACCGGCACTTAGCTGTCATTCCAGATATTCTTTTTTTCAGAGCATTTGATTTATTGATTACTATCGGATGAAATGAAAATTTCAACAAATTTGAAATACTGACTTGGCTTTAATTTGATGCTTTCTGTTTAAATCAGAAGCTTGAGATTTGCTGCATCGCTGTCGGACATCCTGCTGCAACACTAGCGATTACATGCTGACCTGGTGTTGACCAACGAGAATCTTGTTCACTGGCACCGACGATATCGATTGGTTCCTTCATGGTCACCCCTCACGTCTGTCCCCTTTGGGCATTACATAACAATTAAAACCAATTTAGCACAGACGACCCTGAAGGTCAACACGGCTGCATCCAGGAAGTCTTGTGTTTCACAGAATAACAGTCAGACGGGGGCTGAGAGAGAAGAGAAGTTTATATTCCAGTGGGTGATAGAAGCTGATTAAGATACACAATACCAGGCCTTTCATCCCCCCCAGGCAATCACTGCGGGAAGAAAGTGATCGGGTGAGACGGAATGGAGGAAAAGGAAGGATGTGAGTTAAAAAGGGGGGAGATGTTGGTTAACATCCTTTTTTTTTGCACTCTCTGCAGTTCTCTGCCTGCATTCCCTTTGTGATAGGGGCACTAGCTTGAGGGTTAGTCTCTCTGTTGAGGCATGCTCTCCAAGAGGCGTGTGTGTCCTTGTGTGTCTGCAGATACCGCTGCAGATACACAACTCTTTGCTATCCGGTTACAAGATGCACATGGGCCTTTTTGTACAAGCGTGCTTGTTTCATTTTGTGTGTACTATTTTTATTTTTGTATTTTTGTGTGTGTTGGTGGGTCACAGTCGGAGTGGAGGATCATATCCTATCTTGAACGAATAAAATGCCTTAAGTGCCCTTCTCTCCGGAGAGGCCAGTCAAGTTCTTCTTCTTCTTCTTCTTCTTCTTCTGTGGGGTTTAAATACATACGCCGTGCAGTGCGTTTGTGTGAGCACAGTCCGTTTCCCTCCACTGTTTTAAAGTCAAGCTTGTACATCGTTGCTTTTCCTGACGACGTGGCCTAGTCAACAGTTTGCAGATGTTTTCCTTTGTTTCACAAAAAAAAAAAATCCCCCTTTTTTTCTGCCTGAAACTCCCCCTTGTTATTTGCTCCCGCTCTTCCATGTTGGCGAGGTTTTAAAATCAGGCCTCATCCAGTCTGTTTGTTTGCTGTACTACTAGCCTCGCTGTCTGTTTACTATAGCGCGGGGGTGTTGCCAGTAAAAAAAAAAAAGCTGGAGTCACGTCCCGGACCAGAAATTGCCCACATTTTGAACACCTTCCCGAACAGAGGAGAGCTCAGAGCTGTGAGCGAGCAGCACTCTTGGCAGCAGCCGTGTGTTTTTCCTGAAACTTGATTTCCGCTTTTTCCAGATTTCATCATCCAGACCCTGATTTCTTTTCTTTTTGCACCGTCAGTCCGCCCTTCCATTGCTGTGATGTTGCAACAGGTCTGTTGGAGGCACATTTATCTTGGGTTAACCGTACTGCTGACATAATGGGGTCATTGTACCTACTTAATCCTGACTTCTGAAGGCCGGTGATTACTGGGAAAAGAAACACACACATTCATTCCTGACTGGATCTTCTCAAGTTCCACAGAGTTCCCCTCTTGGCCGATGACTTTTCCGATAAGGCCAACATCTCCCAAAAACTCTACATAGTTTTTGTCTTTCCTTCAACTTTTTCCTCTAGTGTGCTCATCACTGTTCGGGATGAATTAAAGTGGGCTAATGCTTCTCACCGTCTACAGTCTTTCTCTGCTCTTATTACTTGCTCTATAACAAGAGCGAAAAGAGAGGGAGAGAAGCAGCCTTTGCGACTGACTGTCCAGGGTTGGCTACCACATATGAACCGGGAATTGGGGACAGATACCCAAACGGTACCCTTTTCTTGGATCTCTCTGTAATAACAAAAATGTAATTTCAGTCAAACATTATACACACGACACAATACAACTACTACCTAGTCCTTTCCTCCTCCTCCCCTCCAAAACCCATCTCCCATTACACATTTTTCAGTGAGTGTGGTCTCCGTCCAGTTTTGAAACGCGTAACCACACATGCCGCCACTTTTGGCTTGCCATTTTTCCGAGTCTGACTCACTGTGACTTGAACAAGCTTGAGGGGTGACGTAGTCTCGCGCTCGCTCTTTCTCTGCACGGCTTATACTCTCTCTCGCTCTCTCTCTCTCTCTCTCTTCCAGATGCGCTCTCAGGTACCAACAGTTGGCCCCGATTTGACTTCATGGGTTACATGTGTTTACTACAGATACAGAAAGTGGAGAAGATGAAAGGACCACGGATGGCCTTGTTTGCTCCCTCCCCCCCACCTTCTCTCTTTGGCCTCGCTGCTCAAGCAGATTCAACAAATAGGCAAGAAGTGGAGGGAGGGAGAGAGAGAGGCCTAGATGTAACCAGCAGAGTATCCGAGCCCCCAGCTGAGTTACAGCCCCCTGCCTTTATGCCTGCCTAATTGGTCAGAAAACATGCGTGGCTGTGTTCACAGGGTAATGGCAAGACATTAGAGGGGACTAGGGGACCTGGCTTGTCCCCATTGGTCTTCCTCCTCGTTACAACCTTTGCTCGTCCTTTGTTTGGTTCTAGTTGTGGTTTTTCTTTTTTTTGTGGAACTGTCACAGATTCTGTCTCTGTTACTCAGTCTTCCTCTCTCTCTCTCTCTCTCTCTCTCTCTCTCTCTCTCTCTCTCTGTGCGTCTGGAAGACGAGCGGCCCCGGGCCCGCTCACTGTCACTGCTCCGCCAACCATCCCCTCCTCTGCATCACCAGAGAGCCAGTGTGAGCTGCCCGGCCGCTGTCGTTGCGGATCGGTCTGTCCGCGTGGTTGTTATCGTGTTGTGACATGGCTTCAGCCTACTTTCAAGATGGCTGAATAATGCTGTCAAGCTTTTGACCTACAATTTAGGCGGACCCCCGGAAGACAACATCATCTTTTATGTAGCGGCCTTTGTTGGCCAAGAACAGGTTTTCACCCCCGAGGGAGGACAATGGCTGCGTATGGAAAAGCTCACCAGACCGTTTTCGTGGTCAAAACAGCGCTGTCTAGTTTTCCGTGTGCTGAGAGGGAAATGTGTCTCCCTGGTGACGTTCCCCTTCATCAGCATCATTGGGCAAATAGTCATTAATTAGCTGAATGCTTACAAGACCATTTTAGCCAGAGCTGGGTGTATTTGTTCATTATATCACAATTAAGTCCCTAATCAAATGGCGGCAACCGTGCTCAGTGCTCATTAGAGAGCCATATAGATTTCTCTTGGTTCCATCGTGGTTGGATGATGGGCCAGCTATATAATTACAATTTCCAACTATCCACGGTACATAGGGAAAGACAGAGGAATAACAAATAACTGATTTTGATTGTCTACTAATGAGTTTGTGTGTGGGAGAACAACCAGTTTGCTGATTATTAATTGGATGAGACGCATAGGTGACAGGCTCGTGTTGCACTGGACAGACGGGTGGGATATGGAAAACATGGGTACATGCAGTGCCCTTTTACAATAAATAAAGCCTTCAAAATATACTGGATATTTATCTCGACCTGACCAAAGTCAGCCCTCTGCAAAATAACGCCCCAAAAAAAAAAAAACACATTCAGGGTGGCAGCTGTCACAGTGTACTCATTTAAGAGCTTCTTTAACACCCCATAGCTTAAAAAGTACAGCTAAACCCTTCACGTCAAAAAACGCATTGCCATTAAAATCTTTAATATTTGTAGTTTTTTAAAGGAGCGTCTGATTTAGAGGATGTAATCTCTCTAAAACCTTTTAATATCCTAAAACAAGTGTTTAAGAAATGTCTTGACATAATCTGTTGTCTGCTTTACTTTTACGTCAAAGTATTTTTGTATTTTCATTTGGAGAAGAGAGGCTAGTGATGCAGTGTGTCTCAACAACAGGAACTGGGCGCTGTCCAGTTTCAGAAGTGACTGTGGCTTTAACGTTTATTTGGAGAACCCCAGATATGTTGTTTCAGCTAACCACAGTTTTCGGTTTGTGCACGCAGGTCATTATGATTCATACATCGGTGGTTAGTGTGAGGAAGTTTCCGAAGAAAAAACCCGTTATTCACTTTAGGTTTCACTAACGTACTACAAGTTCACAGCCCACAGATACTGATGTCATATTGGGCTGGTTTGAGTCTAAATTAGGGCAGTAGCATCTGAGAGTCCTCCTCTTTTAAGCCTGATATGAATATTATATCTATAATATATATATTAATATCTTCATATATTTAAAGGTATTTTATTTATTTATACATTTATTTAAGCATTTATTTATTTATTCCTGTATTTATTCCTGCATTTATTTTTTTATTTTCATTTACGGTCCTCCATAATTTTACACCCAGCGTTTGAGAAATCAAAAAAAGCTTACGGTACATTTGACCATTGACTCCAGTGTAATGGCTGAAGGCTACTTTTTTTTAATCTAATAATTTGTATTCTTGATTTAATTAACCAATTATGTGTGATTAATTGGGCTAATGTCAGAAAGATTGTCCATCACATTTTCACAGAGCCAGTGGTGGCATCCTTTTAGGTTACTTAACGGATTAATTCATTATCAGAATAGTTGTCGACTAATATTCTGTTGATCGGCTAATCAAGTAATCGCGTAATTGTTTCAGCTCTATTACTCAGAATAAGTCAATAACTGACATTTGGGGTAGCGCCTTTGCCAGGCAAAAGTACAATTTACAGTACGGACACTACAGACTGAAATGTCATGAAATCAATCAACCAATCGGCACAAAGTAGAGGAATCTGTACCATTTCTGAGACATTCAGTTTCTACCTTTTATCCCCTTTGTTCAAACTAGAGTGCTTCTGCGTCGTGCAAATGATCTAATTAGGCTTTTTATGTGCCAATCGTGCTGAAAGCTCGATCCATCTCCGCCATTAGAGTGGAAACCTGCTGCTCACCAAACCTCCCCCAGAAGATGTGGCCCCAGGTCATCGGCTCTCTCATAATGATGTGTCTGCTGTGTTCTCCTGGACACAATGAGAGGTGTGTGTGTGTGTGTGTGTGTGTGTGAGATAGTGACATCCCTGGATGACCCAGCGCCAACGAGTGTGGCTTCCACCTGCAAGGGAACAATTATTGTGTCAGGGACTGAGATGATGTCACTTTAAATTTCCTCCATTCAAAATGCTAATTGAAAACGGCGGTTGAAAGGATGATGACAAAGCAGGCAATAATATAATAATAGTTACAGATTTGATATTAGAGCCTTAATTATGACAAAGCATGCTGAGCTGCGAGGTTTAAACGCAATTCCCACCCCGAATTTACGTGACAGGAGAAGACCTTAAACTGAATTCCTCCTGAACTTTATTGGTACAGTCAAACACGTGTGTTCCCAATCAGTCTGAGATTGGGTTTGTGCCACGATCTCAAGAGCTCTCCAGCTAAACACAGGCTTAGCAACAGTGGAGTTTATTTTTACTTGGTCACAAGTCTCAAAAGCTTTAGCTCCTTAACTGCCAAGTGTAACGGACACCATATTAGGAAGTTTAATTAGTGTGAGACCGCAGGAGCCAGCTTGATATGTGCATTCGCTGAGCGGAGAGTAAGACATGCAAACCAACCGCCAGGTAAAGGCGCTGCTCTGTTGAATGAAAGATACTTTGAAGATCCATCCAAATAAATGGAGGCATCTCTCTTAGTCTTAAGAGGGCCTGAAGTCCACAGCACAAAGCATGTAAAAATACAGAATTATTTTAAGTATTTTCATGGAAAGAGGCTTCAGATGTTACCTTTGGTTCAGAAATGCAAACTTTTCCTGTGCTCTCCAAAGAGTAGTTTAACATCAACTGAAAGTTTTTTTTTTTGGGATGTCGCTGCATTCCCAGATCCCAGCAATCACTTTGACAAGTGTAGTCTCATCAAACCGTTGGCTGTGGCTAAAAAAAAAGAAATCGTAATAAACCATAGTTTTCCAAAGCCTTTTGAAAGTAATATTCAACAGTTGTCAGAACGCAGAAAGCAGCGTGGTGAGATATAAAGCCCCCGTGAACACTCTTTCCTCCACAACCCACACACACACACACACACACACACACACACACACCTCCCCCCAAAAGATGACTTCAGGCTTACGGAAAAAGTTTAGTGAAGGTAAATGGAAAACAGACCCATGTCTAGGGGGGCGGTAGAGGGGTGTGTGTGTGTGTGTGTGTGTGTGTGTGTGTGTGGCTTAACGGGGGAAGTAACGTTGCCGTTGCTCGTAAAATGAGATGGATGGTTGCAATTAGTGCAGTGACTATCGACTGAAGAGCCCAGTCCAGCAGCAGGACGCTGGAGCAGACGGCGTGTGGTTGTGTGTGCTGGTGCCTTTTTATACGCGTGTGTGTGATGTTTTAAACACAGTTTGCATCGTGGACCTTTTGAGGCCCACTGAGTCTTTCCAGGAGGCGACTATATGCTGACTACAGAGAATGAAGGTTTTCTGCCTGTTAATGTAGTGCAGATCTTGCTTTGTGTTTTTTTTTTTTTTTTTACGGTATTGTTGCCGTCTATATATCTAGATTTGATTTGTTGACATTTGAGCCACTTAAAATGCTGTTTTCGTGGAGGCAGAGGCAAACGGGCTGTCAACCTTTTTTGAAGAAACAAAAGGTTGCGAGCTCATTGTCCCCAGGAGACATATTTACATGCGACTATATTCAACGCAAAAGCGAAACTGCACTCCTGTCAAGTCTGATTATTTGGCATCACTGCCCCTTTTGTCAGCCTCTAAAGGAGAAGAGTCTAAAACGGAGTATACTATAGTTCTGGTGTTATCCCATCATTCTGGTATGTCATTTTTTTCTGCGAGCTGCAACCTGTTTTAGAAACGGTCTACCTTGAGGCAGCTATTTTGATTGCTTCTTTAGCTTTGCCAGTATTGCTTCTCAAGAGTGTAAAGTGTTATTTTTAATTGTATCTTCCTAGCCCACTTCTCTTTCCACCATCTGAAACAACCCTCTATTGAGTCCTTTTAACTGAACGACACTGTAATGTGTGCAGAATTTAAAACCCTGATAAGCTGTAATTTTTTGCAAATGAGTCCCCGTTTGACTCTCCGTTTGTCGCAGTCGGACCGTCTCGCTCTAATTGAATCAGATGGGGAGATATTTGCAGCTGGGCCAAAGGTCAGAGGAGTGACAATATAAAATGTTAAAGGAATCAGAGTTACAAATTGATATTCAAGGCGTCGCTCAAAGGTGTGTTCGAGAGTCGCTACCGGAAAAGATGGAAGTTGCAGATGCTGCAAAAAAGCCATTTGTGTCATTTTTAATTAGAAAAGATGGACAGGACTGGAGGTATACAGCGCTCTGATTGGCACGACGGAGCAATTATTTTTCTGTAATCTACAGTGTAGACCTATCTGATGCAAGGGTTTTTAATCACTGCTGTAAGTTAAAGCTTCCCTATCTCATCGTGACCTGCAACGCAATGTCACATGTGTTGCCCTTCGTGTGACCCGTGTAAAGACGGTCAGAAGTTAATTCAAACAAGTGAGAAGGCAGCGGGCTATTAACTAATGCTACAAAGTGGATTAGTTTGCACTGATGTCGGCCTCGTCAGGGGATTGTTTATAATCTATAAATCTATAATCAAATGCAGTAAAGCAAGAAGTAGAATGAATCCCAGTTTTGGGGTTCTGGAGTTTCATTAAGTCTGTTTACAAAAACATATAAGTGGACGAATGCAGGCTTAACATTTTGACCTCGGTGCTCTCCTTGATATGTTACATTCTCAAATAATAATGACTGTGTATGACTCAAGGGGAGCCTTTCATCATCGTGCAGAGTATGCTCATCTGTGTTTTTATATTCATCAAGGCTGCCGGCCAAGATATTAGAGCGTGTGTTTTTGCTCTGTTCGGATCTGAAACAATGCCTGCAACAGCAGTGCTATTGCACACGCAGGGGCCTGCTGGCCATTGGGGGAACCGACTTATTTTAACAGGGAAGCTGACACATGAGTGAACTTGCAATGCTAACAGAGCTAACGGAGCTAACAGAGCAGAAAAGCCCAGACCAAAACAAACAAAGGGCTCTTGTTGGGCACAGGCTGGAGGCAGTTGGCACAGTGACAAAAAGCACTATTCATATTCATGCCAAAGTGTTTTTTCCCTGATGTTTGGAACCATCGTTTCACGCCTCCCGCGCCCCTCCTCCCTCCTCTCCTCTCCCCCACTGGGGCATCGCATACCAATCTGGCAGCCACATCCCATCAGAGTTGCTTAGAAACATGTTGGAAACTTGAAGGTAACATTCAGTGTCAACTCAAAACACTGCTGCAACAACTCCAAGACCATAACGTTCATATAAGGGCTGCGACTGATGATTACTTTTATTATCAATAAATTGCGACAACCGCTTGTATGTCTCGATTAATTGTTTGGTCAATAGATTGCCAGAAAATACCGTAAAATGGCACAAAGCACACTGTCGGTTGGACAAAAGCAAAACTATTTAATTTATTCACGGAAGACAAAGACGAGCGGCGTGTCCAACTGAGAAGATGGTTCAAAGGAATGTATGGCATTATTTCTTAAAAACAATTTATCAATTATTGCATCCAAGTAGTTTGGAATCTGCTTTTTATTTATTGATTTTTTACTTTATGTACTACAAATGGGATTAAATGCATTTGGTGGATGCTTGTCATTACTGCTGATATCATTTCAGGGTTTCATTGAATTTGGGATTTGTTTTGTAGCCCTCTCCCCTCTGGGGAAAACCATTTGGTTGACTCAAAACAATGTGCCCTTCTATAGAATCATTACGCCGTGCAGCATTTGCTTGCACGCTTTGGGCCACAATCTAGAGCCATTTTATATCGCACCCTGCGACCGTTACATTGACACGTTTCCCTAGTTTGAGAGGATTTGGTGAACTCGATTACATTTGCAGACGTAGCAAGTGTTTGTGAAAAGCCTGTTTGGCTAAAAACATGCCCAGAAGAAGTCCCTGATCTTGATGAGACGTGACCTACAGTTGATATCTAGTGTTCATGCATGTGTGCACTCTGTCACTAGGGACTAGTCCATTTTTGGAGGTTATCTCGGGGGACTAGCGCTGGACGAATTTGTCCACCCCTCCCCCGTGTACTGGACTCATTTGGTCAGTGCTCGCATTAATAATTTGTGGAGAGTTTTCACGTTTTGCCGCGTTCGTCTTCAATCTTCTCCTCCGCCCTTACAGCTGTTGCATTTCTCCTTGCTCACGGTTTTCGGTGAGTTCTTTTTACGTCGCTCTCTTCCACTTCCTGGCTGTCTTCGTCTGTCTCACGCCGGTTGCGCCCGTCTTTTTTCCATCTGCTAGCTTGTTGTCCTGAGTGTATTTGAAATGCTGCGCTGCTGTACTTTGCCTGTCAAGGGAGAGCGATAATGTCCCCCACGTCCCATCATCCTGCCCAGTGAAGCAGATGGTGCTCATCGCAAGTTAGAGGCCTCCATAATCTGGACCGTAACCATTGCTCAGACACGCTGTGATGTCCGTCGGCTCAATTTCCAGACGATGAGAGTGACGCAAACTAATTATACAGCGGCCGTCAAAAATGTCTCACACAGCGGGGTGAATTGTGGAACGGATCGGCATGGTTGTGTGAACGGTTCGGCAGTCTGCTTGGCTGTGTGTTCCAGCACGCTCGGGCACGATGAAGCTCAACGTGCAAAAACGATGTATTTAATCGCCTGCATTGTGTTTTATCGATGCTAGTACTATTATCGATACTTCTTATCGGTTCGGTTCCTTATTGATACCCTTATTGGTTATTTTTTTATTATTTTGTGAGGGGGAAAAAAAAAGAAGTAATAAATAGTATACAACAAATAGTCTTTCTTTAACAGCAACAGCAGACTTGTTTAAATAACTTTCTATTGTTGACTATACTATTTCAATGGCAACAACAAATGTATATTTGAGAACATTTCTACAGGGAGGAGTATACTTGGAGTTGAGAGCCTTGGTCGTCTCCCTACAGCGAAGAACCAACTATTGTTAAGAGCGGTCGTCAAAATATCTGGTTACACTAACTTGAGCTGGTTCATGGCTGCAGCCTCAGCCCGACTATCTACCAAAAGTTCCCAAATCCTGAAAAAACTGTCTGAGCTGAACAAATAGCTGAGTAATTAGCTTTCATTTATTGGCCTATTCTTATCATCAAACTCCGTATGGCATCCCTAACGTTCCATGCAGGGAACGAGGATGGACGGCTGCCGTCAAGCGGTAGATGGAAAAAGTGTGTGTGTGTGTGTGTGTGTGTGTGTGTGTGTGTGTGTGTATGTGTGTTGATACTGTGGTCTAGAGATGCACCGAGCAAACGGCTGCAAATTGAAACCGGCTGGTTTTCAGCAGTTTCGTATTTCACAGTCTTAAATATTTTTATGTCGGCTCAGACGGCAACACACACACACAAAACATGTGTTGGTGAGTGAAGAAGACATAAAGCTCAGCATTTGTCACAACTGCAAGTCCAAAATAAGCCGTGGAGGGAAAACTCGTTCTCTCTCTTTGTTCATTGCTCGTTGCTGAGCGCCATTTTCTTTTGGACAAGTCATATGACCACTGCACACTTATCTATTCATATTTTATTACTACGGTCTCCGCTCAGAAGCAAAGTAAACAAAGTCTGTCTTTCACCAAAATTGCGCTTCCTCTCTGCCAGCATTCATACATGTAACCTCCCTCTCTTTGCCAATGCGTAGGAAGCTGCACATCGACTTGGAGAGGGGAGCTGATTAAAAAGCCCATCTACTCCCACACCATTGGACACTAAAATATACAGACTGAACATCCAAATAAAGACCTACATTGATGAGCTGTTGCCTTGGGCTTTGCGCACAGTCTTGCTTTTCTTAATCAGAATCTCCGTATCTAATGCAGCATTCTGAACACTTAAACCCTGAGGATATATCATATGTTATTCTTTCTTAGTTGATCTCCTCGGGTTGTCCCTCTCTGCGTCTACTGCAACACGCTCCCCCTTGTGATGGAAGTGATGGCAAAAGGTTAAGTGTGCCTGCTGTATTTCCACATCCTTCAGGGCTTTAGAGATTTAGGCTTCGGATGCCTCATGCAGCCGTACGATTTAATTGTTGTCAAGATCGTAACCAATGCCGGAACTTTATTTATATGCATTTGTTTATTGGGTTAGGGTTAGTTTGGGACAGTGCAAAGTAATACGCCTTAATACTTTATATCAGCTACTTTTCATTCTTAGTAGTTATTCCCTCGACTTGTGTTTTGTTGGTCACGAGAACGTTACGCATCTGTAGTTTACACATTTCCCTTTTAAGATGGGATGTCTGGGTGTAATGTTGAGCAGGAAGAGACTGTAGGAAGTACAGCATTTAGACCATGACGTCGGTAAAACCCTGGTTAGTTTCAAGTGTGTCTGGCGTGTGCAAAACCACAAAATCCCCCCCAAAAATGTAATGCGTAAATGTTACCCACAAGGTTGCAGCCCTTAAAAGTTTGTATGTATTGAACAAGATAAATTAACTATTGTCTACCAGTAAAAACAGACCAATAACTGAAACCCCAAGGCAACCGTGACGATCTGCCATGGTGTAATTATTACCCATCCTTTATATTTACTGTATATTAGGAATAAGGAGCAGCTGAGTGGGCAGATGGCTGGGTCAGGTGATGAAATGTAATAGTGATGGCAGGTGGGCAGGTGTGAATCAGTGGGTCCGGAGTGATGGCGGAGGTTAGCTCCATACGCACAACACAGAGATTAATCGGATGCACTAGAGGCGGACGCGAGGAGGATGGAGCAGCGGTCGCCATGGCAGAAACATTTATTTTTAATGTTTTTTTGTAAGTAAGTTACATCATTTATTCACAAAAGAGGAGTTAAACCCTTTTGTGAAGAAATTCTGTCACGTATGTCTGATTAGTTATGGTCGCTTCACTTTCATCGTATTCGTCAAATTAGCACCACCGTTCTTAAATCACTTATCCTCGTTCCAATACTAATTCTTCTTACTTGTCCTGTCTTATCTTTTACCCAGCCCCCTAATATTAGTGCTGAATCAGCCTTTTTTTTCTTCTCCATTTGAACATGGATGTAAATGTGCCAACGCCTCGGGATACCTGCAGTCTCTTGACATAAATTAGAATATAACGCAGCAGCTCCGAGATGCTCTTAACGCCCCGAACAGCCGTGCCTTTTTTTGCAATTCATCTCTCCGGTGACTCGGCTGTTTCATTTCGGGACGGGCCCTGCTATTGTGAATGAGCTCGTCCTCTGTTTGGTCACGCACACACGGGCTGAGGAAGTTCATTAACACCCACTCTTCCTCACCAACACCAATGCATGCTCTTCTGTTTCTCCTCTTTGCCTGACCTGAATTAATGGAAAATATATCCTCCTTTCTTTGGCTTCCTTTTGAATATATTTCCATAGAGCAAAGCAGTTTTGTCCCCCTCCAAGCTTCGGCGACCTCTCTGCGGACTATATGTGGATAATTACAAGTGTGTCTTGCGCCCCACTGTGTGTAATCTCAGATCTCATTTCATCACGCTATTTTCAATAGGTGCTATTGGTGCCTGCATAGCGTATGCAGATGAGTCACTGAGTCTAAGCGGCCTCAAACGACCCCTGAGTGACCAAGATAGGTCTTCAGTGGAACTAGCTGAGTAGCTAGAAACAATGGTTTTAGTTTTTTTTTTTTTCATGTCTGAAGCAGGAAACAGGAAGTGGACTCAGCAGCGGTGCTGGTTTCCCTCAGAGATCAACATTATCAGTGTCATCCGGCTGCCTCTCGGACTTCTCATTGTCATCCCTCAGCACACTCAGACATATCAGGGTCGGGGGTCACCTCGCACTCATCCACACAAACAAAAACAGAGCGGGAATCAAGCAGGGGAATTTCCTGCAGCTTGTTATTGACACTGCAAAAGGTCCAAGAGAGCGGCACGTGGAAAATGCCCTTTCAGCACTTTGTAGTCAGCCGCCCCCAGTCTGCTAGGAATACTGCGTTACTTTATTGGACAACACAGGGGGGAACAATTGAGATTTATGAGTCATGTGGCTGTGTGTGCTAACATTCTGCTTTCTTAGCTAAAGGCGAGCTGTAAGTCATCGCTCCTTCACTCCCTTCTTCCTGCATCATTCACTCCAACCTCATAATCCAGCAGCCTTTTCCCTCGACCTCCTCGTGTGCCTCCTCTTCTTTTTCCGCCGAGTGTTTGAAATCTGTAGGAGGTCTCATGGGTCCCCAGGGTCATATGTGGCATCTGGTTTTAATTTAGTTCTTGCCGTGTGTGTGTGTGTGTGTGTCTGTGTGTGTGTTTACCAAATGAACTGTCCCATAAACCTCCGTCAGAGTTTTGAATACCTCATACTTTCATTCAAATGCCGCATGTTACTGATTAAACTGATATAACATGCCAAATAAACAATATTTCATAGGATGTGAACTCTGTTATAGATACAGAAAATGAAGTGCAGCAATTGCTTCTAAAGAGATATTCCCAATGACATTTAGTCCAGAGAAGAAATAAATGAAATCTGCAATATTTTTGTTCCAGTGGTTTGTACAGTTGCCTTCTGTAGAGAGCCGAGCAAAAATGCCAAAATGACTCACTTTTGCGCATTTCTGGGGGAAATAAATAAAATGAATTGTGGAATTTTTTTCCCAATCTAGGACAAAAGGGTAGAGTCATATAATATCAGGCCATTAAATTTGACAAGAAAGTCTAATTTTGTTAGGCAGGATAGAATGGGAAGCTTCACATTAATATTTCTCTCTCATATCCCCAAAGAAGCCCCGAGCTGTCCCTTAATTCAAACCCTAGTTTCTCCCTCCAGCTTGTGTTGGAATGGGCTTTCTTTCCTGAAGCTCACTTTAGCTTTACCAATGAGCACCTTGAGTACAACGGCATTAAAAAGGCATGACATGCTCTACCTTTTCTTTAAACATTTAGAGTTGGGAGAGAGCTCTGCGGATTTTTGCAAGCACAAGCATCGCGGCCGGCCTCCCCAGCCCACCTCTCACCTGATGGTTCATAAACAAGAGCACAGCCCGAATGCAAAGAGAGAAACAGCAAGACGGAAAGGAAATACTTTCAAATGAGGGCGCTGGTTCATGGCTGCAGCCTCAGCCCGACTATCTACCAAAAGTTCCCAAATCCAGAGAAACTGTCTCAGCTGAACAAATAGCTGAGTAATTAGCTTTCATTTATTGGCCTATTCTTATCATCAAACTCCGTATGGCATCCCTAACGTTCCATGCAGGGAACGAGGATGGACGGCTGCCGTCAAACGGTAGATGGAAAAAGTGTGTGTGTGTGTGTGTGTGTGTGTGTGTGTGTGTTTAGATATGAAACAGAGGACTGACAGGCCCTCGTTTGGCCTCTGCTTTAAGTCTCATCCCAGGGGTCTCCTGTAGATTACAGTTAAGTGTACAGAGTGGGGGGATAGGAAGAAAGTGCGTGCCTGCCTTTTTTTATTTATTTTGAATGAGTTTTGATTTGGTGTGTGCTAATGTATTTCCCTGAGACAGCTCAGTGAGCCATGCGTACCGTGCCCTTTCCCCATTTTCACGTCCATGGGAACTGAATATCTACGAAAGCGATTTCCCATGTGCCTCACCAGAGTCAGAGGGAAAAATGACTCAGCAGGACCATCTACTCTCCCAATTCCCAACATAGCTTTACACACACATACACGTACACACACATACATACAAAGGCTTATTCCAGTATACCTTCCCCTACTGTACCGGCTGTGGGTCCTGAGGAGAAAAGGCCGCGCTGGAAAGTTGCTGTGGGGATCAATAAGGCAATTTTCTGTCGGGTCAGCGGCTGACACTCAGGTTATTTACACAGAGGGGGCGGCGGCGAGGATAGATAGTGGTGGAGTGCGCATGTTGGTAGACATATTGCTTTGCTTACCTAATCTCTATTTGAGCACTTTGATCGTGGCAAACAGACTCTGCAATGTCCTCAGACTGTCGGGAGAAGCACCTCCTTAGTGGACGGTCTACTCCCTCCTACTGGGCAGCTAAAATACAGTCACATTGCCTGATGCATATTTTTGTTTATGTGTAGATAAAGAATACCTTATTAGCTTTTGGTTGGTCCTCTAAATAATTTGAGGTTATTGGATGGCTGGAGTGTCGAAGCAGAAATGTATCAAGCCCATAAAAGGGACATTTCTACACACTGGCTCAGGGCCTGTCTCACTTTGCTGAACCAGACTTTGAAATGAGATTTTACACTCCCCATGTCATTGCATTTAGTTGATACTTGTAATTCCAGCATGGTCTGAGCTTGCATCAAGAGCCGGATGCAGGTGCCGTTACTGTAGCTTGAGGCACGGCCTCAGCGCTTCTCCTGCCTGAGCATGCTAATTGAATTAACCTGTAGCTTTTTGGGAGGCACCAAAATGACTGTACTAACTGGACTGTGTAGTCTTTGTCAATGTTATTGTGCCGAAAGAGGAACGATTCATTAAAAGGAAATCTAGTTGGCAACAATTTTGCTAATGGATTTGTTGAAGTCATTATTTTAAAGAACAAATGCCCCAAATTCTCTGGTTCCAGATTTCAAATGAGAATATTTGCTGATTTTCTTGATATGAGAGAAGAAATACTATTTTGGACTACAAGACTGACAAAACAAGCTTTATGTGCAAGGAAACCTGGGTTCTGAGGAATTGATCTGCAGATTAACTGATGCTGCAAATGATCGTAAGCAGGGCTCTGATTTCTTCCATGATCAATAGAAAATGTCTCGGCTTGTCTGACAAGCACAGGAAGACCAATACTATTTAGTTCACTATCGCGTAGACAAAGACCAACATCAAATATTTGTCATTTTCACTTAATACTAAAGACAAACAATGATTACAATCAAAATATTTGCAGATTCATATTCTGACGACTCAGCGATACACTTTAAAACATTCCAGTTCGCATTCGTCTGGGATTTTTCAATTTTTCAGGCTCCTGATACTGAGTGCAGACACATGTAACATACTGGAAAATGCTGTGTGTAGCGAGAGACAGCTGGTGCAGAGGCGGTCGGCGAGAAGAATCTTAACCACACAAACATAATGTGGCCGAAACGGAACATTCCTGTCTGTGATGTTTCAATTCTCCGAGGATTAGCTCAAGATTTCAGGGAACAGAGTGACCCAGCTGACCTCTGCCGGAGTCTGACAAGTGCCTTCAGCCTCTGTGATGAAAACCATGCCTTTTTTCACTTCCCGCATTTTCCTAATGAGCATCTGTAGTGTTTTGGGATTATGCTCACACATCCCCCCCTCCTCTCGTGTTGCCCGTGGAATAACAGAAATCCCAAGAGAGATGCAAGTTAAGAAGATGCATGGATCCTATTTTAACAGAACCCATGGCTGGAGTCCTTGAGTCTTAATGGCTGGAAGAGATGACAAGTTGTCTCCATCATAGAGGTCTGCGGTGAAACATAACTATCTGCATTTACACAAATAGGTCTATCATGCAAATGAGACACTATTAGTGCCCTTTTTATGCTTTCTGGCTCAAAAGATAATTCAAGCTACATTACAGATCGTGATGATTTATTCAAGGTGAAATGGAAACCTGAGATGCTCAGACTGATAAACGCAATCATTTCCGACACTGGAGTGAGAGGGAAGTGAAGCTCAGTGGCCATTTACGCGTCTCGAACGCGGTTTCAGGCATACACCGAGATAAATGCACGGGATGTTTTACGGAATGATAAGCAGGCCTTTCAAGCCTTTTAAATGATCATTTATGATGTATAAATGTGTTTGCACGTATTACAATGATGGTTCTCTTTGAACGTATCATGATGGAAACTGTAATTTGACCTTGCCAAATGCACTTTTTAATATACTTTGACTTAATGTCCCATAACAGTATCACGCCACAGTAATCGCAGGAAGTGTTCAGCCTGCCATAAGCAGGTGAATTCACAGCACCTGACCGAGGGTTCAGGTATGTGATGTCACTCCAGTGGATACTCCGACTCACCAGATGTTGCATCTCGCTCAGCATTCTCGTCTCCTTCCGCCATCTATTCTGCAAGGGCACCAATGCGAGACTAGCCCAGGGATGGAAGCAGGGCAGGTGTCGTTAGGTAAATTGTCTGCAGAATATACAACGGATATATCATTGAGCCATCCGCTATGACTGTCGAGCCCAGGTGAAATGTTCTCCGAGCAGAGGCCCATCTTCCCTCCAATTACAGCAGCGGTGCGGGTGAAGTGGCCTATTTGCTTGCCGAGGCGCACAGGGCACGCTCGGCTAGCTGGGATGACTGGCGGCGAGAGCGGGGATAAGGAGGGGAGCGGTTTGCATCGACGCAGACGCCCCATCTGCTGTCGTACAGTTAAATTTACTAATAGACGCTGTCAATCTCGGGGGCTGCCAGTCAGCATCACCACGCTATCAATGACAAAAACACGGCACAAAAACACGGCTCACTGTTCGTCTAGAAATAGTTCTCGAGGATGAAAACGTACGTACTGAGGTGGAGTATGTTTCTTTTCTTTCTTTCTTCTCCTGCTAGTTTTTTCTTTTCACTTCATACCTTTGCTCCTAAAAGCACAATAAGTGAGGTAGGCCTGCACACTATGTGGTTTTTCATTCCGATGTCAACTTGCCTGTTGGCTGCGATATTGCACTCAGGACTTATTTTTCCGTTAAAGAGAGTATCAATGGAAAACTATTATTCTTTTGTTTTTATTGGTGCCTTTTGTATTCAGTGCAGTGTTCAATTTGTTCAATAACACATTTCATTGTTTTTATTGAACAAGCAACTAGTTGTATATCAGTGGTGTACTGAAAGCGGCAGGAAGGCAGAAACAAGTTTTTTTGCAATATTCAACAATGTTATTGCATGTTTTCCTCATTGTGTGGCCCTCAAGTTTTGTCACATTTCCAACTGTAGTTAGGATTTCTGATGACTACTGATTTATTGTTTCATTCCTAATAATACTGGCTGCCTCTCGTTATTATATTTTTTAAAGGGGCCTGTTATCCCCTGGAATTAATTGAATGTGTTTGATCAAAGGGGGCTACAAGGCTTTTTAGTGTTTCCTTTTATGTGTGCTTTTGTTGTGTACGCGAAGGATACACGTGCACAATTTTATTACCAACATTGTCTGTGTGTTTTGTGCAGGAGGTATTTGTTAACTCTGTACAGCTGTTTCGTAAAGGGATTGTTACAGACCGAGACATAGAGGGCAAATTGTCAGAATACAAGAAGTCATATTTCTGAGAGGAAGAAAAGTATCAAGAAATGGAGTGATGAATGGGACTGGAGCGTATGAAACATTTGTGAGTCAACACGAGACTTCAGCGGTGGGGGGTACAGGCAGTGATACCCAGCCTGTCTCTTTCGCTCACAAAAGACAGCATTGCTTTCTTTGTGCCACTCCAAAGACATCTCTCGCTGGCATAGACGGGAGTGAGGAGAGGCTGCACTCGTTTCTGCCCGACATTGAGACAGAATCGCCCCACGACCCGAGAAGAGAAACAGTGCTGCCATTGTTTAACCATCTGCTTTTTTTTTTTTGGGGGGGGGGTGCCTAAAATGGTGTATACCTCAAAAACAAGAATCAGAGCAAGGCCACTGCACAGCCCTGACACCTAATGGGGTGACTGACAACCCGGTTATTACGGCAAAGGATTCTGGGAAAACTTTGCAGGAAGTGGGGGAGAGCTATTCACAGGCGGTGTCGACCGGGGAGCCTCTCAAAAGGGTGAACAGTGTCACTCTTTGTCAGAGTTGAAGTCGTGCACATTCAGTATTTCAGTTGCCTCTCAGACATTGTGTTGGCTGTGGAGTTGTTGTTGGTGAATGTATGGAAGGGGACGGAAAGGGTGGCCATGCAGGCTGGTGCCCCCGCCCCCACCCAGAGGCCCCCCATGGCCTCGTAGTGACATCACTGCCGCTTTTGTTTCTACCCCTGCTGAGCACCAATTAGCCTGTCGCCGCCTGCTACTGGAGGGCAGGCCTTTGTGCTCCGCAGCCGAGCAGCAGCCTTGTTTTGCTCGTTGGCTTGTGGTCCACTCTTCATGTCAGCCCGTCAGGAAACAGGATGGTGTGACAGTAAGTGATAACGCACATAAGCTGTCGCATACTGTACGCGCGACTGTTCAGTTGGCATTACACCAAGTGGTGCATCTCGCATACAGTTTATTTTTGCTGCTTGTGCTCCAAACCCACACTGAGCGTCGCCGTATTTACGTTGAGTTTCCTTTTTGTACGGCGGACAATTCTCCAGATTAAAAGGGAGTCACTGTCGGATATGATTAGAGGCCTTTTTTTGTGTTTTTGGTTTTGTCTTGAGAATATAGTCTCGCACATCCCCTACATTTAAGTATATTCTTGTAAAGCCTCTGGTGAGAGTGGACGGGTTTCATGTTTTAGGTCTAAATATTTAGGATTCTGCCAGCATTCTGTTTTACGAGTGGGTCTGTTCAGTTTCATGCTCGCAAGCCGACTTTTACAAGTTGTGAGATTTGTGTGCAGACGGTCAAAGATGAGACAGGGTTACATAAAGTGTGCTTATGTACACAGAACTTTGTAAAGTGAACTGAAGAGTTGCAAGAGGCCACTGAACTTTTGGTTGGTTCAGTTTCTGTTTCTTTGGGGCTGCTACAGGAAGGTTTGAGGTCATTAATGACTTTACACAACCATGTAAGATGACCTGATGTTTCTACTCAAGAAAACTTGTATACACAAGTATTAATCTAACCCTAAAAGGGATATCATTGAAGATGGCCAAATGGTGAAATCTAGCAAACATTAAACTGTAGGGATACACCAATACTTTTTTTTTCCATACACATAGAAGCTGACCAACCCACAGCTAAACTAATCGATGCTGTTGAGACTTGTTGGGAAAGTAGTGCGGTTGTATTGGAGTAGTTTTCCGATTACGTGAACACAGTATATAGACTCTGGTATAGGTATTGTTATTGGTGCATCCCAATTAAAATGAAAGGACAATTTGAGTTTAAAAGCAGGGAAGTTCATTGCTCAGTTTACAGGTACAGATTCAAATGTAAATGTCTGTAAAATGCAAGATGTACAAAACACCTTTTTGAATTGTATACCCGTAGTTGTAACCGTAGGTGGTGCACAGCATGCGTTTGCACTGGTGAAGGAATGGTTTAAATCTCATCCCTCCTTGTGGCCTCCAGTCACATCTGACTTTGGCTAATCTGGGGATTGACGTGCGACTCATTCAAAGGACACTTACAATGGCAGCTCTCAGCAGGATTATGAAGGATGTGAGAGCACGCAGCTGAATGGGGTCGGCTGGAGACGTTGATCCAGCTCACTTCCTCGAGGCTTTCGACTCCTCCAATCACTGTCACTCACGCCGTATTGTGGCTCCAGGAAGGAGCCGTCCGTATGTGGCATTTGTTTGGTGAAACAGGTTGTCCTCTGGGCTTTGTAGTCAGTGGACCCTGACACCTGTTTTCCTTTAGTCTCTAGAACAACATTGTGTTTCGCTGCTTTATCTCCTTTCACCTGGGTTCCATTACCCCAGAATGTGCCTCCCACTGTGGACAAAGAGAAGGCCATTTAGCTGAGAGACTGTCTCACTCCACGGTTGTAATCGGCTCCCTTCTTTTTCAGTGGCCTCGATAACTGGACTGAAATCGAGGGCGAGTGGCCTTGTGGTGCTCCCACCCTTGGCAACTGTGAATCATTGACAGTGTTTAAAGTTAACCGGTCAACCCTGCTCAGAGATGGTAATCAGAGTTGTCATATAATGTTTACGCTGCGGCATGAACAAAGGTCAAACAGGGAGTCCAGCCTTGGGATTTTTCAGTAATCATACAATTAGTTTTGCTTGAAGAGTCTGTCGCTTTAAAAATAGCGTGAGATGAGATGTACATGCGTGAGACAACCTAACAGCTCTTCTTCTTCTTCTTCTTCTTCTTCTTCTTCTTCTTCTTCTTCTTCTTCTTCTTCTTCTTCTTCTTCTTCTTCATCATCAATCTAAAAACGAACATGTCTTGTTTTGATACCCTTTGCCTTGATGCAGTATGCTTTTATTCCAGACCAGCATAGCAGTTAACATCCACAACATCCAGGCTACCTCTTAGATCTTAGCTCCAGGCTAAATTCTTTGCTCATAACATTTTAAAAGTTAGAGTTAGATGTTTGTTTTATTTCCTCCCGCCAAAGCTGAAATGTTTATTTTTTTTCCCTCTCAGTGCTTTTGTCCAGCCGCTTCCCCTTTGTACCATTTTCAGCTGGACTGCATCTGCCCATAAAAGACAATGATGGTGTAAAAAATCCTTTGATACCCAAATAAAACAGGTACACATCCATACAATCGGGAACAAAAATATTATCATTGTTGTAGTGCCTTGTATTTGAGTAAATATTATAAATCGAGTTCCCTCCAGGCCATTACCTTATTTGTCAAATTTCACCCTGAAGTTATGTGCAGTAGCCGACTGTATTTAGTATAAAAAGCCCTACGATTACAAGTGTACTATTTGATAGAGACTGAAATGAGACTTTGCACCATGTGTATCAGTATTAGTCGTGCAAAAAAAACAACAACGTTCTTTTGTGCTAATCTGATCTGTGAGCCGAACTGTGAGTTTTCTGATCCGTTGCACCACTGACCAGTATGCACTGGGAGTTGAACGTGTTGCAGTGGTTGTGAAAACCTCGTGACCTCAATTCCACTTAAAATTCCACAGAGATTGCTGGAGAGTGAATGATATTTTTCTCAATGTAAGTTGACTTCACTTTATATCTGGGATCAAATCCTGGCTAAACTATTGGCACAGGATGAATACCTCTTGAAACAGGGACTACTTTGTGACATTCTGTAATTACACACCCACACCTGTCAAGTCTCCATCCTGGGCCTCTTTTGTTTATCTACATATTGCGTATATATTTAACTACTGAAAATGATGCACAGACCACACATTTCTCTCCTTTTTAATATCTAAATCAGGGCTTAAAACGATGAGTCTACTGTTTAATTTGTCTTATTCCATTTTAGAGTGCTTGATCTGCTTTTTTATTTTGATTAACTCCTTTTTTTTATAGTCCTATTAAAGTGTCTTTTTTATATTGCCTTGCGTTTCTTGTGTAGCTCTTCTCAAAGACTCTCCGTCTCACGTAAAGCACTTATAAAATAAACTTCACATGGAAATGTCTGCAGGCAAACCATCCAACGAACAACAACTGGTAGTCGACGAAAGGACTTGACCTTTACCTGAAGACAATAAAAGAAAAAAGCAACACTTTAAACACTCATGATCATGATGAGGTACTCCTTTTTCTCTTGACATTAGTGGACTTTAGTGGACTTTATCTGCACAAACGTCACCAAGACCAGTTCCTGTTATACTTGGCATGTGCTGCTTCGTGACCTACTGTGGCGTCTTGTCGGCGGTGGTCTCCTGAATGTGAATGCCGTGCGTTGGGTCGGATGTGTTATGCTTGTTGCGGTTAACGGAGCCTCTAGCTGCCAGCCTCAAGCACAACTGATGATCAGCGGGCTGAGCAGGTCTGGTAAACTCACTTCTTTCTAATTCCACACCCAGATTTATTTATATTTTTTCCCGTTTTCAAACGAGTACTCCTCTGCCCCAACCCACGTTTACTTGAGTGACGCCACCTGAGGTTTTTCATCAGACTTCACACAGGCCTTTTAAAGCCCCCACATATGCAGTAGTGCTCCTCAAGATCTGTAAAGCGGACTTTGATGAGTAAAATAGGACTGAGACGTGATTCTATGAAACCAAAGACAGCCTGCTAAGCAAAAAATGCATTCTTCGAGTAAAGCGCTTATTCGCACAGCTGTTAGTCCATCGGTGATTCTCCATGGTCACTCGGCTTATTCTGCACTGTGCGGCACTAGTTGTGTTTTCTGGTTTAACTGCCGTCCTCCAGCTCCCTCACTTAAATCTGTGTAATTCCGCTTCTTTTTGCTTTCCCGGCATGTCTCATGCAACCCAAGTCTAAGCCCTAATTAAGAAGTGGATGTTATCCTCCAGGGGCGAGAATGTGTGCATTTTACTGTGCAAGTGGGTATGTGAGTGTGTGTGTGTGTGTTAGTGCCTTGCCAGGGCATGCCCGGCTGTATTCTCTGTGCTACTGAACCAGATATGGAAGAAGTCTGGTTTAAGGTTAACGTTGTGGATCATTTCCTCAAGCAATTGTTTACTAGCTATAAAAAGATGTCCTTAGACCAGGACTCATACATGCTTGCGTGTACTCACTTCCACCCACACAGGCACACAAACATGTGCGCTGTTCTTTGTCATTCCATTACCCCAATTAACTGCTGCGGCCTGCAGCTTCAGTGGTATTGTGTCCGCCGGACGGCTCTATCAGCCTTGCTTGGCTGCTGCTCCACACACAGACCATGACAAATGAGAAAGGCCTCTCCCTCATTACCTGGACTGTAATCACCGTGTCGGCTGATAAGATAACTGTCACATTGCACGCTCGGTTATTGACAACATCGGCATTCCGGATCAACTATCTGTGCGTTCCTCGCAGGTGTGGCGAAATGGAACAAATGGCGAATGTGATCGCTGCACTTTTGACCTTTTTTCTTTCTTATTTATTTATTTGATCTGCTGCAGTGGATTTGTGCAGCCCCACAGCAAATTTGACACGGATGTGTGCTCAGTGCTGCTCACGCGCATGCAAATACACACAGTTGCTCCATTATACGCTCATTCTGTAGTCATCCATCAATTTTGTCTCGCGGGCGCTGGCAGGCCGCGTGGCCAGCATGGGGAAAGTGACTTTTGAGGTGAGGGTGCCAATTCCTAGCGAGACGTCTATCCTCCCCTCCCAGCCCAGATCCCATGGCGAGCCCCAGGCTAGAGTGAAATAAGAGCTCCACTGAGGAAGCTGCTCTCGCCTTGGCTCACGTCTGTTGTTGGCTTGTCCCCTGCGCTCGCCCCTCGCCGGTCTGTTTGAGCAGCCTCAGTTGGTTAAACGAAGCCTAACATGATTAGGCAGAAAGAGAAACATCAGTTAGGAAGAACAGACTTTGCCTCAGTCTGCACTGAGGCAGTTGTGAGTGATCTTTCTGCAGTCGTACTTAAATGGCTATATAATCTGTATTCGATCAAGTATTGTTGCAGAAAAAGCAACAAAACACTCATTAATGGTGTAATCATTTTGCTATTTTGAAGCTTGTCCACCGAATGGCTTTGTTCGCAACATCATGAATCAAAAATCGATGTCTGGCTTCAGAACTGACCACATATGGCTCGGAGGTTACCTTGGTTCTTGGAATAACTTGCTGTGCAACGTCTGCGGCTCTCCGTTGGGGCTCAGAGGAGGATGTGTACTTTAATGTCAACGTGAGTGTGTCTTTGTTTGTAGGTATCGGGCTGTGTTGGTCGGAGGCTTGCCCTGTCACAGTGATTAGTCATACAGACAGATGTGGTCTGCAGGCCACATTGCGTAATTTGGCCCAGATGTAGGGGGAGACTTTGCAGCCAAAGCCTGAGCTGGAAGCTTTTACTCTCTTCAAACCCCCGCCGCTTTTGTTTTCCCTTTGACTTTGGCTCGGCCTCAGAGGTTTCACACCAAAAAAAATGGTGCATGATTAGCGAGTTGGATGATGCGAAGACCTGTCTAAACCGTGGCGGCGTCTGGAGAGACGCTGGGAACGGCCTGCATACCGTTTGGCAATTTAATTTCCTTCAGGTCATACTCCGTTATGGGTTTTCCAAAAATCCTGTCTGGGCTTGTTTTGTTATTTTCTAGTTTTCCCTCTGGTGATGATGCATGGTGCTTGTCAAAAAGTGGAGCAACACAGAATGGGGGGAAAAATTGAAAAGATAACCTAAAAGATGACCACGTGTTCAAGTGGTGGTTCAAGATTTGCTCGACTTTATTTTCATATCTTTCAGCAAAGGGAGAACGGTCCCAGACTTTGACATTTTAGTTATCTTCTGACTCTCTTTTTTTCCTTGTGTTCACTGCTGTATAAGCTGCTTTTCCTTCTTCTCTCCCTCTTGTGAAGCTAACTGCGTACGACAGGAGCAAAAGGCAGAGGAGCGTGAATGTCAACAACCGATTTAACGCAGTTTGGTTGTGGGGACACCTATTCTATTTATTTATATCGTCAGCTCGCGTACCAGTGCTCGCTGAAATTAAGCATGATCAGGTCTAATTGCACACTATCCACCATCTAATTTATGTCACAACTTGAGCAAAGCAGTTGTGCAGTTCAGCTGATTCAGGTCACTGTTCATATGTTTGAACTTTAACCTTGATGCAATCTGTGTCTGTGCTCTGTATAATTGAACAAGGACCCGGACATGTTTTTTTCTTAGTTTATTGCGAGAATATATCTCTTTCCTTTGTGAATATTTAATAGAAAAAATGCTTAGGAAGGAAGTAGATTTGCATATTTGCATTGATATGCAATTCCCTTGAAACTTGTGCCTTTCATTTGACCTACTTTTGTTAAATTTCCAAGGTATGATCCTCTGCTGGTATGACTCGCATGGTGTCTGCTCTTTCTGATAAAGGCTTATTCTAAATTGATTTGTATGCCCCGTACGAGACTGGTCAGCAGTACTTTTAAACCGTCAGTGGAAGTGGTTTTCAAATGTCTCAAGAATGGTGCGACACCAAAGGCCTATCAGTGGAGGAAAAGCTGCTCTGAAAGATGGATCCAAAAACTGGCAGTCTTGAATTAAGTACCTACCGATGGCTCTGTCAACAAACTTAAACTGAAGACACACTCCAGCGACGACAGCAGCACTGTTTTATTATCTTTTCATACTGGCCATAAGTCTGTCACCACTTAAGAGTGGCTGCAGTTGACACACATTACCCTCCCGCCATCTTTACATCCCAGTGTCACAATCCTGAATAAACTGACGACTGGCATATTGGTTTATGTGGGAGGCGGCAAAACCTACTATTTACTTAGATGGCCCTTCATGGAGGAGCAAAGCCTCCACGGATGAAGGATAAACAAATGCTGACTCTAATTTGTAGGTTTCTCCTCGGAATAAATGGGCTGTGTCCCCTACTGAGGTTCACATTACTGCCATAAAGCTACCGACGTGCCTCCTGTGGGAAATACCGAGGCCACACAGAGCAACCTCTCCTTAGGTAATCATTATCATTTCGGTCAGGCGCTTGTTAGGCCAACCTCATCGCTTGGGCTGTCTGTGTCCTTGCGGCATCCACCGGAGAGACTGATCATTTGACACTGGCAGCAAAGCAGCTATCATCCTGTCGCAGCCTTGCTAAGCTGTTAGCCCGAGACCAGCCAACTGGTCAAAGGTCATTTAGGGCCAAACACAGCTTCTGTGATGAAGGGACTCCACGTTCCTGAAATGTGCCCTTATGACGCCCTTGTTTCCAAGCCAACGCATGATTGATTCAGCAGACAATTAAGGAAACAAAAACAGAGCTTGATTCCCTCTCTGTTGCACGCCAGAACCTCGTTTCGACTGGGATCTTTTCTGGATCAGGTATTTCAGGGGAGAGATAAGGTCGGCATCGAAGTCTTTAAAGCTTTGGCACAACCTTCTAAACACACACACACACACACACACACACACACACACACACACACACACACACACACACACACACACACACACACACACACACACACACATTCCATACTCTGATTCATGACGGCCTTTTTTTATTTGCTGGAAGGCTCTGCTTACTAACACAATAACACACCTGCTTGATATAATGCAATCCAGTGCAATAGCCCAGCAGTGGGCATCTTATATCGAGGCCTCTTCCAAAGGACGGGCTCTTGTGGCCACGGGGTACCAAACACTCGGACTTTGGCAGTTTCTACAGTACCAGAGGCAATGCAACAGACTGTAGTGTGGAATAGGAGGTCGAATGAATAGAAATAGGTCATGATGTCAGTGTGTTTAGCATAGAAATGGTTCATCTCTTCCCACGAGGGCCATGAGGCCGACCTCTGACCTTTCCATCCCAAGGATGTCCATAATGATCCAAAACACACCAGACTGGAGGTCTGTGCATGTATGTGAACACACACACACACACACACACACACACACACACACACACACACACACACACACACACACACACACTACCTGTATTATAGATTTGAATATCGATTGGTCTACATTTGAATGAGCGAGTGTTTGCATATCTTCCTGCTTCTGCCTCATCAGTATTTCAGTCCATCTGTAACTCTGTGTGTGTTCTGCCCCGTGACCCTCCGTTCCACTTCTCTCTATCTCCCTTTACTCTTCCCCGCCCTGAGGGGGTGGGGATGTCTTTGTGTGTGTCTACCATCAACAGAGTGCCTTTCTCTTTTCGATGTTTTAAATAAAATGAGAGAACTGTTGTCTTTCTCAGATCTTCTTCACAAATAGTCTATTCAAATCAAACCAGAAATATCTTAAAGGAACAGGTCGGCGGATTTTGCTATTGTTGGATGGAGTCGGGTTTAACCTGTTTCCAGTCTTTATGCTAAGCTAACCAGCTGCTGGCTGTAGCTTCATATTTAAGTGGCAGGTGTGAGATTGGTATTGATCTTCTCATCTAACTCTCCACCAGAATGCAAATAAGTGCATTTCCCAAATTGTCAAACTGTTGCTTTGAATCCTGCTACAAGTTCACTAACTATCCTGCTAAGTAGCGAGCCCTGTGGTATGATTATGTTCTCCACAAAGCATTGCTCATTGAGTGAGACATATAGTGTGTCACAATAACTTTCTGTTTTCACTTTTCAGCTTAAATAGTTAAAATAGTAAAAAAAAAAGCAGTTCTAAAAAAAAAAGTGGATCTAATGAAAAGCCTTGTTGCATCGGCGTATGATGAAGCGTTCCCTTGTGGCAAACACAAATTGAGACATACAGTAATCTGTGTGTGTGTGTGTGTGTGTGTGTGTGTGTGTGTGTGTGTGTTAGGACAGCTAGTCATCTGTTCAGCATGGTATCTGAGACCAGCGTGCTGCGGCCCGTCATATGACTCCCAGCGATGAGTCAGAGACGACAGTGGGAGTCCCGCTGCCCGTCTGCCCCGCTGTGCCGAGACTCTGCTTCTCTAGTGTTGTCGTTCACCCATTAGCCGGCCAGCGGACCTCCCTCTCATCTAGCAGCATTAATAGCATAATGGAGGTCATGGTTGGGGGTAATTCTGTGTGCGTGGTGGCAGATTGTTTGTGTACGGAAGGAGCATATGTGCTGCATTGGTCTTGTTTGTCTGTGCGTGTGCCATCCAATGCACACAAAACTGTTTGAATCATTGCCTGGAATAATTAAGACACTATGTGGTTACATATTGCAGAAGAGAGCGCATTTATCAAGTCCCGCTTTTGCCAGATTTGTTGGTGTTATTATTATTAATATGATAACACGTAGTAGTTTGAGTTCAGAGTTTAATACATCTGTTATCGACATATTCTTTGATATTCTTTTTTGTTCTTACATTTAACAGGCATGTTGGATGGGGATCCAGTTAATACTTGTTGGGAGATTTTAGAGATGAAAAGTAAACTTGTCAGTGCACCCTGGTGGTCAATTTATGTAATGGATACACTGTTTCGTAATTTATGCAACATATCTTTTGTATTTCCACTACTGCAATTAGTTTTTGTTTATAATTTGATATATATGCATGCCACATTCGTCTGTGGACCGTCTGTCAATGGTGTTGCTATGGTGCCAGATTATCACATAGAGCAGTACAATCAAATCTCAATTCTCTCCACTAAAGACAATTAAAAACAGACGATGCCCAGCAGACGTATGTCTAAATTACAATTGCAGACCTCCTCAGGCCATCCCCGTGTCTGTCCCAGCAGCAAATTGGCCACGAGGTAAAGAGCCAGGTCGATAACTGGAGGAAGGTTGCTGGTACAATCACTAGCTGTTATTACATCAGTGGTACTTACAATCCTGGCTGAACTTCCCTTGAGTGAGGTATTGAATCCTAAGAAGCTCCAAGGGCATTCCACTGCTCTGGAACTATGTGTAGCGGGCCGATAGAGCATCGGAAATAAAACATATGAGAAGACATCTGTCTACATTTTTTATTTCAATCTATTTCGTCCTGTCAATCTGAGTAAAAACACCATTGCATATATATAACCGTGGGAAGTGTCTCTGCTTTTTAAAGCAGCCTCCTGCCAGTGGATAGACATAGCTTTCCACTCTGCCACTCACTTTGTCACTCGGCTGCCATTTCCTCCTCAGGGTCTCCTCTCTTGAGAGCTGGCCTGTCAGCCGGTGACGGCGGGGAGGTGGAGGGTTAGAGGTGTCAGATTTGACTGGGATATGGAGCTTGGAGAGAGGGCCACTCTGAAGTCATCAGCTAAAATGAGGATGATTACCCTCCCGTGGCGCAGGCACAAAGATTTTTTTGTTGTTGCTGTTTCGGAGGAGTTATTATCTTTATGCAGCTCTGACTGAACTATTTGTGTTAATGGACGGGAGTTGGAGCATGCTATGGAAGTCTTTACCTACTTAACCGTTGCCAGCTCTGAGCCCAAGTGATAAACCGTGAAGTTGTAAGGCAGTGCCTCTCCAGAGCATTATCGTTATTGTCCTCACACAGCGTTGGCTCACTCCGGGAAGGGGAGAGCGCTTTTGCACAACTCCAGTCTTCTTCAGCTAAACCGTGCAGACTACACACACGCACACGCACACGCACACACACACACACACACACACACACACACACACACACACACACACACACATTCACCCACCACCATAAACAATCATGATCCTGGCAGTCTATTTAGCTGATGGATTTGGTATTGACTTTATGGCCTCTTGCTCCATCTGCAAGGGGCTGACATGGTTGGTTTCCTGCGTTTGGAGGGAGTTAGCTGAGGTGGATGGATTGACTCAAGTATCAATAACTCTCTTCTTGTCTGTGGGCAAATTCTTTTTTTGGCTGCAGGCGGATGGGATGCTGAGGTTAGGGAGCAGAGAACCTGACACGAAAATCTGGGCTTCATCAGTCGGTTTATTTTTTATCTCTGTGGAGGGATGATGAGCAGATTCCAGGAGTTTGGAGTTGGAAAATAAACTGCTAACACATCACCCATCTCACTGGCCGGCTTTTTACAGGAACTCTGAATATTCACGCGGAGATGAGATTAGATGAAACTTTAATGGTCCCCCTGGGCATGCTAGTCTGTATACTCTCAGCCAGAGCATTGTGTTTTTTCTGTCATCCATGTAGCCCTATATCGTGCAAGTTTTCCTCACAAAGTATTTCAATGAGTGCCCTATGCTTTTATGGTAACAATTTAAAACATTAATGGTTGTCAGGATCTGCCAGTTTAGAACCAATCTCTTTGCAAAGAATGTTTCCCACTTTTGGACTCCTTCTGAACTTTTGTCTTGAAAGACGAGCTAATTTTCACTAATTTCTTTTGCCTCCGTCGGTGTTTTCAGCCTGGCCTTGCTAAAAACTTCACTCGTTGGCGCTTTGTGAAAACACTCAGGAGCTGGCTAAGGCCTCTGCTCTAATGTTGGGCACTGACTATGCATTTGTCTGAATTCCTTTGTGTCTCCTTAGCGCAGGTTATTGATGGAGGCAGGGTAAGTAGCTGCGGTCTGCAAGTGAAATGGCCTTAGCTTTTGTTTTCTCATCTCACACAAACTCTTAATGGCCTTATTGGATCAATTACAGTCCCTTCTATAAAGGTGCTCACTCAGTAACTCATGTTTAGCCAAGCTTTCATTATCTTATTTGGGTTGTTAATAGGCTAAGTTTGTGAATATGTGTGTGCAAGCTTGTTTGGATCAAGTGCAACATTTCTTATCTTTCCTGCTACTTATCTTGTAGGCAGTTTGGGTTTGTGCGATCGACTGTTGAGATACAATAATATCTTCATATATCCACTTACCCAAAGTAGGTATTTTGTGTGTTTTCCGGTGTGTATCTGTTCAGGAGGACAGATATTTTTTTCTGTGGATGTGGCTGTCGTTTGTTTCTTGGCAGAGTTTCATCCACTTACTGTGAGGAGCAACATGCCTGCTGCTCTCGGCGGGCTCAGATGTACACAGCACACATCCAGCCACAACAATCATACCTGAAACAAGCGGGGGACACACGTGTGCAGCGCACTGCACATGCTCACACACTCGGGGAAAAGAAACAGAGCGTAAAGAAATCTCCTCTGTGCCCTCACATGCGGAATGGTTTCCTGTTTGGGACCTTTCTACACACGACGCCCTGCGCCTTTCTGCTCTTCTTCACTCTTCTCCGTTAGGTGACAGGATTTTGTTTGTGTGAATGTCCAGACGGATAAACAGCAGTTATTGTATGTCGGTACAGCGAGTGTTGGTTGTTGACACGAGTGGTCCTTTGTGCGGCTTTAACAAACATGTTATATCGTGTTCATCGGTGAGCTTTAAACGTGCCGGTAGGGGGCTTTGTCCTCTTTGGACAGAGCCGGGCTAACTGTTTGCTAAGCTAAGCTAACTGGCTGCAGGCTAAAGCTTCATATATATACATATACTGTACACTAGGAGTGATTTCAATCTTCTCTCTCTCTGACTCTTGGAAAAAACAACAAATAAGCATATTTTCTAAAATGTCAAACCCATCCTTCAACCACTACTGTTATGTGAACACCTTATGTGCCACATTTTTATAACCTTCATTAAAAAGCGAAAGATTAATACAATGTCTCTGAAATTCTTACAATAGGCTCGTTTGGGATGAATCGATCGCCGCACATTGCCTGCCGGTTAGATTTGTGTCCGACTTGATCCGACGTCATGCACACGTGGTCAATGACAACCTCACGAGATCGACCCAATGCATGATGGGGAAACGCCTGGCTGTCAGCAGATCAAAGAGCTGATTGGCTCTTTGACAACAAAGAAGTGTAGAAAATCCTATTTTTCTGTGCAATTGTGATCTTTAATGCTCGATTGTTGGCTGTTAGTCTCGTGTTTTGCAATGAAGGTTTAATCTAAAAACAAATGTTGTGCGATTGAGAATAATAAAGCTTATTATACAATACATCAAAATGTGCAGCAAAGTGTTTCACAGGCAGAAACAAAGGATAGCATACAATGCCAGACGGATATGAATAAATCCGAACGAGGTCTGCAAACTACAAGTAGCCTACAGATCGGATCCAACAGGATGCCTTCTCTGATGGCGGCTGAAAACTGTCCGACTTGAACGCAGTTTTTTTTCTCCACGCTTCTTGCTGCCAGTTCATCTCTTCATCTGCACCAAAGCAGTTTAGAAGGCTAATAAAATAGGAGATGCATGATCAGATGAACAAATCTCCAAATCCCCCCCTCTTATTATATTCCATGTCAATATTTAGAAACAAGAACCAAAGACATGCCGTCGTGTTTACTGTTTGCATGGCGTTATCAAATAGATAATATCCTGATGAAGAATCCTAATAGTCAAGGAAATCCCAGATTTCCGCTGAGGAAATCAAATCCCTGTTTGGAACTAGTCTCTAGTCCACTAATTTTCCTAGGCTTTAAAGACTATCACCCTTAACTTAAAGCAAACCTGAATATAAACCTCAGCCCATCAGGCGCTCACACCGTGCTGCTCACTACTCTTGGTTGTGAGCTCTTGTTGATGACCGGGCGGCTGAGTGGGAATCGTGTGATGTGAGCGCACAGTTAGAAGTAGATGCTTTTTACACAAGATAGTTGAATTATAACCGGCGGTTTAGGGCCCTTTGTTGAACATTTCTTGTCTAATGAAAGACATTAACCAGCTTAGACACCTCCATAAGGGTTTTCCTTCATCACCAGAAGTACAGGAAGCAATAACTGTCACATCTCTCAGCCGTGTTTATCTCATCTCTTCTCCACAAAAAGAGGTTGCGAGAATTTTCCAGATCTTAGATGACAGGCCTATTATCAGCCTCAACCCTCGCTTGCTCCCGCTGTGAAGAAAACCTAGATATTGTCGGGAAGGCGTGTTTGGACAGCCTTCCCAAGTCTAGTTTATTCATCAGTAAGAAACCACACAAGCTGTCAATCACATCTGCACTCGGCGACTGCTTTCATCTGAATGTGTCATACTGCAGCCCACGTCAAAGATTCAACAAAGGGCCGCCGTGGCCATTACTGTCCACCAGGTGATAAAACATTTGTGACAGGCGCGAGTCATTATACACAAGACCCTTTACAGGACACAAAGCCTCTGTCAGTGAAATTAGTTTGCGCGTGTCCCTTTGTCAATAAGTGTGCGGTTCAGTCGGGGTAAACTGAGGCCTGGGGCAGCAGCATGAGTCAGTGCAACAACAGGAAGTGCGTTGATTCTTATTTCGGTTGAATCGGACAAATAATCCATTGTTGTATCTGCTGCAGGGGCTCAGAGCTTTTCCTGTATCTTTTGGTTTTAAAGGCACACGCCGTACACACTGTGCATTAATAGGTCAAATGAGATTAAGCTAATTCGAAAAGAGCTTTGTTTATTGTGTGTCGACTCCCACCCGCCATCCCTGCAACCAATCACAGTGCAGGCCGTGGGTTGAGAATTAACACTTTTGTTGTTGTTGTTGTTGTAAAAAGCACATTTATGGGATCTTCCCATTTTCTATGCTTTTTTTCCCCCTTCTTTCTTTTAAAGTGGCACACGGAAGTATTCGGCTTTTAGATTCCACAAAGAGGGTACAGACTCTCAGGCTTATTTTAAATCGTTGTTGCTACGCCTCCTTTTGTGAGAAATAAAAGTAGAAGTGTTATCTCTTTGCAAGCAATCCACAGCAGGATTAGACGGTGATGTCAGAGCATTGGATTAGTTCCTGCATTCCTGGTTATTCACGTTCCTCAGTGCGTATTGACATTGAGCCCTCAACTCACTCTTTTGCAATTTGTCTACGTCTGCTTCTGTGATTCAGAAAGCTTGCATCCCACTCTGTTTACCTCCAGCCAGAGGGAGAGAGAGTTTGAGAGGAAGGACAATCACAGTCCACAGTTTATAGTTTGTTAGCTCGAGAGGTTTCTCGTGACACAGGCCGTAGCGTTGCGATGAAGAAGTCCAGCCTCCGCTGCAAAGGCACCAGTGCTCTGACTTTTGGAGTAACGAGGGAGGGCAGCGGACTAGAAGGGATGAGGGCGCTCATGCATGTTCATACCCTCATCAGCCCGTCTTTAGGCCCTAGAATCCACCACAAACAAACATCCACCAAAAACGAGAGCCAAAGACCGCCAAGCTCAATTTATTTCATGCGTGCTGTACATATTTGTGTTTTTTAATGTCTGTGTGCACAATCATGCGTCTTTTTAATATATCTTGTCTTTATGTTCGAAGTCTGCTTATATCCAATTACGCCCACCTGCGTTTCTGTCTCTAAGTAAGCGGCACATTAATGTATGCCAATCAGTGGAGGCTTTTAGAGCAGAGAAACAGAGAAATGCATTGAAATGCATCTTGCATCGTCCTTTGGTTATTTATGTTTCATCCGAGCCAGTGTTAACTTAACAAACAGCCCCCATCGACCCATATTTACTTTCTGGACTGTGTATTCAATGAACACAAACAGCTCTAATATGGCTCAAATGAGGTTGATGCCGAAAGCAAAGAAGGGACTGTGTGCTTGATAGAAAGGGAAAGGGAAATCCAAAAACTGGAGCATACCTAGGAAATTGGTTTAATTTTGTTGTTGTGTTAGTAGTCCTTAGCAGAGGAAAGGGATGTAAAGGAAAGCCAATAGAAATGTCCTATTGGGTTTTTGTTGAGGGAACCAGTGTGATGCTAACTTCCAGGTTTGGCCTCCAAAAATGCATCATCCTGAAGCACTCGGGAATGATAAATCTTATTTTTAGAGTTATAATGCAAAGTCTGGAGACACAAAGTCCCCTAAAAGAATAAAGACGAGCACAGAAAGAGAAAGGAAGCGGGTGTTTTATATCTCATCGTGGCTTAATCAAGATAGTGCTTCCATATTAATCCATGTCAATATGATTTCACACCACCATAACTCTCATGGCAGCCAAATGAAAAATGACAAAACAAAGGACCGCAGGCTGAACAATCAATGAAATTCTAATTAACGTTATATCAACAAATTGGCTGTGTCCCTGTGGTGTCTTAATATATGCCTCTGTATATACATTTGAACCTGTGGTATAACTATCTACTGGTTACTATTTATTTTTCGTTTGGGCCATTCAGTAGTGCAACAATGCATCTCTGCAGAAATGGAAATGTGCAATTCTGGATTCAAGTGCCACTTGCTTTTGAGTATGCATAAAAATGCTAACCTGTGCTTTTTATTCCTCTGTTTTTCCCCATTTGCTGCTGCAATGATTGCTGCCTCTGCGATGCCTTTTCAACAGGTAATGGGATTTTTTTATAATTTTTTCTTTTCTCTCCTTCTCTTTCTATCAGCCTTATCCCTGTTATTCAGCAAGGGACTGACCTACAAATAAAAGTGTCAAAGACTTCAGTAATGGCAGATATTAAATAGATATGACCTCACTGGGGCTCGGAAAACATATACATATATTATTCCATATAATCTCCTGCTGGAGCGCTGCACTCAAGTTGTGTTTCACGGGGAACGGAGCGAACGAACTGAGGTGGTGTCTGGGTCAGGGTGGGGTTGAAACAACAACAAAAATATGACTTGAGTGGTATAAACTTGGCTGCAGAAAATTCCAGAGCATTATGGAGGCATTATATTTTTGCAGTCGGCAAAAAAAAGAAGCAAAACATCCAACTCAGGCAGAATCCAGCAGTTGCTTTGAATTAAAGAGGAGCTCTCACTTTAGATCTGCCTGGTCTGTGTGGAGCTCAGCGAGGAGGAATAACCTCGCGTTAATCCCTAGAGGCCCATCTGGGGTGTGTGTGTGTGTGTGTGTGTGTGTGTGTGTGTGTGTGTGTGCACGAGGATGCCACACTGCCCTCGTTCACAGCTGTCCATATTTAAAATCCCCTGGCGACCCTTCGCACCGGCTTGCCCTCGCTGCCCAACCCCAGTGTTGTTGTTTTATGTTTTCGTCCCTCCCTCCCGCCCCTCTCCTCCTCCTGACATTTTATAATCCGCCCATTTCATTGTCTTAAACCAGCACGATTTTAAGCCGCCCTCCTCCTTTTACACTTGTTTCTCTTGACCCCGTTTCCCTCTTTAACATCCACTCCCATCTTCTCCTCTTTTTTTCCCCCTCTCTTTCTTCATCCTCTCACTGCTGCTGTCGCCCCGCCCGTCCTCCCAATGCTGTTTTCCCCATCAGCCTCCATCATTGTATGATGAATAATTGAGAAGATTGTCCAAATTTTTTAGGTCTTGTGTTGGAGGGCCGCGGGATGTACAGTAGATGTGTTAAATGGTGTGGTGGCAGATCATACACCCACCGCCAAGCAGCTGCCTTTCAGACTTTTTGTGTGTGTTTGTATGCGAGTGTGTTGTGTCTCTGCTTTGTGGAGCCTCTGTCAGCTGTGCAGGGACTGACAGTGACTCTCCCACTGTAATTGTTTACAGGTTATCTAGAGGTTACATTTGGTGCAGCTGGTCCACATTTATGTTTCTATCTCTCCCCCAAGTCTGCCCTTACGTTTTTGTTGTTGTCCTGGGCTCATGTGTTTGTCTTCATTACATCACGACTGCCTTCAGGAGACTGTTAATGCACTCAAAATGTCATAACATGACCCTGTTACCCAAATATGACGATCTAGTGCTGGTGTCTAATGCATTATACAGTATATTTGTGCTTTGGGATGTTGCGCTCATGTTTTATTTGTGTGTGTGTGTGTGTGACAGCGTTGTCTGAACAAACAAATCGGGGGAACCGGGGATCTGTCGTCACACAACATGCGACGTCGGTAGCTCGTCTCTTCCTCGATCGAGTGTTTAGATGGAGGGCAGAGATTATGAACTGATTAATTTGCAGGGGAAGATTTCGGGGGGCCAAAGGAGAGGCGGTGGCAGTGAGCTAAGCATCTGGGATTATCCAGATTTAACGGAGGGAATAAAGCGGCCTATGGGTGGCAATCCGCTTTCCATCGGCGCAGATTTCCGTCACATTGACGTGTGATGTCGCGCTGGAGGAACCCTGCAGCGGAGCGGGACGGCCCGGCACACCGGGGCACCATATGGCGGTGTCCTCAGTTTCAGCTGCTATGGCTTACCTATAGAATAATTAGACTTTTTTTTCATTGCACCTCTGCAGGAGATGGGGCAAGTGCACAAACAAGTTGGACATAATCAGGCGTTGTGAAGTTAACAAAGAACACAGTCTAACGGGTAAACGTTTAAGGGCAGGGCGGTTTCTGAAAGGCAATAACATCGTATTTTAATTAGGGAGCTGATTGAAGAAGTCATACATTCAGTAAGAGGGAAGGATCAGATTAAACTTCTTCAAACGCTCATGTGGATGCAAAGCAGCGCCAGTGTCAAGCCGCCTTTTTGTTTTATAAATTGTGTTCACAGCATAAAATACATTTTTGTGAGGCTTGTATTTACATTTTATGAGACCCTGAAAGATGAGACTTGAAAACTTTATAATTTTTCGCTGCTTTTCATTTAATTAGCTATCAAATTGACTGGCTGTTTTATTCATGACATTTTTTAAATGTACTGTGTAAGTGTGTTTTTCTGCACACAAAAAACAAACTGCCTGTAATCCCACATCCCTGTGTCTAACACAAGTATTTCAGGGTTTCCCCTACCGTTAGAATAGGGGGGCGGGGCGCCCCCCTGAAAAAACCCTCCGCCCCCCTGTAATTTTCTCCGTCGCGCCAGATCACAGACGTGATTTAAGGTTCCCTTTCCTATAAACAGGTCTACACCTTGTTCTTTTATTAAACAAACTCAATGTTCTTATTTTATTGATCGTATTTCTGTCTATTTCTGTCATGGTCGCGTTTACAACTCTACTTTGCTCTCGGTAACGCGCACCGCGGAGATCCGCCCCGATGCCCACAGACTCGTGCGCGCGCACAGGTGGGCAGAGAGCACACTTCCATCAGCCGGCAGAGAGCGTCCAATAATGTCGCGTGGAAAGAAAACAGATATATCTGCGTTTTTTAAACGCTCCCAACGTCGCTCCCAATGTCCCAACGTCGCCGTCGTCGCCGACCCCCCCCCCCCCCCCCCCCCCCCGGCCGACACCCCGCCCCCCTGAAGCTGTAAACCTAGGGGAAACACTGTATTTGATGGTGTTCTTTGAGATCTTGGACCAGCTTAAAATTCTCCCAAAGTGATTACAGGTTTTGCCTATTGCTTACACACGTTTTGCTAAATTTGGCTCATTGTGTCAAAACACAAGCAAATAAGACACAACACTGGGAAATAAACCATTCGCATCTATGTCAAATTGAAACTCTGCTATCAAAACCTAACAATCCTTTGTCAATATGTCACTCTGATGACAAAATGATACCCACTTGCATCATATGAATACACTTTCAGATCAGCAGCAACACACTAGTCTACTTTATATAAAAAACTGCAGTCTTTTGTTTTCAATGTTTTTATTCAGTTCCATAGAGGGCATGTTTTCACAACAACCAAAAAAATGAAATACTGAATTCAAAATCATTACATTAGTATATTTTACAGTACAGTAAATTGAGTTAAATCAAAAATAAAACAAACAATATACTACTGTAAACACAGAAAAACACAATTGTGCGCAAGTGGGCTTATGGATCCTGCCGTCTGTTGGGGTCTGGCCACAGGATCTCATCAACATCACAAGCAATGTCTTCTCTCGCTAAGCATCGGGGAAAATATCCCCTTGTGTGGCGAATCCATCCCTGGATTGACCTCACCTCGATGTCTCCGCAGGCCTGTTCCATTGCCTGCAGAAGAGGCATACGGGCATGTGGTTGGCGGTCATATACGCGCCATCTCCAAGCGGAAAAGAATTCCTCTATAGGATTTAGAAATGGCGAGTAAGGGGGCAAGTACAGAACTTCAAATTGATCATGGTTGGTGAACCAGTTCTGGACCAGAGCAGCCCGATGGAAACTAACATTATCCCAGACAACAACAAACCTGGGCTGCTCTGGTCCATCCTGTACAACTGCATCATGAAGTGCATCTAGAAATGTGATTATGTGTTGCGCATTATAGGGACCCAGTTTGTCATGATGGTGCAGTAGCCCTCGAAGAGTTATGGCAGCACACAATGTGATGTTTCCCCCGCGCCTTTGGCCAATTATATTACGTCCCCGTCGTCTGTTTTTGCTAAGGTTGAATCCAGCCTCGTCAATGTAAATACATTCATGCGGCTGGGCAGCTCCATCCATGTCCAAGATTCTCTGTAACAAAAAATACATGTTGTGGATGGCTTTACTCAAAGCACACACTTACACTACTACATATACAGAACCGACCCACCCCACCACAGAGGTACCTGAATGTATCTATGTGGTACTAATCCAGTGGTACATATTCATCTGTTACTGGACTGCACCCATTCTTTATTGTATATGTAAAGTACCGAAACACTTACCTGTACATATTCATGTCGACGTTCTTTGACCCTGACACCGTTCCTCTCAAATGGGACCCTGTACAGTTGCTTCATGGTCATGTTGTGCTTTACCAAGATCCGTCTGATAGTTGTAATGCTTACTCGATTTATGTTGTTGAATACCCATCTGCAAGTATTTGTTGCTGTAGCTGGTGGAGACGGATTGCATTGTTTGCTCTGACTAGGTTCACTATGGCAAGTTCCTGCTGTTGGGTGAACAGGCGTTGGCGTCCACCCCCAGTAGGTCTTCTAGCCAGTCTGTAGAAAAATGCAACCACAAATTGTTCTCGTTTGCTTCTTTTTTACAGTACTGTGTATTCTGAACTTTACTGTATTTACCATACACAGTACTGAAACATCTCAACACGTTATCACGGTATGTTTCACAAAACTACCACTTTTGTTGAAAAAGGAGCATTAGCCACCCTGGAATACAATGCATGTGATACAGTAACGTGATATGGTACAGTACTGTAAATACTCTAGATACAGTCTGAGTAGAGTAGACAGTTTAAGACATACCTGTTTGCCAGTCGGAATGTCCTTATTATGGATGAAACTGTGAAGCGGCTTAGATTAGGATGGACTCTCTGCCCAGCTTCTCTTATAGTCAGGCCATGGTTTATGACATGGTCCACCAAAGTTGCTCTTTTGTCATCCGAAATAATGGTCCTTGCGTGGCCTCTTTGACCACGTCCTCCTCTCTCTCTCTGTCCTCCTCTTCCTCTTCCTCTTCCTCTGCCTCTAGCTCTCCCTGCCTCCATGCTTGCAAAGTTGTCAAAATGGCTTAACTGAGGCCTTTTTGTAGCTGGCTGATTGGTGTTCAGTTGTGTAAGTAAGTGTTTTCAGGTGTGTGTCTATGTCTTTTCAATTAACCAATGTGTGTTGTATTTTGAATAGATGTGTTTTCCCAATGGTACCCTGAGATTTCATTTTTGAACTAAGTGTCTTATATATGAAATAGTGTGTAGTCTCTAGGAGCAAGTGTGTTACAGAATTGCAACTAAAGTGCAAAGCAGCGCTTTTGTTTAAGGTATGGTTACACTTTGTTTAAGGTATAGTAACAACAACTTCAAGTTATGTTACTTTGGTTTAAGCATGTGTCTATAGTGTTCAAGCAACGGACAAAAACTGTAAACTCAACCCTGGCCCGACTGAACCCGGGGTCCATAAATCACTCGCTCTCATCCATCAGAGAAGATGGGGGTCGTCCTCTGTGTTGTCTTGACTTGGAGCTCGGGACTTGAGAGGTTGATTATTACACAACAAGAGGGCCCCACCACTAGATTGGTGAGTGTTAATAAGCAAAAGCGGACTGCTGACCTCATCCTCTGCAGATGTAACACTGTGACACTAAATGGATGTCTGATGGTTCAGATGGTTTGGTGTGTGTGTCTTGGGGATAGAAAATATGAACAGTGGGTGGGTGGTTTGTGTTAAAAGGCTTGCATGTGTTTTTTAGATGTCTGTGGGTGGTTTAATTTGTGACTGTGTATGTCTCTGTGTGTGTTTGTGTTTTTTTTTCTCTATTTATGTTCATACAGGATTTGTGTGTCTGTGCAAGAATGAAAAAGCGTGTGTGTTGTGTGATGCAGCTGGCGCCTTCATGAACACCCTTGGGCCAAAGAATTCAAAGCAATCCATCGCTCCTTGCCAGGAGTCCTTGAGATCCACAGTGTGTGCCTTTGTAGGCCCACCATTGAAAGATTTATGATATTTACTATACTCTATTCCACCTATAGATAGTGATGAATACCCCGAAGGCACAATGAGGTATGTGTCTGTTCACAGTCTCGCTTGAAGAAGCAACAACCGCTCCTCGTGTCACCTTGGGTATCTGAGGCGAGCAGCGATCCAGCTGCGTCACCCAATTACTGCATGTTTTTGACATGTCGCACCTTTTTGTCACTTATACGGTGGTACCAGCATGCACTGTGTGGTAGAGAGAGAGAGAGCGAGAGGGAGAAGAAACCGTGGCACACAGTCATCGAGATCAGCATTTTTCCGGGGAGCTGTGGACACCGAACAGCTGGTTGGGGAGGAAGGTGCAGACTAAATTTCCCAGGTGTCTCTCTTTCCAAACAGAGCGACCTGTTCTGTTAGCAAGGAGGAAAGTGTGTCTCTCTCTCTCCCTCTCTCCCCTCTCTCTGCTTTTGCGAGCCGCCTCCTTTTATGTTCTTGTACATCAACTGTACAAATGCGTAAATCATTTGATAATATTTATGTTTTCATGGCTCAGTTTCTGAGTAAGCAAAAACTTCTTTACATACATGCTACAAGTATTCCAGTTCTGTTGAACCTGAGCTAACGAGATACTTCTGACTTGCTCTTTTCCAAAGAAACATGTGAATAAGAGTTTCTCCTCTCTTAATTACCCAGCGTGCCTTTCCTCCGATGCGAGGACTTTCAAAGAATTCCTCTTCCTAAGCGAGTCTCAATATTGTTGGCAGCAACAATGGAGGTATTTAGGGGATCGCTTCCCTCCATCTTTGCCCTGCCTCCTCATCTCCCTCGTCAATCTGATAAGTCTTATCTCGACGGCTGCCCTCTCTCAAAGAACAGTGCAGCCCTTCACTTCACAGATCTCCTCCGTCGCCTCAGATCCTGAAAAAGAAAACTTTTGTCTTTTGGGAATTTGTACCTGGAGGGGGGGAAGAGAACTTTGTGTAGTGTGGCTGTCCTCGACCACGGTTGATTAGGAGGAGGGAGATTGTGTGTCATATTTAATGAAGTGAAGGTGTTATCAGAGAGTGTGTGTGTGTGTGTGTGTGTGTGTGTGTGTGTGTGTTTTATCAGGGAGATTTCAGAGGTGAAATAAGCTGATGTGTAGATAACTGTACCTGAGCAGAATTCACACCATATGTTGTTATCTGTTCTTTCTGCAGCTATTGCGTTTTGTAGTCCTGCAACTACTGGTATATTATTATGGTATATATTATATAAAATGACCAGAAGACCAACTTGTTTTGTTGAGAGAGATATAGAACAGAGTACGGAAGCAAATCTTAACATTTGAGAAGCTGGAACCAAACGATGTGGATGATGTTTGCCTTGAAGAATGTTTCAAATATTTAATCAACTACCAAAATAGTGGCACGTCATTTTTTGTCAATCAGTTAAATAAACTTTTAAGCTTGTAACTATTTATTTCAGATTTTTCTTGTGAAAGTTGTACTATTCACCATGAGTTATTAAACACATTGACATATGACTTTGATTCGAGAGATTTAAAGTTACATACATTATCGTTACATACTCCTTTTGTTTATATTATCTCTAGTTGTTTACTTTTGGTGTTATTCATTTGGATATCACACCTCTAAAATCCCAGCAGGAAAAGTTACCCGAGTAAAGATGATCCTTGAATGGTATAACATTGTTGTTTGAAAACCCAGTGCTTTCAGCTTCATCCTTCCTGAGAGAGAACATCAAGTTGAAGATCTTAATCGGACAAATTGATTGACACCATGTCATTTGGTGTGGCCTGCAGCAGGAAATCCTCAGGAAATAACAGTAAACATAAAAGCATAACCATCTTCTAAACGGCGGCAAGCCGTGGCCGTGTTGTGCTGTTGTGTTGTTGTGCAGCAAGGAGGTGTTTTCATGTCTCTGTAACGGAGCGCAGGACTAGACGCTGTTGTCGTCCTTGGCTTGGGGTCCGGCTGCCGCGTCGCTCTGAGTGATGGAACAGCAAATGACGCTGCAGAGTGAAGTCTACATCGAGGGGTCGCAGGGGTTAAGAACCAATGAGCTCCAGTCGGTAATAGGATCGGCCCGGTGGGTGGGCTGTACAGTACGTCACATGTCACAAGAAATGATTGAAAAAAAGAGTGATCTGGTGTGTGTGTGTGTGTGTGTGTGTGTGTCATGATGAAAGATGATCACAGCTCACTGAGGTTTGCTGTGGAGGAATCAATGCAGTGATTGAATGACTGGCTGTCATCTCTCCCTGTCCCTCCTGAGGTGTAATTACTACGGTGGAATAGCCATGTTGCTACGGATCATAAATCCCGATCGCGCTGACAATGATGGTGATGGTGGAGCATATCTGCTGTGCTGGAGCCGCAGTTCAGGCCACAACTTTTAGTTTGAATTGCATCTTGAACTATTTCAGGTTTGTGTTGACGACTCGCGTTCAGCTGATCGAACCGAATGGTCATTTATTCGCGCGGTTTTGTCATGCGATGATGATGATGATGCAATCCGGCGCATGCAACTTGTGCTGTTTTTCGCTCCGGATGCATTGGCTGCAATCACTTAATAACGTATGTATGTAATATATGTATTATCAATTTGATTTCATCTGAGCTACACACTGATCTTGCCTCATATGAACTAGTATCTCGATTGCTCAGTTCGCACCTTAATGCTCTGGGGTGATTTAAAAGATTACTTTTGTGATTTTATATATATATATGTATAATCCATATTTAATATCATCGAGCACCAATAAGAAAAAAGGTTACTGCAGCCAGAAATGGATGATTATGTAAGCGGTTGAGCATGCTGTAAAACAGCCTTAAACTGCGAGGAAGTTAATGTCTAACGTAGAGCTCTGGGGTGGTCCCAGGGTATTAAACTATTGGATTTTCGCACAGAACACCTCGACAGGTACACGAGTCTGGTAGTTGTTTGTTTGCTTTCTCAAATATGCAGAGCTTGAAGGAGCGGTGCATGAGCAGTATTGGCAACAGAAGCTGCAGAACCTCGTGCTCTCATACATAAAGCATTACAGTGGAAGTCACACAAGCATGAACTAGCAGGTGTGTGTGGGTAAGCCAGGGAGGGGTTTGCATTTGCATTTAATTCAGTGATTCTTTCCTGGCTTTTCAACTACAGGTGTATTGTGTCAGAAGGTCTTTGCCAATTCCTGTCCCGTCTATTGGGTATATGGCACATTCAGATCGGTGTGTATTTGTGCTCTCTGTGCGACTGGCTGCATATGGAGGAGAGAGCGGCTCAACAGAGGCAATCCCCTCCATACTGTATCCTTTAGCTCTCTCCCTCCTCCCTCTCCCTCTTGTGTATCATCAGTATTCAGCAGCCGGAGAACGAAGTGTCACCGGTTGCCTCCAAGCTCACTGTGGTTAAAAGATGAAAACTTGAGTGGCTCATTTCCCCAGACTTGATATATGTGGACATCTTGACTTTGTCAAAACCCTCCTGCAGGTGTACTTCACAAAGAAATGTGTGTGCGTGTGATTTGTATTTGCAGGTACATGCGCCGCATTCATGTGTGCTTATAGTTCTGCACACTATTCAGTGTTAAAGTATGCGTGTGTGTTGCGTTTGAGCACCACCGTACGGCCACACCCATTCTGTTCCGCATCCTGTCTGGTTCTCCATCGATTTCTCTGCCGGAGTGTAAGAATAGACAGCAGGGGACGTCAATGGCCTGCTTTAAAATGTATTAAGTACAAAGTAACCGATCCTGTCTACCTCAGTATCAGAGTATTGGAAAAGTGATTAAATGACACAATAGAGGACAAATATCTAAAAAGTACCAACTATTAAGTATAAAAAAAAGAGGCTTTGGCTGTAAAGAGAATAGCGGGTTTAGCATAAAAGCCAGCCCATGAGCCTGAGGTTGTGGCTGCTACAACGGGAGTTGTAGCATCTATTTACAGACATTTTTAGTTTGGAGAAGACTGTTGCACCATAGAGACTGACCTCTAGTGATGCAGAATATCTGTTATTTATTACAGCATTGGAAATCATACTGTTTCTAAATAACCTGGTACAACTGAGTACCTCCCAAGTAGGGCTGTGCGGTATACCGTTTCAACCGGTATACCGGTTTCCGTACGGTATGAATTTTTCATATACCGTCATACCGGTCGCCGCGCTTTGACAGGCAACAACATTTAACATTCACAGCTTGAAGCTGAAAGAGCAGCGGACGGAGCTACTTAGCTCTCATGGAGACTCAGTTGACTTATGGTTTGAAGGGAATGACATCGTCATAATGCATGCTGGGTAAATTACTTCGCCAAAATGCCCGCCCACACAAGAAGACTCTTCATGTGCAGGAAGAAGTGTCTTCCGGTGCGGCTAAGTGGGCGGGCTTTACCCAGAATGCATTTTGTCAATGTCATTTCTTTGAAACCATAAGTCAACCTCTATCCGTGAGACGTAAGTAGCTCAGACCGCTGGACACGCAGCTGTGACTGTAAACATTAAATGTTGCTGCCTGCTGAAGAATGACAATAGTCGTCACGGCTGCGCATGCGCCACCAGTATGAAGGGATAGAAATAACTACATTCCCCTGGGTCCTAAATCCCTCCATGTTTAGCTTCCTAACACAACCTATGTACCAACGTACAAACAGCTGCTGGCCAGTTGCGAGCGAGTGGTGAATAACGATGGCGGGCAGTCCTTTTCGGCGTCAATAAATTAATGTTTATTCGAAGAAAAAAAAATACCGTGATATACCGTGAAACTGCCAGAATCCTACAAAATACCGTGATATGGATTTTTGGCCATACCGCCCAGCCCTACTCCCAAGCCTATCGGATAATGTGCTTGAATAATCATGGTCGTATTTTGACTATTAAATGTCAAAATGTTGAGTGATTTCAAAGTGCGCCGCTGTTACTTTGAAATGTGACTGCTTGCTATTGAATAAATTACCTTCAATTAGCAGGCAGAGAAGCACAATCTAAAAAAGACATTCAAAACTGTTTTTCTGAAGAAAGAAAAGAGAAAATTGGAGAAAAAAGTAGAGAGGGAAGACAAACTACAACAACAAGGAGGCAAACAAATACAAAATATACAGTTATAGTCGAGTGAAGACAACACAAACAAAATAAGTGAGTTTTTACAATATGTGACACAAGGTCGAGCAACAACAGCAAGAACCAGACAAATCAAATCCTGAATCTTGAATGGTGTGTACATACAGGATCTCATTTCAGTAGGAGACCCTTCAAATCTAGTTAGGTAAACCATCCTATCCAGACTAAAGTGTCACTTTAAAGTGACACGGCATTGACCTCTAGCCTCGTCCTGTCTCGGTGATGGGTTCCTTGATTCCAGGCCTTTTCTGCACAGGTGGCCAGGAGAGTGAAACCCTCTTGTTCCTCTTGACTTTGAATTTGGTCGGAGTCACTCCGATAATCAGAGGACAATCTGATTGTGTTGCGAGGCTTATACTAAACCTACAGCCATCACATTAACATTTACATTACATTACTGCGTATTTATTCATAGAGCACTGTCACGATACGGCCTGAGTGGAATAATAGATGGGCCTAATGGGTTTTACTTGGAGATGGATGGAGGGGCAGAATCGATAGGATCTGCAGCCCTTCCACTTCGCGCAAAGGAAGTATCCCAAAACTACCGTGTAAGCAAAGTGATACAGCAGAGCAGAAGAAATATCATTTTCTGTTTGCCCTTGATTGACATATGTTACATGACTGATTTTGTACTTTGTGCATGTTTTACAAGTATTATCCATGTCAGTCATTGTCTCTGTGTTTTGCCAGAAGAGTAAAGGGCAGCATGCATGTGTGCCCTTATTGCTCAGACAGGCATGCTGCTCTCTGATCGGCCTCCATTGACCTCACCAGGCGGGGTCATCTGAGGCCGACCAGGACAAGGCCACAAGGGAAAAAAATTATAACATTAAAATGAGCAATTGGGGATTAAAATGCATTAGGAATTAAAAGAAGTTAATGACTCTTTAAAAGAAATTGTCCCAAGAACCCAAGTTACTAAGTTAACAAAAAAAACGTCTCCTGAACACGAGCATGAAGATAATTAGTCCGATAAAAGGATTAAAAACCAACTTCTTCGTTTGAGACCTACCAGTGAGACACCAACGCAGATCTATTGCGTTGTTCTTTGTGTCGTTTGTGTTTCTTTGTAGTTGTGCACATTGATATCCCGTCACGTATTTGGCCACCCTGTGAAGTCAGGTTGTTTTTCTTCTGTTTATGAAAAGAAAAAAGTCCTTCTTCTGGCGTCCCTTGGTCCCCTTTGACGCAGCCAAAACACACATTCACTAACACAAACACACATTCAAATGAATGGGAGGAGCAGCGCGTGGTTTGGTATGAATCAGATAGTTTGTGTTTTCTGATGCCGCGTCAGTTTAGTTACATTTTTACTCACTTTATTTCTCTTATTAATGTGCTCACTTTTTATTCTGCTCTTTTTTTTGACTAGCTACTAGAACGGCTACAGAACGGTGTTTGGATGTCAATAACATTACAAGAGATTATCCTCCCATAAGTCTCGTATTCATACGAGTGATAACACGTGCATACAGTCTGAATTAATGCAGTACATCAGTAGCTGCCTTGAAGCTTGTTTGATAAATCAATGACATTAGCATTTCCAACTTTATATGTCGGGACATCTTCACGCAGCAAATGAATAACCATTATGCATTTGCATGCAGACATTGATTCTTATCTTACATGTTTGTGATGTAGAGACTCTCACAGAGCTGCGCTCTACCACTCCAGATATTTATCCCCTGTTATATTAGCGTTTGCCCTTCTTGGAGGATTGTTTCTCTTTTACAACCAGTAAAGCCACTCTGGCTTTTCCACTGCTCGTCAGTTTATGTCCCTGCTCCGGGCCATGTAAAGTGGCTTAGCTGACCCTACTGTGATAAGGGTCTTTTTATGCCTTCAGAAACCCTCGGCCTGGAGTCCCCCACCAGCTATAAAGAACACACACGAATACACGTTTGTGCACGTACACACTCATCAGTCATAGTGCTGTAAATCATGGCGGTGAGGCTGGGATTAGGTGGACGAGTGCAGGGGGCCAGAGCTGTGACCACCTTAAGCAGTAGAGATGAATTGTGCTGAGGATGCAGGTACTTATTCTGCTGCTTTTGTGGGGCTGTAGGGACTCCTGGTCGCTGCCTGGGGGTGTTTGTTAATCAGCCTCAGGATGAAAGTGAAGTTATATATGTGTATTTATGGGCGTTGAAAATGCCATTACATTGACCATACAAACACACGTACAGCCCCAAGACCCACAACAAGTAGCTTCTGTTCTTAACCTACAGTCTCAATGCAGGTGTTTTAAATGACGTTCCTTCCTTCAGATACCGGAACTACTGTATGTAAAGTACAAATATTGTTTTCGATGTCCAGTTGTTTCTCCTTCCATATTATGTTCCCTTTGCGGTGCCAGTTCTGTGTCTATACACCGCAGCATATTAAATATGCCTTTAGTCTATTAAATATGCCTTTCACGGACTTTCTCTATACTGTTTAACAGACTGAGGTCCCAGAGGCACTATTTAATTTTGCCTCCCCCATGATTTCGCTCCTCCCTCTCCTAAATTACCCAAAGGGTGCCCAGGAAGCGGACAGGTGCGACGCGTCCCCCCAACATTCTTTTTTACTCGCATAACACTTTCAGACTTCTTCATCGTTGTCCCATTAAATTGCTGCTAAATCAAACGCTGTCATCTTAAAAGGCCATCTTTTTTTTTTTTTTTGGAGAAGTTACAGCACTGGCAATATAAGTCTGGTCAAGCGGGTTTGTTTGTTTATTGATTTTTGCACCTGGCACTGTTTACACGGCATCTTCACCAGCGATGGAACTTTTTAACTTTTTTACTCTCTCCATCCAGGTGTTTGTAATTCGATTGGATTTGACATCTGCCAGTTTACTCAAGCGCTTGCATTAGGGAAATTATCACTGTACTCATAAAATGGAATTGGTCATTCATGTGACAGTGTGATATAGGATGAGTTTGTGAGTGTGTGCATATATATACAGTATGTGTGTATGTGCGACCAACTCTATAATGGAGCCTTGGTGCATGCTAATTAAGCAAAAAATTATTCAGTTGGAAACAAATGTGTTTTCTCAGCATGCTTTTTTCATTCTTCCCGTTGTCATAATCATCACACTTAACTTTATCAGCTGTAACTTCACTTTTTTTTCTTTCTCTCCTGTAGGCTTTCTGTTTCAAAGGGTTTTTCCATAATAGTCAGCTATTTGTTGAACTGGCAGTGGTTACAGAGACAGTTTCCACCACCACTGTCATGGAGGACGACCAATAGTGGATTTTTAAAGGCCTATATAATAATGACAATTTTAGCAAGAAGAAGCCATTAGCCGATTAATCAATCGATACGCATTGAGAGCTGATCGTGTTTCTGTTACATCAGGTACTTTTAAAGAACAACCCAGTGCCTTTCTGTTTTTATTTCCCTTTACCAATGCTCATTTTTACATGCAGCGTTTTCGGCATGGTTGCAAATGGATGTTGAAATAAAAACAGGTTGATTCAGTTTTCAAGGACCCCTCTGGAGAGAGAAAAACGTTTCTCAGGAGCATTTGTGCATGTTTAATGTATCACCCTGTTGTTTTTGCTATCTGCTCCCTGCTCTATCTCTCTCCGCTTTATCAGCATGAGTGTAGCGGAAAGTGATTTAGAGAAAAATAAAGGGAAGGCCCATTGAAACAAGTGAAACAAGAATAAAAGGCAAAAAAGTGAAGAGCATTCTCATCCACATTTTTTCGTGTTATTTCTAGAAGCTAACCATGATCTCCTTCTCTCCGTATCTCTCTCTCTCTTTCTTCTTTCTTTTCCTGTCTTTTGTCCCAGAATGATGGCAGTCCTTTTGCTTATTGTGCTCCTCATGGACACTATGGAAAAAAATGGGTGAATGCCGACTTTGTACTGGGACCAGGGGACTAGGATGGGCTGGTCTCAGGTCTTTGTCAATGGGTTTTTCACAGGGGTGACATCATTGCTAGCTTCATCTGCCCTCTCCACTAAAGAGGCCCTGAAGGGAGACGAGCAGCAGCTAGACGTTAAAATGGACTTCAGATGTCGCCAGTATGCATCCACTACTTTTTTACTTTAATGTTTTACATTTAACCCATTAGGACACTACTGCTGGCTGTTATGCTGTGTATTATTCTGTGGTGGTCTTGGTGTAGCTATGGAGCCTTTGCACATAGCGCTGCAGGCTACTCTGCAAGCGTAAGGAATTTAATTAAAGGCCGATGCCGCCTGATTACATACAACAAACGGGTTAAATCCGCTGTTTCATGTGCCAGAGTATTTCTTGGCATCCCTGCTGGTTGCCTAGCAACTGCTCCAAGCCAAGAAATAGTCTTGACATGTAGTGTGGTAGAAAACATCAAATTGTCTTCTGTACACTTTTTGGATTGAAAGGATTAAACAAACGAGATCCAACATCTTAATTAGTAAGGTTTCGGGTTCTGGTGGGCGGAGCTTATTTCATTCACACACAGCCAGGCTAGCTGTTTCCACCAGACACATTTTGAGCTATTACTTTAAGGCCCTGTTCTGGAGATGATGTTGTTAATATGATTGTATGTATTCCTCAAAATAATGAATTGGGTTTAATAAAAAAATCGAGGTCCATCGCTATGTTTTGCCCCGGGGCCCCCTAGTGGGCTAGCCTGGCCCTGCTGGTTAGCTCTTGCTTTGTGAATGTGCAAGTAAGATGTTGCAGCCAAATGGCAGAAGAAGCAACTCTTCAGATCATCTTTATTTATTTGTAATCAAGGAGTGAATACGAGGGCAAGGAGACTGTAAGGGAGACGGTACTTTAGGTTTCATAGGCAGCTGCATATAGGGGTATTTAAAATAACTCTGCTATTGTAGCCTTCAAGCTAAAACCACATATTGACCAGGTCTGGATCAAGCCTTGTTTTCCACCTCAAATCAATGTCTTGGGGGAAGAAAAAAAAACATCTATCTGGAACAGAGTGTTTGGTGGGTTTGGATTTTGCCCTGATGGCCATTGATCAACACTGGGCAGGATTGCTGCAGGAAGTTAAATCACAAGGAAGGAAGGAAGTGTGTGTGAATTCAGCTGAGAAATGAAAATTGAAGTGTGTGTGTGTGTAACTACGTGTATTTGCTTGCACCATCCTGCCATCATCAGTATCAAACCTATTTTAGGACCCGGCCTGAGACGTTCATGATTGTTCATATCTCCCCCTCGCTGCTGCTCATCGGCAGCAGCTAATGCTGATTGCAGTTTATCATTTCTGTCACAAGGGACATGACGGAGCACACATTTATCAGGCTCGTATTTACAATCTTTGATGAACTGTACCGCTTGGAGTCGGCTACCTGCAGGTTTCACCGCCTTGCTCCGCCTGCAGAGTAAATAATGCGAGCGTAGACGCCGACACCTGCCTGGAACCACCGCCGAGCAGTCTAATAACAAATGCTCCCTCCTCCTCTGGCTTTAGTGCTTTTCCTCACATTTCCAATCAGACTTGTACTTTTTATCCTTCTCTTTTGTTTTCTGCCTGTGTCTGCCTCTCTTCAGACACACGCAGGCATTCCCACATGCAGACACACACACACACTCTAGTTAAAACTAAAATCCCCAGGGTATGATCGTGAGAGGGGGGGGAGATAGCGGCGGGGTGTAATATGAGTCTTTCTGGGACTTATCAGCATTTTGCAGAGACACAGGAGGAAAAAAGAATTTGAATCCCTGCACAGCGGATAGGGCTGCATGGACTTGGCAAATATCAGAATCAACAGTATCTATTGACTAAAGAAGCTATTTGTAGCTGAAAAGTGTGTCATTGAGCCCTCTCTGCTCTCAAGGCTTAAACCACTGAATGGCCATACATGTTTTATAGGTCCATGTTGAGCTTTTGTCTTCCTAAATCAGAACGGTTGTCCATCTGTGGTAAGTCATTCATGCAACCGGCAGATGGCAAGTTATAGGCCTCTGCTGGCATCTTCCTACAAATATAGTCCACCAAATGAAAATTGATTTTCCATTTTCTGTACACTGCGCCACTTGACGAGCTCATCAGATAAAACCCGAAATAGAAGCACGAGATTTGAGATGAGACGAGAGGAGAATAAGTAAGGGTGGCAGAAAATGGGAGGGATGGAAAAATAGACAGAGAAACGGTGAAGAGAATAAAATATAAGAGAGCTAAGCACAAACAAGGCGAAGGAAAGCAAGCAAAAATAAACGGAGAGCAATAAAACTAGAAAGGATCAAGGGGTGAAACAATAATCTCGCGCAAAACAGCCAAGACGGACCTCTCACTCCGTCTCTGCGGATCTTCTGTAATGGCCTCGCTCAGAAAAGCGAGGCACTGCACAGACGCTAACTCATTTGCTCCTGCTCCCAGGAGGGTAAAATGGATTGAAACTCGAGCACAAAAAGCTTTTCTGAGACACAGAACTGCTTTAACACCATGTTCCTGGTCTGTGGCGGTGGAGGAACACGGGGGACCGACAACGGGTTGTGCTGGAAAATCTCTCTGCACGCGCTTAACATGGAGACGAGGCTGATTGTAGTTGGGATTCTTGTGTGGAATGAGTGTAATAATTGAAATCACATTAAGTGTACTAAAGCCATTTAGTACACACACAGCGCGAACATTTGGCTTATTCGACAAGCTTAAATCCAAACTCCTTGTACTCTGCCACGGCTGCACACTTTCTTTCTTTTTTGGGCCTGAGTTAATTAAGTGGGAATGGAGCTGCTTTATGCACAGGCGCACTTTTCGTATCCAATATGTAAGCACCTTTTCTGCCACATTATGGCACAATATGTTCTATACCTACATCCGGTGCAAGTGATTCTGTTTATTTGCCGTTAACAACAGCGGTGTCACAGTCCAGACCTGCAAGCCCTCCAGGAGTGAGAGTGTGTGTGAGTAACACAGCAGGAGGTTTCCAAGCATTCTTGAAGGCTTCACATTTCATTTATAAACAGGAAAACCATCAAGGACTCAGTTCTAACCTGACGTTTAGAAGAAAAAACGGCACATTCCTATCATTAGTGCGAGTCCTATCATTGCCATCTTGGTATCAGTGTTTTGTGGTTGAGAAGCCTATACTTGGCATTGGAAATCTATATGTAAATTAAAGAAAGAAGTCAAATTAGACTTTTGTTAATATTGTTTTTATTAAGAATTTGCTCTGTTTCTAGTTGGGTGTTGAAACACCACCGTAAAGAGAAGTTGCATATGTTTGCAAAGGGTTGCTTCTTCCTCTCTGACAATAAAAATGCCTCCTTCCGTTGCAGTGGTGGAAAGATGTTGTCCGTTTTGAACTTTTCTCTTTGAACCTTTTGATTTATCTGGACAGGACTGTGTTTCTGTAGGCAGTATTTTCTGTTTCCACACTTTTCTCACCTCAAACACTGTCTGTGTGTGTGTGTCTGTGTGTGTGTCTGTGTGTGTGTGTGTTTTTATGTATATACACACAGTATATGTCTTTGTTCATGGTTTTTGACGGTTGTATATTTGTTTTCACAGCAATGATGTGGGCTGATTGAGGTGGCGTCATGGCATCTGTTGGTCTAGTTTAGCTCCACCTTATGTGGAGAGGAAGGGTAGTTTTAAAAAAAGCACTTTTGGTGCTTGTTGTGAAAATATAAGGTAACAGGGCTCCACCCTGACATACTTATGAGAACAATGTGTGCTCTGAATTTTGACTCTGCAGACACTCCTTGTGTTGTAATGTTAGTCAGTTCACTCAAATAACAACTAAAGAAAGCCACATTCTTGGCTTAACGATCCATAGATTGTGATCTCTCTGGCAGCGTTTCCCTTTCAACCACAAGTAATCTCTGTTCAAACAATTCTCGACTGGCCTTTATGGATTTGAATTCTGCTGTTTGTTCCACTGCTCTGTGTCGAGGTGAGAGCTTTTGCCCGTCTGAAATGAAGCCCTCTTGGTTTACACGACACCTTCTCACTCGCCTTCCACGTTTTAAAGATTCTCTACAATATTCATAACCTGAATACAGCAGAAAACAACTATTTGCTATGCAAAGATGTGGTGTAGTAATGAACTCACCTTTCAGTGCACATTAGTCCATTTGAGCGCGCCCCACTGGTTGGCTAGCTCGCGGCCGCTCATACAACGGTTCCAGCTTATAGCGCTGGCATCTTGGAGCGCAGTGCCCGGCCTCCATTTCCCCCTCAGGTAAATACTATTAGCTCTGTCAGCACGGTTGCCCCTGTTTGCACGGTGAGCGCATTGTTTTTCTGCGTCGCCATGTTCAGAGCTGTGTCGAGGCAATAGATCTGCTCTGACTTTCGTATTAAGCACCCTTCAAACAGAACTGTATTGAGAGATGACCTGAGCATGTCACTGCACTCGATATTTAGGCAGCACTTGTAAGAAACTTGTTCCCCGTGACCTTTTGTCAGCTCATCCCTGAATACCATTTCAGAGTCCTTTGCGACTTCTGAGTAATGGCTGTTTATCGGAGGGGCAAGGAGGCGTCACGATTGGCTGCCGGTTTTACCGAAGGAAGACGGGCCAATCCTGAATCGGAAGCTGTGTTTATGATTGACAGCAGGGTCACCTTTAGCTGCTGTGTTTTCTGTTTTTATATTCTGAACTTCTGATTGAATACAAGTCCTTAAGCTGAACAGCTTTTACCTCTGATACAAGTGCTCTCTCCATCTGAAGGCCTCTGGACATGACGTTGTGCAGCATGAAAGAACAGCACAACTCACATGTGACTGCTGATCCGTTTGGAGTGGATCGATAGCTTAGCATGTACGCGTTCCTTCCTGTCACACTCATAACATGGCCTTTAGTTTGCAGCTGGGCCTCAGATAGACGTCTTGGTGAGCTTTCGGACATTTCTGTAGAGCGGATCAGATTCATTTACATAATGTATAATGTGGTGAATCTCTTTTTTTTTCTGTTTTTCCTTTCTTTTTCAAAAAATTATACTGCAGACATAAGTGATCAATAAAGCCCTGTAGGCTTTGCATAGGGCTTTGATGCGTCCACATCACACCAATGATACAATTTGTTGTGCTCTGCTAAAAATGTACGCAGTCGTGGTAATGGTAGCGCTTCTTTGGTTTAAAAAGACGTTTCAGATGTCACTGGAAATACAAAGATTAAACTAAACCTATCAAGTTCTCATATGGAATTTAATTTTTTATCCAAAAGCTTAGATTGTGTGATTAGATCTGTTCTATTTTTTTTTAAAGTGACTCATGAAACATTTTCTTCACTTTTCTATTTCCTCCCACTCATTTTATTCTACTGAATCACAATATTGTTTTTTTTATTTATTTTTATGCCAAGAAAATTACTATTAACTGATATATTGTTATCACAATTTTTAGCTGCAACCAGCAGCGCTATAGCTCACCATGTCTGTTTCAGTAGTCTTAATCCCATCCACACCAAACCTGTTTCAACTGCAGAACTAATTTGAGATGTGGGCAGCGTTTCAGGGGCTGGAACCAGGCAAGATAATTTTGGATGGAATAATTGTTTTTTCTTAAGTGGTTGTTATTAGCATGTTAAAAGGAGAGATATGGAAATGAAAAACATGTAAATTATTGTAAAATTCCTCCTTAAATTAAGAATAATATACTTGTAGTTTGCAACTGTTTTTGTTAATCTCTATCAACATATTCACTGAATTATCATTTGTTTCTATAGTTGGATGTCAGCAGGCCAGACGTCACTGCATGCTTCTTCACGATTCATATTGAGAGAACTATTGATGTGTTAATATAGCCATGATCCGCTCAAAAGCTTAGGCTCCCATTGTTTTTAATTGAAGATGATATTTTGGGGATTTACTGGGTGTGGGTGTAGGCTGGGAGATGCCTGCTCCGCTGTGTGTGAATGTGACGGAGAATAAGGAAGTGGAGGGTTATTATTGTCTGAGCACTGAAATTGGCTGGTTTCTGAGTTGGGATTTCATTAAAATCAAAGAATGGGGCTGTCAGTAACAGTTCTGGCAAGGTGACTGATGTCTCCCAGCTACCTCAAAGGCAAAGAAAGGGAATATTTAATTTTCCTCAACATGCATTCATAGCTCAGCAAAAATGCACATTGCATTTTAAATGACCGATGTCTGAAAGTGATAACAAATTAAAGAACTGTTCCTTCAAGAGGGCATTCTGCTTATCTGTACGTGCAACGTCTGCCAGCCCAGTTATTACATTAGAATTATGGCATTCTGTATCCATTTTATGAAGTGCTTCTTTTATGATTTGTCACAGTTAGGTATTGGTGGTTTATTGTTTTTGTTCACAAAACAACACATTTGTATGGGGAAATAATATATTATTAACATAAAAAAGATCTAATTTCTCATTCATTATCTCTCATAGGCAGACATACTACTGAAATTAAGTGACAACACATACTTTTGGCATGCAAATTGAGTCTTATCAACATAAATGTAATACATGTATTTTCTGTGGAAATGCAATTTTGAGGGAGAAAACGCACACGACTAATTCACCACATGAAACTAATAACTTTTTCACTCATGAGCAACGACAAGGCCCGAAACCCTTCAGACGAGGCCAACCCCTGTCTGAAGGGTTGTCTCGCACCTCTTCTGCTGCAGACTTGCAAAATGTCAAGATGGTCATCTTACCACCAGGGACACCTAATGCTTGACACTCTTCGCCAGAGGGAATTATTTTGAGTAGATGTGATTTTTGCGTCCATGTGGAATTAGACTTGACCTCAATTTAACACACTTTACCTTCTGATCGTCTAAAATGACAAAGCACACAGTTATCGTTTGCACACTGTGGCAGGTATTTGGGTTTTCCCATCAGGGTGCTGACTCGAGGGGAAATGAATCTGAACACCCGGCAGGTGACACAAAAAAAATTAACATCTGGTCATCTGTCTCACTTCATCAGAAATTCATTTATTTTGTAAAAACCCCGCTCTCCTCATCTTACCTTGATTCATCTATTAATGGTGCTCCCTTTCTCCTCTCCCTGGTGCATTTGAGCTAGATCTGATCTACTTGTACATCTTCCTCTCAAAATAACTTCTGGTAGATCGTCTTCCGGTTGTTACTAAGTGACTTTACCTCCAGGTGGGTGGTGCTGATGTTGAGGCCTCTGGCCTTGTGTGAAGCTTTCCACAGGGGCGGGAACATTGTGGATTTGTTCCTAATAAGCATGTTGGGCTCCCCATCATGAACCCTTATCCCCAGGCAGCCCACTCAAATTGGCAATTTCTTGCAGACAAATGGCTTCCCTCTCCTCTGTATGTCTTTCTTTCACTACCCCCTTTATCTTCTGTCTTGCTCTTTCTAATAGTACTGTAAACGCTCTGTAATAGTTTGTATTTACTTTGACTGACCCCTCCTCATTTTCTGCACCACACCTGCAATTTCGTTACTAGCTTGTTTTTGAAGAGAGAGGGACACTGTCGGCACGATGAGTGAGAGGGGAGGACAGCAGCAGGTTAAGGGTGCTTGGGAGAATTATTGGGTGTGCAACATTTCTTGTGAAAGTTCCTGTTACTCCACTAAGTTTAGAGACCACTCAGCTCTCTACTCCTTCAGATTCCATCAACTTTTCGGGCAAGGTCCATTGATTGGGTCAGCTCGGTGATCCAAGGAAACTGAAAGAAGGGAAAAAGCAGTTTGACTGGTGCCTTGAGAGCACACAAACGCTGAATGCTTGAAAGGAAGAGCAGCTCAGTGAAAACAAGCGTTAAGCCAGTGTTTCAACCGAGTTGGGACTCTTAAGAGTGTAACTCAGTGACTGTTGTTGAAACTCTGACTATGATACTACAACTAATTGTGAGATTCTGGATACTTTACATTTTTAATAACTTCTCATTTATTTACTGAATATTTTTTAAGGCTTTTTTTAAACTATTATTCTCCCTGATGCTGACATGCACATTTTTGTTTATAGGTCAAGTAGACTCATCCCAAATGTAACCCCTTACCCACAGAGGCTTGTGTCATCAGACTGATAGCCCAGCGGTTCGATATTGGACAAATGTTCAATATTTACTTTCCTTTTTGCTCTGTTTTTGGTCGCAACCAACTCCTGAGGGAAATATCGGACTCTTTAGCTGCTAAATGCTCCACACTATTCGCTAGCTAGTCATTCATCTTTTGGTGAAAGCACTGCTGCTCTTCTCTTTTTGTTGAGGATGAGGCCGTCTTGTTTGAACGAACTTCATTTGAATTATTGTTAGACAGACCTGATCCGTGTTTACCGTGAGCGCCCACGAATGTTGCAGGTGGCCATGAAGAAATGCGGATTAAAACGTCTGCCCATTCTAATACATATGCTAAAGCATTTAATATTCTGATACTAACTTCCTTTATTACAGTTTTAAAGCTATAGTTGGGTATATTCACAACTTTATAAGGATAAGAATGTTTATTGTCATTGTAAAAAGATACAACGAAATTCAGTTGGCGACTCAGTCAGTTCAGCAGCAACAAGATAAAAAGACATTACTGATTTAAAACAAGACATTCAATAAGTATATAAAAAGATAAAAACACATGTATATTGTCATGTACTCTTTCACTTCATCACTGATCATCAGCTGGCTCCACTGGGACCATTTAGGTGCGTTAATACTCCAGGTCCACCTTCCCAACAATTCAAGACCCCAGTCCAGACATTTTAATAGGCTCCTTGTGGCGATTCTCCCTCTCTTACCATGAATCTTTCATGGCGCTTTGGAACTCTCAACCACCAGTGGGAGACGCTCAGGAGACGACTTGGCAGAGACCACCCATCTCTCCTAATGATCTGTTTTGGAATGAGCGGCGAGGACACCAGAGAGAGAGAGAGAGAGAGACGGATACAGGCAAATACATATGTGCACATATTGTACAAACATCAAAGACTAAAGACCAACATTTCATTAAATAACAGAACTGAAATGTTCTCAGAATTATGGATTCAGATAGTTGGCTTGAAAATAATACACCAGAAAATCATTTTGGATAAACACAATGAAAGCCAATTCTCTGAGCTTGAGCTGCAAAAACAAATCTGAAGCTTACAGCTCGAATCCAGGTGTCCGCATTGGTTGTAACCGTGATTTTTGCTCAAATGATTTGTCTTGCAGCTTGATGCAAGCATTTCTGAGTGTACCCAGCCTCGATGACTCAATGATTGTTTATTACAAGGACTGTGCAGATATTTTCTAATCAGAAGTCTGTTTTGGATTTTGGTGTACGGTTACTTAGCATATTTTGTTGCTTTACACAATAATTGGAGTTGTGAATAGTCCTTAATAACAAAACTCCCTAAAAATGCATATAATAGGAAAGGAGCGATTTCCACTTTTGTATTTTCAGGTTAACTTTTTTACTGATGGCTCTCGTTTTAATTTTTCCTCTTACTGTCCAGCTGCTGTCGTCCAGATGATACTTTAGGTTGATAAAAATGTTGACTATCTGAGTCTCCTTCAATGATTCGGACAAAAGTACTGACAACAATAGTTCTCTTGTAAAATAAATGTTATATTTCGTAATTACAGTTTTTAAAAGACTCAATACAGCACCTAGCTGTGTGAAAATTAAAGATTTGTAGTGACAATGGAAAGTATCTATTTATGAAACATGTCTTTAGGGTAAGTGCCCAACAACAAAAGTTTACATATCATTTATATTTTTTTAATGGAACCCATACATTTTGGTTTTAAATGATCGTCTTTTCCTTCATTGTGCCTTGCCCCTACAGACACTACTGAAGCAGACGTATATCCTCAGTGGATACTGTGATCGATTCCAGACATTCATTAATTCCATGCATGAATGATCTGCAGCTCAGTGCAGGCTGTTTTTCCAACTTTGCCTCGTGTTTTTGGACTTGCTTGTAATTGACCACGCTGTTTTGCTGACTCAGGATGAGACCTCCCTGGCCTCCCGAGACCTACAAGGCTCCGTCGCTGCTCTCCATAAATGTGGTTTTAATAGGAAGGAAATGGCTGCGCTCCAGAGCAGGTCTAGTACTGGAAGCTGGGGAGGGGGGTGAACGCTGTTGAGGTTGGAAGTTCAGGGGGAAGCGGTCGGGGGAAAGCTGATTCTGTAGCTTCTCTGCCAAAGGTCCCCTCGGTCTCTGGTGATGACACAGCACCTCGTTAACGCAGCTGTGACTCGGGGGTGCCATGCCAGGGTGCTGGGATGATTTATTATCCATGAGCCACCCAAAGTCTCCTCAGATTAAAGGGATGCCTCGCTCGTGGAGCCAACCATAACAACTGCATTACAAAACATGCAGGGTGGGAAAGTGTCATGTGTGCTTTGAGGCATGCTTTATGTATATTTATAAGACTCTTGTTCAAGTGGAATGAAATAATCCATCTTGTATTAGCTAAGAAAGAGGTACTGTGGTCAGCAGTGATTACACAATGTTGTCAATGTTTTGAGAATTGAGACTGCACTCTGCTCAATTTACAAAAATGAAAAGTAGAAGCACACAGTTGGCTGGTGTGTTGCAAGAACAATGACGAGTACACTGTATTTTCCTAAGAGGTTGAAGCTGTGGCTCATGAAAAAAAAAAAAAAAAAAAAAAATCAAACTTCTGCTTATTATTTCCTTTCCCTGCATGTTAATTTTTACTCTGTATGGATTACAGCTAACTGTTATGTATTAATTCAGTAAGATATGGGAATCAAACTCTCAGCCACTACACTGAAGCTCTTCAAGGCTGAAACTCAACAGAAACCAAGGAATCTGAAATATGTTTTAATACTGAACCATGTCGTCATCTATCTAGAAACCGCCTCCTCTGGGCCAGGCGGGGGCGGCTCAGTCCAAGCCCAGCTTGCAGTTCCATGTTTATAAAACCAGTTTAGTGATCGTCACTAGCAGTGCAGCCCACTTCAGTCCACACCGTTGGCTAATTAGCTCCAACAGCAGTGAATGTGAATATTCAAAAGTCTTTGTTAAAGATATATTGTAGACAGTAGATTGTGGTAACCCCCTTACCGGCAATCCTCACCAGTTTCATTAAGCCACAGCCTCAGAGAAACCATCTGTGCTGAAGCCAATCCTGAGAAGCCCAATGGAGGAAATACTGAGCAGCATGTCTTCCCAGGGAATAGCTCATATGTAAGACGAAGAGTGGAAACAGCTGATGCAGTTTTAAACCACAGCCAGTCATGAGAGAAAAACCAAATAATTTAACCCTTTGAGAATAACCCAGAAGGGGAAAAATCCCACGCTCATGATTATGGCAGTAATTTGATTTTGTTTAACAGATACTACGGTTCGCTGTTGGTGATATTATTACAATATTAGCACCTTTACCCTTCAGAAGACATTTCAGCTTCAGATTCACATCATTCCCTCTGGCAACATCTCATTATACCGTCTCTTCCTCTGTGACACCACTTTTGGTTTAGAGGGGACTAGTTGTCACATTTTTCTATATATATATATATATATATATATATATATATATATATATATATATATATATATATATATATATATATTGTCAACTTTTCCATTTATTAAATTTCCACAGATGAAAACTACACCGCTGTGTCCTCAAAATACACATGAAATATATACATCATTGCTCCATAAACCTTCAGTTCAGTTCAAATGGTTATTTTCCTCTGCATCATTCTTTGAAATTGTTATACATTGGACCTTGGATGAGTCTCAAGGTCATGCTCTGATTGGTGCAGAGGGAACCCTGCAGCCCGGCCGGTGTCCATGCTGAGCTTTTCTAGAAAGACGAGGCGCAACACAGAGATAATTGTTCCCTCCTGTGATGTCATTTGTTACAATCTACACTCGAGACAATCAATTTTCACTATAGAAAACCACTTTTCAGACCAGACAGATTATTTATAGTTCTCTGAGAAGAGAGCAATACATATTTGTTATTAAAGAGCAGAAGGAAATTATTTTCTTGGCTCCTCCTGTGCTTGTGTTATGACAAAAAAATCTTAATTTTAACAAAGGCTTTTAAGTTGATGCGGCATAAACGTAATCGCTTATGCAACTGCTCGTTTTATGATCTGCTTGATGTTGTGTGACCATGCTCGATCACATGACCAGCAGTGCATGACCTCTGACCTGCACTCGTGTTCTGTGGTTCTTCCCCCAGTCAACCCCTGGTTACTTTTAATCACTGGCTCTGGTTAAACTAATTGGCTGGTAGTTGGGCAGAGGAGATCAATACCTGAACACAACGGTCAATGTCCTGTCTGATCATGTCCGTGTCTGCTTTTAGTGCCCCTGGATATGAATCATTCATCCGTTTGCTCACTCGGAGAAGCGGCGTCGAGGGGCGTCGAGGGGTGTGCTCGGCCACGGCGGAAGCTATTGATTATCGCCGTGTGTGCTGTGATGATGGGTTGTTACATCAGCGGTCCTACGGCTGCGGGACCCCCGGTCCTCCCACACTTTGACCCTCCGCAGAGCGCAGCAGCAGGGGTGTGAAAAACACAATGCCAGATATGTGTTTCATCAGCGGGTAGCAGCAGGACGCTGAGCCACATTTTCTGCCTTAATCTACACTTGTACTGGGAGTATTTTTAAACATTCATCAATATTTGGTACAATTTAAAAATAATAAAATATACACAAATTGATATAACAGATTTTGCCGGAAGAAAATCATATTTGAGATTAAAGAGTTCAATTGCACTACCTTAGCTATTTTTTTAGATTATCGTCATTACCAATTAATCCGTTTCTTATTGTTTTGATGAATCATCTATAAAACAGTGAGAAATGCCCATCATAGTTTCTCAATGCCAGCTGCATTATTAAATCCTTTCTTTTAGAGTCATGTCGTCGCTGATTAATGTTACCATTTTACATTTTCTACGCCTTCAGTCACAGTTTGAGCATACCATCTGCCTTTTTTCTACCCCAACATTAATTTGACGACGGCTGTAAAGTCCTATTTCCCTCGCAGGTTTCATAATGTCATTTGATCGTTTCGGCACAGGCCGTATGACATGCAACGTCCTTCAAACCAACGCAGTGTGACACAAAGATTTAACGGTTTCCAACTCCCTCAATTTTGTGCACTTATTTAAGTATTACTTTTGTTCTTTTGCTTCTAAAGCTGCCTGAGGAGCGAGACAGGTTGACATTATAAAAGATGGAGTGAGTTTCAACACTTCCAGGTTGTCATTCTGGGAGGCAGAACATCCAGTCGGTACACAATAAGAAGACAATTATAAATTTTGTCACCATATTTCCACCATAACATACATTAATGTTATAGCCCCTAATCACATTGTGAGGTTGTTTACCATTTTGTGAGATTGCTTCTGCATACATTAGTGTTTGTTTTTGTAAATAGAAAGAAAATGCTAGTTTAAAATGCAGCTTTTCTCCGATGCAATGCCATACTCTAGATACAAAAATACAAAGATGAGAAAACAACAAAGATGACCCTAATGTGTTTCCTGTGAATGCTTTTCAGTACAAAGTGCTTAAATGCGTTGCTTCACAAATGCCAAATCACAAATTAAACCGGCGCAGTAGCTTCAAAATAGTTTAATGGCATATAATTCACCCTAAATCAAATCTCAGCTCCCTGACCCATTCTCGCTGTTTTCATGTATTTGAACGTTGTGTCCTTTATGGACACTGTGGTTGTTTTACTGTGAGATCTGACTGGAGCTCTGTGTTCTTTGAGGTGTCTATAATGAGCTTTTTAGGGTGAGGATTTGCAGCTGGAGGCCTCGTCAGGTAATCGGATTCATGTTGTCTGTTTCTCTCAGGCGTATACCCGCCCACCTCTGGAGAGACGGATGTCTCGTGTAGTATTGATAATACAGATGACATCGTGTTACTGTGAATATCCAGAAAAGGGGGAACAAAATCGAATCCTGGACTATCCGTCCATCTTTCGACAGATTGCACTGAGCGTTTGTTTGATCGCGCTGAAGACAATTGAATTTCATGTCGACATTGTTGAAAGCTCTCAAGTCAAGTATTCTTGCAGATGGAATTAGTTTTCAATTTATTTCAAGGCTATTTTGTTCATATGCGCATGAATCATGGCATCTCTTTGATGATATGAAAAAAACATTCATCGCTTTAAAAATATCCCGCTGCTTGGCTGGAAAAGTAATGATAGCGGCTTCATCCGTAGGAAACACGGCTTACAGGACTACTGCGCTATTATCATACACGAGAGACATCAATGCAAACGAGAATAAAGGAACCACGAAGCAGGTCCTCATCTAAATTGATTTCCATAACAAGGGGATGGTGGCAAAGATACAGATACAATTGTACGTTTAAACCTTTGCACAGTAGAATATATTGACATTTCACAATTCAACTTTCACACCTTTACAACCCTTATGTTCGAGAGACGACCGTCTCAGTTAGTCCACCACTTTGGTCCAGATTGATATCTCAACAACCATTTTTCATGCCAAGAAACTTTGGCGATACATCAAATGCACCTCCCCCCTGACGATCAAACATTTCTCCCCCTCAAGATATTTCATAACTTTAGAAGGGATGCCTGTTTTGTCAGATTGACTGTGATCATGTGGTTTTACAACACTGTCAATATTGTTGATGTATTGCCAAGAAATTCTAACCTTCCCTCCCGAGAGAGGTTCAATCCTAATGACTTTGGTGATCCTCTTTTTCTTTTCTTCTCGTGCCAACATGGTGTGTTTTTAGTGAAACAAATACCGAATAGATTGACATGATATTTGGTCCAGATTTTCATGCCACTATGAATTATAATGGGTTTTCTGATCATCAGGTCACACTTTTTAGCACCAATTCGCAAATGTTCGCATCCTTACTCGCCAAACTAAAGTGCTGAACATGGTAAAAATTACACCTGTGAAACACAAGCCTGTCACACTGCCATTGTCTATATATTGGTTATTCTGATTCGTGACATCTCTCATAGATTGAAATGTAATCAGCTGGGAGCTATCAGTATAGTGGGTTATCAGACTCTTGCCTTCAATTCAACTTTTGATCCAGCATTGTGAGCATGTTGGCATTCTCTTTTTTTCTTTTTGGATGTTCTTGAATTTAATGCAATTAATGAGCCAACTTTTCCTTTCCAGGCTTCTAAGCTGATTGTAACTGTCGCTGCAGCGAAGGAAGCAACGCTCAACTTTGTGCCTCTAAGCTGAAGTTATTTCACTTTTCATCTTCATCCCTCACTTCCCTGTCTTGCTTTCTCTGTTTTATTGCATCAAAGAGTCGACAGTTTCCTTCTTCACATCACATCAAATCACATCTAGATAACTTTTGGGGGTTATTTTCAGTCTGGGAGGAGTACAGAGCATCAATTTCAGAAACACTTTCTTCTCCGAGATGGGTTCTTATCTATTAAACTTGCTTTTCATCTACTGGCATTATTCAATCTTTAATTTAGGAGGAGAAGCTGCAGGGGAAATGTCAATCTTATTGTTTAGCGGTGCGGTTTATGTGTTAATTGCATGCCTGTCCTTAAGCCCGTCTGATCAACAAGCTATCATTCCCTTTGTCTTTGAGCGATACCAATTTAATTACGTCTGGCTTTGGACGTGTGTTGGTTTGCTATCAGTCAAGTGACCGGTATGTCTGTCCCTTATGTTGCAGATGATGAAGTTTTCCTGGGACAACTACAAGCGCTATGCCTGGGGCAAGAATGAGCTGCGGCCTTTGACGAGAAACGGGCACATTGGCAACATGTTTGGTGAGTGTCAGCGCTTCGCTCAAGGTTTAAAAGGCCGAGAAGCTTTTAATCTCTCCCCAGACCTGTTTTTCTGAAAAGGTTTCATGCTCAAAACAGGGCAAAGAGAGACAGGGAGATATATTCATTATGTCACGTGGAAGAATTGTAACAAGTTGCTAAACATTTGTATTAGTTAATGTGAGTGATCTCTCTTTACTACTCTACCAGTCTATTTATGTATTGAAAAGTAGAATTCAATTTGATATGTTGAAAATAGACACAGGATCAACTATTAAACAACCATAGCTTTCATCAACAAACTCTCTACAAACTCTCAAACTTTTATTTTGCTTTTTTTCCTGGAAAAAGCAAAGAACTCACATTTTCGGTTAGTTGCGGTCTGTAAGTTGGAGACGCAAGCAAAATCTTAAGTGCGGCTGATGATGGAAGCAGATCTCCCTGAAACTGAAAACAATCTGCTATTCGTAGGTTATTTCAGAAACAAGAGTTACACTGAACCATGGTATTATGCAAGCATAATGGATTTCACAAGGAAATGTAAAGCCAACAGTGCAGGCTGCCCTTCAAGCTGCATTAAAACCAGAACTGAAAGCCAACCCTATTTAAAGTAAATGAATCAGTGATCCTGTATTTATAATGTGAGGACCGCAGGATGCTGTGAAACTAATTGTTCCATGCTTGGACACCTGACGAGGAGAGCAATAGGGATGCATTGTGGTGGACACACTAAGATGTGTTGTGTCCTACCTGCCGCCAGGTTATTTTTATTTTTATTTTCTCTAAATTATTCATTATATCTGTGTATTCCTCTTCGGGCTGTGTGCTTTAACTTTGAGCTTGTTTTTGCATTTAGCACTGATGGATAGCTGCATTCAACAATGTTGATAGTGAAGGCCTAAAAAAACATTTAAAGATGTCAACTTGGGCTCTGGGAGATTGTGATGGGCATTTTTCCCTATTTTCTGATGTTTTGCAGATTGAATGACTATTGAATAATTCAATTAATAACCTGCGGATAAACCGATTCAAAATCATCAAAAAAAGTCATTGCAGCCTTAACTGCTGCAAACCAAACGCAACACCAGATTACATACACAGTCGATGCAAAATGACGCGACAAATTGTCAAAATCATTAGAGAAACATTCACCAGTCAAGAATAACAAATCCTTGCACCACTTCTCAAAAGAAATCATAATGAATGAGCTCTTTTGGAAAAATCTTCCATTCTTTATCCATTTGGAGCTGTCAGTTGAACGGTAACATACCTGTTTGTGCCTCAGCGAGCTTTTGTCACCATATCCTCACCTTTCACTCAGCATGGCAGACCTCACAACCTGCCACCGGGCCACCTCAGTCTCCAACAGCCTAATTGGAGGCTAGACCCTGTAGGGGTCCTCAGGTCCTCTGCAGTGGAGCGTCTGTCAGTTCACACTGCCGAGCCAGAGCCAAATCCCGTAAAGAAGCCTATAATAAAAGGCGGATCAGCGCTTAATAAGCCGGGTAATGTCTCCCATACCTGAGGTCTCCCTCCATCACATTTGTAGAGACTCAGGATTATTAGGGCGATGATGCAAACTCTCTTGAAAACACAGTTTGTGATCTCTTTGCTGCTCTCATTCCCCCGAGGTGTCCAAGTTCTTAGTTAAGAGGAATCCCTTTTAAGCGCGGCCCTTAAATCATGCGATAGGTGTTATATTTCAAAGCAACCAATCCAGATTTATTTTCTGATGGAATCTACCAAAATGATCACACATACCCTGATTTTGACTGAAGTTAAGAATTCTCTTTCAAGTAAGTCACCGCTGCATTCAATGAGTAAGCTGCATTCAGCAAGTTTTTATCATCAATGGATTTGTAAGTGAATCCATTTCTTCACTCTTCCCTGATAGTCAGATAAAGAACAAGGTGATAACAAAAAAATTAAACCTGTTCATATGCCAATAAAAGTGAGCAAGGTTTTGAACTAAGCTGTTGATGAGTTTGAGTAAAAGGAATAATTGGAGTTGATGGTGGTGATGTCAAAGTGGCGTTTGCAGCCCAGGAGTGCCCATAGAACGAAACCAGTGATATCAAACACTCGGTTTAGCACTTCAGTAGCACAAGGTGGTCTCCTTTCCACATAAAATAACCTTGTTTTGAGTAATGAGAACTCACAATTTATCGTCCCCACAATTTAGTCCATCTTTGTTGTCAAATTTATTTTAAGAATAACAGACAATTTTCAATTGAGTAAATTTGTATTGACATGCAACTATCAAGTGCTTTCACTGGCAAACGCGATACTGTCTGGAACAGGAAACCTGCATCAGAAAGACATGAAAAGATTGTGAGAACAAATAAAATAAAATACAATAAAGCCAAATAGATTTTCCCACTCACTGGTATTTATTGTAATACATTTTGTTGATTGAAATCGACTTTTTCCAGTTTCATTAGGCTGATATTTTGTTGCTGAAAACCTATTTTGTTGAATTGCCTTTTTAATATGCTGTAAAGAGTAGAGGTCTGTTAGTTTTCCTTCAGGTAAGTTATCAAGGACTCTTCAACTCACACCACTTGTGATGTAACACATCCTTAGGAATGAATAACAGCCAAGGACAATGAAAACTAATGGACTGTACTGTTGTCAATACTACAACTTGGGGAATGATGGAGACGATGATGAAGAGTCAGTTGCTGTGATTGGTTTGTGTTAAAGCTGAATTAAGCAGTGTGTGTGTTTGCTGGAGGGCAGAAAGCAGACACACAGCAATGAGCCTTGATATCAGCTTATTAAGTTGTGATGGTAAGCACATTAGCAAACAATCACTATATATTACTTACAGATGCTGTACAAACAGCAACACCAGCATCCCATTAGTGTCGGCTCTCCCAGAGAGATGGCGGCATGGAGAGTTTCAGTCAACGAAAGACGATCTTGGCCGACTGAAATTCCCTCTACTCTCATAGGGAGTAAAAATGTCTACATGTTACTCTAGATTGACTAAATTAGCCACAGTGCACTCGACCCAGTAGCCTAAATGAATTGCTCGATAATATCAAAAGGCTATTTGCAGCATATCAGATTATTGTAAACACATTTTTATATACTTAAATGATAACGTATGATCAAAGCCGACCAGCCCACCTGCCCATAAACATATGATTTACAAAAATAGAAAGAGCCGCTGAAGCTGTTTGTGCCAGCAGTTATGTTAAAACCGATTAGACTATTTATTAAACAAAACAAATTCTAAATATGACAATTCTGATGTGTTCACACTCCAAGTTTACCAAGAACCGCCGTTTTGTTTTTTATTATCCGCACCCAGCCAACCCGTTATGAGAGCCAATCCGCACTGCCCAAACCTAAAAAAAGCATATTAAATAATTAGGAGTGCCAACGATTGTCTGACCAATGAGAAAACAAGCAGCACAGCTAAGCAGCACAGCTAAGCAGTGTACCTGTAATGCAGATCCAGTCGATAATTAAACACATTAAAAGCATGGACAGAATAAGCCATTTGTCCCACGCAGTAGAAACAATAGTCCAGTCTCTGAATGTGGGGGAGGGGGACCGACTTCATGGTTAATCCTATAAGCAAAATGTACATGTCCATTCTGTGTGAAGCTGCCATCCTCGTCTGCTACACAGTGTATCATCTGCGAGTCAAAAGGGAGCGGAAGAGAGAAAGGGCATCATGCTAGCGAGTAAATGTCACATTGCGAAGGGTGGGGCAGGAAGCCAGGTATGAAATTGGATGCTGTGTTCTTTAATTTAATCCACAGAGAACAGAAATGTGGCAAGATTGGATCTACAGTTAGCATCTGCGTCAGAAGCTTGTCAATATGCTGCGAGTCACCAGAACATCCCTTCTGCTCTGCACTCAAAGAAGCACAGCACCAATCACAGAAAGGCAGAGGGAGACGTTTTCCTCTGCTGCACTCACTCCTTCTATGGCACGCTTTCACTTAACTATAATCTTCCTCTCAACCCCCCATTCCTTTCTATTTTTCACTGTAATCCCTCTCCTCGTTCCTTTGTCATGACCCTCAAGGCTGAAAGCAGCTCTCTCTTTGTTCTTTCCTCTTAACCAAAGTTGGTTCTGATACTTTTTTTTTTTTCCTTCTCTCATTTCCCTTTTGGCATTTAAAATACAATATGTCTTTTAGTGCTTATTAAAAGTTTATTTTATCTTAGGCAAATTGGAAAGAAAAAACTGGGCTATTTACAGTACTTTAAGCAATTCTGCCTCCTTGTAAGATTGTGTGAGAGTTCTCACACTGAGGGTAGAAATTCATGGAAAAGTTAAAATATGCGCATTCATGTTCTTTTTCCCCTCAAGAAAAAAACTTTCCAATTTGATTGGTAAGCATTATGTGAACATATTCTTTGAAATTTAGTGTTGAAATATTGCACTAGAAAACCTAAAATATGTTTCACAGAGGAATTATTGGGTTGCTGATTGGTAATATATCAAAGATCCTCTGGTAGTTCCACCATGTTTCCAGCTCCCCTTTTGATTTCAGTAGATTACTTTGTGTCATGGCAATCATGTCAAATATTAAATCTCCTGGAGCATTATGGAATTATGGAGAGCAAAGGGATGAGATCAAGGCCATATTTTTATGCAGTGTGACTGATGACAACATTTGCTGCATTTACTTTTATCTCCAGCCTCAGAAATCGTCATTAGTTTTGGTCAAATATGACGAAAAAAGACATGATCTCAATGCCATAGATGAACAGCTGTTGCTCCCCACAAACTAATGAAAGAGATTGAGTGCTCCTATTTTGGAAAGTTAAATCCTAGAGCTCAATTTTATTTATTCATGACACGATAACCTCTCTGATGGAAAAAAATAAATCTTCTTTTGAAGAATACACAGAAATGTTGTTTTCACTGTTTACAGAACGCTGATGTAATGGGGAATTAGTTTAGCTGCTGGGTTCATGCAGGCTTTTTTTTCTTCTATTAATGAATTCTATTACTATATTCATGCTGAAGCTAAGAGGTAAAATCAACTGTGAACCAGATGGATATTGTCTTTGTATAGTTCAGTATTTACTATCTCATATTTACATGTAATAATAACTTTAAGGATTAACTGTAATATTTGGTGCTGATATTGCCAGCTGTTCCCGGCGTGACTGACATAAATCACTGCAGAAGGTCAATTGGATGATATGCAGGATGCCTTGTGTGCTGATTATTGACTTTCAGCAATAATACATCTCCAAGCAGGAGACGCTAACTGGTATTAAAGCTGAAATGGTTTTATCGAATCAATGCTCGGGGGAAACAGAATAAAGTTGAGAACTTAACATTGAAATATCATCAACTTTTCAGTTGAAATGTGGCAAACTAGTTGGCAAATAATTTATTTGGAGTGGCGTTTCTGGCCACCTGGTGAATGTAAGGGTGCTTTCCCACCTGAACCGGTTTACTTGAAATGAACTCGGGTCCATTAGCTCGGCTAGCAGGGTTTGTTTGGGGCTGGTGTGAGATCTGTCAAACACAACTACAGCAACTACCGTACTAGTAAGCAACTTGGTAGCACCGATGTACTTTTGGCTTTTTACTGGTTTGGTTTCAACTTGTTATTCCCCGGCTTTGTTGGGTTTCTCGTTGCCTTTGTTTTCCCTTTTTTGTTCATCTCCTGAGACGAGAGGGGGACACCAATGCAACACAAAAGATCCCAGGGATCTTTGATTCTTATTTCAAACTTTCGGAAACAGCAGGCCGAGTTACACAGGATCAAAAGGCTGGTAGATTTACCGGGAGTCAGGCTAGCAGGTTGAACAGGGGCAGGCAGGGTCGGCAACAGGAGATCAGTCCATGAGAGAGTGCTGGAGAGTCTGGCATTGAAAAGCTAAGAACATTCTGGCAAGGTGTGTCTGGGAGGCAGGAGTCTAAATAGGGGCTTGATTAATGATCAGAGGCAGGTGGGTGAACAGGTGAAGGGAGTTAGACTGATGAGGAGGGAGTGACTGACAAGTAGAGTGAGGATGGTGTGGAGCTGAACTGTGACAGGCTCGTCCCATCGTGGATCATTTCATATGAAGACGGACGATGAGCGGGGGGGTGTCAGAGGAAGACGCCGATAGCTCGGAGGAAAGGAAGAGGTCAACATATCAAGGCTCCAGAATGTTGGGAAAGACTTAACTCCCATGTGTTTATATTAACAGATTTAACAGAGTGTGGGAAACTAATGCAAAGTCATTTTGGGACACTTGTTAACTGTTGGAGACTTGCAAGCCCAAGCCTTCAGTGCAGTGAATTATTTTCAATGTTTGGCTCCCAGAGCTCTCGTGCCCTACTTTTATGGTGGGAGCATTAACTAAACGTGTCAGCAGTGATGGTTCTATATTTCCAGCTTATCTCAGAGCACGAGCAAGTGGAGTCGTCGGCCTTGAATTTAAATGATGATGTTAAACACAGACAGGGCATTATCCTTCAGGTAATATAGGGTACGTAGAAGTACTTCAGACTCACGGTTTGCAAAAAACGAAGCTACTGATCCTTAATTTACTCCAGATCTCACAAAATAAAGATAAGCAGATCCCCCTTTTTGGGATGTTGTGATGTCTTTGTTCTGCACTATTGGTGTTCTTACCACTAGTGAGATAAATCCATGTGTGGAAGATCTTTCTTGCTTTTAATTGAATTAAATACTTAGCTTTTCTCTGTCGAAACCCGGCTGTGGTCGGAGGATCACCTTAAGAAGTTTACAAAGACTTGTTTGTGTGTTTGCTCTACAGCGTCTCTGTGCACCCTCTCTTTAAAGCTCACCATGCAGCACTGTGTAACTGGAAACAAATCAGGTTGGACAGATTGTTTATGTTATTAATGTTTTATAACCAGAGCCCTGTAAGCGAGGCTGTTTTGTGTGATCTGAAAAGAAAGGCAATTCAGGAGAGATCTATTTGTGAAGGGGGATGTTCTAGCGCTCTTGGACTGCCTCTGCAATGTGTTATTCTCTTCCCTTTGTTCACAGTCTGGGAAAAAGCTGGTGAATGGGTCCCTCTAGTCAACTCTGTCCACCCATCAAGTGTCCTTGAAACCTTAGACGTATTTTTTATTCCCTTTTGTCCACAACAAAGATGCGGGAGGTAGATTAATTGGACTCCTGTACTGACTTCTTGTAAAGCAGAGAGTTGGAGCTCGGTTTCCTGTTTCCAGTCTTTGTGCTAAGCAAAGTCTGCTGGCTGTAGCGTCATATCTGGCATGCAGATTTGAGAGTGGTATCAATCCACACTCTTCAAGTCTTGGCAAGAAAGTGATTCAGGAAGTCTCTAAAAAAAATACCAAGAAAAAAAACCTATACCTTTTTAACCAGACTTCAAATCTGACAAGAAAACTTGGTGCAGACTTTAATGCTGTAGCTTCCTAGTTTCAGATTGTGTCAATAGGTGTGATGCACAGTCTTAAGTATACACCGGCAGTTTTGGTCAATCACATCTTTTTAGCATTATAATCAATAAGAAATGAATTAGACGCCAGTGTCATCTCTACTCTTTTAGATATTGCAGTAGCTCTCTAACATTTCACACCAATTATGCCCTCTTCAGACTTCCTTTCCTTCCTTCTTTTGACACGACTAACTCATTTTCCATTCTTATTAGAGCTCTCGTGTACTATATCACTTTCTCGCATCGCTACGAAGTGAGACAGCCAACCGGTCCCACAGCCTAAATGGAGGATTAAAGAGATGTTCATGGCTCTGTGACCGACGTCATTACCCTCGTGTCTGCATATGTGGGTCAGTAACTGAAGCACACGGCACATTAAATGCCAAGTCCAAACCACAGTCCAACAGCTGGGGACAAGGCTTGTGATTGGGTTTAAAAATAAATAAATAGAGAGAGCATTACATTAGGTCTCACAGTTGCCCCTACTTAACTCCAGAGATTGTTCATCTACAATAGATGTCCTATGGCTGTTAAGGGGATTGGCCACATGCTGCTATTCACAATTGCTATACAGCTCCTCTACAACAAATTAAAGCGTAACGCATGGACAAATGGTTTTCAATTTTTTTTTTCGCCTTGATCTTCGGATTATATAATTATTTCTTTTTTCTTCTCCCACGCTTTGCCCTTATTTGTCTCTTTTCCCTCCTCATCCCAAGAGGTGCAACTAAAGAGCACAAGGTCAGCTTGTTGTTCACCAGTTGTCCTGGAATGCACAGGCTGAACCCATCACCTTTTTCACATGGCATGCCTCGGGGACAATTTAAAACCAGTAACGTTTATTAGAAAATCCCAACGGCTCTTCAGATGATGTAGAGCGCTGCCAGGCGCTCTTGCATGATGGGAAGGAGGAGGGATGAGAGGCTTTGAAAACTTGATTTAGCATGGATCGATGGCCCATATGATGAAGCTTCGAGTGTTTATTATTTAGTCATCCTTTGCTGACGGTACAATTGAAAGGCCAAATAAATGTTATATAGAACTATTGGGGGTCCTCCGGATCCTTGGAGCCCCTCAGCATGTTTAGGAATTGTCATACATCATTATTAAGATCTTTTACGTCAAACAAAGCAGTGACCGATCTTCTGAAGTTATCTCCAGAGACGTCACATTTGCAAAGACAGACCTTGAGCTCCTCCTTTTATTTGCTAATGCCTCTTTGTTTTATCAAAAGATTTTCTTATATTAAAAAGCATTCGACTGACAATAACTCTACTTGCGATTGCCTGCTCTCTGCTCTGCCCACATACTAGGCAGAGCAGACAGGTTTCCCCCTCCTTCGCAATTACCTCCCAATGGGTCTCGTACTGGGCCTTGAAGCGGGGCACTGTGAAGGTTGGAGGGAACCGGCAACCCCCCCGTCATTAGGGTTGAACGAGGGGCTATCACCGCCTGTCACATTGGAGTCACCCACAGAGTGAAGGGTTGACACCATGCACCCACTTTCCATTCTTACTCCATCCATGTCTTTATCCCAGGGGCTCCATCATGGTGCGGCAAAAATCATCTGTCTCCATAGCGAGAGAGCCAAGTGACAAATCAGGATCTGGTCCCCCCAACGTCCCCGGAGAGCGCATCCCAACCCTCCAATGAATATTGCCAATTTGTTCTGGAACCAATAAGGCCTCAAACTGAAACTGCTTGTATGACGCGTCACATATCATCATAATTGTAAGACGTAAAAAACATGTTTTATCACCGTGGTAAAAAACAGCAGCAGCCGATGCTGGTAAGTGATTTATACATCCTATCGTCGTTAAGAAATACAAGGATGTGCATCGTGGAGCTCGATCGACACTGGATTTTGTTATCTATTTAGATAGTCGCCAGCAGCATAACTTTGATAATAATAATAAAAATATCTGATAACAACATTGATTTTCTTTTTCTTTTTTACATCAACAAACATTTTGAGATAACAAAGTGTCGAGTAAAGTTGATAATTAAAACAATAAAACATTTATTGCTGCAGTTAACTGCCCTGCAGACATCCACGCCTACAACAATATATATTAGTGATAACTCGATATCACCTTTTATAACGATGTCCCGACGATGTATTGGTCAGAGTCCAGTGCACAGAGAAACAATGTGTTCGTTATTTATCACAAGCAAACACATCAGACACACATATATCCATACACAGCATTTTAGCGAATCTCAGACCCCACAGTTTTCTCCTCACTTACTTTGTAAGCTATAATAATAATGCAGACAATGTGCATAGTTTTTATATTGTTTTGGACATATTTGTGGAAACGGGTTCTGAGCTTTGGCCTCCAGGCGACGCAGTGCATTACCGACTGAAGATCTTCATAGTGCGTAAGACAAAAAAATTATACAAGACATTTCTTCCAAAGTATTATGTCCCTTAACAGCATTCAATATTTGGGTGGACAAGTCATGTTTTTTCTTTTCCACTTGGAATGTCAGAGATGGTTATCCCACTCACGTTAGCACTGGTTCCCACTAATCATACATGTTAATCCTACTCACACTGAGTCACTGGCCACACACTGAGTGTTGTGTTTGTCCTGCATTATAGAAAGAAGGGGGAGCTTTTAATTGGCCCAGCTGTGGTGATTATTAATTAACCATAGGTAGGATACAGTCCTAATATAGTATATGACAAAAATTAATTTTGATATCACTTGGAGAGTTTGCTATCTGTTCTGCCTCACTCCTGAGCAAAGACGTAGAAATACATCAAATCACATCATGAATCAGGATTTGCAGGCATACGTTAAGATACATGGGGATTGAGAACAACATTAATTACTTGAGAACACAATGACTATTTCCCCCTGCTCTTTACCACTTTTGCTTATGATTAGTTGAGCAAGGTCACTCGAACTCAGTGAAACTTGGACGATCAGCAGAGGAGAGGAAGTGTCTCAACCTGACTGTGGGTCCACGCTCTGAGCATTAAAGGTGCAGGCAGATGAGGAGCTTGACAGCGAGCCTCTGACGATGCACTCTGCTGTCAGAGCAGGTTTTGTCCCCGTGCACGTAATGTGACGGCCCCGGCTGCACAGCTCTGCTTCTGCTGCCGCTGAGGCAGCGACAACTGCCTGGAGATCACAGCACACGCAAACTGGGCTCAGTGCTTCACTCGTAGCAAGAGCTCGCAGGCTGAGCTAGTGACAGGGTTATAAAAGCACGGGTTGTACTGAGATCCTGAGGGGGTTCAGAAGGACAAATTGCCACTGTAGGATGCAAAGCCAGGAGAATTAAAAGGCTCAGAGAAAGACTTTAGTTGAAATAACAAGGATGTCATGTGCATGACCTTCACCAATTTATAATTGTATCTGGGATCTGCTGTGGGGCTTTTCCTTGCTGATCATACATTTGATGTGTAGAAAGTTCCCATGTCTCGGAGGTTTTGACATGATCTGCTTCCTTATCCGCACAATCCAAACTATCTTGACCTGGTGAAGAGAGACATTTCTCAGCAGAGGACAGGACATGATCGTGAAGCCATTTTTTGTGATCACTGTCACCAAATTGTTGTCCTTCCCTTCTCGGATTAGAACAAGTTCCCCTCATGGGGCATGAGCACATCATTAAGTGCCATCGCTATGATTAAAACCAAAACGATGAAAGACCGGTTGCAAAATGTATGACGAAGCAGGAGGATTATGAGGGATTGTATTCTATTCTAGTGTAACGATTCAATCGCTAGCTGATGAATACAAGGGGCGAGGGTCAAATTTTGCTCTATCCGGATAAAGCCCAAAACCCCTCCATGCTGTTTTATCTTTGGACTGTTTGGATCCCGTGTTTATGTAATCTGTGGTCACTGATCAGTCTGCAGTGACGTATTGCCGGAGTCGCTCTGGTGATGACGTCTCTGAAACATGAGACATGCCGTTTGCTGTGTAGTAATCAGTGTTTGGCAGTTTTAATCACAAGCTTTTCCTGCCAAGCTCTTAAGCTTGTGGCAGTATAAGGGAGCAGATTTAGCTTCATTCACTTATTTAAGGGACTATTAATATACAGTACTTTTTTATTTATTTATTTTTTAGCTCTGCCTCATTCCGCCTGTACTCTCAAACTGAATATTTCACTAAGCTGAAGAGTCTCGCAGTAACTCGTCCTCAAAGTGCCAACACATCCACCCATCTTTCCATCCATCATCTTTGAAACTGTCCACCGTGACTCATCAGACTTCCAGTCTTCTCAGTGACAATCACGTTCCCCTTGGACCATTGTCTATCAGGTGGAAAGGAACATTTAGTTTTTGTCTCCATGCTCATTCACTAGTAGGTCTTCTGATGTCTTTTATGTTCCCTGAAAACAGAGAGTTGTGTTTACATTTCTGAATATCCTCTGTTTGGATTCCTGCAGCTCTCAGACTCGCCGTCGTCTTGCTCCTTCACACATTGGCAACCCACTGAGCAGAAATATCCTCGTTCCTGTGGCGAGCGTCGTGCCTTGAAGCATCAGAAATGGCTCTCAGTGTAGCAACGACTTAACGGTGGCGCAGGTTGACCTGCAGGCCGTAGTGTCTCTCAAGCTCATGCACATTTGCACGCTTTCTCTCTGTGTGTCTTTCTCTCACCCCCTGCACTCCAACCGTGCCTGCAGAAAGTACTTCCTCCTTTCTTGTCAGTAGAAATCCATGGCACATCACTGCCAGGTGAGACTCAGGTTCTCAGTGGAGACTCTTGACTGAGTGGGTGGGATGGTGGTGGCAGAATGAATAAGTAACATTGTATGAAATGAATTCCTATTGTTGGTGTATCCGGCCGCGAGGGTTGGAAGAACTTTCACACTGAGCGCCACAGTCTGGGCCACACTTCACAGCGGTGGGGGGTTTGTGAAAACTGTTAAGAGCCTCCGGCATCCTGGAAACAGAAGGGGGTTACACTGAAATAAGCAGAGGAATGGGGCGAAGAACTGAAATGGGAATTGATTGTGAGTAATACGGACAAGTGTTTAAAATTGCCTAACTCTCGGAATTCCTCTCGGAAATATTGCTGGAAAGTTTGCCTTCACGTCGTAATCGAGTGTGAAATTGCAGGTGAGCATGCAGCAGTACCTCTCAGTGTACACACAAGAGGCCTCTAAAAGGGCTATCTACAGTTGATTAACTTACTTGGAAAGTATCGTGTCCTTTTTTCTTAATTAAAATCTTTAATAAGCCCGCAGTTTAATTTGAACACAAGTGCCAGAAGCAACAATTATTTCTGTACCGCCTCCAGACCAGTTGTCAAAAGACATAAACCAGATGTACAGAAGAGCACAATGCATATAGACACACTTTAGATAGATACACACACACACACACACACACACACACACACACACACACACACACACACACACACACACACACACACACTCTCTCTTATCTACCTTTGAATGCCCTGCAGGGCTGCACTAAATGACAAGCAGCAGCTGCTCTGCTTAGACGGCCGGTTTAATTTCTCCAACAGACGGTTGCTCTTTGTCAACAGGTTACTACGACTCTCCTAAATAGTTTGGGCTCCACGTTTTTTCTGTGTGCAACTGGTGAACTAGAAAGCCCCATTCAGATGAGATAAAGCCTGTTGGACGGCAAAGGAAGCACCGCTGAGTTTCATCGACAAAGAAATCGGAGATTAGGCTTGCAAAGTGGATTTCTTTCAAGGTTACACCTGGGACCTCAGACTGGAAGAATGTAGTCACTCTTCACCCTGCTAACCCGTCCTGCAAACTAAAGTTTGACATATTACTGGGAATAGCATTTTCAATTTGTTTACGTTCTGGATTTAAGTTGGACGACCTTACGACGGGTGGAATTTGCTGAGTGTCTTTATCAACTGCCTAATCGGAGCCGCTAGCTTTAGCTGTCACCCCCAATCAGGTTTTAGCGGTTGAGAGCATCAGATGTGTGATTCCCACCCCCTCTCCTACTGTGCTGCGTTGTTGATCAATGCAAGGGAGGCATTTGGGAGAGAGAGGAGGCAAGGGGTTCGATAACACTGCGTGCGGTGTGTAATCTCATCTGAGAGACTGTCATATCAGACAGGGCTGCTGCACTGACACGCCACGCTCTCCCAGAGTGGCAAATTAGATTGCTGCAATTAGATTGACGTGTGTACCGCTCAAAGGCTGCAGCCTCTCTAATCATGTCTGGACAGTGTGCATTTTGCATTTGTTTGTGATTAGATGAAGGTGTGTTGATTGGCCCTTAAGTCTTTGACACTTTGATAGTCTATTGATATCCCCTGTAAAAGCCAGTCATCTCACATCTAAACTTATTTCCATGAGGAAATAATATGTGAAAGGGTCTGTTCCTTTTTAAAGTTATTTTGAACTCTACCTTAACTAGGCTTTGCCAAATAAGACACATGTGATTTCAAGTCTCCATTGTACAAACATTCTGTCCTTTCTTCCACCGCAGGTGATCATCTTCGTCTAAGTAACTATAATGGACCCGAAAATAATTACACAAAAAGAGATTATCGTTCATAAAAATAAACATTCTATTTTAAATGCCAATTGAATTTCGGAGGCTTGTCTGAAAAAGTAGAATATGAAAGAAATCTATATGAGCTCTCCTTAAAGAGATTAGAGACTGATACCGTCTCCCTTAGTGTTCACCATCAGCCGCCTCGTGCAACATGCAGAGAAACGCTGATGGGCTTTAAAATAAAAGGACTCCTGCTGTCCGTGATTCTGGCTCAGTCTGTTCCTCCTCCGAATGCCTCATAATGGAACCAATTAGTTTTGACTCTGGCTCTAATGTGCCTTGATCTATCAATTCTCTGTCCCTTCCTTTGCCTTCGTCCTTTGTGCTATCACACTGGAAGGCACAAAGCACCATTAGATGCAGGTCCTTTTGTGGGGCAGTTTGATTGTGTGACTACCGTAAGGGTGAACAAGGATAGAGATGGGGAGGGTGGCTGTCGGGTGAGTCCGGATGCAATCAGGACTGATTGCCTCTAATTTTGTCCATGTGGTGCTTTCCTGATGGGTAGGGAGAGTAGTAGTGGGATTTAAATGCACAGTACTGGTAGCCATGGCAGCAAGGCAGTCATACAGATAAATCCACTGAACAAGGAAGGATTCAGACACACAATGCTGACCACAAACTGTTGAACAAAATGTTCTTTTTCAAATCAAAGTCAGCAGTAAAATTGTTAATATTCAACTTGTGTCTTAACTTGTGTCTTTACCGAGGCAGAAAAAGGTATACAAATAAAATAAATAGTATGATGATAGTGGAAGGTTGAAAGCCCCAGAGAATGTCGTAAATTGACCTTGTGGTAAGTTTGAGCCTCAGCTTTTGAGCCAACAAAGTCCTTAAAGTGCTCAGAAAAAGAAAGAAAAAAAATATTTCTATGACGACTAACAAAGAGAATTGATTCATTGATTAATGATTCAGTAAGAGAAGACAGGAGTGATTAATGGACGAATAATTCATAGTTCATAGTCGTGATAATTTATGGGAACACACCTATAAGTGTAGGAGTGTTTAGGAGTTTACAAATCAGTGGTCCAGCAGCCTGTTTCGAGTATGGTTTCTGCCACCTCACTCACTCATCATCTTCCACTGCTCTTGTCTGGACAGGCGTGCTACATCAATGTCTCACACACAACACAGCTATGCACATCCTTGACGCGGGGTCAGCTTTCCTCATCCTTATGATTGAAGCAATGCTTCTCAGTAAATAGACCTCTCCAAACTGCTCTGTCTTGCGTCAGCCGCTCTTCCAGGCTCTTATTAGATACACCTCTTGTTCTGCGGTATTACTTGAGATTAGATATCCTCAAAGGTTGATTGGAGAACGTGAGATACGTTGCAATTTGTCCAGTATAAAGAGAACAAATTGTGCAAAGTGAGGATTCAATTGAACATGTCTAATGATCCCCATGTATGCACCCTTGTTCTGTGCAGTAGCTGGTAGAGAATTCTTTAAATTGATAATCAATGGGATTAGGTTCCCCCTCTTGCATCTAGCAAGCATCTGCAAGTAAGGATTTTATATTTGTGGCTGCAGAAGGACGGTCTTCGTGCCAGTTCCCTCCGATAGAGACGCTGTCACTTTCTGCTGGCTTATCTTTGGATGGTTGCCAAACAGTTTGGGCCCTGCAGTCAGACATAGTTTATTGGGATGCCTGCAAACAGTCAGTGGTCCAGCAGCCTGTTTTCTGCCACTTCTTTGAGAGCTGGGCTGTTTTCTGAGCCGCACCACCTCCCCTTTTCATCTTCCACTGGTCTCGTCCGGACAGAGGTGCTATGTCAATGTGTCACAGCTATGCATGCACAATTCCTTGGAGCAGGGTCAGCTTTCCTATGATTTAAACAATGCGTCTCAGTAAATTAGCAGCTGAAAACGTAAATAGACAAATCCGGATTGAAGTTGCCATTACTTTGCTCTCAAGCGTAAACCTGCACATTAAGACTGTATGGAAAGGATTTAAGTATTTAATTGTCAAAGATTTGTACATCGGATCCGAATAAACCTGTTACATGTTGAAAGTGTAGTCATTGAAGTGGCATTAAAATAAAGATTATAATCTCAAACACTTTTCAACCAAATCTTTTCAACCGCAAATCACAGAACTAGCTCGGCTGTGCTGTTATCAGCTGCGCCAACAATAAACTAATTTTAAATGGTGTCGTTAAATTATTTGATTTCAACGCAAGAAATCATGGATTGGAAATTGTGTTACTTTATTTTGAAAGCTAGCAAGTAATGCCGGCTAGTTTCACAGACAATTTTTCCCACAAAGCCTTTATCATCAATACCAAATTTGCATTCCTGTTTTTAATAGTTTCTTCATTCACAAAGGCTGTCTTCATCTGTCAGATAGGCAGATTTGTAGAAGTCCTCCCAATTAAACAACACAATATGTGGTTTATAATTTCCCTTCAGAACGGCATGTGTCTTTTGATCTGATGCCTCTTTCGGCAGGACGACATAACAACTATAACTGTGACGAATACATCTAATAAATGTATGCTTTGGTCAAGGCGGCCTTAAGTGAGGCAGAAACATGACTTGGTTTGATTTGGAGAAATGATCGTGGTCTGGGTTGCAATTATTATAAGGTCAGGGGTCATCATGGTTTCAATGATAACCGTTTCATTAACATAAGGGAACGGTTGTGGTCATGGTAACTAGAAGCCAACCTTTGAATAAGCATGAGTTAGAGCACATCCAGTCGATCCTCCCTCCGCACCGGTTATTGATTATTCTTGATTTATTTGACATCTGCTCCTCAAGGAGACTAAAGCACACCGTTGGCATTGAGAGCCTTTTCAGAAAGGTCCATCTTGATTGATAGACATGACATTTCTCTCGCACTGGTTCACCCTACCCTTTTCATGTTCTACTCGCCTAATCCCGCCTTATCCCACTCCCTCTCAACTCGCTTTCTTGTCTTCCACTGCCCCGTTGGCGCTCTCCATCAAAAATCCACTCACCTACAGAGTCATCTGCTTAGTGCACTTCATCCGCGCAGCTAACCTCGTGCCTCGAATGGCAAACGGCTACATATGGTTAACATCACACAGACACAGCAGCTCGCTAACCCCGTCTCTCTGGTGCCAGATGGCATTAGCGCTAACAAGATGCTCATTGCATTGGCGATTGATAAGTGGATACTGGCAACCGCTAGTAACAGGGCAGCGTAATTAATGTGCATCCCAGCGTCTGCATGAATAATATTCACTTTGATGACGTGAACAGGGTGACTTATTGACCACATGCTTGATATTTTATTCTTTTGCTGTTTGTGCCACCAGTCACAAGCTCAAATGAGAAGGACATATTTAACATATTTTACTCCTGTTTTCCCATTGGGTGTATTAAACACTTTATCTCTGAAATTGTGTTATTCTTATCTGGTTTACTCTATTGCATCTTTAATGCGCCTAGTCAATGGAATTTACAACAATTATCTGATGGCATTTCAGGGACATCAACATATATTAGCATGCACATCGCACACTTTATTCTGGTGAAATTAAATTAGAGCGGATATGTTGCCTCTGAACTTTCACCTGAGGGATTAAATAAAGAAGATATATATATATATATATATATATATATTAGTGCTGTCATATTAGCGCGTTATTAACGGCGTTAACGCAAACCAATTTTAACGCCGTTAACGCATTTACATTTTTTTCTCGCGAGCACCACGCCGGATGTAGCTCAACCGGAAGCAAAACAATAGGCACGCCGTTTGGGCTTGGAAGCTAGGCTAACGTTACGGTTTGAAATGAATGAATGGTGAGCGCGATACGGCAAAATGAATGATAAGACGCTAATGAATGGAAAGTTTACTTTCAAAAAGTTGTCAGATGTTCCCTTAACAAGACCAAAGTGGTATGTGCCATTAGTCATTGTGAACTGAGCTATCATCGTAGCCTATCCAGTCTGAAACACCACTTGATGGCCAAGCACACAGCTGATGCTAACTCTGCGCCCCCTCGTCATAGCAGACAAGAATGGATGACTTCGGACAGAAACACATGGACACCACAACGAAGAGCAAACTTATTGCAGCCATAGCTAAATGGGTGGCTACTGCGTGTAGGCCTGTTAACGTTGTGGAGGACGAGGGTCTAGCTGATATAATACGCATCGCATCCAACGGCAGGACCTACGAATTGCCTTCGAGAGCCTGACTGCTATGTTCACAGCTCTCTCTCTCTCTCTCGCCCTTGTTTACCTGAAATGTACACTTTATAATTTTATTTTGTAAACCCTTGTTTACCTGAAATGTGCACTTTATTATTTTATTTTGTAAACCCTTGTTTACCTGAAATGTGCACTTTATAATTTTATTTTGTAAACCCTTGTTTACCTGAAATGTGCACTTTATAATTTTATTTTGTACCGCCCTGTTTGGCAGTTGTTTTTCAATAAAATAAAACATTTCCATAAAGCAAGCCAATCCACTTTTTCATGTTGCTAAGAGCATTAAAATGAAAAAATGAAAAATTGCGATTAATCGCGAGTTAACTATGACATAAATGCGATTAATCGCGATTAAATATTTTAATCGTTTGACAGCACTAATATATATACACACGCAATCACTCAGACTACTGATCTATCTATCTATCTATCTATCAGTAGTCTGAGTGCTTGCGTGTACGTTTAGAGAAAAAGAGATGAGGAGATAGAGGCAAGTAATATCACAACACACAAACGGGCCTCAGTGAGTGATTGAACAAGCAGACTCTCGTCGTCTAATGTAAACCCCCTGTCCGACAATGACTGGCCTGTGATGATGAATGAACATCCACCAGCCAATGTCTCACTAATGGCTTTCTGTGTACTCTGCGTGCGTGCGTGCGTGCACACACACACACACACACACACACACACACACACACACACACACACACACACACACACACACACACACACACACACACACACTTATTTCATAGGTCGCGTTGATAGACTGTGAGCCGAGTAAAAGTTGATCAAACCCAAGACTATACTTGATTTGTTGCATGCTTCTTGCAATAAAACGGCAAATAATTATCAAAATGTATTATTAGATTGTGTAAAACTTTGAGGCTTAGTATGCATTTAACATTACACTAAATGCATTATGAACACAAATGGAATGCATAAGTAGACCCTAAACTAAAGCACGTAAGTGTGTGCATGTTTATCAATCTTTATAAATACACCCCTATTACCCCTGTGTTTAGAGAATCCTCACGGCTCCTTTATTTGTAGAAAAGGGCTACAGAAATAAATAGGGTCTTAGATCATGGAAACCGAGGGAGAACACCATGATGGATTGATCCGCTCCATCTATCCTCAGACTCAATCAATCATCTTAGCTTTGGTGCTTTTCTCAATAGGAATTTTCCACACTCGGCTGCTTTCCCTGCGGCCAGAGAGAGCTCGGCTACCTCTGGGGTTGGATAACCAGAGTGCATTAGATATATGAATACACCCTGCTTCTCAGTTGTCACCATCACTGTTTGTCATCGAAAAGAGATAAGGCTGCTGGGTAAGCAAAGAAAAAGAAAAAACTCCCTTTCTACACAACTCAACATTTGAGTCCTGTACTTCCTCTGTAACATTACCAGAAGCAGAAAGTCTTTCTGATTTGATACACCAACATACATCTGAGACTGAATACAGTTAATATTAGCACAATGGCTAACAGATGGTCCTCTAGAGTTACTGGAAGAGGACTACATGTGTCTTGCCTCAGGCTAGCACTGCCCTCTCGCTGACAATTTGAGGTGAACTGCCAGCAGGCAAACTACAGCAGGTGAGCTTTCAAAGGGTGGGGATGCTTGGTATAATTAATCAGAATAGTCAAAGGCCATGACGTGGCCACCTTGTCAGGAGTACAAGCTTGGTATCGGCTACTGTAACAAAATAAGAAAAGTCTAACAAGGAGAAATTAGTTTCCAGTCATGTAATGTGGCTTTAGGAGGGATTTGCAAGGTGCACAAAGCTCCAGTGTTGTTCTGCCTCTTAGACTATTAATAGTATGGGATTTATGATTGAAGCATATGGCACCGATCATCCAGTCAAGCCAAGTCATTGATCCCTGTCCTGCGTGCTCTTCGGCATCCGGGCTAGCCTCTTCAGCTAATCCATGGAGGCTCGAAGATGAGGTGAAAGGTCAGTGGTGGTGAGAGTTTTAATCTCAGGGTAGGGATGTAAAGGCAACTACAAATACTATAGGAACAGCTTGTCTTGTAGAGCGGATACAAGTTGTTCATGAAAACTGGCTTTAACATCCAGACTGACAGTAAAGGAGTTTGATGTTAAAATAATTATAAAGGCAACATTTTAGTACCAAACAATTAGTGAATCAATTGATTAGTTAACAGACAGACAAGTCTTCAACCCTCATTATTTTTCAGTTTATTGGTTTTTAACAGTATGAAAACAGCAGCAGAGACCAACTTATGTATTGTTTGAATGAAGCAAAATGCTTTAATTTTTGTTTTTATACTGACACTTTATGGACTAAATAATGAACTGATTAAAATAAACTAAAAGTAATTATCAGTTGCAACGCTGCATACATTTTGTGCAACAAATCAGAAGCCGGAAAAATTTGCACGAGTTTTTTCGCCCAAAGGTACAGTTACCATTTGCAGCATTTGTTGAGCTGTAACAATAACTCGTGATGAAAACCGAAGGACTTTGATGTGCCAGGTTGCTGCTCGGTTGCATCACATCAATCTAGCCATCTACTGTTGGCTACGTTATTCTCAGGCATGAACATGACGATTTTTCATCACTTCTCATTTAATCAGGTCAGCGTCCACATTTTTTTTTTAGTAATCTTCAATGTGAGCCCCTGAGCAGTGAGATTCACATTATATTTAGTCACATTGTCTTGGTATTACACTTCCAAAGCACAATTTGCCCTTTAACTCCCTTACAGTAATTCATTAAGGATAATGTTTATTTTTCCTTCGTGCCTAGTTGTCTCTGGGAGGCTCATTATTTGGTCATATGAGAATGAAAATCGGTCATGCAATCTCTCATAAGGCCATCAGCTTGGCATAAACACCCTTTAGTGTTTATCATTTAGTTTGTGAAAAGAAATTAATTGCTTCCAATGAGATTCATAAAGACAGACACTCCGAGTGACTGTATACACACACACACACACACACACACACACACACACACACACACACACACACACACACACACACACACACACACATATATTTTACACACCACGATAGTGACATTTACACACAGAATTAACGAATAAACACATACACCGAAAGTAATCCAGGAGCAGCTGTTAAATGTTTGCTATAATCAAAGTGTATCAGTTCTTTTATCCCCTCTGGTGGTTGATTCCTAAATGACTCGACTTTCATGTCACAGTACAGTGACTGATGCTTTGTAGCTGATGCTTTTCATCTGGGCCACACAAAGCTGTTTTACTATTATCGTTCAACATCATGACAGCAATTACAAAAGCTTACCATACGAGGGACTTTAATGTTTTACTTTTTCATCGCGGATGCAGTCAAGTTGCCGTTGCTAATCGACACATAAAGGTTTGGGGTTAAATCTGAGTACTTATCTACCTTCCAAGAATTGATGTAACAGTCAATTAACAAATGTAATTGTCAGCTATTCGTTGTTCCCACTACATCATTTCCTTTTACGAGTGTTTCTCTTCTCAATTTCACACATTTACATTCACGTTAGGGAAAGTTTCTACAAAGGCAACGCCATCTGGGCGTGTTCATTCACCATCTCAAGGATTAGTGATTGAAGTACTGCAGCTTAGCGTCACTGTGAGGCACTCTTACAACAAACACAGCAAATCACAACATGCTGTTAGCGCTTGATCAGTTTGCAACTTTATTACGAGAACTTAAAGTTATGTGAAGACCAAGCAGATGCTGGTACATGTGCAGAGGGAAACGTTTTGTTAATGACCCAGGTAGAAAAAGTAGGTGGTAACAGATGATTTTCTCTCATTCCTTGTAAATAATTAGTTGCCCGTTGTGGTTTAACATAGGATCGTCACTGCCTCTCTAAAAACTTATTTTCCCCTTGGACACCCTTAATATCTCCACCTCCACCATTCAGCATTCATACGTATCTTATAGTTACTTAGTAAGTGGTTTATGATGCACTATATTGTAGCTGTAAAGAAATGAAACAACATTACAATTGTTAGTCGCTGAATCAGTCAACAACTATGGGACATATGCCAACCGGGTAATCGTATATTGTTATGTAATTACATTAATGTTGTACTGTCTGTGATATAAAGCATTTGGTGGTGTTTCACTCTCTTCATATGATATTACGTAAGTGATCATGGATGTAAATGAAAGTGTTACCGATTAAGTTTAAGACATTTCTCCTGAGCCACACATCTCTTCCCATCTACACCTATGATTCAAATGCGTTTTGGGTGATCGAAATGCAATTGGATAGTGCTCGACCACAAAATGCATTGAGGCTGAATGTGTGCTCGGCGACGCATCGTGACCATGCTGAACACGTATGTAAATGCAACTGCGTTTAATCCACATACAACCACTACACCATGGAGAAGGACTTTCGGTTGGCCTCAAGGAAGTTCTGGCAAACCATCCGACGGCTCAGGAAGGGAAAGCAGGGTCTACCCCAGGCTGTTCTCAGCGGGGGGGGGGGACTGCTGACCCGGACTGGGGACATCGTCGGGCGGTGGAAAGAGCACTTTGAGGAACTCGTAAACCCGGCCAACATGTCCCCTGGAGAGGGGGCAGCGCCGGAAGACTTTGGGGTGGTTGCACCCATATCCCTGGCAGAGGTCGCTAAGGTAGTCAAAAAGCTCCTTGGTGGCAAGGCGCCGGGGGTGGATGAGATCCGCCCTGAGATGCTGAAAGTGCGGACATTGTTGGGCTGTCTTGGCTGACAGGCCTTTTCAGTGTCGCATGGCGGTCGGGAACAGTGCCCATGGACTGGCAGACCGGGGTGGTGGTTCCCATATTCAAGAAGGGGGACCGGAGAGTGTGCTCGAACTATCGTGGTATCACACTGCTCAGCCTCCCGGGAAAAGCTTATGCCAGGGTGCTGGAAAGGAGGCTCCGACCGCTTGTCGAACCTCAGATTCAAGACGAACAGTGTGGAATCCGTCCCGGCCGTGGAACAGTGGACCAGCTCTTTACCCTTGCAAGATTACTGGAGGGGTCCTGGGAGTTTGCCCAACCAGTCTACATGTGCTTTGTGGACTTGGAGAAGGCTTTTGACCGGGTCCCTCAGGGGGTTTTGTGGGGGGTGCTGCGGGAGTATGGGGTGCCGGACCCGTTGGCACGGGCCATCCGGTCTCTGTACGCCTGCAGTAGGAGCTGTGTTCGTATCCTTGGTAGTAAGTCAGACACGTTCCCGGTGAGTGTTGGCCTCTGCCAGGGCTGCCCTTTATCACCGGTCCTGTTCGTGACTTTCACGGACAGGATATCTAGGCGCAGCCAGGGGGCGGAGAGGATCCGGTTCGGGAGTCTCGGGATCCCCTCTCTGCTGTTCGCGGATGATGTGGTCCTGTTTGCCTCCTCGGACCGTGACCTCCAGCATTCACTGGGGCGTTTTGCAGCCGAGTGTGAAGCGGCAGGGATGAGAGTTAGCACCTCCAAATCTGAGGCCATGGTGCTCTGCCGGAAACCGGTGGATTGCTCCCTCCAAGTGGGGTTCAAGTATCTCGGGGTCTTGTTCACGAGTGAGGGTAAGGTGGAGCGGGAGATCGACAGGCGGATCGGTGCGGCTGCAGCAGTAAAACAGGCGCTGTACCGGTCCGTCTTGGTGAAGAGGGAGCTGAGCCGGAAGGCAAAGCTCTCCATTTACTGGTCGGTCTACGTTCCAACCCTCACCTATGGTCACGAACTCTGGGTCGTGACCGAAAGAACGAGGTCTCGGATACAAGCGGCCGAAATGAGCTTCCTCTGTAGGGTGGCCGGGCTCAGCCTTAGAGATAGGGTAAGAAGCTTGGACATCAGGGGGAGCTTGGAGTCGAGTCGCTGCTCCTTCGTGTCGAAAGGAGTCAGCTGAGGTGGTTCGGGCATCTAATCAGGATGCCTCCTGGACACCTCCCATTAGAGGTTTTCCAGGCACGTCCAACTGGTAGGAGACCCCGGGGAAGACCAAGGACACGCTGGAGGGATTATATCTCCCGGCTGGCCTTGGAACGCCTCGGGATCCCCCAGAATGAAAGTGTTGCGGGTGAGAGGGAAGTCTTAGTCGGCCTGCTGAACCTGCTGCCACCGCGACCCGACCCCGGATAAGCGGCTGATAATGGATGGATGGATGGACAACCACTACATGAGCAGAAATGCACAATGCGAGGGCTGTCAGAGTACCGGAGCTTCATTCCCATCAGCTTCAACAGCGAATGTTCATAGCGTCGACCGGGTGGGGGTCGAGGGCTCAACCTTCTGCGTACCGTCCGTGCGGTCCGTTTGTGCTAATCATCTCCTCTCCTCACACCTTTGTGTGTGCGAGGGTAGACAAACCTCAGTCAGGCTGATGTCTCCGTGCAAGGCCGCGAGCCCTTGTGTAATGCAGCCCTCTCCGACAGTGTGACGTCATTGTGAACACTGGAGACACACATTACTACTAGGTATAAATGTAATCATGTCTAGGTACGATATGGATACGCCACTAACTCCCAACGACCTAACGCCACTAATTGCTCCCCGTTGCTGTGTCTGCGGTGTATAGAGCAAAAATGTAAGTCGCTTTGGATAAAAGCGTCAGCTAAATGAAATGTAATGTAATGTAACTCGGTTCTCTTGTGCATTGTGCAGGTGGTCTAAGAGGAGCCTCCATCATTGACTCACTGGACACACTATATATTATGGGACTGATGGAAGAATATAACGATGCCAAGGAGTGGGTGCAGACCAGCCTGGACTTCAACTCGGTAAGAAACCCATTCTCCTCGTCTGGTTGGACACATTTGAATTGTTATCATTTACTTTTTACCTCACTTTTAAAAAGCCTCGGTCAGCTCATGGGTAACCACTACATTAAGATAACGACGTCTTCAGCAGTGGCGTTGCATGCCGGATTGATTTTAGACCCTGCTATTGTGCTCTTACACCAACATTGTGTCCACTGAGTTTGACAGTTTTCCAAAGCTCGGGACATTCCAGCAGGAATCAAAAGCTTCCTGTGTGGCCACTGGCCACGCCGTGTTACCAGTTGATAGGATTCTCTGCCTCTTTGAAAGGCCTTTGTGGGGCAGAAAATGTGATAAATAAAAGAAAGAGGGGAGTGGAGGGGTCTAAGGGATGTATTTTTTTTATAGAAAAAATTGGGGGAGAGCAGGCTAAAAGAGGCCGCGGCACTTTCATTGATCGAGTCTGTAACGACGGGGTCGGGAACAACGGAGGGTTGCCAGGTCTGATATTGTGTTGGGATTGGGAGCTGCAGAGAGCGCCAACCAGGACATGTTTTGTGTGGTTTGCCACAAACAGTCAAATGCCAGTTTGCCTAAGATGCCATTTCTGGGCCTCGGGGCCATGTTTTCCACCCGTTATAATAAAGTGTGGTTTACGTAATGGCGTGTAATCACACAAAGCTTACAAATTTGACTATGGCATTATGACTGTCAACATCGTACTGACGACACTAGGCAATAATTACACCAATTCCCTGCCTGTTATGACAAGGTGTCAGATGCCGCCACTGTGAAAAGATTTGTTTACTGACAAAATTTGCCTCAATTAAAATTTAAAAACACTCATTTATTTTGGGTTTATTGTTAAGAAAACCCTCCTGAATGTAGTTTGCATGTGTGGCATAGTGCACTTGATGCCTCCAGTACATTTGAACAGCACGCCATTGTGTGGGAATAGATATTATCAAGCCAGCAATTGCGCATGCACATTTATTCCACTGGGGAGCAGCCCCAGTATAAAATCAGGGCAAAAGCACACCAACAGTGCATCTATAATGCTTTTATCCCGTGGCACTCAGCAACATCTTGATCACCGCCGATTTTGAGGCCATAAAAGATCCACAGTGAGTGTTAATTTCCCCGACACATCAAAGGAAACGCTCAGTTTTCAGCTTCTACACTTCTCGCTCATGGCACGGACACACACACACACGACCATAGTTGTATATGTATAGAAGTATGACACTCGCACACACACATGCAGGTTTGCTGTCTCCCTGTTAATGCAGATGACAGTTAACGGTGAGAGGAGCTGTAGCTGCTGGTCGCGGCAGCCCTCACAGCCTGTAAGTGCAGACGGCCAGTAATGGCAGCCGCTGACAAACAACCACACTGTCACCAATCATAAAGATGACAAACACAGATTCATACTTCACACTGCACTTTGTCACGGGTGTGATCTGCCACAATCAGTCAACCTCACTCCCTCCTGCCTTCAGCGGTGGCCTCTGGGGGGCAATGCGACATGACTTATTAGTGCCAATTTTGGTTAATTCTCCAAATATAATGATATTTTTAAGGGTAAGTAATTAAAATGTCATTGTATAGTGGTGGTTTTCAGCATATTTATTCACATTTATGAATTTGATATGGCAGTTTCTTTTGCCATCATGGTGAATGAAGTTGAGATTGATCTGTGTAAAATGGAGAGAGATGTCAGGCTTATCTGGTTTACTCTTCACACACACACACACACACACACACACACACACACACACACACACACACACACACACACACCTGCACTACTGTACACAGATAAGTGTTTTTAGATATCAAATAACTGCAACACCTCAAAGGGTTTGCAGTACACTTGAGAAATATTGATGTGTCACAGGATATCATAATTTTTATACTGAACTACCTCGTGCAGTTTGGATATTTACACGCCTGCCTCAGAAAAAAAAAAAGTACTCACTGGCTCTATATACACACTGTCAGATGCACTTGGTTCACCAAGCCTGCCAAGAGCCTCAGGATATTTTCTGGTGTCCTAATTTTATCGCAATACCACTTAAGGAAATACATTCAGTATAAGAGCAACCGCTAGGAAGACGTAGCACTTAAAGTCAATAGTATTCTCATTTATAAACCCAAAATAAGGCGTTCCTGCTCAATCAAAAAAAAGAAAAGATGGTGTTTTGGCTTTGGAGTGGGATCAAAGTGTTTTTTTTTTCATTTGGATTGTAAATGTCATTAATATTGTAAATTTTACATTACAATCTTGTTTGTAGAACTACTCCACCAGCCGAGCATTGTTTTCAATTTGTTGCAAATATTACATTTATTTTAGATGAAATGAATGATATTCATATAAGATAATTCATGCAACTTTCTAATGTCTTCGTGTGGGGATTTAGCTTAGTTTACGTTTGGGCTTAGTTGTGCATGAGAAATCCTGCATAGAGTCTCTTATTGTGAAATGTTGCGTCCTCATACTAACCGGTTGACATCATTCTTATTTTAGGGATATTAATGTATTATTGGTCAGATTCTCTGGGTCGAGGTTAAACTACAAACAAATGTAAATACATTTTCACAACTTACTTGTGTAACTTACTGTTTATAAATAAGAACATTCATTGGACCAAACTGTGATCAGACAACAGTCGAAGCGATCAGTTTTTACAGAACTCATTCTTTCGCAATTGCTGAATTCTCCACTTTTATTCAGATTTCACTTTGGGTTTAGTCAGGCGACAGATTTTAAAACTCTGAGCCAAGTGAGCAAATTACATTCTTTGAAATGCGTCTTCAACATATGACTTTAAAACAAACGCCTGGCTCCTGATGCAGATCCTGACGAGCTGCTCAGCAGACAGACTGGTCCGCTCTGGCAGCGGAGCCAATTACCAAAAGACAAAAGAAGCTCCAGAATGTTCAGTGATGGCTTTTGGCATATTTTCACACAAGCTGTTGTTGCATAAAGCTTGAGGAAATAGTTGGCATTGTCACAGCCAGTTAGCATTATGGGGGCTCTTCAGTCTGACACGCTATACAGTATGTTGTGTATTATGAGGATCTTCACTCAGCAGTTTGGTCAGTGCTGTATGACTTTTCAATTATGGTCCAGTAATTTTCCTCCAGCTGGTCATCAGACCTTATCTCATTTAAGCGAGAGTAATGAAGAGAGCTTAATGAAGACTCTAATATAGGATTGTATTTCCTCATGACGCCCCTTCTAAATGTTATTACTCCTCGAGACCCCCTCCTCTTCCTCCTCTTCCTCCTCCTCCTCCTCCTCCTCTTCTACTTTTTCACTCACTGTTACTTCAACATTCTCTATATCAGTTATAATCTGGTTCCACATTTCTTTTCCATCAGGAAATGTATTAGATAAGGGTGCGATAAAACTACACAATGGGACTAGATCACAATGATCATTTCACTCAAATCTTCTTTTTGGTCTTTCATCTGCTTTCTTTCATTCTCTTGTGGTTTGAATACACACATCTAGGCATGGACAGATCTCCTACCAGGGTGTTGTGATTGGTTTACTGATGGATATGTGTTCTGCAAAGAGGTTTTATTTTCAATATTTAATATTTGTTCTCTACATTCGTGCTATGTTTTTTTATTTTTTATTATAGGATTTGAAGAAGGAAAAATGGATTTAAAGTAATCGTAGACGGTAGAAAAACATCCACTGCGGAGTGTGGAGGGGGACAAAACACGCATTACCTGAGTTGTTACAGGTCATGGACCTTTGAGATGACTCATTCAGTGGTCCATGGAGGACTGAATCCAGCCACATGCTGTATGAAGGAGAAGGAAAAAAATGGAAATAACAACACAAAGGTACAAATAATAGCATTCAGTCCATTATTGTTTTTATTCCAAAACACGACAAGCTCCTGTGACGGGCTGCTACTCTCAAGCCGGTCATTTTCTCATAGCTGCTCGATGCAACTGTGCAACGCATTGGCTACTCTCACAATCCGTCTGTCCACCAGCCGTATTGGCTAATCATAAGGAACCTTTTAAGACTGATCGGAAACATTTTGATCTTCACCGCAATTTTGTAAGGGTCTGTTCTGTTGGAAGTACTAAGCACACTGATTGACACCCGGGGTTTGATTATCAACAGTTTGTCATGGTTTAGTCCAATCTGTTAGTCCAATTAGAAATGTGCAGCTATTTGAATGATCAGTGGAGCTGTCATCGTATAAGCAATGCCAAAAAAGTCAGACAAAACAACTTATTTGGATATGACAACATTGGGACATTGCGCTGGATATTTTATATATATTTTTGGGGAATTAAGCTTTTTCTTTTACAAATATTTGATTGTTAAATTGAAAATGTAAAGGGCAGATTCATCTTTTTTGAAAATAACCAAGTTCCTGGCTTCACCTGTTTAGCATGAATATGGATTTAAAAGCTTTGTTCTTGTTACATTTTCAGTAGACACAATCTAAGCATGTACTCTCTTCATTTGTTAGTCTGTGTTATTACCCTGCAGGCTAACTTTTATCTGTCGCTGGTGCCAACAGAACATTAAGGGCCATGAATAGTATTTCAGGTAACTTAGTTGTATCCTCTGCAGTAATGTGTATTTGCTGTCACTCTGAATCGGTTCAGAAGCTGAAGTGTGCACTACTTTCTCAATGAAACCTTGTGTATTGTAATGTTTGCTGTTTATAGATTAAACAGTCCCCCTGCGTGCTTGTTGATGATTCCCATGAAGCATCTTTAGAGTAAGTAGCAACATGCACTGGCAATAACTCCTGATGGACCATGGTGAGAATCTCCTGAGCCAAACCGGGGCAGCAAAGTGTCTGGATAATTAGCACAATCAGGCGAGACTCAAGTGAGTATGAAGTCTCATGTGTGTCATTGGGAGAGACCGGAGATAGGAGCCGTGATTTTTTTTCTTCTGACATGGTTGTGCTGCATTTTTCTACCCGTGGGCATTGCAGTAGTGTGGTTGTGTAGGCACAACAGTTTGTTGTTTAAATAAAAAGTCTCAACAACTATTGGATGCATTGGCCAAAAATGTGGGATAGACATCCATGTCTCTTTAGGGGACCCCTGTATGTCCATACTGTATATTCTTTCCATCATCAAGTAGCAAAAATTAGCATGCTAACGTGCCAAACCAAGATGGTCAACATTTTACGTGCTACGTCACATCGGCATGTTACCATAGTCGATGTGACCATGGGCACCACTTACATTATAGTAGTACAGCCTCACAGAGCCGCTCGCATGGGGTGGTTAGTTTGAGGTTTTTGTTTTTTTACCTGCATTCACTTGATGTTTTGGTCACTTTCTGTGCATTTCATTACAATCAAATAAAGTTTGCAACAAGATAAAGCATGTTGATTGAAAATAGCTCAAGCGTATTTATATCTGTCCTGTTATAATCCAAATGCAATTGACTTTTTGGTAGAATGAGTGCAGACACAGCTCATTGTTGTTGCTTGTATTCTGTTCAACCTCAGAAGGATGCTGGGCCCAGAGGCCAGACAGAGCTCACAAGACACACTCCTTTCACAGAGCAGTGAAAGTTTGGTGAGAGAGTAGACTTGTGAAGAAGAGGAACTTCATCAAATCGTCTCGGAGATTGCCAGCAGCATCTCACCAACTATAAACAGTTCACTGTGTACTGAATCGCAACACACATGCACAAATGGAGCGAAATGTACTGGCAACTATTTCGAGCATAATTGTTGACTCAGTTCAACTTTGCATACGCCTCAGGCAAATATCAAGTGCATGTGTTGGATTATTATCCTAAAATATTTTGAGCAACCAAACATAGTCAGATTCTTCCATGTTACTGTTTTTAATATTTGTGAGGTGTATTTTCAGTGTCGATCCATTTTCGTCCATATTTAGTATCTCAAAGCTTGTAGTGAGTTGTTAATGCTAAATGTACGCTCACGTTCAAGGACAGTATGGCGTGGCATCAGTCGGTGTCCTTGTGTCTGCGCTAAACGAGACCCAACTTGCTCCCAGTCATGCAGGCGTCTGAGGAAAAACTGTCATTTTACGGTGCTGGGAGATGCTTCAGTGAAAACGGCGTGACCCGGAGCTGAGGTCGAGCTGAGCTGGCGTTCTGTCTCAGGGTGTAGAGGGCAGAGGACATTTTGCTGTGATTTGAGTGATTCATCCTTACGGTTATTTACCAGCACATTTTGATATCATTATTGCATGTCCCCCCCTGTGGACTCTAACCGAGAAAAGCATCATCAGACATGAACAAATTGCAGAATTTGCAGATTGAAAAACATCAATGAATGACTTCAGGTGTTGAAGTGAAAATGTCTTGAGGGTTGTTTTTTGACCATGAGAATTCACTTTTTATCACCGTGTCATCTAGGAGGAAGGAATCTGCTGAGTATTATTACTTGAATCACCTTGGACCCTGGAAAATAAGTTACAGGCATTTTTCACTACTTTCTGACATTTTTTGGACTAAAGTATTAAACGACTAATGGTCGTTACATTAATAAAAGGACATAACCAGACTCTTCCATCTGCACTATCTGCACTTTTTTTTTAACTACTGTCTTTGTCTTTTTTATATTTATCTTGTTTACTGTATATTGTGTGTGGAAAAGTACAAAGAGCAAAGTGAAACCGGAGTCAAATTCCATGTATGTGCAAACTTACATGGCCATTAAAGCTGATTCTGATTCTGATAATGAGAACATAATTGGAAACTTCCTAGATTCACCACAGGAACCTCATATTAAGAAAATGACAGAATTTGATTTTGGAGCACCATATGTACTTGTCTTATATGAAGACAAGTATATTGAAACAAATGTTTATAATCAATGCATTAATTAGCTCAGTTATGGACTTTTACGACATAACGGAGCGTTTAATACATCAACCTGAACACAGCTGGCATTAGGCAGCTCAAGTGCCTCTCTTTGCTTGTCGGCAGTTTGGGAGCAAGCGTCCTGCAGTGCCGCTCAGACAAAGTGAAGGATGTGGCTCAGTCAGCGAGGCCAAATACAGTGGGAGGCCTGTGATGAGAGACGGAGGCACAGAGTTACAGAGTCAGTGAGAGGGAAGATGGACTGCAGCGGGCTGAATAATAATAATGGCGAGTGAGAGAGGAGCAGCGTCCCACGAGACCTGAGCATTATCATACAGGGCTCGGTGGGGAGCTGCTGCAAACCCCCTGGAGAGCACGGAGACCTGTGCTCAGTATCCCGCTCTCCGGATTTTGCATGCGTGTTTGTTTGTGGATGCATAGAGAGAGCATCAAAGGACGAGACTCTGAAAATAGACAGATGCAGATTGACACATTTTCTGGATGATGTAAAGGGAAAAGATGGAGGGGTGATGGGCTGGGTTGTAATTCGGTTATGATTTATCACTCTTGCATATTTGATTAATTATTCATCAGGCTCTTAATCTACAGTTTAATGTATTTAGTGGAGATGTTTACATTCTCTCCTTGGTGATAGGAGACATAAGCCACTGATTAACTACCAGATTTTAAAAGATAAGTGTTATCAAAGAAATAAAATGTAAATCATTACCTGATGAGATTCAAACCATTAGCCAATGGTTTATCTTAATGCCTCTCTGCTCGGACCATTTATTACGGCTTTATTGGTCTGGAATGGGAATAGGTGTTCACTGAAGCGTCTACCCCCAGCTTGCAAAGATGCATCATGGGAATGTAACAAGAGTGGAGCAGTCAAATAAAAGAAAAAGAGCTTGATGTATCGCGACTGATATCCATTACCGTCTAATGTCTGTCAGTTAAAATGCTATTTAAAAAATCTGAAACAGTCACTTTCCATTTCAAATTACCGCCATGGATGACGGCTTCAGAAAAAGAGACGAGACTTCAATTAAAAGACGGCAGCACAAGCTCTTTTTGATTAGTTAAATGATTTATTTTATTTTCCATTAGGGTGAGCTCATAGAAGAGAAATGGGTCAGTCTCTTGGAACATGCTCATATACTGTAATGACAAAACAATGAAAAAAAGAAGACATTAACTCTGTTCAATAAGTCTCTTTTAACAACAGTATACTTTTTTTTTAAAGCAATCTTGAAAATGAAAATATCCATGAACACAATTATGTAATTTGTCTCCACACTCTGTAGCTTTGTAGTCCAGTGTATTTGAACTCTGATCAAGCAATTTAATAATATCTTATCACCCGCTCTTTACAGCGAGGTTACATATTGAGCTGTGTGGGTTCATCATTTGTGAGGGCCCCTTTTTTTCATATATGCATGAAGTTATAAGCTCCCTTCTCCATCAAAGAAGGCTGTTAAGCATGCTCCAGAGGTTAGTGGTCATTAACACTAATGTCGGAGACTGCTCTCGCAGCTTGGCCGCTGATCAAGACCGTAATTACTGTACTATGAAAAAAGAAAAGAAAAAACAGCCACAGCTCTCTGTCGTGAAAGTAGCTGGGCGGAGACGAGCCGCCTTGGGGAAACTCCTCTGAGCAGAGGCAGCAGATTCGGGTGTGCCGCATGCTAGACTGACAGAGATTAGAGTTGCAGGATCTAATTGGTCCCTTTCATGATTTTTTTTCATGTTTAATTAGCGATGATAAGTTAAATCACAGCCTTAAGTGTGAATCACCAGCTCTGGTCGGAGAGGCAATCATCTGCTTAATTTTTATCAGTGGCTCATCTGATTATTTTCTTTCTGATTTATTTTTTTCTTCTTCTGTCAAATCAGGCTACTTTGGCTTTTGAAATGTTTGGATCGAGTCTTCTTGCGCAGTGACAATGATGCCTCTTTATTAGCAGTGAATCATTACATTAGCGTCTGAGCAGGACACACCACTGGGCAGCAGTCCTCTCGGCTCCTTGGCACACAGCGGCACGGCAGCCATGCCAATCAGGCTCATGTCCCAGGCAAATCTGGGCTGAGTCCGACAACAATCTTTGCCACGGCTGTTGATGCCTGTTGAATACTCATCAACAGTGAAACGAGCATCAAACACTGTCAGAAGCATCGCGTGGCGCTGGTGAAGCAGAACACCTACAAGGTACGACGGCAATGTACCCAACGAGTCATTAGACTCATTAATTAATTTTCTTTTTCTACCGTGGCTCCTCCTGCACAGCAATTACATTATGTCGAACAATTAAAATGCTAATTTGTTCTCCTAGTATCATGCATATTTAAAATACATGAAGCATTGTTAAATGCGGTATCCAGTTGCGTGCTTAGTTTGAGACTATTTTCCTTCAGGTGATGTACTTTCCTTCTTCTTTTTTATTGCACACCTGCATTTCGGTTCATTTGAAAACATTTATCGAGGATTGATTTTTAGTTCTGGTCCGGGTTCGTGGCCCTAACTGACACAAAGTAGGATACAAACACAGCAGACCACCGTTTTAATAGTTTTTTACTGTCTTATTCTCATGGTTACTAAAGGATTTACATACACACACAGATTGACTGACACTTTCAGAACACTGTCCGCTACCAGAACATATTTATTGTTAGTTTAGTCCACTTGGAAGTGGTGTCAGTTGAATTTGTTGGCACCACTTTAAGTGAAATATACAGGCTAGGTGTAAAAGTGGCCATGCTCTAAACAAGGCGACACAGGAGATATGCATTATGAGAGCTTCATTACTAATATGTTCGTGCAAGTAAGAGGCTGCAATGCAGATTTATTCTTGCTGTTGAGTAATCATCCTTCAGAAAGTCGAGTTTTCCTCTTAGTGGCAGAGGTGGTTTCGCGCTCCTGTATTTACTCTGACAACCTTGTGTTGCCTCCTAATTAGGTCCTCAGCTTGAGCACCGTGAAGAGAGACAAGGAAAAAAGAGTAAAAAACAGGTGTTATTCACTATACCTGATTTCTTTGTCATGCTTGCTGCACCGTGCTTAAATGTGCCTCGAGGAGCAGCAGCACAGTCAGATTGAACTCTGTGATGCAGCATTTATTCTCTTAGTGGGAGAGGATAACTTTCACAATTGCTTTTTTTCTTTTTAGATAGAAGTGGTTAAAGGGAACCACTTCTGATTTCCTTCTTATTCATCTATAATTCATTAGCAGGAAAATTAAACATAAAACCTATAAATGAAGTCTAAAACGGCATCAAACTGAATTAAACTGAGATGACACCACCAGTCACATTAAGACTTGAGTCTGGGAAATGGCTGATCAATAGCACAATAAAAGAAACTGAATAATTCATGTAGACATTTCCCATAATTGTCTTTGATCTTCTCTATATTGATTTTCTTCCTTTTTCATCATGAATATCACTTTGTGCTTTCAGCCGGATGAAAGTGTCTGTTTTACCATACATTTTGAGAAACTTAATTAATCACTGCAACTGAAATTAAATAATGCATTTCAGTTTTCCCCCTTTTTGTCATAGCGTTATTTGAATTATGAGAAGAAAATTATATTACGATATTCCATTTATTCAAATGAGCCATATGTGTTTTTTTCCAATTACCAGCTGAAGTGCACAGCCGTAATAACTTTTGAAAAGTTATGTATACGTGTATATTGTAAATTAAACTTGGACAATGAAAAGAAACAAAGTAAAGTGCTTTTGTTTTGGACAAATACACAAGCTGGATAACTCCGTTAAACTCCAACCAGTTCTCCAGTGAGCCTTCGTCTGAGCCAAATCCAATCTACTGTGCTGCTATTCAGCTTCACCTTCTGTGCAGTTAAATGCAGCATTTGTAAACAGCCTCTCGGAGAACTTTGACATTGTTTTTAATCTCGATATCTTGCTTGTAATGTGATGATTGATTGAATCGATTGATGTCAGCGAGAGTTAAAGTTGTATTGTTTTTGTGTGCTTTTTCTGAGCCCCGGGGTTTGCTTTTTTTGTTGATTTAATGGAGATGTAAATCCTAACGGTTGCCCTTTTTTCCCAGAAACATAAATTGGTGAAAAATAAATTGGATTCAAAATGGAAAAATCAACAAAACCCTTTTTATAGAAAGTGTGCCTGTAGTCTTGTTCTTATTTAAATGCACCTTGTGGGAACGTCAGTGCATCGGCATTTATTTTAAACAAAGCTTGCTGGGTGATGTATTGGTCCTGTACCGGGAAGTAAAAGTATGGTTAGCAGAACCTTTGTCAGCATTACTTGACCCCCCTCATGTATCTCCTGCCTGTCTCACTGAGTGCCACTGTCCCTGGTGATAAATAGACACTCCATTCCTAATCACTGCCATCGTATTGCCATTACTGAACGGGCCACTCGTTTCAGGGTTGGCAAGACAGCTCAGCTGGCCTGCCAGAGGCGTCAGTGCTTTGTCTCAAGAAGTGTCACCAGTGTGCTGACTTCAGGGATGGAGCCAGTACCTTGGTTGTAAAGCAGTCCTGCTGTTATCACCTGATTTATAAAGCTCCATAACGCATAACAAGGACAATGTGCGTCTAAGGAATAGTTTGACATTTTGGGTGGGAAATATGGGTATTCTCATATGCCAAGAGTTACAGGAGAAGATTGATACCACTGTCATGTCTGTACAACAAACATGCAGCTGGAGCCAGCAGGTGGTTAGCTTAGCTTCACATAAAGACAGGAATGAGGGGGAAACGGATAGCCAGGCTCTGTGCCAAGATAACAAAATCCACCTAACAGCACCTCTGAAGCGCACTAATTTAATATTTAATGTCACAATAAACAAGTGTTAATGCGATTGACTTATGCTAAGCTAACACGTTAGCATAACAGCTTTAAATTGACCAAACAGATACGAGAGACATTGATCCTCTCATCTAACTCCCAGCAAGATAGCGAATACATTTTCTCACACACACACACACACACACACACACACACACACACACACACACACACACACACACACACACACACACACACACACACACACACACACACGTGCGCGCGCCAGTGACTCCCCATCCCTATGCTATTCTTCAGAGTGCAGCTAATTGCCCTCTCTGGCACCCAATTACAATTTCCTTATCATCCACACTTGAGATAGCAATTGCCTTCTCAATGGGTCTCCAAGAGCTCCAGACAGCTTCAACCTTGAGCTCCCGTAAGAGGTAATAATTATGGTGATATATTTAAACACATTCAGTGTTACCTCTTGTTTCATATTTCATGTAGAAAATAAATAGGCCAAATATATTTAATGTTGGCAAACAGAAATGGAAATTTATCACAGTACCTCTCCAAGTAAGGTTCCATAGCATGACAATATTGGATATTTCTGCAAAGTTTCCCAAAGTGCAATAAACTATTTTATATTTGAGGTAAATGAAGGGCTCACAGGTATCTTGAGTTTTTTTGATACAGTAGTTGAAAGACAGAATTGCTAAACATATAACAGTTCCCCACATGTAAAAGCAATATAGGCCACCAGGAACAAAACAAGGTTGGTTACAATTAACTGTACTCTTGTATCTGCCATGATATATTTAGCATAACGTCAAGCTTTCATCCAAATGCAGTGCAGATTTGAACCGGCTTCCCAGGGAATCAGTGAAAAATGTGAATATTGACATTTGGGCTCATCAAGATAATTCTCCAGTCAGGTGCCATTAAATCATTACGGAAGGAGAAGTAACGAGATGACTTGAAAGAGTAGCGTCAAACCTCAAACTAACACAACTGTTTGGGAATCAGGATGGAACACCAACTTTCTCACCTCAGTCAAGCGTAAAAACTTAATTGCAATAGTTTGACTTTTTCAAATTTCGACTAAAGGTTTTTTATTCCACAAATCGGAAATACGTATAAAACAGATGGCTGGAAATGCACTAATACTCACCAATTTACTGCTTTGAGTTTCTCTTTTAGGTCAGTCATTATCTCTTCTACTTGCCGTTTCTTTCAATCGTTGTCAAGATATCCTCAGTAAAGCACTTCAAACTCTTCTCCAGAGAGTACATAAATAAATAAAAATGATTTGAGCATTCAAGATTTAAGTCATCTGAAAATACTTTATCTGTAATAATGTTTACAATATTAATAATTAGAGTTTTGGAGTTTTGGGAAAACAAAACACCGGGAATGCGATGTACAGAGAGAAGAAGAGGATCATGGGAGATGTTGGCAATTGATGCTGTTTCTGAATTTGCACTTCTTTAGTGGCTTGTTATCATTGTATTATATTGTCACAGACTTATGAATACACCACAATTTCCTTATGAGGGATAATGAGGTTAATCAATTATTCAATCAGCAGAGTTTTTTTTTGTTTTTGTCACATCTCCTACCAACTACCTCTGCTGTTGTCGTGGGGATTCACAGAATAATTGCCTTTCTATAAAAAAAGGGATACATATTTTGTTTTGAAGATTGTAGAATAAGAGACTTCTTTAAAGATGTGTAACTTTAGTCAGTAGAGTTATTTGATGGGCTGTTTTTTTTTGTTTCTTCCCAAATGTAAAACACATTAGCTCAGTTAGAGGAAAAGTCTGGTGATGTTCTTCATTTCTCTTATTGTTCACACACACACACACACACACACACACACACACACACACACACACACACACACACACACACACACACACACACACACACACACAATCAAGTTGCTATAAATACTTCTTAAAAAGGCACCAAACGTGTGACTTAAGTCCCAAACAAATTATCACAAAAAGTTTGGTGCAATTTGTTTGCCTTTAGCAGCTGAACATTATAGTTTTCAGTAAACACAACTGTAGGGCACTATCTATAATGTCCAGCTGTTCAACACTTTTTTTTTAATGTACTCATGAGTTTTGCCAACTGTATCCTTTAAGTACATAATGTGTGTTTGGTATTGTATGACTACTCAATACTAACACGTGTTATATACCAGTATCCTGTGTCCAGAAACAAAGTTGACTGATCAATTTGTTGCATTTATTGCCCAACGCCTGGTTCCACACCTGAGTAACCAGCCACCTCTCACTAGTCTGGTGTTGCTCTGTGAACAAAACATCTCCAATCAGCACCTTAGTTGGTAGAACTATGGTTGCTCATCTTTTTCAGACTTTTCCAGAGTAGCTGTTGAGCCTTCAGCTGGATTAGAAATAAAAGATCTTAAAAAGGTATTTCTTATGAGAAAGGTGTGTTTTTTTTCTTTCTTCTGTTCTCTCCGCAGGTGTAATCAAATGTGTAATCTATCACTTGGCACCTCTGGTTCTTTCAGAAATAAGTAGGAGAAATGTAATGCGTAATATTTAGTTCCTTCTCCTGTTCGCCTCCTCCGAACTGTTTGGTCACCAAATTGTTCTCTACATTCAACTGAATATTTTCAGTATAATATAATGTTAATTCTTTTTTTTTCTCGTTTTTTCTCTTAATACAATGTCAGTCACAGTGATACTGTGTAGGTTGTGTTGATTCTTTTTTTTTTTTTTGATTCACAGATATTTCACAGTTACAGTCTGTGATGGAGAATGCAGTATTTATATCCACATCTAGGCAGCCCAAGGGGTCTCAAAGGGCAGTTAATCTATCAGCTATCCCAGTTATTTAATACATTTACTATAAAAACTCACATCTAAGTAATTTTAACTGTTTTTGTGGACTACAATGTTATAACTTTCCCATAAACGCCACTGTGCCGCTTTACCGCTGACTGAAGCCTTTGCTGAAAATGACAGTTGACAATTTGATCTTTTTCTTGGTTCAACAGAACGGTGAGGCGTCCCTCTTTGAGGTGAACATCCGTTACGTTGGCGGCTTGCTGGCGGCGTACTACCTGACAGGAGAGGAGGTAAGATTAATAGATGTCTGTTATCCCTCTACTCTGGGGAGATCTGCGGCTTCCTTCATCCCCAACCAGCCCCACAGTTTGAATGATGAGCAGGCGTGCCTCTGGGTGCGACTGCATGTGTGCGCGTAGTATTGTATAATTTTTCTTTAGCCAGTTTCCAGCTGCCTTAATTTGTTTCCAGCTAGAATGAAAATTAAACAAAGTAACACAACATTGCTGAGCTAAATTATTTTCAGTACTCTGCTAGAGGCGGAGGGAAGCTCAAGATTACACTGTTGAGACAACTGAGAATATAAGATGCTCCGTGAATCAATTCACTTTTTCTTTCTGGGTTTATTTTTGGCGCGATTTGTCCCCAACTGCAACAACAAAGCATGTTGAAATACTCTACTGCTCCGATTCTGGTCTCAGAGAGGCTTCCTCAGCCTCCACAGCCATGTCTTATTGGTAGTTAAATCATCCAAGAAGTACATGTCTTTCTATGTTCAGGAGGAAATTGTTTAACTTTTTCCCCAAACTGTATACAGAATTGGGGAAAAACATTTTATAACTATTAGAAAATGTATGACAGTTAAGTAATTTAAGAGATTATAGCATGGGTTTTATCACCGTATTAAAATTAACAGGGTTGTTACCGGACCATTTTATTTTTTCAATGTGAGCATTCTCTGCCTTATTTTGTGGGTATATTTCTACATCTTAGTAAGTTACAAGAACAATACAAATAGATTTAAAAAAAATGCCCTTAATAATCAGCCCAAAGTATATACATTGCTTAAAATCTGCTGTCATTGCATTATTGTTGAATTACAATACTAACAAAGTAATAATACTCAGAGGGTCATTGTTTCAAATCCTTCGGAAGTGAATGAGAATCGCTCTTCTCTGTTTGAAGAACGTGTCCTTGAAGCCGCAGTGGCTACGATGAAGTGTAAAGGGCTGTGGTTACAATTGACAGCGACCAGGTGTGAAGCTTTAAAACTTTTATGAGCGTGAAGCTCGTCCTTGTCAGACGAGACGTATGAACGCCCTGGAAGCCTTGGCTGGATGAATAGAGTTTTAAAAATGGCCTGTGACAACCACACAGCACAAACGGTCCAGTTCATTATCAATGCATCGTGGAGGCCGACATGTCACTATAATGAGCATCCGCCTGTAGCAGCCTTCCGGAGCGTACACTCACCGTACACCGCAGTTGTAATGTTTTGAACGGCACTCGGTCGAAGAGGCTAAAATCTGGGCCGAAGCAGAATTAATGGAAAGAGGATCCAGTGACATATAAACACTCAAGTCGGTTTAATGGACATTGATTTGCAGGCCGAGCGAGTTGAGGGGAGAGCAGCACTACATTCTCCACCAATGCTGGATGAGTGAAATGTGAATACATTGCTGGAGCAGAATATATTGTTGAATCCATTTGTGTGCCATTAATGCCATGCAAAAAAGGTTCTTTTATTTTATTCACTGATCCATGGAAAGTGCTTTAGATGGCCAAGATAATGACATGTTCTAATAGGAGTGTGTTATCCATGAAGTTTGCTCTTGTCTCGCTGTCACACAAGGACATTGGTGCCAAATAGTCTCGGTGAAGAAAACGTGTTGAAAAGAAAGAGCAGCTACCTTTTAACACCTTTACATCTTTTAGCGAGGAATACATGATGCACTGCTGCCTTTTAGTTCTGGTCCAGTTTGTGGTCCTACCGAATTATTGCCAACAAATAAAAGAGTAATCATGAAGCCATGTGCACTGACGGGTAAAAGTCAGGAAATGAAATTCCTCAAGGTCGTTGTGTGTACATCATCACAAGGAGCTCACCAAGAAACAACTGATTATGAGCGTTGTTGGTTGTGACTGTAGTTGGATTTTGATGTCGTAAATAGTGACAAGCAGGTAGGAGGATGGAAGACAATTTTGCACCGTAATATTACAGGGATTATTGTGTAATTGCTACATTTCATTAAATATGTATTGGGAAACAGCTAAAATACACAGAGTAGGAAACAAGCTCATTACACCTCTATTTATACTCACTTTCTGATGAATTAGGGAATCACAGTGCAGGGATTCTCACATGCAAGTTGACATCGTTACCAAATTATTTTATATAATGTGAACATATAGTTGAATCTGATTGAGTTTACAAGAACCAAACCAAACAGGGAAATGCACCAAAGTGGGTTTGAACTGAATCAAACGGGTAAAAGCAACCTCAATAAATCATTCTCCCTCTCACCACACTGGAGACATTATTGTGGTTGTTATTAGAGTTTCCATCATCTCTGTTGCTCGCTAAGTTTGTCTCAGACAACTGCCGGCCTCGTCTTTGCGTTTGGACTTTCTTGCCGCTTACAGTACGCTGTGCTCTATCTTTCTTATGAGATGGAGCACAGCGTCTCAGTCTTCTGACGGATGTATCAATACCCTTTACCCCGGCAGGGTTATCCATCACAAGGCTCACTTGTGTGCTTTTTTTGAAGGGTCCCTGAGAGACAGATTTATAGCTACCTGATCCCCCCCCCCACACGCCCCCATTATGGGCTTTTCCTCGGAGTCTGCTGCTCCATCCGGATGATAAAACCGACAGATTGAAGGTCTGTCACTGCTGCAGAGACTTAAATCAACCAAGATACAGTGTGGAAGACTATTACGAGATTGCGCATCCAGTTTGACCAGAGGACATTGGGCAGCTGGTGCCGCTGTAAATGATTGCTGGGGAGCGAGCTGGTGCTGATTATGGCTCCTTGCGGGATGCTGTTTTTCCGGTGAAGTGCTTGGAGCAGAACTGGAGCAACACCTGACTATTAATAACCTCCTGTTGTTTTGACCGTGTGTGTGTGTACTATCTATATGTGTGTTTTCCTGGGGCCCCAGGAGGATCATGGTTAGTCTTTATGTCCCCAAGTTAAACGTCTTGTTCAATCGAGTCTGGCCGCCGCTTCTTTTGACGCTCTTTCATCTTTCACCGTCACACACTCCTGGCCCGGCCAAATGGCCCAAACAGAAGAGGCAATTACGGTACCGCAGGTGTTAGATGCGAGTGTCCTTCTGTGATGAGCCCACCTGTATGGCTATTTATTGATACCTGAGGGCTGCATTACCGATTTCTCTGTTAATTGTCTTTTGATTCATTGTTTAATTGTTAATCTTTGGCATGCAATTGGACCGTCCCAAAATGGGCAGTACTGAGCCACAGAGGATAAAAGGAAGTGCTAATAAGTGGAGGACGAAGGAGAGATGAAAGGAAAATTTGCCGATATTTTCAACCGGCTCCGTGCGCCCGGAGCTCCCCGCTCACCTGCCGGCAAAAGTCATCAGCGTGTGTATCGCCCACGCTGCTGTGACAAACAGGCAGTTGAAAACACAAAGTTTTTGCCCACTGATATCCAAACACACATCTCTCCCCATCTCCCTACACACACACACACACACACACACACACACACACACACACATCTCTCCATCTCCCTACACACACACACATCTCTCCCCATCTCCCAACACACACACACATCTCTTCTTGTTGCTCTGTTAGCCAACACGTCCACATACAGTAGAGTGAAGTTGTATGAACGGCGTGGCTATCCAGTTATCCTAAGCCCTAACCGTTTTACAGAACATTTACAGAGTTTTGATGTAAAAAATACTTGGATATTTGAAATACTAGTTTGGTATGGCTCTCCGTGTGCACATGTGTATTAGCATGAGTGTGTCTTTTCAGGTGCTTTTGCATATATTCGATTAGCCCCTCTCTTCACCTCCATAAAATAACACGCATGTTTGTACAGTATGTAAACTCAACCTCAATTTCTCAACTGCATGTCCTACGTGCAGTCCTCTGTGTGTGTTTAATTTGTAAGTGTCCATTTATATGCATAAAGACGTGTGTGGTGGTGAGACCTTCTTGTGTCATCCCCATCCCTTAGCGAGAACAGAGAACAGTGGAGTGAGAAAAGAAAAGGGGGTGAATTCAATCGGCCTTGTGTGAAAATTGCCCGTGGGCTGAGCTGAAGCAGCAGGGAAAGAGGGAGGCAGCAGCCGGCAGAGGAGAAGAAAGACGCGTGTTCATATGCTCATCAGCGAGAGGAAAGAAGAGATGAAGAGAGACAGAGGTGGGGGGGGGGGGGGGGGGGGGGGGGATCAGGAGAGGTGAGGAAGAGAAGACGTGTGTTCATATGCTCATCAGCAAATGTGAGAGTGCATGAGGAAGTGATACAGAGAGGCAGGAGGAGAAGGAAGGAATAGAGAGTATGGAAGATAGGAAGGAGTGGAAGATGTCATAAAGTAGTATTCCTCGGTGGGTGGAGGGACAAAGGGTTCAAAGAAAACTAATTTATGTCATACTGCTATTCACTCATAGCAGTATGACAATCCAGGGCAATTTTTTTGGGAGGTACAGACGTTGAAAGTTTTATAGCACAGAAAGAAAAAATTCCCTGTTGGACTTTTCTGTCAAATTAAAACATATAATTATTTAGAATAAACTGCATTACCATTAGAATAACATTTGATTTCCACTGTAAAAGACACAACATGATTCCCAATAAAAGGCATGGTTCGTATTTTTAACGTGATAATACTGTTTGATTTTTCCTCCATTTTTATGACAATGCTTCTCTTAGCTGTTTAGATGCATGGGGGGAATTAATGGAAGTGTTCAGTATTGAAGTAGTAGAGGAGGCAGTTATTCATATATTGCCAGACGTATGAAGTATGGAAATCAGACAAACTTGGCCACAAAGTACTGTTGCATGAATATTGTTGCACTGTTAAACTACGCAACAGTTTTAGGGCGAAGAGACATGTACGTGCTGGTGTACCTGACGCTGCACCACCTCCCCAATCCATTCTGCTTAATCTTTATAAAGAAATACATTTTTGTCAAACGCCGCAGTTTTCTGTTGTACAAATATGTCATCTACAGTACCAGCATGCATGGCATTGAAATAGATATTTAGCCAACAACTTGAATAATACGGGGCAGCTGTGGCTCAGCAGGTAGAGCGGAACGTCCATTAATCACAAGATTGATGGTTATATCCCCGGCTCCTCGTGTCAAAGTGTCCTTGAGCGAGACTCTAAACCTTGACTTGCTATGGAAGAGGAGGGGAAAACAGAAAATACTGGAGAGGGGAAACTCTGAATTTATAACATACTTTGTCAAAAGATGGTGATTGGTCTTTTAAGAGTTCCCGGGTACTGACTGCTGATTGTTTGGCCAGTGACAATCCATCAGTCAGGAACATTTTTATTTTATTTTTATTTACTCTAGTTTGCACCTGCAGTTCACCTGTTGTTTAGAGAAGTAGGAACAGGCAGCAGGTGATGCTAGACAGCTGTCAGACCCTCTGTATATAACAGACATGTGGGTGCACATGCATATGTTTTATTTACACATATAAACAGCCTGAAATTGACTCCAACTCAGGACATATACAGAATATGAAGCAAGAGTTGGTCTGTTGTTGGGTTATTTACTGTGGGATAACAGTCATTCAGTGCGTAAATAGACTTCATTAACCCGTTAAAGCAAACAGCCAAGTGATAGTTTTAGGAATATGTTAAAAAAAAATACAACTCATTTTTTTGGTAAGGGCCCTTATACTCCCCTTGTAATTGGTCCTCTCCCATGTGTGACAGATAGTTTCTACCCATGAAAGATGCAGAGAAAAGTAAAGACAGACAGATGGGGAGGAGAGTCATGAGAAGCGAGTGGAGAGGCGGAGAGGGAAAGCATGCAAAGACAAAGAAAGGAGAAGAAAGATGAGGAGAAGGAGGAGGAGGAGGAGAGTGGTAACACAAATGAGAAGGAAAGGAGAAAGACATACTGTAAATAGAGAGGAGTATATTTCTTATGTATCATTGGTAGCAGCCACATTATGGACCTCATTTTACCCGGTTGTCACGCCAACAAAGAAAGGTCAAAGCCCTCATTCTAAAAATATACTTCACACCGCTATGCAAATCAAGGCATATGTTTTCTGAGAATTAAAATTCTGTTCTGGTTCTCCTTGGGAGGAAATAAACACTTTTCTCATCTTGTCACCTGCTTCTATTTTGGGTCGATTACCATTTTGATCTGTTTCCGGGATGAGGGACAAACTGAATGTTGGAAGAAAAAGGGCACGAGTCGAACCTTTTCTACGAATGAGCACTAGAGCTGCAACGTACTGTGACATTCCAGGTTTGTTTGTTATTATCTACTTAAGTGCATAAACTTTCATCTTTGTTTATGTCCCGGTGGCATCATATAAATACCATCATTGTCAAATGTTTCTTTGTGAGGGAATGTGGTGTGTGAGGGGTATAGTGTTTTGCTCTAGTCAATGTTGTTTTTCTGTTTAATTTGGGTGACCCATTTCTGTCTCCAAATATGGTTTTATTTTGGGTCATAACACAGGAGAGCGCTCACACACAGACAATATGAACATCACACATATCACATTGAGAAAAATGCAGTAAATTGTAAACTCCCATCAGAGACGACAGTTTCTTTCTCTGTTTCTACTTTGACGTTTTTTTTCTCTGTCACAGCACCATTAAGTGTCGAGGCAGATTCAGTTGTCATGTTGGTTTACAGTGTGTGCAGCTTGTTTTAACGGGGGAACACAGCTTGTCCTGAGACTGAAGGATCTAACCTTTACTCTCCTGCTTAAAACGACGTGCAGAACAAGTTGATATGCACAATGCAGGGAATGTCGATCAGCTTGTCTCAATCTCAAACTGATATGCAGGAATAGTCATTCCGGCAGCGCCTCCAGAAAAATATCCAAGTCCACTGACCTTTTTTGAAGCGATACGGCTGAATTCCAAATGTTTTATATATAGATTAGTTTTTTTAAATCTTTTTAGAATTTTGAAGTTTATATTATGATAAACGCAACATGTTTACATTTTTTTGTTCTGAAATTGATATATTGAAATTGCAAATATATATTCAACCCTCTGGCCTGTATTTTCATTATGGTGTATGGCGTGGCCAAAATTGCATTTTTGTTTTTGGGGACGCCCAAGCTTTTCTCTTTTTTCTTTCTTTTTTTTTTTTCTCAGTGCAGACACTGACCCACAGGTGGTCATCTTTCAAAATGTTCAAAACATTATACAAATCAAATGATATGTAACATGAAACAGAAACATCACTGGATAGTGGACTATGTCTGAGCTATTACATTTCACTTAGTATCAAAACAACATCAAACTTCTCCTTTTAAGTTTAATTCATGGTAGACGATGGCGAATTCTGCACCTCGGGCTCAGGGGCATCAGAGTGCTGTGACACAAAGTGCTTTTAAAGGAAAATGTAATTTGCTTAGTCATGACTGATACCAGGCCCCGCCACACCTTCTGGTTATGTTCCATCCTAATTTGACCTCATTTCCAACTGCGCTGAAGTTGCACCATTCGCCCCTGGCCTCCATATTAACCAAATGTCAGCTGCCAGGCCGTATTATGCACCTGCGCCATGCAACACTGACTGTGTGTTTTGTACTGTGTCCCACTGATTCACAAACATAATGTGATCTGAATAAATTATTTGCAGAAGCATGGGTGCAATTACATCTTTTTCATCTATTGTTATCAGCTTGGTGGGACTGGACTTTTGTATTATTGCCTCTTCTTACTTGCAAGTTTCTTGCTCAGCCAAGTTTAAAAAGGCTGCTCTGCAGCACGTCCACAATAGTGTTTCAGTTCTAGACCTGCTCTGGTATCTCTTGGACTTCCTCTTTCAACTAATCATTGTTCAAAATCATTCAAAGTAATTGATACAGTTCAGCATTCATACTGAAGTATGATTATGCTTAACTTCCCCTGTGTTTGAGCTTAAGTAGCCAATGAAAGCCCTCTGTGTCTATCCGCTTCAACTCATCTTTCTCCCATCACCCACTGCAGCAGACAGCAACAGAGAAATTATATCATCCCTGCTGTGACCGTGTGTCCCAGTGGAGATAAATGAATGCCAGGTGATTTTATTCTTTTTCCACGGTACAGTCGGTTACTGTATATGGGAAGCCAATTTAATCAATCTGAGCCTCAGTGGTCCAGCGGGTGTTGATATTCATCAGTGGGCAAGGAGAGGATCGCTTTAAAGACGGGACTGCTCTCCTGCCAGTTGAAGGGTACTGTGCCTTTTCCAGCTCCCCATCCCCCATCGCACTGGGCTGCCTCTTACATAAGCCGCGCTGAGAGGCAAAGAAAAGTGGAAAAATATAGTCTGGTTGAAATCGGAGATACAGGATAAATTGTACCAACATTGGTGATCTCCTGACGCTTCCTTTAGCGTCACCATCAGGTCAAAATTTGAAGGTGTCCAATCCTGCAAAACTCATCACGTTCCCATCAGTTTGTACTGGTTTTATCTTGCTTCAGAGCTGCGTGCAACTGATCTTTACCAGCTAAAAGACTTCCGAGTAACAGGGTACAATATGCAATCCAGCCATTGATGTACTATAAGTTGAATAATTATGGTTTTATAACCTTCACATCAGCACTTCACATTCTTTCTAAATTGGCATTTCCTTCTAATTGCAATGGCAAACTCACTCGTGTTTCTTTTAATACCACGAGGCTTGCCTTCTGCAAGTGTTAGCTAATTAAGGAATGTTTTGCTTTGCAACATGAAAACAGGAATCCATTTACACAAAGCCTGGTAGTTCATACTGTATTACAATAGCTTTAACAGTGGATTCAGGGTGGGGGGGGAATCCACTGTTACTGTAGAATAAATTACTACAGTAAATAAATTACTACAGTAAATCTAAATGAGCCTGAACTCGCTCCTGCGTGCTTCTATCGCCTCCATGTACGTGTGGTCTGCCGCCTGTGTGAGAGCAGCGGCTGCCTTTGCGCTTTATCTGTTTGTTGTCCTTCTGAGCTGAAAAGTGGTCTTGGAAGAAATTTAATTTCCTTAGATCTAACTGGATCATCATAATCGCAGGGTAACCTGCCGCTGTAGTCCCAACCGCAGGCTTAGCCGTGAAAGGAAAGCTCCCCATCCCAAACCTTCATTCTGCTCTGTGTACAAACACCTAATCCCATTTGTGCAGAGTTAGAATAACTGTGCGCCACTCCACTCTTACACCTTTCGCTTGCATTATGGAATTAAGAGGCACTGGATAAGAACAACATATCATAACCAGCAAGCTCACACATTTTGCATTATAGCTTGTTCAAATGTTGTACTTTATGCACCAGAGCGTCCCGCTTATTTAATACTATCTTGTACAGTCGTGTAATAATAACTCACTCACTGAATGAACCTGTCACTCAAAAATAAGACCGCAGCTTGTTTGCAACCACGCCGGGCCTCGTAGGATACGTTTCTGTGAATGCTTGAATTATTACATGATTAAGAAGAACAGGAATAGTGTTTTTTATGCTGCAAGAAATACACAAGACCTTTACTCTTCTGCATATTGATGCTTCTCTGCTTTCTCTCAATCAGTCCATTAGTTTTCTCCTTGTATAAACCCTTCTATTTGTCTTTTATATTCTAGCGGTACATAACATTCTTGCTGGAGTAATTGGACTCAGCCTGGAGGAGCTTTGGCACAGGTCCAAATGAGTCCAAACCTCAATAGAAGCCCTGCTGAGAAACTGATGAAATTTGTGTGCTTTTTTTTTTTCCTTTCCACAAGTCACGCCAGTCAGTAAAGACCAGGCCAAACAAATCAAATCCAGGGGATCATTAGGCTGTTCTTAATGATGTCAGCCTGGTGGCATCCAGGCCTTTTCATTCAGACTTTGCATAGCTCACAGTCCCAAGGTTGTATTTATAAGCTTCACTGCTCCTCTCTGTCCATCTGCAATTAAAGGAGAGAAAGAGCCTTTTCGTGCCTCGAAGGCACTGAAGACATTTGAGCAGAATCCAAGACTTCAATATCTGCTTTTGATTGACAGCCTAGAAAGTGTTATTCTTTCACCTGAGGTAAGTATTGCTTTTAGATGGTTTTCCAACCTCAAAGACAGAATAATTTGATTTAGTAAAAGCAGCCCCATTATTGCCTCAGTACACTTTACAGCATTATTTAAGGGGTCAACGAGCTGGCTTTTGACTGTGAGAGTATCGATTGCGGTGACTTTGGCTGCAATCAATGCCTTCCTGGAAATGGAGAGTCTGTGTGTGGTGGGACTGGTGGCTGATTTGTTGCTGGAGAGGTTGAAAGACTTGGTGACGCATACAGATCATGCACTTTACGGTAAAATAACTTAGTGATGCATGCAGATCAGGTAGTTTACACATTTATAGTCCAATAAATAAAGAAAAACAAAAGAACCATTCTTGTTAGCAGTCAGAGTTTATGAAGCAACGGCTGACTTGAAGGCTGCAGCCTCTGAATGTGTTCAACCCTACACTGCTTGTCTCCTTTCATTTGTATTAGAGATATTGCGGAACCATTTCCCCCTCCCCATACCAATTCTGATACTTGAGCGATTCCAGTGTGTAAAAACAAAAATATAGTTTATAGCAGCATGTGTACTACTAACCCGGTATTAATGTGGCATTGATGCTATCGTTATTGTATGGTCTGGCTCAGGTAAACCCTTTGTAAAGCATGAACAAACTGAATGAATACCATATAACTTGGTTATGTAAATTGCTGAAATTTTTCCCGCTCTGGCTTACGTTACACTCCCCGCTTGCACCTTGGCGATCAGTACAAGTCTCAAGTAAATAAGCTGATGCATAATATTTTGACTTGATTTAGGCTGTGGAGGCATTTCAGACTTTGATATTGGTATCGGAACAACTTATGCTTGTATTGTATTTTCCAACCTGTCTGTTAATTATTTTTTTAATTCAGAGTGAGTTGATGAGTGTAGAAGCCAAAATAATATCAAGTGTGAAATTAGGACAGCAAACAGTGTATTGAAGTTTGGCCAGGAGTCTTTCCTATTGTTTAGTCGAAGCTGAAATGAAATCGAGAAACATGGCAATTTGAAATGATTGCACTTGTTGTGCAAGCCTAAACAAACACCATAGCTCATGCTGCCGAGAGGGTAGTTTGAATTCAGACAATGTTGGCCATAACAGCTTTTTATTCAAAACAAGACCCCGTGGAATTGGTTTGGGTGGCGGCCTCTAAACATGAGCTAGAAAGATAAATGTGTGTGCAAGTGTGAGTTTGCAGGTCTTTGTCTTTGTGTGTGCGTGTGTGTGCGCATGTATTGTTTATCTCCAAAACAATAACTCTTCAACAAATATGAAGGGAGCAGCACATTGAATATGATGTTCCACACCCCAAAAAACATCGACACAGTGCCACAAAGGAGAGGCTGAACAGGAGAGAGGACAGACGCAGCCTCGCAACAAACAAGCTGGTGCTGAACAGCGAACATTGTTGACAGCCAAGTTGATTTTCGGTCAAGAGGAAGACTTGAGCTGCAATATTGCCACAGATGCAGCATGTCAACAATATGAAAAATCGTCCAATTTTGCCTAGAAGACTAAGTCTGTCTTATTGAATTCCATTTGGGCTGAATAATGTCTCCGTGCCGTCCTCAGTGCAGTGATACGGCACAAACTGCCGCGGCTTTTCAATTCCAGATGTAATTGAGTGTGTGTTTTTCATGAAGCTGCAGTGGCCATTAATTAAGCACATAAAAAGCAGCACATTAATTGTGGGACAGGTTAGAAAGCCTACTTGCAGTAATCAATTAGATAATAAACAATGAATGAAATCTCCTCATTCGCAGCCTGGGGAAATTCAATTATTTATCATACTCACTTGTTCCCTGGAGGAACCTCCACGTCTGTGTAACAGCTCAGGTAAATGATTGGCTTAACATCTTTACCACAGACGACTGCAGGATCGTGTGTGGAGCAGCGAGCCGCCGGCCGCAATGCACACACGAACACATACGCGGGTACATATAGAGAAACGCCCATGCACACACACGCAAACATTAAAACATTATCCTGATCCCAGGCGGAGGCGGTAATTGATCTGTTTCTTCATATTTAGTTTAACACAACTAGCTAATGGGCCGGGCCTCTTAGCAGTCAAGCAAGTAGCGATTTGGAAGCACTCCCCTCGGATCTGATGATTGGGGAGGATGAACGGCTGTCAGGGTCGGGCCGACTGCTCCTCGCTCTTCCTCACCAACAAATAGCCCCTTCCCCGGCTTCAATGTGTCATTACGGCTGCAGTGCATGTCCTTTTGCTCGCTGTGCGAGTAATGGAGCCCGGTCTCGCTGCTGGAGAGATGTCCTTCAGCCGTCAATCAAAAGGACGTGTCCAGACACGCTTCCTGATGCAATGATGATATACTGTCTAGTGTAAAAAATTAGTTTGTTCCAAAGTTGCGGTCATGACTTGCAACATTAAGTTGTCTTTGCTCAAAGTCTATTTTCTCCCCCTTAGTTCTCTCCCTTTCTATCTCATTTCTGCCCAGTTTCTCTTCTCAGCTTTATCTTCTTCTTCTTGGTTGTAGCATCGCTCCATGTCCCTGCCAGCTGAATGCATGGCTTCTCTCTCCCCCCCTTTTGTGTTCTCCTGTAGTGGTGTAACTCTAAGCTGCACACAACGTGAGGTCGCCCTGGGATAAAGGAGTCGGCTCACAAACTCCACCTGAGGTATTTACGCTTCACTGTGCGTCTGAGGAAAAGGGGGACGCAAACAGAGCGTTGCCCCCCGGACCTGTGGGAGAGTCTGTGTTCACACCTTCCTCTGGCAAGGGGAGTTAATACATCTTAGTGTTGGGTTGACAGAGTTCGCTCTCTCAATCTCTCACTGCTTTCTCCCCCTCTGCCATTGAAGATCACACACTGTACACAACTAATCAAAGCACACAGTCTGATGAGCGGAGCGGGACAAACGTGTGTCCTCGCTCCGTTATTTTGCTCCCCTTCAATCTTTACAATCAGCATTTCTTGAGTCTGAGTTCATGGTCCCTCGTGGCTGCATGAGGCAAAACCATTCACACAGAAACTCTCCGGGGCTTTTCAAAGAAAGCTTCCATCTCTACACTGCCGATAAATTATAATCCTGTTTCCTGTTTATGTAAATTAAATATTGTTCCTCTCCAACGCTCTCTTTATCTGCTTGTATGAATCTCATTGGTATTTTTCTGTCACCTCAGTTATCTGCTGCGGTGCCGCAGTCCACCGGGATGAATGGATGAGATCAGAGAATAGACTTTTCTACTGCGATTTGCCCGCGATTGATTGCTCTCATGCACTTGGCAGTTGGAGTTATGATTCCCACCACAAATTCATCTATTTGATTTGATTCTCTTGCTTTTAATACTCACGATCCCGTGGTGCGGTTTGTGTCTCGGTGAGGCCGAGCGTGGCCATCGTTTGACTGATGGCTCGCCGCCGCCACCGCTGCTGTGGACATGCAGCTCGCGTCGCACGGCTCATGAGCTGGCTGTGTTACCGCTCTACGGTCGCGGTTGTCACCGGGTGGTCTGATTGATGCCAGAGAACACATTTACTTATGGCAAGCACAGATCACACTGTAATGGCTGCAAAACCGCCCTGCCTAGGAAAAGCAAACGCTCAAGGAAAATCAATCCTGAGTGTTTTACAACTATAACCCAGCAACAGCCAGTGCCGGGGTTTGGAAAGCCATTCGCCCATCAGTCACAACTCACAGTCGAGGCTTACAGTCTGCCTGCCTAGTCATGCAGGAAATACAATATCTGTGTGTTCACGCTGTGCTTTATAATTCCAGGGAAGGGCTGTAGTGTACAATACATGTGTTCTTTCAAAGCAATTTGCAGCTTCACAAACACACTCGCACAAGCTGCAGCTCGTGGTCTTACACATGCTGCACACACAAGTGTGAATCAGAAAACAAAAACACTTGCACAGTGTTGTGAAATCAGTATAAAAAGCATATACATAGAAGCCATTCTGTCCCTGCAATTGTGAAGACCTAGTTTGTGTTCTCATACTGTACTGCATTGTATTTAGGTAGAGCTAAAACAATTGATTCATCATTTTCTATACCATTTAATTTGCAACTATTAAAGTATTTTCTTTCATGCAAAAATTTCAACGTTCATCCGTTTAAGTGACGATTTGCTACTTTTCTTTGGATTGTGTGATAATAAACTGAACGTGTTTGAGTTAAACGTTTCCTTGGGCTTTAGGAGACTGTGAAAGGCCCTTTTTCTGCTATTTCTCCACCAGTATATAGACCAATTACAACAATTCATCAAGAAAGTAATTTGCAGAATAATCAATAACAAAAAAATCTTTAGTTGCAGGCCTAGTTTGAGCTATGTGCTGTGTTTCTGCTGTTAGTCCGTATGAAAAGGGCGTGAGCAAAGTACAACATATTGCAAGCTAACACACCCAATCTCTCACTCATTCTCAACCAAAATCAAACAATGCAATCCTCACTTAGCTTTAATGTATTGCTGGGCTGGTGTTCATCCAGTCATTATTCATATTTTGCATTTTTTTTTTTATGAATCATTGTGCCTAAAAGGTTTCTTTGTAAATTCTCCTGCAACTGCGGCTGTTTGCATCCCGTCTTGATGCTCTCATACAAACATTAATCACACTCAGCCCTTTGACGTTGACAGTATTTAGTGCCTTCTCAAGTGTAAATTGCTTGTTGAATGTAAATACAGACCTCATTTGTCCTTTTCTTGTTTTCCTTTGCAGAATCCTTTTTTATTATTGGCTTTGCAGCTATCTTAATTTTCCCATGTGGGTCATTTGTTTGATCGTTTACCCCTGGGAAGCCTCACAGTACTACCTGCCTTTTTCCAACCAGGAGGTATAAACCTTTCACAAGAAGATTTTAACGGCAGAGCATCAGTCATTTACTGTCCGTGTTCAGACGTTTTGAAGCCAGACTTGGAAACCTTCCTCTTCATACTTTTAGGAAAAGTGCTGCCGTATGTGCATGACATTCATATTAGACGATATTCTGCTGCCTTCTGTCTGTCTAATGTACAGGTGAAGATGAATGCTGACTTTACAAAAAGGATTTTGTATTCACGGTCTCCGGTGGCTCGGGGATAGTGAACCCATCACTCTGAGTAGGTTAGAAATGGGATTATACTGCATTCTGACTGCCGGGGTGAAAGGGAGTTTGATATATTGGTTAATATGCATGCAGGCTTAAGTTAACAGTTGAGCCTGTTCCCAAGTGGAGAGGTGTGTGGATCAGGTATTAACTCTGCTGAAATCCCAGAACTGGTCTTTTCTGGAAAGTAGGACAACTTCCATTTCTGCAGGAAGGTATTTTATCACCAGATGACAGTATCCAGGTGGCAGACGTCACGCTTTGTGGGTACAAATGTGAAGCAAACGAATTGAACCTGAAAGTGAGGGCTCAGATTATGGCACCATGGATGTGCACGCTGACGTGACTCTATAGACTAAATACAAACTGGAAGAAATACACAAAGCCTTCACACAAACACACATAAACCCATAAAAAGACCCTACGTGTGGGAAGAAAGACAGAAGTGAAAAATATGTGCATTCATGCTTCAGTTTCAATTTAACAGCCGGGATATTGTTAAGAAACATGCTTATCCGTTCCATTTATTAATTCTTACAAGTTTGGGCGTATGACACGAGGCCTTGTACCTTGCTGGTTTTGCATGTGTCAATGCATAAATGAGGTGCTCATTATGTGCTTAAAAGTAGGGCCAATACTTCACAATGCAATTTGATTTCTGTGGAACAGAAACGGTAAAAAAGTGATCTTCTTTTATTCAGATGTTTTGTGTCCATCCACATTCAATTCTTATTTGGGGGAAATAATACAGAAAGTAAGAAAGAATTAATGAAACGTGCTTAAGATGTTTATTTCTTTAGATGTAGCCATATAAGAACTTTACTGTCATTAGTGGAAGTGACAGGAAGGTGTAGATGCTTCCCAAACGAAGCTATTAAGTGTTCATTTAGGCAGCATGACATTTGGGGGGGAAGACAAGTTTAAAATATTTCTCAAACAAAAAAGAGAATAATGCATGGAGAACATTAGCTTTACATTATGTCTGAACACGCATACGGTAACAGAAACTCAACAGCGCATTAATCATGTGTCAGACAGAAAGGATTGTTTACTTCCTGTTTAATACGGCCTGCCCTGAATGGGTAGCAATTATTGGGCTTTTGGCAGTGATGCATATGGTGAATAACTGCAGAATCATATAAATATGTGTGATGCTGTTTATTGCAACTCAAGCTGGCTGAAAATAAAGTTACTTTTTGCCTTCAACATATATTTTCTTCCCCCAGTGATGTGCAAAAATATTTTATATCAAAATCTATAGCAGAATAGGAATTGATCAAATCTTAAGCAATAACTCTTATCGGTCTCTTCCTCCTTGTTTCTTTTGTGGAGCAGCATCAGTCCAGGAGGCAGATTGTACATGGCTTTGGTTCCCAGCTGGTCTGGGTCTGATTAACACGGGGAGATGGGCCCTCATATCGCTCCATCAGGGGCTGCTGATCGGGGCCACTTTAATGTGGCGATGCAGTTGAACGATCTGGCAGAGGCTTCAACCGTCCTGCAGTCTTTCTGTCGCTCCTTTACAGAGCTAGAGCTAAGGATTATTTTCAATATAGATTTTTTTTCTTCAATTAATTCTCATTGAGCTTGATTTTGTAAAGTAGACACGAACAAGACAGCAACATCAAGAACAAAATCAATGAATGGATAAAACAATATAAAATAAGACTAAAATAAAAAAAATGTTTTAGATGAAATTAAGTCAACTCGGCACCGCAACACGTGTGTGATTATCTTAATGGTAATGTTAGGTCAAGACTAAAATTGTGATGGCCATTTAATAACATATTTTATTACATTTAATGAGATCCAAGTAATCGTTATTTAGGACAACACTTATATGAAGATAAAGTAAGATAAGAACTGAGACGACTAACAAAGGTTATTTACCCAAAATGTGCGATGAAGTCTTGAATTCTTCACATTTAAACTCCTTTTGCGCGGTATTCCACGTAAAGGATTTCTGTCCCATCTCTTCTGTAGGTTTGGGACAGACAGCATATACTGTGCTCTGAGATAGTGGCTATCATAATTAATCATTCCAATAATTAACTTTCTTCAGTCTATTATTCAACGAATGACCTACATACACAATCTTAACCCAGACACAACATTTGTATTCCTTTCCATCCCTCGTTCTCCATCTTTCTCTGCCTCTGACAGACCTTCTGACACACACACACACACACACACACACACACACACACACACACACACACACACACACACACACACACACACACGCTGATGAACACTGTGGTGCTTTCTGACATGAGCCCGCAATGTGAGCTGGCAGGTGTCAGTCAAATGTTCCCATTAAGATGGAAATGATGAATTCACTAAACAGGAAGTCGTGTTTGACGGGGTGGGAGCTGGATCTTCTCGTCAATTTCATTTTCCATCAGTAAGCGGCCGGCATCGTCCCACAGCGGACACCAGATTCATCTCTTAGTTTGAGATGTAGTACGGTGCAGGGAGAAGGATACATGTCTGTAGTTCATCTGCTTTGAAACCGTAATTGGACAATTTGTTTTTGCAGCTGCAGTAAAAACAATAATTGCGAGTGTAGCCATTGTGACAGTCTACATTTCCATAATTACTGCAATAAAAGCATGATTTCGGCCCCCAATTGTCGCTGCTATTCCCAAAACTACTGTACTTGTCTTAGACATTTTAATCACCTGGTGATCAAAGGGATACAAAAAGATGAAGTGAAAGTGAGTTCACAGTCGCTTGTCTTCCTCTCTGTGTTTCTCACTTGCTCTACCTGTATCCATGGCAACCCAAAGGCAGAACTTTAGACAAGATTAAGGGAAGTGGAAGATGAGATTCGGGGCATATATGTTTTTATGTCTTCACATTGCATAAAATAAGTTGGCAGCTGTTACTACCCATGATGCTCTGGGACACCTCTCTGCCAGCGGCCGCTTCACTTTCCTTTTTTTTGCATTGTGACATTTTTCAAAAAGCGTCCGACATCTCAAAGGAAAATGCATCCACTTCATCCCTCGTACCCTCCATTCGAGATCAGACTTTTCAAGCTTTTTGATGCCATGCTTTGTTTTGTTTTTATTCCCTTGAAATATGAAATGTGCCTGCTGCTTTAGAAGATGCGCGTGACCTTAGTTCACCATGACAGTTACAGTCAGCAGAATCTCAATGTGATTTGTACAAAATTGTCTAGAACAATAGTTCCCATCCCATTAAATGAGTAAAACCCATGTTCAGTTCCAGGAACCAGGACTTTTTTCTTTCTAATCTGTAGTTTTTTTCTTGTGAAACACTGGAAAGATTATCTTCCCATCCTCCGAGTCTGTATTTCCATAAGAGGTCTCAGGATTAAATGTGAGGTGTCGTGAGATTATCAATGGGAGTAGACAGCAGATCAAATATTTTTATGAAAATATTTTCAGTTTTTAAAGTTGACTTTCATAAAGTTGATATTTTATTCTTTTAATCTCCTCTCTGTATGTTCTCATGAATGGCAAGACTGAATAAATGATTCAAATGACCACACATTGTGTTAAACTGTGGTGGACTGTATGCCATTCATGACAATGGGTCGCAGGTAGACGGCTTCATTTCATGTAGTTAAATGTTGTTAAAAAGAGAAACTCTGGGCCTGACCAGTGGTTCCCAACCGTTTTGTCCTGCCACCCCTTAAACTGATGATATGGCCGCTATAAAGTTGTATTTCAATCAAATCACTGTTGATCACGATAAATTCATGAACTTTGGTTCATGTAGAGTAGGGCTGTAAATAATGATTATTTTCTTTATTGATTACTCTATTGATTACTCTAAATTATCATCATGCCATCATAATATCCCAGAACACAAGCTGATGTTGAAATTGTTGTTGGCCAACTAACAGTCCAGAATCAAATTAGGTTTACTTACGATGAAAACAAAGACAATCAATCCTCATTTGAGAAGTTGGAACTAACAATTTTTTTTTAATTTGAACTTGGAACATGACTCAGCTTTTTAAAATCCGACATCAAGATTGGTGCATCAATCAATTAATCAACTAATCATATAGTTAATATATATATATATATATATATATATATATATATATATATATATATATATATATATATATATATATATATCGAGAAACGTCAGAAAAAATAGGCCTAATTTTGTGTAACATTTGTATCCCTTCTGTTAATTTGTGTCCTCTCAGATTGATCTTTAGACCCCCTGTGGTGTCATCACGCCCAGTCTGTGAACCGTTCACACGGTGTCTGTTCAAATTAAAAGTAAAATGTATGAGCATCCCCTCAAACATGATCTTTCCATTACCCTGTAATTACACCCCAGGAGCCCACGGAAAACACCACCGCCGTTCTGCCCGGCTCCACCTGCTTCCTCCACATCATTTACTCAGTGAATCAAGAACATGTCAATCCTCCGCTATCAATTCCGCCACTGTTTCTGCTCCCCTTGAGCTCATTTGCCACCAATTCCTCTCCCATCATCCAAACTGTTTTTTTGTGGGCCAAGATTGGACCTATTTCTTCCAGCACGACATTTCATTACATCCAAGAAATGAACACATGGTGACCTCGGCTCAGCTCCAGGCGTCTATATCAGGTCAAGGCTTCCTCTCTCTCTTTCTGAGGACATTTTTTTATGTTTTTACAGCCAACTGACAGAGAGAGCTGTGGCTGCACAATCACCGCTCTCATAATGATATCAATCAGAGCCAATCAGGGCGCTTTCCTTTGAAGTTGCATGCTAATTTGGGCCTTAACGAACCCCATCTTAGAAGGATTTTGTCGCCAGCTCTGCGATTGCATTGATCAAGTTAACCTGCGTTGTAACTCAGTGGGGGAAACATGTCTTGATTTGCCTGTCAGACGCTCATGGGGAGAAAATGTCCTCGCAGCTTCAAAGTGGAGAAGCTGGCTGCAGCCGGCAAAGGCTAGCAGTGACTGGGCAGAGCGCCATCGTAGTGAGGCAGGGAAGTGCTTTCTTTTGGTGCCAAACAGTGTTTTGGCTCCGTCCATATCCTCACATTTTGCCCATGGAGCACGGACATGAAGTCTGGCACTCACCCGAGGTATTGCACAGAAGTTAAAAAAAATAAACTCTCTCTCATGCTCGTCCATTGCTTCTTAAACTTGTGACCCCTCTCCTCAGTATTTTTCTAGCTTTCTCTATTGTGTTAGAGGAAGTGTTCAGATAATTTTTCAAGGAAACGTAGCAGTTCCACAATATAAGAATACAACAACAAAAGTCGGAATTGTTTATCTACAGGTACTTGTACAAGGTGTGTCTATATGTGTTGTACTATTGTATGAATATCATTTGCGTCAACATAGAAGCATTTTGGTGTTTGAGGTTGAGCCAATTTGAATTACATTATAAACTGGAGAATATTTCATGTATTATAGCCATGCCACTGAATCTCCATGGCAACTGAGAAAATTCCATTCACTGATGAGGACTATAAAATGAGATTATAAATTTCAATATTAAATAGGCCTCGAATTAAGATTATTGTGTCAAACCAATTTGCTCATTAAAGTAATTTCACTAATTCATTGTCTACATGTTTAAGTATAAAACAAGGCAGGTTTATTATTTTGTTCTTGTTTTAAGAGAATACTGTAGAACTTTTACCTTTTTTAAATTAACAAATGTATTGATAAGAAGACAGTTATCTACAGTGTGTGCACACTACAGTATGTAAAGTCTTCATCCTCAAGAGAATATTTAGTAACTGTAGATGTCACACACTAAACCAAAACGTATTGTATAATGGAAATACCACAGTATAGTCCAAGTACCTCAAAACTACAGCGCAGTATTTTCGAAAATGTACTTAGTTACTTTTCACCTCCGGCTGAATTTAAAAGTGCTTTAATACTTATAGATTAGTAAATGTAACCTTGTCTTGTGGTAATAAAAAAAATTTAATGAACGGTTCACAACCACCTATTTAGAATATGAGGAAAAAAGTATGTGTCTGTAATATTCATTAGAGAGAGTGAGATAACTAAAAAGATGAGAAAAGGAGAAAAAAGCTTTTCTTTTTATATAATGAAGCTGTAATCGTAAAGCTGTGCACTCAGGTCCAGTTACTGTCAGACACTCAGGCCACTTTAATTGCCTTCCGCAGGTGAAAACAGGTTCTCCTCTCTCAAAACTACTGAATCCAAACGTCAAATGGCCGCTCCGTTGTTTTTATACTCTGACTTTTTACGTTTGGGCGAGCAGTTAAGCTGTTTCGGTGGCTGGCTGCTAATTGGGATGTTTGAGGCGATGGCAAATTAGTGGATCAGTGGTCTAAGAAGTCTCACTGAGAGGGAACAACAAAGAGAGAAAGAGAAGGCAAGTGACAAATGGAGCCACGGTGAGCCGGTTCGTAGCTGCCAAGCAGGTAGCTGCCCTCACAATGTGACACATCTGCCACCTCAAACTGGGTGCTCACAGGAGCTGCCAGCTACCATTCCTGCTTTTTCTTCTCTCACATACTCCTACAAAGACAGGTGAGCTCTTCGCACATGCCACCGCTGTTTGAAATAAGCCGTAGCAGTGCCAGGTGCTGCTGCAAAGAAAGAAAGAAAAGGAAAAGGAAATGTTCAGCCTCCTGTGTGGACATTGCTGTGGCAGGAGTGACAGCACACCTTCCCAGGAGACACCTTGGCTCTGCTATTGTCACTACTGTGGACACAGCAAGTCTCTACAGCCCTCTGAAATTAATACAAGCTGACCAGCAGCCTGCTCTCACAGCCTCGGTGGGGACGGCTGGCTTATTCCGGGCGACAGAACCTGTGACTTCTCCCAACAAAGCCTGGGCGTCCTAACCGGGACGTTAACGAACGCCACTCTGCATGAAGCGCTCTCCTGATTACTGCTGACTTTAGCTGGGATAAGCAAAAATAACTACACTGAGGTGACATTCGCAAGCGCAACTACTTGTCCTTTTCAAAGAATATAAGCACATCTATATCCATGAACGAACACTTCATTTATTCCCCTGACACTTTCTAGTGAAGCTTCACAAACAGTCACACTCTTCTGTGTCGGATTTGCTCTGTTGTAACTGAATGGCAAATAATTGGTAATGTAGCGCTGCGTTAAGCTGATTGTTTTCTACGCGTCAGTAAATAACATTTAAACAGGGCCGACCACTGATCGACATAACGGCACTCACTCAGATGTGACAAATCCAACCAAAACACACACACACACACACTTTGATGAGGGCTAAAGCCGGACCCATTTTGCAGCTCGGTGTTGTTCCACTGGCTCATAGATTGAGGACCTCCTGATGCGATCAACAGCTGTCTCTCAGCCGAGTGGCGAGCTGATGGCCGCCTGGTGTTGTTCGGCCTCAGTGTTACCCGTCAGGGTCAGCCCCCATCTCACACACCCTCTTTATGTGCACATTTCTTCCCCGAGCTAAGTAACAGTAATGCTGCTCACAGACGGTGGGCTGCCTGTGAACGGTGATGTTAGTCAGTTTTCTCTTCGGTTCACACTGATTTTTAAAACGTTTGTCACTGTGTGATCAGCCTGCTCACCTTCGGGAGGGAAAAGGCGTAGTTGTTTATTTCATCTGACCAGGCTGACAAATATTTTCTGCTCCATTGAGAATATTGATTTAGTGCATCACACTCAAATCTGACTCTGAGCAATTTGGTATTCTTGCATTCACTCTTGCACTTCCCACTGGCCGTCACTCTGATGAACAGTTAAACAGACTCTTCATCTGCACTATCTGCACTTTTTTTTTGTTTTACTACTGTCTTTAATGTCCTTTTTATATTTTTTATATTTATCTTGTATATTGTGTGTGAAAAAAAGTACGAAGAGCAAGTGAAACCGGAGTCAAATTCCATGTATGTGCAACTTTACATGGCCATTAAAGCTGATTCTGATTCTGATTCTGATCCCTTCTCCTTTTGCTTTTAAAACCTGATGCATACAACAAAGCTGTGTAGAATCACAACTAAAACTCGATTCATGATTCGTCTCATAATTAAGGCTGTGTTTACAGTCAAAACACATAAATATGACATCCACATTCTTTAAATTACATTTACAAAGCCTTTTAAACTCACAAATATAATCATTGTATTGTATTTGCTTGAAAAATCCAATATTGATTGGGCCATATGTCATTTCAAATGTACATTTCATTACCTCCACTTACTCCACCTCTGGTTGGACCAGCCGAATACAATAAAAGCAAAGAAGAAGTGCAATTGATTGTGCAACATCTGCAAGCTTCTCCAACATTATTAGAGCATTGATTCATGATTCTGTTGTTATTAAAGAGAGAAATACAATCAGTGATTTAGCAGACTTTGCAAAGTGCTTCACGAAAGAGAATGAAAAGAGCATGGACACAGAGAAATACAATTACACAATCTGGGCAATTGTCTCAGAAACCCAAATAACCAATCTTTTATTATTTAAATTCCATTTCTCAACTTTTCACTTCACCATATTATGTTACCTGCGGCAGTTTACTGTAAGTGTTGGAAAAACTTTTTTTTTTGTGAACCTTAGTTTACTATCATGCAAACATTTCTCTTTATATTTCCCTTTTCTATCCATCTTCACACTTCTTTCCCTCTTCATACTGGCGCTTGGTGAGCAGTAACATTTAATTAGCATCAAAAGGCAGAGGCCCATGCAATATCTATGAGCTGTGACATTTGTGGCAGGACAGAGATCCCTCAGATGACCCCGGGGCCTCGAACATCGAGGGGTCTGGGGAATATCAGACACCATTACTCACCATCTTTTAAGAATGTTCAGCCCAGCGTCTTCAGCCCAAAGATATCCCTGTTCTTGTGATAGGTCAAAACTCCAAGCACTCCTCTTACGGAGTAGAGTGTCAGAATGACTCATGTTTATTTATGTTGTTGGTCATGCCTGTAGCTGCAGAGCAATCTTTTCTTTCTTCTAGTTAGTGGCCTGACTGCATTTCTCTGGGTTTGTCCAATATGCGAATTGCGTTCCCCCCCCCCCTCTCGAGGAAAACCTTGACCGAACATTATTGGCTTGTTCCGGGAGAAGTGGCGAGGGACCAGTGACCACAGTATTACAGGTGCTAATCTCAGGTGGAAAAGCTACAAGCCAGATGCCCTCAAGCATGGCTCTGCTCTGGCATTGCCTCAGTGGGCACACATTCAATACTGCACCATTGTTACCGGGACTGTCACCCCTGCTATGTCCTGATATAGTCAAACTTGAATTGTTCAGGCACTACATGTCCAGACTTTTCAATTCTTCGGATTAAAATAATGTAGAAAGTATTCAGTGATGGAACAAAATTGGGAATTAAAGGAAAGCGGAGTGCAGAATGTGCAGCAGCAGTTTGATTATGAAATGTAAGACAGTTTAACATGTTGCTCATATAAGTGACCTCTTTTCTCTTTGGGCTTAGAATAGCGCCACAGTATGTATTTGTTTTTTCTCACTCGCAGTGCCTGAATCCTGCACCTGGGTCTTTTGGCAAGAGTGAAGCAAATCTGTTCAGCTTTCCTAACATTATTTTTGCCTTCACATTGATGAAGCATGTCCAACCCCAAACAGAAATCCTCTTTACTGCCGGAGCAGTGTGTCTGAACTCGAGTCTGGAATTGTGTTGATGTGTGCCAGTGCGGAGACAGAGGAGTGGCAGCAGGATGGATGCCACCCCCCGGTGAGAAAATGAGTGGAATCACAGCGTTTTCCACCGCGCTGACACCCAAGACAGATGGAGCTAGCGAAAACTGCAGCGCGGCTCCAGCCAAAACCATGGCAACAGCATGTACGCGGCAACAGGAAGCCTGCCAGGCCAATCGGAGAGGAGAATGCATTGCCATCTAAGTAGGTCCCCGAGGTAGACTCAGAGAGGATGATAGCCTCACGGATGGAGGTCGGTGCTGAGAGAATCAAGAGGATACACCGTAAAGCTTGTGGAGGATCGAGTGGAATATAATGCCATATGCCTCATATCTTCAGGGTATTTTTTTATATGGGCTGCAACTAGCATTTTAGATCACTGGCAAAATGGCATGTCATCACTAATGCGTCTGTGTAGTGCTGTTAAGCAGAAGCTGACAAAAGCCTGAAGGCATGTCTCTGGTTGATGGGTTTTTCCAGAGTTTACGTACACAGTGTTTTGTATTTCTCTACGGTAGCCTGCAGGGATTCGGCATTTTGCGCCTCAGAGCAGAAGATTGGCTGCACAACAGCAAGCTAACAACAGATATAAATGAATTGTCTCGCTCAAGGATACTTGAGTACGCTTGACCTCAGGCCTTGTAACAGAATGACAGTCTTGAGTTCCCTGCACTCAGTGAATCACCTTGTGACCAAGCGGCTTGTTGTCAAAATGTGATTTTTACAATAATTCATGTGTCTGAATTCACTAAAGAATTGTACAAGCAGGCTTGTAGTAGGTGGACACATTTTTCTCTGCTGTGGTAGAATACCCTCACAGCGCTATCACACCATCCACGTCAGATGTGAAAGCACGTGGTGTAATATGGGAGGCCAAGGTAAATGTCATAAAACATGTTCTCATTGCACAGCTAGGGGGGAAAGAAAACAAGGTCGCAAAGATTGAACATCAAAACTGCTCTTTTATTAATAGAATTTGTGTTTGGTGCCTGTTTTTCTATTAGTTTCCAGTTCAAAGTGCCTGAGATTGAAGCTGAATGTGACCCCTACATGCCCCCTTTTATTTTTACAGTTCTCAGATCAGTCCTTGTCTACCGCATTTTCTGACATTACTGTCGTGTCTGCAGGAGTGTAGGCAGAGCTTAATTTATGTGTAAAAAAAAACACCGTCGAACTACCGTCTCTGCATTTCCAGATGAGCTCTGCAGCAATGTGACACCTTTTGGTACGACTCACACTCTCGTATGAGAGACGGATCAAACATGGATTGACAAAAGTACAGTATAATTGTATATATTACCATCTCAAATAGTTTTTTTTTTACTGAGTTAATGCCTTTCCCATACCCCCATTTTTACATGTCATCTTTTACATGTCTATCATTTTAACAAGTGAGCTGCTGCCTTTGCTCTCAACCCTTTTGCAGAAATTATTAAATTGAGTTTTTGGAGTGTCTTACTCGTTTCAATTTTCTAGGAAAAGCAGGACAATTTGGTGGGTCTGAATGGCGGTTATCTACGCTACGCAGACTGTGCACTGTGTTAAGCTGAATTGCCTTTTCTTCACGGACTCTATGGAGGCTTGATGATTATGTAGGCGTTTTTAAGGAAGATAGATTACACTGAGTTTTTGTCATTTATGGCAGCAACTTTACTCAAAAGACACTGGAGTTAAACGACAGCATGTGCCGCATTGGCTGACACATCTCACTGCACTTCTGTAGCCTCCCGGGTGCACTCAGCTGTACCCATAGACGAAGACGTGGACGCAGTCTCCATGATGTCATAGAAGGTTCTGGAGAGCCGCTGTGAAGCTCAGTTCCAGTCATCGCCATCGTAACAATGACGACACAGCATAACTTCCAGCTAATCCGAAAAAAGGAGCACAGCACCCACCTGTCACTCAAACCAGCCACGCCCCTTAATGAAGCACAACTTGGTCGTATGCTTATTTCTGCTGGAAAGTTGTGCGTTTCAACGTGGAGGTCCATTGGGATTTGATAGAAAACATTGCATGGCTGTGCCTCTTCACCACCTTCCTCTTAGCCGCTGACAACACAAACACCTCCTGCAGAAGCCCCAATGAGGGATTCGTGCCATAAAACATTAGTCTCTGAAAGCATGTTATATGGCGTCCTAATCTACAGATGAAGAGGACACACACATTCTCAAGCAAACATCTCTCTCTCTCTCTCTCTCTGGCTTCCACACTCAGTCACTCCCCAACATGCGTGGCATCACAGTGGCCATATCCTCCACTGAGTCGAGTCTTTGATGAAGCAGGCGATGCTTTGAAGCCCAGCTCTGCCATCAGGAGCTTTTAAAGAAGCCCCATTTATCTCTCTCTCACGCTCTTTCACTCCGCAAACAACTTGCTTGTATCGCCAACTGAACCACAGATGCATGCAAGGCCACACAGATAACTCAAATCTGATCTTCCGCATTTTTGCCTTGCCTCCTCTCATCCCAGTCAAAGATTTAGACATAAACCACCCTCTCTCTCTCTCTCTCTCTCTCTCTGTCTCTGTCTCTCTCTTTCTCTTTGTCTCTCCCACTGTGGCTGTGACTTCTTTATCTTCTGCACTTTGCCCCCCCCCCCCCTCACCGTATTGTGTTCCTCCAATCTCATTGCCACTCTCGTACAATCTGCTGGCTCTATTCTCGCAGATCATGTTTATCTCTTTGGGATAATGAACAACAGGTATTTGCAATCATATTTATTGTCCAGCGTTGGTGTGGATTTTTTCGTACGGATGAATTCAGACATTTCTTTTCTGTACACTTATTTGTGGTAAAGAATGACAGCGCTTCCTTGTAATCTCTGCCACAATCAGCCTGAGAGTGATTATCACGGGCAGTCCATCTTTAGTCCAGAGCAAAATCGTACATCTTAATTTTTAGTCTGTGGTTGCTCCAGACTAAAATAACTCTCTAAATATTGGATAAATGTGATTTTAATCACCAGAGGATAAAACCTCCTGACTTTGGTGATCTTCTGCCTTTTCTCATGCACCACAAGTTCCAGTCATTTCATTCTGTAAAATATCTCAACATCTACTTGATGGATTTGCACACAATGTGCAGACTGTCACTGTTCCCAGAGGATGCATTGTAAAAAAAAATATCCTCTGACCATTCATGGAGTGAAATCCTTTGGTGACATTTCAACTTGCCTAATACACTTCATGACCTGCAACATGAATGTAGCTCCAACTCTAAAAGACAGAGAGGCAAATTGACTAACTTTTTTCCCATCTCAGACACACCAATGAGCTTTCCTCTTCCTCAAAATGCAAAGAAGATATCTCAAATTTATGTCACAAATTTAGAGTTTAGTGACCGCATGGCCTGCCCTCTAGCACCTCCCTAAGGACAAACTTGTAATCCACTACTTCTTTGTGCAGTTTCTGTCTTGAGGAGTATAATGAATAGTGGAGCATCTGGGTGAATCCAGCCAGGCTTCAAAGTGTGAGGTTTTGTTTATGATTGCAAGTTGCTGACAGAATATAAAAAAATGATGTGTGAAAACTTAAATCCATCACCCACACTGTCTCACACTGTCTCAGCTATTTGCATGTAACAGACAGTCTCAGGCAGTTTTTCTCTCATAGACTTTAACAAGATCTCTCAGATTTCCTGCAGTTGCTCTGGGAGTATTGTCTGCCAGTGCCCACACAAGGTACCTCTTAGTTCTTCTGTCTGGCTGAGTGGGCCACGAGGTGCCTGTTGTCCTCCTACGCCAGGCCTGGGAGACTCTGTCATGGCCCTAATGAGAACTGGACCTGACATCCTCTCCAACCAATGCTCCACTCTTCCTGTTCTTCGTCCCCAGTAATGATGGCAGAGAGGTTACGGCAGCAGGCATATTGTAAGTTGAATTATTAATGGGACACTAGGTCCGTCTGGTCTGTTGCTATACGGAGATGGTTGATCTTGTATGACATCCATCAATGCAAACAAGTATACGAGTGTAGTTATGTGACAGGAAATCTCTTTTATTTTTCCTGTGTGGGGCTTTGAGAGAGTGGGGCTCAGGGGGAGCTGATGATGTCCAGTGTGCCAACAGTATTATCTCTCAAGGTGTGTAGAATGACAATGGCTCACTGTGATTTGCTGTGACAGGCTGCTACACATGGCTCCACAAATCCAACACCATTTTATTTATTTAAACAGTGGAGCATGGGTAGGATTAACTCTTCCCTCTGGATCCTCCCCCCTCTCCTTCTTTCATGTCAGGCAGGCATGGTATTGCAATAAAATTGCACACAACAATCAGCTTTGGATTAAAAACAGCATCGCCCGATTCCCTACAGAAAAAAAGAAATGAAGCATACAGTGCCACTCAGTGGCTACCCTGTAATATGGAAAGATTATATCGTAGTTGAAACATTCCAATAATGGCCATTTATGTGTACGACAACCAATCAACTGCATGCATCTTCACAAGCATCCATAATCCTGTGTGGCAGGAAATGTTTTTTTTTCCTGGCATTTGCACACACACAGGGCAGATATAATGGTGTGTTTTCATTCTCAGTAATTAGGCTCTGGGTAAGATAGAGAGCTGGAGCACAAGGCACAGAGTATATGTTGACTGTAATTACATCATCGGATGGTAAGGAATAACAGCAACTGTGACTGCTGTATTATACAGTAGCAGCAGCCGGCAAACTGTGAAATGATTTGTATAAGCCCAGTTTAGTGGGTCAAAGGGAGGGGTAGAAAGAAAGTGGGTGGTCATGTGCTTGAGAGAAGAATGCTTGGGCTAATGAACATTGCTTAACAATATAGCTGTAATGTGGACTAATTTAGAGCTGCTCCCTTCCAGCGGGGGCTTGATTGAGCAGCCGCCACTTGTTTGTTTTTCAATTTGGGCTTTGGTGGATACTCCCATTTTACTGCTGCGTTTGTTTTCCGAGAAGTCCTCATGTCTAATTTATTGGATCTGCTTTAGCACGTTCGCCTACTCGCTCTCCGGCGATGCTATGCTGCATAAATTATGGAGAGTACTTTTCGTCTCCGACATCGGGCTGATGTGGGACTGCGTGCTGCAAGTTAGCAGACAGTGTTGAAGACATCTATGTCACTCTGCCAGCTTTGCTGATTGAGACTTTGAAACGTGTTGCAGGCACAAAATTATAGCTTAGTCGAATAAAATCGAATGAAATTCTGATCCGCCAAGAAATTAACGACATGGATGGAATAAAATGGCGGTTTTTAAAATGACCTCGTTATAGTAATGGAGGAGAACCTACTGTATAATAGAGAGTTTTTGCTGTCCTGACTTTGAATATTCAACTTGAATTTCACGCATCAGAGATTCTGCTCAATACAGCCGTCATCTGGAGCTGAATATTCCGGATGCAGGATAAAGCTTGCTCAAAGGCAACAATGTTGTTCACAGACTTGTTGTACCGTGGTCGAGTGGGTGCTGCGACCTGTGGACTTCTGCTTCACAGTCAGCTCGCACCAGCAGCTTGTGAAATGAAGAACGAAATCAATGTGCAAGAAAAGGTCTCCTCCTGTCAGTTTTGTCAGATCCGGCTGAAAGGGTATAAATATTGGGGAGGATGATTGAAGCTGAGACTTCTAATACCCCTTCCAATCTGTGGTGACTACACCCAGCGTTGAGATACCTGAAGTGTATCTGTTTCTTTTGAATATTCCCTTCGTTCCCCCGAAAGGCCCATGAAGATAACTGAAACAAATCCTAATAATGGTCGATGCCGCTGGTAAAGAAACTAACAAACCAGGTGCAGCCGCTGCTTATAAAGAATCAACTTTTTGTTCCAGTTGCTCTGAGAAAATGAGCATCCTATTATGGTCTCAGCAGAATTAAAAAGTAGACATATTCCAGCCAGCAGCAGCCGTTAAACCATGTTTTAGCATGAATGTGTGTGCTCGTGGGTGTGGGCAGAGTTTAAAACTTGAAACCTTGAAATAATATTCCTCAGAAATAACAATGCACAAAACAAACACCCACAGAGTGCAGACATGCTCCCGCAGGTGGAGAGTTTAAGTTCTGGTGAAGTTTGGTCAACATTTTCATTTGTTTTCAAATGGTGCCTCTTTTCATATGCGTTTGTGCACCATATCTCTCCTCATCTCTTACCTAAAGGGATAGTTTGGAAAAACAGGAAGCAGCAGCGACAGCAAAGCAATGTACTGCTGTGGACGGAGAGATTAAATTTAAGTGGACGCTATATTTTTTTAATTTCCCTTGCTTTATCTTGCCGCCTGACGGCCTTTTCTGAGAGAGGAATTGACCTTAAAGTGAAACTTATCAATGCTCTCTTCACAGCCAGCAGGCACCAATAACAAAAAAATTAAAGCTCTAATCCAGAAAGACTAGAGCTGCACCTGGGGACCTCTAGTGATTTGTAATAATTGTGGAAGGTCATCTGTGATCATGATCCCGCACAAATCTACAATGTCTGTAATGTGAAAAGTAAATATTCCACGTCATGTAATAAGTCATGTGATAATATTGCGGTGCGAATTGAAATCTCAGTGATTTAGGCTTGTATTACATTTTTGATATTCTTCGGGAGGTTTTTTCTATTCAAGTTTTTTTTTTTATCTCTCCGGGTTGAGAATTATGAAGGCTGCGTCGGCATAAATGAACGTTTTGACAGCATTTTGGATGCAAATTCAGCTCTCTACAGCGCATGGAGACCATTTGCACTGGAGCCAGAGGCCAGAGCAGTGGTATATGAACATTAATAGGCCTATGTAATATAATAATGTACAACATATTAAATATATATATCATGTAGTATAATATTGTTCATATAAACAGATGCGCTGAGCCTTCACATCATACAATGCATTTACAATGTCAGTAATTTTGAGTAAAATACAGACTTCACTTGATGTATTCAGTGCTAATGTGCCGCACAAAACACAGATGTAGGGTAATTTTTAAATTACATGAGGTCACCTGGTGATAGTCCCGTCCAAAGAGGGCTCATGTTTCACTTTTTGTATTTTGTTTAGTTCCCTATATGTTTTTTTTTATGTTGGTGAAATACATTTAGCTGCTGCTGAAACCAAAACTTGCGAGTTGACTTGTAAATCCGTGTTCGGTTTTACCCCTCACGAAAATGTAAACAGATTTTTGAATATGTGTCAACAAGATCCATTTTCACTACATCTAAATAAGCATTAAGTTAAATGGAAGATAATTTATCTGCAACTCTTTTGATTATTGATTAGTTATTTAAGTGATGTAAAAGTAAACTTTTTTTAGGATTGTTGGGTGGACAAGACATTTCAAAACGTCTCCTTTAGGAAGTTGTCTTTAATATCTTTTGCCTTTCCCAACAGGGTGATGGCACAAATATCAGCAACTTAAATAAAACCCTTTTCAGTCTTTTTCTGTGTCTCATCCACAGGTATTCGCTGTCGTCACAAGCTCTCTATGGGTCTATAAATGACACAACAGTAGGGCGCAAGTTCTTCCTCCTGTAGAATAGAAATCCTTTTTATTTGTCATAGTACATACATACATGAAATGTGTTCTCTGCATTTAACCCATCCTTGGTATCTTGGGGAGCAGTGGGCTGCCCTGAGCGGCGCCCGGGGAGCAATTTAGGGTTCAGTGTCTTGCTCAGGGACACTTCGACATGTGAGCTATGGGGGGACTGGGGACCGAGCCGGCTACCTTGTGGTTGCGGGACGACCACTCATCCCCCTGAGCTACAGCCGCCCTCCCTGAGCTACAGCCGCCCTGTGTGGACTGAGCTGTCAGACTCTGCTGCCTTTTTGCTGCTTTATAGACGGATCAAGCTGAAAAGACGATGAGAAAAGTACTGTGGACTTGCATGTTGTTTTGAGATAGTGATGGAGGCAGAAGAGGTTAGTTTGTTCATAAGCTGCCAAAATAGGAATTATTTATCTGTGGTCTAAAGAAAAACACCTATTTTCTCCGCCAGCGACATCAGAAGATTATCAAATGTCACCCGCTGAGATTTTAGATTTAGTCGTTATTTTTGGAGCAGTGACTTCAAATAAACTTGTTTTTGCAGAGGCAACTGGTTGCTGCACCGGTCTTGTAAAAAGACAGCATTATGCATGCACTCTTCACGTGCTTTGGTCTCAGAAATACAGGACATGATCAAGGAAACCACAAGCCGTCCTCAGAAGCTGAGATGGAATTTGTCTTTGCACTGGGGATATGTTTTCCATGACACTGCTGCTCATCGTCCATTTCTCAGCTTCAGCAGATCAGGTTTTCTGCTTTCTCTGTCTCCGGCATACATTTCAGCAACGTAAATAAAGAGGAGGTGATGACAGGTGCAAACGATAAGGCTTTGTATTTACCTTTAAATCCCAAATTTTTACATCGAATCAGTGCCACTGTGAATGACAGATTTGTGCAGCTGATGAAGCGCTCAGCTGGTTGCTAAAACACATCAGCAGCTAGTCGCACAGTTAGCTATTTTATTACCACATTATGTATTCTCCGTGTCCGTCACCTGTCCAATCAGACTCGATGTGAGGAAGAAAGGAAAAACTGGTCGAGCCAAGAATAAATAAGGAGTAGTCAAGCAAGATAAAGGAGGTAACGGTGTATATATTTATAATATTTATTTTTATTTTTACGAAAAGACCAAAAAAAAACACAATGCATCAATAAGTATTACTTAAGTATTGCGTTTGCAGCCAAAGCCTGATATATCTTAATCTTATTCTCTGCCACATACCTCTATTGTTGAGATATACATACTTCTGTTAATATTTGTCATCGTAAGGTGGTGGGTGTGAGTTTTAGATATTTGCGATATTACATTTTTTTCTGTCAAAAAGTAGTGTGATTCAAACAGGGTGGCAGCACACAGTCGCTTGTTAATTCTGGCAGAATCCAGAGCAGCCTTGGCCTAATGTGTGTGTTTGTGTTCCCTCTCAAGTCCCCTGGCTCTCTATTTTATCAAAAACAGCACTAATGACCCTCCGCCTGGTCCCATCTCTCCTCATCGGTCCTTTCTACCACCGCCGCTGCTCGAGCACACACACAAACACACACACTTTCAAAGCACACGTAGTTCAAAACAAGCCCACACATACAGACTTGCTGGATTTGCATCATTTCAAATTTCACTGCTGAAATGTACTTTAATTTGTGTAATCGTGCGCTTTTAAATGAAACGGCACACACACACACACACACACACACACACACACACACACACACACACACACACACACACACACACACACACACACACACACACACACACACACACACACATTATTTCTCTGAGATATAACACCCAAACACTCACGTCAAGAAGCAGGGGCAGCAGATTATATTGCACTCATTAATTCTTGTTTGCCTGTTTATGAATTACTTGATTAATTAGAGCAAAACCCCTTTGGCTGGCATCAGCTCTGTGATTTACTGTACGCAGCATACAAATTAAATTAAGGGCCGTGTTCATAAATCTGTCTTCACCGACACACCGATGCTCCCTTGTGCCACACTGAGAGCCTCCTCCGCGACGTGAGCTTTATTACTGAAGTGCTATTGGAATTGCACCCTGTGTGTTTGCACCACCTACCCATTCATCCAACAATACAAAGCTATCAACAACATTTGAGATTGGTTTTATCTATCATATATATATATTTATTTTTTTACTTTGCTTCTTCTGATAAGATGGCAGAATGGTGGAACTCGGCAAAGAACAACATTGATCCGATGTGACAGGCGACAGGTCGCTCGCTTCCCTTTCAACTGGAATTCGACTGTCGAGTGGCGGAAAGGAGGCTGGACACAAATGGTCTTTCCATCAGCTCTTAACCGCTGAAGACTCGTATCGAGCATGCAGGCATCTCTCCCATGGCAAACACCGTCAGAGGCTAGTGGAGAAACACTCTGAGAAACATTTCTAGGTCTGCCACTTCTGTTTACCAGTAAAACCTCTCAATCCTCGCCTCAGGGAACAAACAAACCCGAGAAAACGGCCCCTATGCGCTCTTCCATGTGGGGGGATTCAAATCCGTTATTCAGGGAGATGCATATACTGTGATAAAAACGGATATTTCTTCTGGCCAAAATTAACTGGTATTATTCGTGGTGGAAAATGCCATAATTGACATGGAACACGTAAAAGTACTGTTACTCTGCAATTCTTTCACACCTTGGCTTGGATTTATCAAACACCATGTAAACTATATTTACAACGTTTTCTTATGAATATACTCAAAAACACACAAGCACCAGCAGGCTGGTTGTTAAGTGTTGATTTTGGAAACAAAGTGTCTGCGGTGTTGTTACCTTCAGGATGTCTCAGCGTAAGTTTACAGACACGCCTCTCAACATTCCTCAGACGGGCATAAATACTGCTCTTGTGGTTATTTACGGTAGCTGGAAGGTGTGTGCCGTACACAGGTGCATGATAATGAAGGAACATGTCAACCAGTGCAAAGATGTGGCTCACTGATGAGTTAGTATGTTTTTGGACAACAATAGAGGTCTGTGGCACAGAATAGGATTCATATCAGGCTTTGGCTGCATAGGCAATACTTAATTAATACCTATTGATTAATTGTTCTTTTGTGTTTGGAGACAAATAGTGGACACATGTCCCACTCAAATAAATATAATGCACTATTTAGTACATGGAGTGATTTAAGAAATGGCATAACGACTATAGTGCTTTAAGGGAACAGTCTGGAAGATCTTGTTCAATGCGCTGCTTTATTTGTCAGGTAGGTATTCAACCTGTACAACAGAAAACATCTTTTGACAGCATCTGTGAGAATGTCTTTGAAAACTGCACTTTGGAAACCGCCGTTGTCAATTCAACATCCCGATGTCTTGTTCGTTCATTCATTCAATCATCCGATTTATTTACTTTGCAACTATTTTGCAACCCTTGGTCTTGACAGTGAGAGTATGTGATGCAGTGTTTTTGTAAAGCTGTGAAAATCCGACGGTGCTCTCTCTCGACTCCAATGACATGCGTGAGCGTTTCATGCAAAGGCTCATGGGTAGGTTTAAAGAGGACGCTGCTTGCTACTGGCTGTGAAATAGGGAAGTTAAAGCACAGGAGTGTGAGACTTCCGAATAGTCTACGTACGTTTGAAAGGTTTTTGAAATGTCTACAAATACTAGATGTGTGTTAACGTATGAAGTGTTGAGAAAAGGATATTTAGAAATGATTTTCCCAAATTGCAGCAAAGGACAGGTTACTATGAATAAATACACGGTAAATGTACACTACAGTAATACTTTGCTACTACAGACTGCTTGCACGGATTACAAATTATTATAATAATAATAATAACAATAATAATAATCAACATTTTATTTGGATAGTGCTTTAAAAGGTACTCAAAGGCACTTTACATGGTAAAAACATGTCAAGTGCAATAGTGAATGCCAGTGGTTTCTACCCATCTGATTGCAATTTGTTTTCTCTTCGTTCTCCACAATGTTTCTGCCGAGTCACTCCACACTGCTGCCTTTCTGGCTGCCCTTTGTCCTGACTCTGTTTTCCCTCCGTACAACATGTCTGTCTCTTCTCAATCACTTGCTCCGCTCTCTCTCTCGTCTCCAGGGCTTTCTAGTCTCTTGTATGAATCTCCCCCTTTCCTCTCGCCTCTGCTCTGCTACCTTTGTCTCCTCAGACGTCTCTTTCTTTGTCAGGGTTTCAATATCTTTCTCAACTGCCTTGAATTTCTTTCTTTTTCTTCTTCTTTCAAACATTGGTCCCACTGGCTAATGGAGAGTTGGTGACTGATAATGCAGCTCATAAGCTGATACATTAACTTTGCCTCAGGGAGTCTGGCCCAGTGGAGATGGAGATGGGGAGGAGGAGCGGTTTTAAATGGACTGTTGTAGATTGCATCGATGAGATTGCTTTTAATCCTTCTGCTGTTCTGTTGTAGGCCTTATGTTTCACATAATTAGCTTTGGACAGGAAATGTGTGCAGACCTGTGATTCCTAGCTTGTGACTGATTGTTTTAAACTTGGCTGAGAGTACAGATTTTCTCTTTGTAATATATATATATATATATGTGTGTGTGTGTGTGTGTGTGTGTGTGTGTGTGTGTGTGTGTGTGTGTGTGTGTGTGTGTGCCCATGTCAAATGTGTGTTGTTTGTATATTTACCAGGTTGCCTTCTGTTGTATTTTCTGTCCAGATGTACAAAAATAAAGTGTTGGAACTGGGAGAGAAGCTGCTGCCTGCCTTCAACACGCCAACAGGAATCCCCCGAGGAGTCATTAACCTGGGGAGGTGAGTCTCAGCACCAGCCTTCACCTCCAAAAGTCCACCATCCTGATGAAAGGCGATATCAAGTTATCACCCTGGCTGGCATTTATATATTTATATAAATGGCACATGCAGTTCATTCATCCTAGCAACCAGAGCCAGGGCTCGATTCAAGAAACGTGGAGTTTGGAGTGAGATATGTAAACAACTACGGAATAAGCCAATAGTGTATTCAAGCTTCCTCTGAATCCTCAGTGAAGTTACAAACCACAACACTGAACTTTAACTTTCATCTTATTTTGATGTATCAAAATAACCGGAAAAAGAAGAAATATTCTAAAAGAAGAAAGCAGATTTGTCTACTACTTATCTGTTGTTTCATAACAAATTCCACATGAATTTTCTGAAATTACACCACATTTTCTGTGCATAAATAAGAGATGAAATTAAGAAAAGAAAATTATGAAAAGAATATATCTCACAGATAGGCCCACAGTCTGTGTATTGACAATGGAGCAGCAGCAGGCTGAGCTTTACAGTGACCATAATATTTGGATAAGAATTAATCTGTGTTATACATTGGAGGGTCATGAATAATATGTGCTTGTATTTAAATGAGTTGTGTTAATTTGTAATCTGTTCCAAACCATTACCTTTCTAATCTAAAACTCTTTACTGACACGATCTTGTTAATGCCACGGTCACGCAACACGACATCAAGCTATTTTCATATTTCATGTTTTCAGATCGTGAATCTCTGTGTTTGTATTTTGGTTTGATTCTCTTAAGCAGGAGTGGCGATGTGCATTGTGCCTCTCGTTTTTTGATTTAACAATTTTAGAGTGAGACAGAATAATCTGACAAAGTGATGCTGATAACAGCACTGTGTCAGTGACTGTGACAGTCAAATTATTCTCGCTAGCCGACATACCCACAGCCTGACTTTACCTTTCATGCACGAACACCAGCGGAACAAGTTTACTTCATGGTTCAGTTTGATGAAGTGTCCTGTGAGTGGATTGAAAATATTACAATTATTCAATCTCCTTTCTTTTTTTTTCTGTCTCTGTTTTTAAAGATTTCTGTAAATCCTCCAGTTTATCCTGTCATTGCTCAATCTTATTTTATAAAATACTTCCTGGTGCCTCTGTCATCCACCTGCTACCACTTGGCAGCCAAGCTGGACAGCTGCTGGCGGATTTAATTACCCTTTTCTACAGTTAATTCTTGCTACATCACCAACATGGAGCTGTGCTGCAGATGGGCAAGAGGCACCAGGCTGCCCATACTGCGGTCATGTGGGGTGCATGGAGCAATGTGTTGTGCAGACACACAAACAAGCGTATCCACTCTGCACACGCACACACACACACACACACACACACACACACACACACACGTGTCACTTGAGAAGAACATATGCAATGTGTAACAGAACACAAGCAGGCAGTCTGCACACAGGGGAGTTCAGTTCTGCTGCACAGCCTGTGCTTTTGACTCCATATGGGAATTATTTTCTTCTATAAGTGAAGCACTCCTGTGCATTACTTGGTGTTATGAGTCTTTTCCTGCATGTTTGTGTTATTCTGATTTGTCAAACAGGTTTCAATTACGTCTGCGCTGGTACACTACATCAGATGTCCAAAAGATGAAAGCATACACTAGATCTCTTCTTTTTTTTTTGCTAAAAAGATTAACAAAGTCTGATTGTTTTTTCCGACACATTGTCTAGTTCCTGCTTCTCAATTCTGGGTTTATTTTTCTTATTGGACAGTAAACGAAATGTGCTACATTTCTAATGGAGAGATTGCCAGTTTGTTGCAGAGCTCTGAAACCCCATCTGCTCAAGCTAGCCTCAGCAGTGATGCTGGGCAGGAGAGGCCAGATCCATAATTCCTAGAGTTTTCTTTTTATGGATGTTTTTTCTTTTTGGGGGGAAAAACATATCAAACTAAATATTGATCATAGCATAGTATTTTCTTTACAATTTTACAACATCACAATAGGATAAATTTAAGGTTTTGACACTACTTGCACTCTATGGGAGAATATTTTGTGCGGGAATAAATTAACAGTTGTGGCAACATGTGTGTATATACTATAATACACAGCCCCCTAAAATAAACAAATAAGCATTTTAAAAGAACAACGTAATGTTAGCGGTTTCTACTGCTCTTGCTTAAAAAGCTCTTTAAGATGATGAAGATGGTCCTGATGGCACTTAACACCTTCATAGTGAAAGGTCACAGTTGTATTGATATGTGTTTGTGTTCCTAGTCAACATCAAACATTTGAATTATTTTAGCACCTCTGTTGAGTTGCTCAAAAATGCCAATTTCCCAAGCATATTATGCGTGACATGCGTTATTAATTTTTGCATTTCTTTTGTATTTTCTACACCTCATTATTTTTCTGATAGCTTTGGAAGAGTGTGAGCGTGTGTTTGTTAAAAGGGGTGAAAAGATTAACGAGTGCTCCCATCTCCTCCACCTTTCCCAACATACATAAACACACCACCCGCTGCCCTGCACCTCCGCTTTGATTCTCAGATTGATTCTTCTTAAAGGACGAATCAGATGTGACTCGAGCCAGAGCTACTAATGATGTAGCCCCCAAACTTTTAATGGATGCATTCATCAGAGTGGCAAACTCTTTGACTCGCACACCACCCACCTCCCACCTTTTTATCTCCCTCCATCGTATTCCCTTCTTACAAATTCAGTTCAATTCATTACTGGATGTCTCCAGCATCTATTAGAGGATATGTAAAGTCATTATACTGGTACATTCTGCCTCAAGTAATCACAGCCGTGCATTAGTGCACCATCTCAGAGACCACACATTAACTGAGAATTAGATTTGAAGAGTGATATTACCTACACGGACTTGAGGAAATAAAACTGAATGGTCTCATGTGTTTCTGACCTTGATGTTCATAGTTTTTTGGTAACTTTTTAAGCCATCTTTACAAAGTAAAACAGAATTTGGCAAGTTTCAAGTTAATGCAGGGTCTGAAACATGAAGCCAATGCCGAAGTCCCTGAAACTTGCATTCTTTCTAATGGCCATTAGGGGGAGACTCCTCTGGTTGCAAAATAAGTTTGATTATATAGAAGTCACGACTCTATTTTCTACCTCAGTAAACATTGTAAACATGAGTTGTTGGTCTCAATCACTTGTTTCAAGTCTTCTTCAATACAACATGATGTTCATTTAGTTAATTATGGTCTCATTTAGAGTCAAATAGACCATAAAGCAGAGTATGCTTTAAAGCGTGGCTTCCTTGTGATTGACACAAGGCCATTGTCCGGTCTGGGAGTTTGTGTTTTCATCTCACAGCTTTAACCCTTTTCATGGTGTGTTTTCAGTTCCTGAAAATTAATTGTTACCTTTTTCGCCACCTAAAAATGTTCTATTCAACAGTCAGTTGTACTTAGCTCAATCCTCTTGTGTCACTACTGGTTACAAAAGGCAGAGATGGCAACAGCCAAAAACCAAGATGGCGACATTGGTAGATGCGGATAATCACTTATTTAATTTACTATCACATCGTAAATAGAAAAGAACAAAATATTCACATTTTAGAAGCTGGAACTATCTAAATTGTTCAGGATTCATTTCCCGTCCAATGCTAATGGTTTATTCAACTAATTGTTTGAGCATTGGTGTTGCACACAGTTGAATAAGAATGCGTTTAGGAGGATGATACATGGTCCAACTCTGAAAACCACAAATGACAACAGCTGAATGTTGAAATGGATCGATACACTTTGGATGGAATGCATTATACACGTCTCTGGAGACATGCACTAGATTAGATCATTGATTTCCATCTGAAAAGGGAATACAAAAATCTGACCTGTCTGTTATGATGCATTAAGCACAGACAGAAGAAGAGAGGCGCTCTGAATGGGCGACTTTCTGTAACATTGTTCAATGTGATACCAAGAGAAAATCACTTCTAAAGGTACAAGTAATACTGCTGCTGATACAGGAGGATCATGTGAAGCACTAGTTTCCTGTAAAACACGTGTCTCACTTGAACATCACACGTAGCAGGATGCAACTCAGAAGATTGTGCTGCATTTAGATGAATCATTTAGATCTACAGTACGGACTGCATTCATGCACCTTTGGTGCTATTATTTCACATTTTATTGTATTTTTGGAAATATCAAAACATACCAGCTGTCATACAGTATTACATACAGCGTGAGAGAAGCTATTTTGTAGTTTTTGGTGTTAGTTTTTTCTTTTGCATATTCCTTTCAATTCAGATTTACAGATTTAAACTACTACACTTTTCTTCTCCTCCTGTAGATGTTCAACTCAACATACTGTAATTATATTTGTAACTATAACACATACATTTTAATGAGTGAACATGGTTGCTTTCAAGAAGTAACTCATGCCTTACTAAATAAATAAAAAGGGTTGTGATAAATCTGTTGAAATCAGGGACTCCCTACTGTTTATGTAACAAAGCACACAACACTAATGACAGATAAAAGGTAAGCTATGCTCTTGTCCAACAGGCTTGTTAATCATTATCATGTAGCCTCAGGTTCCCCTTTCTCCCACTTTTAGAGAAAAATAACATACGTCTGCTTACTGTGTTTGACGGCATGAACACAAACACGGTGTCAGCTACACCTACAGTGTGAAGAGACACTGATCGAACCTGTTACCTGATGATTCATTGTTTTAAATAAACTGCACATATGCAATAATCGTATGAAAGTGTTGGTCCTTGAAGACGCCGGTGTGTAACAGCCATGAGACTTAGTCTACTTGTTTGGTGATTGTTGCAGTGGCACCAGTTGGAGTTGGGGCTGGGCCTCAGCCGGGAGCAGCATCCTGGCTGAGTTCGGGACTCTTCATCTTGAATTTGTCCATCTGACGGAGCTCTCCAGGAATCCAATCTACACAGAGAAGGTTTGATTTATACAGTATATTTCCAGTTTTACTTTGCAGGAACATTCGACTGAAGTTTGACCATGGATTGGGAGTGTAGTATTCTCATATCCATTGTACCCTGGTGTCTTTTGCAGGTGATGAACATCAGAAAACTACTGAACAAGATTGAAAAACCCCACGGCCTGTACCCCAACTTCCTCAGTCCAGTCAGTGGCAACTGGGTCCAACGTAAGTACTGTTTGTTGTGTATGGCACCTTCGTTCTGGAGATTATTGTAGGATTATGGGTACATTTGGGTTGTAGAGTTTAATTTGCAATGAAGGACAAGGTCAATGGCATTATTGCATTATTATTAGAATAAAAAAGGTTTACATGACCTTGGTGACAAAATCACTCTGAGCTGCCCAGGGAAGGTCATTCTTGTTAGCTAGTAAGTATTACAATAATCATGTTTTCCCAATGTGGGATCAGAGTAAACAACTTTGAGTTCATTAAATGTAATTTCCCTTTTCTGACTCCTTCATTTAGCTTTCACACCACTGACAGACCTTGAGTCACCTCACGTGTCAAAGCTCTTATGGCTGCTCATCTATGTCACCCACCCATCCGTCTATTTCCTTTAATTTTTAATATCAGGCTCATAGCAATGGCTATATACTCCCATTGCTCTGGGTTATTAAAATTATAATGAATTCAATTACTTCAGGAAATTGGATCTTTCAGATCTACCTGAAAGGAGTTAAAAAAAAAAAATAATGCGATAAAACGACGCTGGGACTGAAACAGTGGTAATCTGGATGATTGCAGCGGTTAATTGTTGTGTGGGAGTTTGTATAAAAGTGAAACTGTATATATTTATTCCAACAAAGGGGGGGAAATACATCTTGGCTTCCCAGCTCACCCTCTTCTGTCTATGTCAAGGACAAACACAGCAGCCCTGTGATAACCTTGTGGGGGAGTCAGCAAACGTGTGTGTGCATTCAAAGAGCACAAGTGGATGGAGGAAGACTTGCAGTATGCACGCCTCCAATGCAATATCATATTCATCTTTATGAGTTTGAACGTGGACTCACAGTTACCACTCAAAACCTTTAAGTGTTTTACATAATTACAAATGTTCTACCATCAGTGAAAGGAGAGCATGTGGGTTCATGTAACTTGATCATGCAGGCAACGAATTAACCAGAAAAGCCTTAAATGAGAAAATATAGAAAATGCAGTTTATTTAGGAGATTTTAACACTGAAGTGTGAATAAAATGAAAGGGTTTCCTCGAGGGTTCGCGAAGTTAAATGTAAGACTTGTTGGGACCCTTTTAATACCACATTTAATACCTGTTTCCTCATCATACTGGCCAGTGTGAAAGTATTATGGAAAACCATAACGATATGGTCGATAATTATTTGATATTAGATCATATGTATTGAGTCCTTCCAAGCAGCATACGATTTACAATGGGATATTTCATTAAATTATTGCAATCTGGATAAGGGACATTAAATGAATGGATATATTAACCAATGAAAGGATTTATTCATACATTTTGTTTTTGCTCAAAATCAACACATTATGAGACAATTACCTTCCTAGCTACTGTACCTAGCAGTAGTGACGGTGCTGACTGAATGGACTGAACAGCCCAATGTACCCACAAACTGTGTTTAACTTTGTAAGTGTTTTTCAAGACCTGCAGATAACCTGAATACAGACCTGTATGTGACCCTGCTGAATATTTTCATACAGATCAGTTTCCATCCTATTTTCCGTTCTTAGATCACGTTTCCATCGGAGGCCTCGGGGATAGTTTCTACGAGTATCTGATCAAATCGTATCTGATGTCAGACAAGACGGATGAGGACGCAAAGAAAATGTACTACGGCGCGCTGGAGGTATGGAGATTTGAATCATACATTTGACACTTAGGCATGGCTCCATTAGATGAAATGATAATAGGTGCATTCATCTGCATAAGCCTGCAATCAAAGAAAGTGTGCAAAGTGCTTTACACTCATCACAAACAGAGAGTGTGAGGCAAAACAGTGAACGCACAGCCGGTACGTTGCTGAAAGATTTTAGGGATAGTTGGAAGTCTGAGTTCATGCATCCGCGAAGGTGATTGTGTTTTTTCATTAAGACATAGAACATAGTCAGTTACTGAAATATTCCCCATGGCTTTGTTCAGACTTGAATAAAAAGAGCCACAATGACCAGGTAGAAGTGTATTCTTTGTCCTCACAAAGGCTGCATTAATTAAAGATGGATTTTTAACAACTATTTTGCAGTTGAAGCCATAATTAATGACCATGGTGAGCGTGACTGCTGGAAGCTTGATCGATGAGGGTCACAGAGTGAATTCCCTAATAAAATGTCTCATCAATTATATTATTTGACATTATTAGAGCGCTGGCTGTTTTATTAAACCTGACACACTCACAAGCAGGGAGAGGCACACTATTAAGTTGGTTTATAGTTCCTATATATATATATATATATAAAAAAATATGAATATGAAGAAAATATGGAACGTTACTGCTGGCATTGTTTTTAAGCCACATCGAGGGGGGAAAAAGTGAAAAAGGCCACTCCTTTAATCACTCTTTGGGCATATTCATTCCTGTGCTGCTGTGGTCTTTGCGTTAATATGACGGCATACAATTCAGACTTGTACAGTGTTGTAAGTTTTACAACCCTTTAACAGTGCTGTCGTGACTTTTAAGCAAAAGTGACGCCTGGCGCCAATTAGGAAATTGGACCTATGTTTTAAAATGCCAATGCATTTACATACCGATGTGTATGTCTGAAAGTGTCTAGACTGCACTTAAAGAAATAAGGTTCCTGGTACTGCATAATGTGACTAGACGGCAACAGACTGTCATGTAAAATTGGAGCACTACCTGCAGAAATAAACACTGCACAGTATACACATATATTTAAAAAAAACACCGGAATCCATCTGTTTTGGTCTTTAATTGAGATAAAGTCAGAGTAAAGCACATTCCATCCGGCTACAATTACTGTATCACAGACAATAACTTAAAATTGCCATTGAAATTTCCTCAGTTCTCATCAGAGGGTCAAGCCAGAGGCATAACTGCTAATTACAGACTGTCCTTCTCTCCTGGGACCTGGTATTTAAATGGCCAGGGACCCTCGTGCTATCAGATTAAGTTATATACTGTGTGTTTGTACAGAGCTCTGACGTGACGGCGCAGCACAACTCATTATCTTTGGCATTCAAATAAAAGTAGATTACTAATTAAAACAGTGTTGAATGAGAGATCATTTTCCAATTAGACTATGCCATGATTACTGCTAACAACAGCTAATTAGCAGTAAATTATAAACCCTCAAGAATAAAAAATTTCTGAGAACATGGCAGTTATAAGCTTTCATAGAATACACATGTGTGTTTTGTCCTCAGCCGGTTTCGTCTTTATCAACCCTCTTTCAGCATGAAAGGTTTCTCTCATGTGGTAGGAGGGAATTGTTACATGAAGGATAAAAAAACTACATACTACAGTACTAATTGTCACCATCCAGTAATTTGCGATTGAAATATCCCACTCCACAAATAAAATGCCCTTCACATATATATCTAAAAGAGGATGTCTTGTTTTTCCAAGCATATCCTAAAAGAGCTGTTCCTAAATCAGATGAATGATTGGACCTGAGATTAGAGAGGGAATTTACACTTTTAATTACCAGCACTTTGTGGGGTGTTGCTGCTGAATAACACAATACTGTATTCAAATGCCTTTGAGCACGGAATAGATGAGAAGAGGACAGAGAGAAAAAAGAGAGAGAATGATAAATTGTTCAAAAATTATCTCATGAGATGTCCTTCTGTTATATTCTTTCTAATAAAACATAAAGTGACATTTTAAAAAGTTTTTTTTATAAAAACATCGCCCTTTGATTTTTTTTCTGCCTCGTCCATCGTTTTTTTTTTTAATCATTCATTAAATAATCTGTACTGTCCTCTTCAGGCTATCAGATGAAATCCCTCAGAGGTTTTACTGTTACGCAACATATTTATATAATTTAACATATAAATGCAGACGTTTACAGTGTAGCAGCCATGTTGGACTATGTCCACACATTCAGACCTTTATAGAAAACAATGTCTATAGATATAACTTGGGAAGTTGCATCTGTCAGATCAAAACTAGTTTTTGTGTTCATGGCCTCCTTGCAGCACAGTTGTAGGTCTTGGTGGTTATTTGTTGGGTTCATTGAGCACAAGCTACTACCGTTGCGTCATCAACAAAACTACTACTAATCATATTCAGTTCACAGTAAACTACACATGCTGTAACCTTAAGTTAATGCTGGTTTAAATACTCCTGACCTTGTGTTGCTGCAGGCGATTGAAGCCAATCTGGTGCAGAAGTCCCCCGGTGGTCTCACCTACATGGCCGAGTGGAGGGGAGGGATCCTGGACCACAAGATGGGCCACCTGGCCTGCTTCTCCGGGGGCATGATCGGCATCGGGGCTGACGATGGCGCGCCGGAGAAGAGGCAACACTTCCTGGACCTGGCTGCTGAGATCACACACACATGCCACGAGAGCTACACTCGCTCAGGTGAGTGGAAGTGTCAGGAATGCTGAAGAGGAGCACTTCTAGCTCTGAGAGGCTGGACTATCGTTCAGGTCAGGAGGCTCAACGTCGTACAGGAGAAGGGCAGCAGATGAGTTACTGTCGCTGCTCATTTTGTTTGAGATATACATTTACTATGTCATATTGAAAGATATATATTTTGTTTTACTTTGACACATTGCTTGTAGTCGTATATTATATATTGTTTTCAAGATAGATTTCTACACATGGTTAGGATTCAGGATTCAATATTTTTTTTTCTCTACCATTTAGTTTTAAGTGTTAGAAATGGAACCAAAATAAAACGAAGACCTGAATCCAGCCGTACCCGGCTTATTTATTCTTCAAAGACAAGGTTATATGGTTGCTTTGCATTATAGCATCTCAAAATAATGCATTTTCCACCTTGTTGGTTTGTGGATTAACTTGGTGTTTTTACTTGCAAAACATGACTCACATCACCTTGGATTATTGGCTGAGTCAGAAAGACGGAAATAATTTTCTTATTAAACTACATTTGAAAATAATCCAACCCTAGCCCAACGCTTTATGAAAAAAACACATTCTGAACCCGACAAGACATTCAGGCCAGGTTGCTGAATTCCAATGAGAGGTATTCTGGTTGAGTAGTAAATTCATGTTTCATTATTTGTTTAGTCACATAAAAGCATTATATTGTTTATCTTTCTTAAAGCTTCTTGCTTCCCATCATACGAAATTTGAACTCATAAGTAATTTCTACTTGGTATTCTAACTCTTTGGATCCAATTAATTGGCTATTATAAGAAATAAGCTGATGCTCAATCACTGTTGTGGTTCACTTTATCTGTCTCTCTTAAGAGAGGTTATAGTGGCATTCAGAGAGCGATATTGTAAATTAAAAAGGCCTCAGGCGTTTCAATTTTGCCCTGGCTCAAAATGAGAATCACGCTCAGTGGCTTCACCTCACCAGAGAGACAACAGGCCTAATAATGAGAGGCGGAAAATTTAAGTCCTTGATTATTCTCCATCGTCGCACAGCTGTAGGCAGCAGCAGCAGACATGGAGGTGTCTTTAAGTGTGTTGGATACTGATAATCACATTTTATTATAAATCAGCAGTAAGAATGAAAAGAAAAGAGACGAGGAGAGAAAATGGAGATAAAGTATTGAAGAATAATAAAAACTGAGTCCACAGGCAAATTTACTGCGACTCCAGTCTATAAATGAGGGAGAGTAGAGGAGTTGCCATCGACATACCCAGGAGAAAAATGCAATAGAGAATGAAAAAGGAGAGTCAGGTGCCAGCAACAAGCCTGACTTCATTTTTTGGAAAGGCTGTTGTTTGATCTCTATTCCTCCCTGGCATCTGTCTTGGCCCTGACAATAATCTCCTTTGCTAATTTCAAGCTTTTTTTTTCACCCCCCTCCACTGTTGGGTGGGCTGTAAGGATTCATCCTCAAGTGTTCACTCGCCTTCGCTTCTCCAGTAAGATAACGTGACTCATCACATAACAGGTTCCTTGATACGCTTTGAATACTTTTGATCTGCAGACCCAAAAGGCTTCTCTTTCATAGTCATCCACCAGGTTTCTCTTCACTCATTAAAAGGGACTGGATGGTGCTCAGAAGCTTTTGGATTAGCGGTCTGCAGCAAAGAGAGAGAGAAGATTTGCTATTGCACGTCTGTAAAGTGGCTGCTATTTAGATTTGGCTTACATAGTGATACCTTGAAGACTCTCCTCCTGCTGCTGCTCCTAGATATCTGCCACCTTCACAGCGACAGACCGATGCTGGAATATGGAGGTCTCATGGGAAGCAGCAGGACAATGTTATTGGTTTCAGAGAAAAGGTGGTAATAGAATTGTAATGCTTAGCTTCGTGCTTTTCTACTATGAGCTGATGTATAATAGAGTAAATTTTAAAGACTAACAGCATGAATCACTTAGAGCCATCATCTCTTATTCTAACTAATGTTCAAAAATAGGAACAAATATATCTATTTGATCTGTAATCATTAATGATCAGCAGGGAATTAACAGAAATCAGCAGGCTGGATTTTGCCCGGGGAAATGTACTCATGTACAAAAAGCAGGTGGGTTAGGAAACTGGTTGGGAAAAAGATACAGTGATACATCATACATCATACATCATACATACGACGTTCATCCATACCAACATGTATTTTGCCGTAAAAGGTTGCTATTCAGTTCCCAAAGCGGGTTAAAACAAATTCAACCTTCTAAATTGCGTTTGACAAAGGCAAGGCAAGTTTACTTGTATAGCACATTTGAACAACAAGGCGATTCAAAGTGCTTCACATAAAACCATTAAAGGCATCAAAAAATAATGCAGAGAAAACAGGATTATTATTAGGCGTACTATTCCTCCGATGAACTTGTGGAAAAATCGAGTTGTCGTGTTGTCTGCGCTGTGAGTTACTGATGATCCTCTGTTGAATTAGCGTTAGCATTCCAATCACAAGTTCAAAACAGGCTGTCAGGAGGCATGAAGTGGGATTAGGAATCAGATGTATGTAATGAAAAGTGTTTCAGTCGGAGAGGAGAGGCCCTGAGCTGTGGAGGGACAGGTGCGGCATAGTTGTTGTTGCATGAGGTTGTGCTGGCCAAGTTGGTGCAGTGGAGGTGTAACTCATTTGACAACAGCTCAATACAGAATGTGGCACGGTGGCTGACTGAGAAAAGTAGCAATGCAGAGAAGAAGAAAAGTTAGGCTAGTAAACATAGATGTAAACAATTCTGGGGGAAGAAAATGAGAGGACGAGAGACGCAGTTCATGTAGGCGATCGCGACCAAACGTAGATTTTTCATATCTAGTCATTTAGTTGACTCGCATAATTGCAATTTAAAACCAAAACTAAACCGATTAAATGTGTAGAATGTAACACAAACATGGACCTTGGTTTAGACTTCCAGGTGTGAAAACGCCGACACAGTGTGTTTGGGCCTGTTTAACGTACTGCAGCTGGTGATAAATGATGGATTTAACCTGTTTGTGCATCAGGTTATCGTTGCAGCTGGGCCGCTTATTAGGCTCGACTGACGAGAGGTTAATGCCACGTTGCCGTGATAGTAGCGGATGCGGTCGTATCAGAGTAGTTTCACAGATAACCTGCTTTCTCCAACACGGCCTAATTTGCCAAGCCACTACACAGCGGGTGGCTAAAATCACAAATGATAAGCGAGAGAAAAAAGAATATCTGAGCAAATCGATAAGCAGATACAAAATGTCAGTCTCTTCATAATACACCTTCCACTTCAAACATGTTTCTGAGACGTTGCTATGCCGATGCTCCTGTCCTGACCACGGCAAGAATAGATTCCTTTGTGCGGTATCATGAATAGAATCTCTTTGCCATGCAGCATTGAATTGTGATATAAATATCAAGGAAGAATGGGGAAGAGTAAGAAGGAAGAAAGAGAGAAGCCAACACACCATCTGGAAAGCTGGAGAGGGCCTATTTGTTTAACCTTGAGCCCTTTTTTTTAAACTAACAATAATTGAATGGTCTTTGCACACTGTGCTGTTTTGTTCTTCTGCAAAAAAGGAAGAAAAACATTCAGTGTGCTCGTATTTTTTTATTTAGAAATTGAATTTAAAAAACATTCTTCTGTTATGTTTCTCTTTACCTCCGTCAGCCACCAAACTGGGACCCGAGGCGTTCAGATTTGACGGCGGAGGAGAAGCAACCGCAACTAGGCTGAGCGACCGATATTACATCCTGCGACCAGAAGTCATCGAGAGCTACATGTACATGTGGAGACTGACCCACGACCCCAAGTACAGAGAGTGGGGCTGGGAAGCTGTTGAGGTGAGATTTTCCAACAGAGCCAAGATGACATTTTGAAAATGTATTTTACCTTCTTTTTTTTTCATCATTTAAACACAGACATTTTATCACACTGGTACTATTGGCAAAGCTTTCCTAAAATACTCTTAGTCCAAAGATAATAGTCTTCTTCTCTAAAAACAATTTTAGGTCAAAGAACGTAAACCCCACATTCGTCTTTCTTAGTTATGTTCATTCTTATTGTTGTTTATTATGTCATACTGCATTGGCCCAAATAGAAGACCTTTTTTTTATCTCTGGTCATTACATTTGATGAAGTGGATGTCATATTTTATTCCACAACTAGAAATGTACATGCTAACAACATCTGAATAGTCAGTACCTGTTGTGTCTCAGTGAGGCTGGGAGTTGTCTTCAGATGGAACCACCAGAAAGAAATATTGTCATTTATTTAGACCAGTGTGGTAAAAAGACTAATTTCACAATTCCACCTTATTTTTAAGTGGGTTATACCCTAGACTTCTCTCTCAGGAGTAGCTTGCACTCTGATTTTATAAATTGTACTCACCTATTATGTCAAGCCACTTTAACACCCTCAATTACCCCTAGCCAGCTTCCTTGATATTGTGCTGCACTATACATTAGCTTGTAGATCAAGCAATCTCCACTGGCAGGAGGTGAAGGTTGTGTAGGGAGCACCATTATTAATGTGGCAATAGACAGGACATTAGCTGGAGTAAACTGTAGCGGGCTGGCATGATAGATTTAGCATTAATTTAGTGTGCACAGAAGTGGAGAGATCAGGCTGACGAGTTTGACGGGCCTTTAATTATCGGGCACAAAGGTTGAAAGTGGCGCACAACGCTTCCCTTCAGGAACATCAAGCATTAACACATCGGGGTCTTTGTTAATTAGCACATATAAGCCAGCCCTTTGTAGCAGGGGTAATAATGTGCTAATCCGCTTGGCTAGCTCAGCCACTCACCATTAGCCCTTGTCAGATTCAGCATTGCTTGGGCTTCAGTTGTGCAGCCGGCTGAAGGGCTTGACACGTTCCATCCTTTACTCTTTCTTTAGGTGTACATTGACACACTGCTCTGGCGTAAAGGATTTACTGTCGCTGCACTATAATATATCAGAGGAACAGTGTTTTACTAGTATGGTTTCCTCTCTACAGTTTGTAGGATAGATGGTACTCCAACAGTGCTGAAGACAAAAGACAATTATGTGATAGCTGATTGTGTTGGTGAATAAATATTCATGAATAAATGGATGAAGTAGTATTGATTCAGTTTGTACAATCAAGCTGGCAACTGCGAGAAGTGGTCTTTACCTTGTTCTGGGAGAAGAAGAAAAAATGTTTTTGAAGATGTTTGCATTGTAACGTGCCCTCTTCCTGTCAGGCCCTGGAGCAACACTGCAGAGTGGAGTCTGGCTTCTCCGGGATCCGTGATGTTTACACCCTGACAGCCAGCCACGATAACATGCAGCAGAGCTTCTTCCTCTCAGAGACACTCAAGTAAGTCCTGTTTCCTCCCGACATCTCCTGTGGCAAACAAAATAAAAATCTGCATGCATGAACCATCATAGATAAAAGTAATAATAGGGTCCAATTCTTAATGCTGGGAATGCATCTGTACCTTTTTATCTGTTATCTAATTCAGTGTTTAGGAGTCAGCTGTGGGAGAGTCCCATCACACACACGTTATTCTGAAATAGGCCATTCTGCATAATGGTGACTTTTACTTTTAGTACTTTAAGTTCATTTTAATGCTAATACTTTTGTAGTTGTACACTTTTCCAAGTGGTATTATTGTTGTCGTAAAGACAATCAGAAATGCTTTCCGTCTTCCTGAGATCCGACTGCTAGCAACACATTTAGTGACCATCGGGGTCACAGGGAGGCTGGAGCCGATCCCAGCTGACTTTGGTGAAGGCAGGTTTACCTGGACATGTCGCCAGTTTATCGCAGGGCACATTTAGAGACAGACAACCATTCACGCTTACGGGCAATTTTACAATTAACCTAAGCTGAGAATTTAGGAAACTCCACACGGAGGGGGCGCCCGGGATCGGAATAAATTATATTGTACTTCATTGCTGCTCAGAGTATTCGCAGTCCACGGCTGGGACTGGGTCCCTCTCTCACTCGTTGCAACAGACACAACCACTAAGATGTATTCAAATGAATTAGCGATGACGTCTCCAGGTCTGCATTGGGAAAAAATGACCATACACTGCAATTGTTTTCTTGCAGCCATTTATATTACCACCCTAAATTCTGTTCATTTTAAAGAGCAATGCATCAAAATCTGGTTCACAAAATTAAGAGGCTGGCTCAAACAAATGGGAGGTATCGTCATCTTCAATCTAATGATGAAACATGTCACCGAGTATATTAGGCTTTAGCTACACACACACACACACACACACACACACACACACACACACACACACACACACACACACACACACACAAAATACTTGTTAGTAGAATCAATTCATTGTCGTTTTGTTTTTGAGTTTGGCTATGAGATAAATATAGAATGTGTCTACCCTTCTTTAAATGTGAAGATACAGTAAAAACAGCTGTAATAAATAAATAAGACTTTATCTTGAAGATTTCTTCGTTGAGAAAATGCTTGGCCTCTTTGTTTTTTTCTACTTCAACAATCCTGTTGAGAAAGGTTGTTTGTCCGCATTTTTTACATGGGGCAGTATGGTCAGAGTAATCAGGTTACACAAGAAATTGGTCAGCATAATTACACTGATCCACATATACATGCAGCAGGACAGTAATTAGGTTTCCCCTCCACCTCAAACCATATGGCTCACTTATTTTAACTGTATTAGCTCATAGTGCATATATAAAAGTAAAACAAGCTGATTAGAAACTTGGTTGTGAATATACTGTACATGCCAAAGACATGATCATGTACTTGACCCATATAGCGATGGTCCTATTCACAATAATATGGTTGAGCTGAAACTATAGATATTATATGAATGAAAGTTTAAAAGAGGGATGAAATCCTTGAGAGTGAAGACGTGTCACTCTGATGGATTTGTTGGAACCACAGAAAGCAGAAGTAAAGTATTCAACGAGCCGAGGTTTGGATTAAATTAAACTGTGAAATATGTCTTCCTGTCTGCTCAGGTATCTGTACCTGCTCTTCTCTGATGACGACCTTCTCCCACTGGAGGACTGGGTCTTTAATACAGAAGCCCATCCGCTGCCCATCATCCACAAGAGCTGCCTGCAGGACGAAGCGACACAGGATAAGACGGTCTCCGAATGAGGCTGAACACGACCAACAACCGAGACAGACACATTTGCACAGTTCATGTGTTCACACAGAGTCACACCAATATGGCAAACACCAATTAAATGCAGGTTCAGAGTCTTTTCAGGAGCGCGTTATTGACTCTCAATTCCTTTCAAGTAAAGGACGCCGTCGTTTTACGCTGTGATTGTATATCCTTTCGCCGGGGTTACTTCCTGCTGGCAATTCTTTTTTTGTGAACAATCAAGACAAACATGACTTTCATGAAAAGAGCACCTTTTTCTTTCCTTCTTTCCTCCGTGAGGAAACCAGTATAACTTGCAGACCCAAATGTAGTGGGAGGAGGGTTGAACTATGGGCCATATTGTTAGAAAGAGAGAGAAACGTATTGAAGACCACTTGAGTTTTGCTCTTTGAGTTTGTTCTTTCGTTAATCTTAAGTGATAAATGATTTCCTTATATTGTCATTGCATCTTTTCCTTTGTGAGTACACTCTTTGACCAAAGGTTTCTTTGCATTTCTATTTCCCTCTTTCCAGTAATGTGTTTTTGGTGAGTTTTGACTGAAAGTAAAAATTTACAACGAGGCTTGAATTGTAATGAATATTGATTAATGTACAGACAAACACAAACATGTGATTCTCAAATTCACCTCCAAACCAATGTTGATGTCATGTTTCTTACTGAAACAAGCTTGAATGAATTTCTTAAAGGTTCGGAGGTGTCAGGAAAGTGGCAGTGTCTTATGCATCCAGGGACAATTAAACAAAGAATGATGTTGGGTTGAGTTTCCATTGTATGCTTGGGTTATTTTGTGAATAGGACAAAGCTTTCTCAGTCCTCTCAGCCTTTCAAATCAAAGTAACAAATGGAGTCCTGTCCGTTCTGTGGCTGTAATACATGCATTAAGGGAAAAGAACACATTTGCGCCAGCTCCAAATGGGTTTTCCTGTTTCTGTTGTAGTTATTCTGCTTCACCCTGCCTTTATATGTGAATCCATACAGCTGCCAATACTGACGTTAAAGGCTGTGAGCCCGGGAGTGGAGAGATTTCATTTCCCTCACTGTTCTATTCATCACTGCTGTCCCGCACAGTTGTGGAGCGAATGTGCTGTACATACACAGATGAAGTGAATGACCCCTGTATGAGCTTGTCTTGATTTTAATTAGTGATCTTTTCTTTTTTCTTTTATGAACTTCAGTGGTTATTTTCTTTTCTGGATTCTCTTTTGATTTGCTTCCCTCAGGTGTTTCAGTAAAAAAAAGAAGAAAAAAAAACTAAAATATTCTGACTTTTAAGCCTAGTTATCGCTGATATTAATTATTATTACTTATTCTTACTGTTTGATTTAACTTTCATTGTTGGATATTTTCAAATACTGATAAAAAAAAACCTGTGCAACTTTGTACATTTAAAACAATCCTAGTTGTTGTGTGTGTTTTTTGTTGTTGTTTTTTATCAGCCTTGTTTCCTTACAAATCAGATAGAAAGTTAAAAAAACAAAACGATGCCCTTTTTTAAATTATTTTACAGCAGGTTGCTACATTAAGTTAGAAGGAAACATGCAGTGACTCACAAAAAGGAAAGAAACTACTTTTGTGCTGCTTACGTTTGTTTCGGTATTTGCTTCCAGGAAGCTCATTACAGATTTAATTGAAGGGGGATGTCTCAGGGTTGTGGAAAGTTCCAGCAATCACAACGAGAAAATTACTAATGAGGTTTAACTATGGCACCTCTCTCATGGTGTCAGCCCAACAAAGCCAAATGTAATACCTTCCTCTCCAAATGATTTGACTCTAGCTGCTGCCATCTGACTCCTAATTTCAATGTGATAGCTTGAAGTGATTTTGCATTTGCTTTCAATATAATCAGCATTCATTATTGACAGGATTGACATTTAACAGTCAAATGTCATGAATCTAGTTATCATCACCTTAAAAGAAGGACTAATATGAAGGTGTTTTATGTTTAAATTCTAAGGGCAAATGTTACCGACATTGAGGCATGCAGCGCTCTGCTACAGTCCAGGACTATTCTTCCCTGAAGCAAAGGTGTGATAATTAAAAGAAGGGCTGAAGAGAAGGGCACAAGTTGTACACATGAGCTCGCCTGGAGACAGAAATGGGAGGATCACAGTCTATTTGAATGCACCTGAGACCGATAGTGAAGGACAAACGCTCGAGATAATCCGCTCCCCCTCCACAGTCTGTGGAGCCAGCCAAGGCGGCAGAAGCCCAGACGACACATCTGTGTCTGTGGGACCGCTGTCTGGCTCGGCAAGACCTTCCGTCAATGTGTAACGGAGGGGGAAGAGAAGCGCTATCTCTCTGCCACAGTCGTCCTCCAGCTGTCCCAACCAGGGCAGCAGCTTTACAGGGAATAATAGGCACGTCATGGAGATCTGGTTCAAGTATTACTTCATTTCAAAACACTTTCTACTCCACCTACTCACGGTTTCAACTGCCCACTGATCAAGGACAAAGGAACAACATTCAAAACGTTGTTTTCAAGCTTAGCCGAAAAATACTGGAGCTAAACAGTGTATGTTTTTAAAGTCCAATGCACTATGATGACGGGTTGTTCGATGTATCGCTATCGCCGATACATTGTCATGACCTTTATATGACCTACTATTATATTATACTATGATTTTGTTTTAGACCCACCTTCATGGCTTTTTATAATTTTTTCCGATATTTCTTTTTTTACAATAAATACGTACTATGTTCCTTACCAGAAAAAAAATCTCCGAAAATCCACAACCTCCCTGTGGTTACTATCCACTATTTTAACCACCATGCAATAAAGATGGATATAAAAAAAAAGGCAATGTGTTTGGTCAAGCCCACAATAAAAGTCTATACTTAAGTTAAAGTAGTACCTCAGTGGGACGGTGAGATATTTCACATACTGTACAAGAAAAGTTGATTCTAACAATTCCTGGCATCTTCAAAGCTGTACATATCTGCAGAAAGCAGTAAATGATGTGTCAGACAAATTTATATTCACGACAGTGGAAACATAACAATTAGTTTTAGCTTTAATCAGGATTCTGGGTTAAATTACTCCACTCATGAGGCTCCTCAATGCCTTTGAACATTTGAACACTTAATTGATAAAGAGGATGGGCCACTACAGAACAATCACACTGTTGAGACGGCGAAATCAGCATGGGGGCTTTAAAATACAGCTATTTATCACTCAGTATCACATGCATTTTCAATTATTATTGTCATAAACTTGCCATAAAGGACTTTTTCAAAACATAGATGGTCTTTGAAGTACCAACTCAATTCACATTACAGCTCATATTTACAGTTCATCAAAGTGTACCACTTTGGCAGTTACAATAAATCATAACATGTTATTGTTTTATACTAACAGAATATGGTTTAAGGTATATTTACAGAGTTCACGCTACAACTTTGGAAAGGTACTGGCAAATAAAGGTGACACGGTGTGAAAAATGTTTTCCCAAAAAAAAACTTCAGGCGCCGTCTAATTTCCCTTTGCCTCTGGCCTCTTTTCCCAGCTATAAGTTGCTCCTGTTGCATTGTTCCTGTTGTTCATTAACAGCTCCCTCAAAACTGAGTTTAGTATGCAAACTAATATATTTCAGTGGTAGGGGTGAACATTTTGAAATGAAATACAATATTTTACTATCACCAATATTGTTGTGGGCTTTTCTCTTATATTGCCATAGAAAACCTGGTTATTTCTAGTATTTCTTTCATCAGGTTATGACACTCCTAAATTCATCCTCAACCCTCCACCATAAATTATAGTATTGTATTTTCTTGGAGCAAAATGAGACAGCAAAACGTAATCTTGCTGCACAGACCTGCTTTACAACGGCAATAAATTGACCTTGTACCAATAATGCAGCTCCATCAACTCTTGCTTGCTTTGTGCAGAAACCTCCGATGTGACCTTCACAAAGGAGGCCTCAAGCACGAAGCTGCCGAATACAACAAACCGACGTTTCAGTTTGTAGATACATGCACACCGTCTACCGGTCAATTCTCAGCCCTCCTACTTCTAACCCACAGGCTGTCTGTGTTATTTTTTAGAAGTATTAGCAGCTGATTAGGCAGTTGTGTTGCCTTTTGGGTTCTAACTAGATGTTGGGGCAGCAGATGAGGCCGGCCTGGCGAACCTTCAAGTGTTGGCAATGCGGAGTAGAACGAGATGTTCCATAAGCACACAGTGGAGCAGCACAGCACCCTTTCTGAAGGGTGAGGCATCTGTTTAGTGCACACATGGGTGCTTTTGTGTGGTCAAAGGAGCAGCTGTAAAACGGTGAATGAACATGTTTCATTTCCTATAAATTCTTCACAATTAAAGTACCCTGTAATGTCTGCTGCTTACTCTTCCTCACTGCAGTGTTAGCAGACTGTTATTGGAGAATATATGCAAACAACGTTTTGCTAATTTGGTTAAAGACACATTTTCATATACATTTTTAACCATATCCCCTGTTGTTTTTTTATTTATTTTTTAAGCAGTAAAATCAGGACATGCTGGGTTTTCATCAGGAGAACCATAACACTACTCAGACTGTGCATCTCCGCTGTGCTCCAGACCTTTTTCTCCTCTCTTTAGCGTGTGGACTGGCATATCGGATCCCAATGTGAGCGAGTTCCAATCTCAGAGCACACATAGTTGAGAGTTAATGCACCCTGGCATGATAGGATGACAAAAAATCACATTGAAAAGACAAGCACAACCACAACATAAGACTTGACTCAACAGCACAGAGCCAAAAATATATTGCAGACTTGTTCTTTCACAGCATTTATAGCAAAAATTGATAAAAACATTGAATAAATTAATGAATGGAAAGATACGCTTTTTGTATTCCTACCAGTTATCTTATTGGAATGTGTAATTGAATATGAATATTAAATTAAAACATGGCAGGACTAGCCTCATTTTTCTAAATCAGAATTTAGTTAATAATTATAATTATAATTATAACAAAGAAGCATGGTTTCCATATTATCTGGATTATCCAATCATTAATCTTTTTGCTCATCAAATGCATTAAACACTTCTTTCTCAAACAATCAAAGAAAGAGAAGAATATTACAGCCGACCCACTCACTTTTCAGTGTATAAACTATTTTGGGAAACCCTGTCTGGAAGTCATGCTGTATACAGTATCTCTCCAGTAACAAATGCATCATCTGTTCTGCTTTCCAGGGTTTCTTCTCCAAAAACAATGTGTCTGCATCTAAGAGAGCTACTTTAGTTTGTTCCAAAGCAACCTCTAGGCTTACTCTAGAAAACATAAACATAGCATTCAGTAATGAGTCCCCGAATAATGAAAATATTAAATACAATATTCCCCTCATTGTGAAGAACAAATTAATTCACATCTCTCTATCCTTGGTCTATAGAGTGAGTTAAATGTAAAGCTATAGTTTTAAGTATTAAAATCAGCAATAAACTCTTCTTACACATCAGTTATACAGAGTAACAAGACCTATTTTTCAAAACACTCCATATTGTCTCCTCTTCCTTCCTTTTTACCAGCGAGCCTGAGAGAAAATAACTATGGTTAACAAACCATGAAATTGTGCTGACAAGACCCAAGAGGTGGGAAAAGAACAAAAGAAGGAACAGGAGTTTAAATTTAAGTCTTAATTTGAAAGGCTTCATTCCAATAAATTAAAAGTTCATGACCTGAAATATTATGAAAAACTAACTGCAGGCGTTATATGTCCAATTCACTGAACTATTCTTTACAAAGTTATTTACTGTTTGTATTTCCTTTGTCAGAAAGGGACATTTCAGGTGAGATGTGCTTGTGTTTGTTTTGAGCGCTGCGTAAGAAGACATTGTTGTCCCGGAATACATCAAAGGGATTTTGAAGCAAACTCTTTCATGTCATCCAAAGGTCGAAGTAGGTGGTTTTACAATATAGGATAAGGAGACTGAACCTGTCGCTGCACTGTTTTTGTCACTGACAAAGAAAAGCTGGCTTGTCTATTTATTATCTTCTGTTTGTGCTCTGGCATTTTTCTCTCCTCGTGTCAGAAATATAGTTAGAAAGAAGACAATGATGGATGTTCTTTGACAAAAGAACACTTAGTTATGTCTTGTGTTTATCCGTAGTACCTTTACCTTGCAGTACCGAGAAAATGTGAAATCATAGCCGGTTATCAGTGTAATTTAAATGGTTTCTTGAGAGTCTGAACTCTGAAGCTGGATAATGTGCACATCATGCAGCAAAGCCATAACACTCCACATCCACCTCAAATATGGGTCCAGTCAGGCATTAAAACCCTCTGAACCGTTAAACAATCGCCAAAACTACACCGTTTATCATAACCAGAAGCTGTAAAACAACGTCATTATGATCAGATTTTCATCTTTCCAATGGTCCTAGAACACATCATGTGTGATGAACGCTTCCGTCAGAAAAAAACAACCAAAACTAAGCTTAAAATGGTGACATTTAATCAATAATATCTTATTCTAGATCCTGTAGAAAACATTAAATACTGCCCTGTTCAGCACAACTATGACGCCATGATTGATTTGCCTGAGACCAACAGTCACGTGACAAAGTGAACTGCAGGCTGCTGAACACAGTGTGGACAGAAGCAGTTGTAGACGTTTAAATAGTTTCTATACAGTATATATATATATATATATATATATATATATATATATATACACTGTATATATAGCATGTAGAGCCTCCACGTGTGGGTACTACATTTTGGATTTATAGATTGTGTTCCACGTTTTGTCAAAGAAATCATCAAAGAAATGCAACTTAAAAAGAAAAATACTTTATACTGCACAAAAGACATTTGAGTTTTCTCTCCTTCTTGTTGTGCTCTTTCCATAGAGGTGCAGGACTTATATATTGCAGTGAAAATCAAGGCCACAGAGAGAAAGATGTGACAGGAGCAGAAAAATGCCTGGAAACTAATCGGGGTTCAGAGAGTTGAATCAGACCATAAATAAGCAAGAGTTCCCAAAACACTTCTATCATTTGCATTTAAAAAAACTGGGCCAACATCCACGACCACTGAGGCTTAAATTCAGGAGTCTAGCTCTTCTAATGCTGTCTTTTCCTCCGTACTTCATGATTTTAACCTTTATTTAATAATGTTTCTCTTTTGTATTGCCTTACTTACAGTCAGACACATTCACACCTGGGAGTGGCTCAAAACTGCAGTGTTTTACAATTGTACACTAAAACAGCTGCATCCCAATGGTGGTCCATGAAGGCCGCTTTTAAGGACGGATTTTATGCAATATCCCCATGTCTCTGCTTTTGCCTCTTTACCACTACAGGGGGCCCACATTCCTCCAGAAACTACGAGGCCTGGTTGCCAGTGCCAGGACCACACTGGGTATGCCCAGCACGGGAAACAGGCAACGGGCATCACGCCAACCCAAGCTGAGCCTCCAAGCTGCCTCTAGTCCCTCACTGCTGTGGCGGTATGATGAAAGAAATACATTTACATTAATCACGTTGCCATGCTTCTCCAAGCACTCTCCCTTTCTGTTGTCCCTTTCGCCATGGAAAAAGAACATCCAAGACATCGTTAATTAGGCGTAGATCTTTTTCTTAAACCGGTGAACAGAAGAAGAGCTATTTTGAAGTTTGCGGCTGTTAAAAGGCTGCTCTTCCCAGAAAACAACAACAACTATCGGGGATTAGTTTAAGTCACCAAAGGACAGAGAAAACTAGTATCCAGTACAGCTTTAATGGTTACCATTACAGTAGTAGGAGCGGTGGTACTGTAGCAGTGCTACTGCATATTGTTCTCAGGTAAGACGTTATTGTAAAATATAGCCTTAAATGTATTACATTGGCTGCAACTAAATATTATTTTCATCACCGATTACCCAGCAAATTTTCTTGATTAATTGTTTAGTTTACAAAACATCAGATTCAATTATAAAAAAAAGAAAATCTGTTGACCGACTCATCAAATAATCATTTTACTAGTACTGATATTTTTACCAGACCTAGTGGTGTAATTTGTTCTAATTGTTCCTTCCCTCTTTACACTCTGGGACAACTTTGGAGATAATAAACATATGTATTGGCAGTGGACCGATACATTCAACCTGGATTGACTGCTTGTCTGCTTTGTTGCTTTTGCAAATGAATATAGTGTATTAATTAGAGCTACCAAATGACTGGAGGGTGCTTCCATTTCACGCACTGACGTGGTGAGCTGAGGATTCTCATAGGAACTATCAGCACGGTAAAATACAGCAACATAATTAACTTATCTTGGGCATCCACAAAACAGGCATTATAGCTTTTTAATGTTAACATAATCATCTGATCGTTATCATAACAGCCTGAGTGTAAAAGGGAATTTATCCTACTCCAGATATGAAATCACAGCTGCGGTTTAATTACTTTCCATGATTTTTAAACTTGTTATGGCTGATCTCTGGATTTGCATGGCTGTAGCACACTATACAGCTGGTCACTAATGGAACTCATATTTCTTGTTTTGGGTTTTACGCAATACATTTGCATTGTTCTTGCTGTGAGTATTCATGCAGAGCCCTTTAGGATTAAATTGAACATTTGAGGAGTAATGCTATATTTAGTGGTCAATTGGCAAAATTACAATTGTTTGGAACATACTGGGTATATAGATGGACAGACATGTGAGATGGATGATGCTGAAGAAGTGATTTTAGATGTTGGACTGTTGGTTGGACATCTTGTCACCTTGGATATAGAGCTTGTTTGGCCTTTTTTGTTACACTAAATGTATGAATGTATCGTGAATACAATTGCCAGATAAAACAACAATAAAATAAGTTAGTTTTGGTACTTTTTTGCCATAAAAACTGGAACCATCCCTTGAACCATTATAATTGACTGAATTCAAAATGACCAAAGCAATTTTCTGTCAAAAAGGAAACTACAGTTTAAACCGTCCAAGACAAGGAAAGGAGAGACAAGGAGAGAGTGTCTGATAATCAGACCTTGAACACAGTATACATTTAAAACTGGAGGGTATGAAAGACCTTCAAACCCGGCAATAAATTGCAAGTAGACATTTATAGCAATATTGAAGTGTTATCCTAATCTTAGCCAAACTCCTTTTGCAAAAGCAGATGGTAATTATCAGAATCAGACTGCAGTGAGTGAAGACGTGGCTCAGTTAGTCTCCACTCTGGATGCGATTGTAGTCCTCCGGTATGTTTAAAACACATTCTCAGTTAGAGTGACAGGCAGCCAGCTGGCTGTTTCTTTTAAAACAAGTGATACCCTCGCAAAGAGGGTTTATAACTCTCCATATATTTAATTATTAATATGACCAGTAGAGGCAGATGAATCCTCATATTTCTGTCCAATGTGACTAAAGCACATTTAGAAATGAAATAACATGCAGGATGATCTATACTTCACTGACTCGTGATGACCTGTCCTGGTAGATTACATTACTGTGTAGATCTGTGTCTTTTGGATATTACAGGAACAATTACATCATTTTGGATTCAAACATGCAATCTGAGGACAGTCAGCAGATATGAGTCGTTGTGTTCTCCAAGAATGCAGCAACTCATGTCTATAAAATATCTACATTTAAATATAGATTTCCCTGCTGGGTGCACACGTGATTGAACCATGTTTTCAACTGATTATCCAGATAAGAGACCGACTGACCTCTAAACTAAATTATCCTAACAAATTTGGTATAATCACCTTTTAATTCTCCATTATGATTTTTAGTGTTCCAATTTCCCTTTATCTGTTAAATGTTCCACCCTTTAGCCAACATTTTGTTGATTAGCTGTGAAGTACTTGATTAATATTCCAGGCATGTAGCTCAGAAATGGATGTGCAGTTGGACATAATATCTACAGAGACCTCCAATATTATTTTGAAATATACAAGACATAAACAATACACAAGTCTAACTACCCATGTGGTCTGCAGAGAGCCTGCAATGACACTTCAAGTTCATTTAATTTTTTGAAGAAAGGCAACAATATTATTGTAGTATTGTTGTTACTCTGAATCAGAAAATAAAATGATTTGGATGACTATCAGCCCACGCTCACATCTTGCTAATTGCCCATGAAGTCATTTCCATAAATAATATCTCCTGTTTATTACAGAGGCCCCATCTGTCACACGGGAGTAATCAAATGAGCACAGTGACTTTGAGTAATCGCACTTGCGGTCTTATATTGGAATACTCCACCACAAAGCAAATGAAGTGCAGTCCTGCAGCTCATAACACACTTATCATTTCAACAGTTAACATATTCCCTTCAGCTCAGGCTCATAGTGAACATCAAAGACTTTTAGCTGAGCTATCAGTGCTTTGGGGATGGCAGTGTTGTTTTGTTGGGACCCTACTTTGGTCCACACTAAAGTACCTTTAACTATTTGATAAATTGCCATGAAAGTTTGAACATACATCCATGGTTTTCTGAAAATGAGGTCTTCAGAAAATGAAACTGAGTTTTCTCCCAGGGCTATCATCAGCAAAGGTGCAACCATGGTAGAGCCATTAACATTTAAAAACCCTTCCACCCCTGAGCGATTGTTATATAAAACTGTAAATCATAGGTTGTTTTATGATTTTTTTTTAAATATGAAAGCCCCAAACTGCTGTATTTGGATGTATTGAACACCATAAGTAATATGCAAGAGACATGTATGGTTTGGTACATGAGAAAATTCATATAGCATTCAAATAGCCCAAATGGGCCCCAATGAGACCTCGCCTTAATTTCCAGAACTAAAACCCTCTCTAACTTTGTTCTGCTTCACTCGAACAAAGTCAACCTTTGCACAGAGAATGTTCACATATTGTGCTATGATTTGGGAGAAGTTTAGACCTTACAGCTGCATCATTTCAAAGAAATCCTGAAAGTGCTTTTTTTCTAGGCGGACCTGAAACCTTTTCATTTTTGCTGTGTGTCATCTTCATTTACTCTTAACCAGTTACATATAGACTGATATTTATACATCTGAACAAAATCTCACATGTGTAGCCTTTTATTAGAACACAAAAAGTATTCAAATAGCCCGAGTGGTTGCAGAGATACACCCTTTTTAGTTTGGGTATGCAATTTTCGAGCAGAGGCCTAGGTGGGGTTTGATGTGGTTAAGGGGGACCAAATGAGATCCCACACCCAGAAGAAAATATTTCCCACTGTCCTATCATATTCATGTAACACAATTCACACATTTAGAACATAGTTTTGAAGACTACATAGACCATTTGAATTAACATTTAAAAGGAATAGTTTGAGATTTGTTTTCTGTTTACTGACTTTAAACACACTTATCAATTAGAATTATACATTTTCTAGTAGTAGCATAATTTTCAAGAAGAGCAATGACCTTGATGATCATTTTGATTTGATACATTATTCTGCTTGTATTACTAGTTGTATTGTCTTTAATGTTATCATGTCGTTGATCTAAGTGCATAAAGAACAGCGTACAATGTATAGTAGTCCAGTTACCTGAAACATTAGCGATTCCCTTATCTACTTATATTCATGTGATACATATACAAATGTCAATTAGATGGTAATCTGCTCTCCTTTACCACGGCCGGCTTTTCAGCAGAGAGTTGTGTTGTTTATCACAGGGGAAATTGGTGTGTGAATATGGGAAATTATTTGGGCGCACCAGCGAGTGACATGGATGGCAAAATACATGCAATCGCTGAACTCATACGCAAACTGATATCATTATCAAAGCATGTGTCCAAAACATTCTGGTGCCTTTCATATTTATCTGGTTGTTACGGACGGTGTCCTATGTTTCTGGCCTGCATACATGTATTGTGTTTTGTGCTATTGCTTTGTTGTTGTTTTGTCTCCCCCTCCTGTTGTCTCTCATACTTCACAGATGTACACACCTGGTTCCTGTCATCCAATCACCCCACCTGTTCCAGATCTCCAATCAACCAGTCCCCCTGTTAATAGTCCTCTGTTTGTTTCGGCACCAGGCCCTTTGCCTCAGCACTCTGCCTTGGGTCTCCGGCCGTTGTGTTGCGTTGTGAGCTGTGGCAGTGGCAGAGCTCGGTTTGAGCGCTGCCAGGTTGTGAGTGCTTGCTTGCCTGTTTGTTTTATGGTTTGTCTTTAGTTATATCCCCCTCGTTTAAACTTTATGTCTGGTGAGCAGCCTACTTTCCTTTGGTTGTTGTCTTTGTCAAGTCCCTTTGTTGTGCGCACATGGTCAATGAGGACAGGTAAGATACCCTGGGGTTTACATACTGCATACGCGTAGGTTTACTTGTTGTTAATACCCTAGGTTAGAGTGAGCACCACCTCCTGTACTTTTGGGTGCAAAGCACCTGTAAATGGGGGGGAATGGGTTTTTGTTAAGTTCTTTTCTTTGGTGCCACTGACAGTCCTTGTTGTTCCCTGTGTTGCGTTTTCTTTTGTAAATAAATACTTTATTATCATCTACGGACCCCGGCGTTTTGTGTGACTGTACCCTCCCTTGTCCTAACCTGCTGTTTTTATGTTGCGTCCCACTCCGAGCCACCACAGGGCGTAACACTGGTGCTAACTGTTGCTTTGACTATTTAAAATGACAAACATTGTCACACCGTGAATAACTACTACTTCTGTTCCAGTCAGATACATATTTAACTATTTGTGAATCACCAGTTTTTTGTTGAATACATGAAGCTCCCTGCACAGAGGTGGACCAGCAGAGAGACAGAGTTAATAATATATCCATAATAATTATAGTAATATATTCTTAATCATTTTAATAATATTGAAATATTAGTACAGTAATGCTTTTAATTTAGTAGTCATCATTTTAATAGTGTTAATGAACACTTACTCACAAATATAAGAACCGTATTGGACTGTATTGCTTACTCTCAATATTAAAGTACAATAGATCGTGACAGCCCTTTTCTTGAAAGATTCTGCTATATTTTATGGGTCGCTTTGAAAAATAATAATTAATGTTTAACAGAATAACGTTTCATTTTCATTTCAAAAGTGTCATACAATCAATCGGATGCTAGCTGCTGCCCTGTTAAAAGTGTTGGGTATCAGCTGAACTAGCATGACTATCCTAGATTTCAACTAGCACTGGTTAAACAGACCTGAACCACCAAAACAGGGCAGAATGCGGAGATAAATATACCAATATTCTGCAAAAGTCCTGCAAATACAGCCAATTAAGCAATGATATGCTCCATTTGACTGCTGACCATGATGTCCCCCACTGTTTTCTGCTTCAGTACCCACTGTGTGTCTCTAATCTTTATAGAGTGTTTGATTTAATATTGGTGTACCGGAAAAAGCCTGTTCTCAATTTAGCAAAAAGACTTCCATAAATGTTCAAGTTGAGATAATGGCCTCATCATTTTAACTTCTTCAGGCTTAAGAAAAATCTTAAGTGTTCTGAGTGATTGAAAACATATTTAAGAACTACGACTACATTTAGATCCTGATTAAATGTAACGTAATTGTTCTATTTACAATAGTCGTTGATAGTATCCTTAAGTAGAATTAAGAATAACTGCATCCAAATTGTAGTAGTAGTAGATAAACTTGTACAGAAGTCTCAGTGGTGTGCAAGTTCTTTAATATTAACAAATTAGAACGTCAGCAAATGTTTGACTGCTCACCATTAGTCTTACATCTATTTACATAATGTTTACCATTTTAGCTGAGCTTGTGTTTTTATGTACTACACTCTCGGCAACTCGGCTCATAATGTGCACATTTTTGTTGGTGGGGTCTATTGGGTTTCGTGACATGCCGCTGTTAGCCGCCTAATGGAGCTAAAGATGCAAGGTGTTTTTACTTTTGATGAGATGCTGCCTTGGAGACAATTAATTGTATTTTGATGAACAAATGGAATTTTAATGCTGTTCCCAGGTGATAAGCATCTAGCAATTTAACTACTGTATGCTTAACTCTGGGCTAGTATCAGATGAGATGTACAACTACAGAGCCTTAAGGAATGAATGTCAGCAGAGAAAGACCACACAATAAAGAAACTGGAATCAGAGGGTAGAATCAGTACGAACTATGTTGTAGAACAGAACATATGATGGTGTGTGTGTGTGTGTGTGTGTGTGTGTGTGTGTGTGTGTGTGTGGGGGGGGTAACTCTGCTGCCCCAAGAGCATTATAGTTACATGATAATAAAAACAATATCAGTATACTCCTTTAAAGGATTTACGTTTTGGTGCCATGCTGTCGATAAATATCAGTCAGTGATTTTTGACTTTAGGTTTTATGTATTAGAGTAAATTTAACGTGTTCTGTGAAGCATAAAATGTAGTCGTGGCCGGCGATGTCAGAGTGAGGGCCGGTTGGTTGGAGGTGGGCCAGCCCAGCGCCGTCGGCCTACCGGGGATATCCCCGGTATCCCCCATGGCCAGTCCAGTCCGCCCCTGCCCGTTGCATGTCGTGCCGTAACGTTTATTTAGCGCTTAAGAAACTTATGGATGTGTTGAAAGCATTCATAATTATATGACACTGTTATTAGTACACCATACATATCATTATTGTAGAAAATGATTAAGGTGGACTTGTGATAAGAATACAGAGAATCCCACACAATTTATTTTCACTACTTCAATTGATTGAATTTCTGATTATGAATAATACATACATACTGATTTTCCCAACACTGACGCATTTAACTTGTCTGATATATTTGCGACGCTTATGTCTCGCAGCGGGGGCGGTGTTAAGCTGCGTTCACACCAACAACGTTGCAAAATCGTTGCGAATCGTTTGCTGTGAATGCAGCATTAGACTTTGCCATGATTGAAGGTCTTGACTTCCTCATATGCATTCATGATCATCTCCTGCTTCTCAGCGGAGAAAAAAAAGAAGGTTCCTCTGAGTTTATTTGCCATTGTACTGTTAGAACATCATGGTGTCATTGCTCGATCATTATCCCTTCTGAAGAGGAACGGGCACGCGCATTTATCCAGATGACTGACGTCTGGTTAGAAAACCTTTTAAGCATCCAAGCTATTTTTAGGCTTCTGCTCGGAAATTGCATTCCCAAACTAAAAAGGGTGTATCTCTGCAACCACTAGGGCTATTTGAATACTTTTGGTGTTATAATAAACAAGTATAATGTGAGATTTTGTTCAGATGTGTAAATATCAGTCTATATGTTACTGGTTAAGAGTAAATGAAGATGACATACAGCAAAAATTTAAAGTTTTCAGGTCATTTGGGGACATTTGGGCACATTTGGGCACCATCTGTGCCATTTGAATTGTATCATGTACCAAACCATATATTTCACTTGTATATTACTTATTGTGATCAATACATTCAAATACAGCATTTGTTTCATGAATTATGATTTTTTTTAATGAATTATGAATGATGATTTTTTTTATGAATTATGATTTTATGATTTTTTTAATTCATAAAATAACCTATATATTTCCCATTAAAATAAAACAAACACACAAATTAACTGAACATATTTAATTTTGATCAAACTGTAAAAACACAGTAAAAAACAAAGTGTAACAACAATACTTTTTATACTTTTATGATTATCTTTCTTTCTGTTTGAGTTTTTTGTTAAATGGCTTACTGATTATTGTAGCAAAGACTTTGGTGTTTAATTTGATGTGCACCATTAATATATATTCTTGTGACTTATATATATTTTTTGCAATAAACAAAAAGCCCATAAGTGGGCCCATGGTGTTTAAAAGGTTAACGAGACCGTTTCAGCACGGATCTGCCGTGGAGGAACCGAGTTAGCATGATGTCAATCATCTCGCTAATTTAAGCTGGATAATAGGACATTTGCTCGACTTTGTTGAACCACATACGAGAAATAGGGCCCTGCTAAGAACAAGGATGGCACAAGCTGTTGTTGTTGTTCCCATTGTTGTTGTTGTTGTTGTTGTGATATCTGAGCACACAATGTGTACTTCACCTTTTCTTCACCCAAAATCAAGCTGTGAATAAAAGTAGAAGAAACTTAAATGTGAATACACTTTCAAGGTAAAGCACAAGAACAATATTTTCTTAGCACTACTTTCAAAAAAAGTTTATATTATTTATTATTAACCCCATCCGCACAAGTTTTTTTTCTCCAGATTTTTCGATAGTGAGGAAGTGGGTTTTTAAATACTCAAACGCTTCTAAATCATCAACCACAGGTCCGATTTAATAAATTTAAACGGCTAAAGTACTGTAAACCCTTGCGAGAAGAGAAACGATGGTCTACATTTTTTTTAAAAGATCGTTATTTGTATACTTACGTAATTAGGTAAGCTCCTCAACATGACTGAGCGATTATAACATTTCACTATTTAACTAATTTAGTACCCCTAACAACGGCGGTAGTAGGACTTTACTGTTTGTAAAGTATTGACGTCACGAGCTGCGAGAAAGCAACAGCTGTTTTCTCTCGAATTTGTATCCGTGTTTCGAGGTCCTGCGGTCTCATTGTTCCTCAAACGCATCTGAAAGCGTGTCAGATGACACACGTGGAAGGAGCCGGTCATTTTAAGTACACAACGGTCATGGTGCGACCAAGATTTATGTAAAAATTGCTCATTTCTGAACCGAAAAACATGTTTTTGGACTGGAAAGGCTTGAAAACATGTCATTGCTTGTGTTTATTGTGATTATTATTGCAGATGCTTTAGGTCTTAATCTTTCTAAAGAGGTGCAGTATTACTCTGGGGCATGATGGGAAGGCACCAAAAATGCAATTAAAAAAACTCGGGGAGCGACCGAGGACTCATTTTTTGATCAGACTCTTGACTTTTGATCATATTTATGCAGAAAATAAAGGCAAGGAGTTGCTGATTCTTTAGAGATCAAGGACAATAGGGGCTGGTATTCATATCAAGGTCATATGAGCTATAAAACACCTGTAGAAGCCCTAGGGTATCCCTTTAGGGGGACCCTCGGGCTGATGAGGTTCCCATTTTACTAACATACATTATATATCTATTCATATCAATTACTTTAGCAATGCTAACGTATATTAAAGCTATTTCTTTGGCTTTGATTACACCTTCTTTGGTAAACGCTGCACGATAGATTTTCAATATTGAAAGTCCAGCTACATTTGTAACGTTGTCTTCACCATCAATTACAACAAACAAGAGGGCATTTCTATATTCGATCACTTCCAACAAAGTTCACTCATCCGTCTTTGCTAATCGGTGCAACTTGTCTGGTGCTGTTTCCTCTCATGACAGGAGTGCAGAAGTTGTACTTCAGCAGCGAGGCATTGAGAAGCAGCAGATGAGCTGCCAGTTTCCATTAAAAAGCCGCATCACCAGGTGTTTGCAGTGTCATTCAGAATTTGGAGCGTACACAGTCAGCAGTGACATCTCAACAGAAGACAGCTTGTCAGATTAAAAACTGCATTCCTTTCAATTAAGAGGCGAATAAAGAATGTGTGATTAAGTGGTGGAGTCTGAGTAATGTCCTGACATCGACTTGAAGCACTACACAGGACTCAATCATATCTTTGACTGCCTATCTCAGGTATATCCTTCATTCTTCCCACAGTCAATAAACACAATAAATTATGTTAGACTGTGTCTCACAGCCAACTGACACCGTAGTCAGTTGAGTGTTATAACCTTATGAGATATACAGAAGATAAGGAAAACAATTTAATGTTTTTTTTGGTCTTTGAAGTCAGGCTGGATCTAGTGAATATTTCATCATTGGGTAATTTCAATTATTATTATATTTTTCGATTACTCCGACAATCATTTAGCATATAAAAGGGTAAAACATTTTGTAAAAATGTACTGACACTAAAGAACGTTTCACATTTTTCTCAATAAATGAATTCAACAAATGATCAACGTGGGATATTCGAAGCATTTCAGGAATTATTGCATAACAAAGTGTTTTATTTTTCTTGGTGAACCCATTTTCTCTCTGTCTGCCTCGCTGCATCTTCCCGAGTTTGTGATTAACTGTTTTTCACAGAATGTAATTTCCACATTATAGGTTCATTTCATTGTTCTTATTTCATATTTCCCACAACCTCTTGTATGACCTATAAATCGATTGAGCTCTTCCAAGATTAAGTCAATTTCAGTTCTCCTAATGCTGCTTAAGGGAGCGGGGAGGAGATTCAAGTCAGAGAAGTGAGGATACAAATAAGCAGGGCCGGGCAAAAAGGCGGAAATCAATGTCAAGATATTAAGTGAGTGAGAAGCACGATACTGCAATTCTATTGTTTACTATAATGCTACAGTAACATTTTCCAATGGTCATATCATATTATAATTTGTATTACAGTGCAATTCATCTCTATTTTTATGGAACATAACTTTAAATTGCATGATTAACATTGAACAGTGGTGGAAAAGGTACTCCGATGTTATACTTACTCAGTCAAATGAGCATTATGATACCTCTGTGTAAAAAATAAAGTATAGGTCCTGCTTTCTAAATTTGACTTCAAAACATACCTAAAAGTACCAAAAGTAAAAGTACTCATGATGAAAAATGGTCCGTTTCAGGATAATGTGCATTTAGAGTGCACAGCACTTTTATGTTGCAAATGATAAAGGATGATTTTAATTTAATTTATGCACTGCAAGCTTTTGAGTTTCCCTCCTCTTATTTGAGTTTATCTTAATCTACAAATGATAAATCAGATTGTATTTGTTGATTATATTTCTGTGTGAATTGTGTTGGATTAGAAGTATAAAGCAGCAGACAATTTAAAAGTAAAAGTAAAAGTGCCTCAACATTTCACTTAAATTCAATACTTACTCTGCGTTTCAGGGGATGAGATGTTGTTTTCTTCTTCCACATGAATGGTCTCCTCACTCGTTCATGAAGTTCATACATCAATACGCACACTGAGTTTGCAAAGTGCACAGTAAAACACACGTTGGAGAACTCCACCTTTTTTTGTGCAAACACCTTTTATTTTTGCACATCAGAAAGGAGAAGCAAAATAATGTTGCCAGTGTTGCCTGCAGAGCTCACTGGCAGGTTTCCCCGTCATCTGCGGCTTCAAAGGCTGCTCACAGCCTTCCATACAAGCTCATGCAACACAATCACTGCCTGTTCAGGGTCTCTGTTGGCTAAAAAACAGAAGGCCTCCTGGCAAGATAAAAGGAACACTTTCTCTGCAGTCCCTGAGTATTATTCATTTGTGCACTGTAGTTTGTAATTGGGTATGATTATTAATCAAGTGTCAGCCTGATACAGATAAATATATAAAAAACATGACGCTTACCCGTCAAAGGTACAAACAAAAACCCAAAACAGACACGCCCATCCCTTGAGCTAATCAAGGACACCCAGTAGGACAAGGATTCAGAGTTAATACCACTTTAAATTAAAAATGATGATCTTTAAATACAGCCCCATTTAAGTCAACCAATGGGATTTTTAAAGCACTAACATCAGTTCAATCAGGAGAGACTTGTTTTAGAGTTCAACAATAATTTATTACAATTGCATATATTTGAGTAGTGCAAAGTCTTTGGCGATTGGATTCTGAATTTGGATAAGCAAGGGGTAGTGATGCTGATATCTGGGAAGGCAGAATCCCCCCTGGAGTTTGACAACAACACTGTGATTGGCTTACGGAACTGCTGGTTCGACTGGTTGGTTCATTCAACATACACGCCCCCAATCAGCTGATGGAGCAATCACTGTGAGCCTTAGAGACTGAGCTTATGAATGCACCGTAGAGTAAAGAGTGTCTTCCTTACTGAACTTAAGCTTGAGCTTCATTTGAGGGCCCTCATGTCGTCAGTCGAAGGAGTAGACTTGTGTCTACAAAGTGTTGCAACTTCTTGTCTCAAAATAACCTGACAACAAACTAAGGACCTAACTGAGAAACATGAAGGCAGAGCACCACAACACACACTGTTCAATTCCAGAAATTGAACTAAGGCGTGAGACTTATCAGCTATTGGTTTAGTCTAAGGTGGGTTGGATTGGGTCCATCTTTCACAGCTCAGAAAAAAATGCTGCAATTTCCTACTCATTTTGTTAGTATTACATTATTTATAACATTTATAAATCTTCATTTGATATAAAATGAAGATGCAGCAGCACTTGAATGTAATTGGAATGGGATCCCAAATGAAACTACAGTCATGCTTTATGGATTCAGGAATTATTTAGTATGCATTGCAGTTGCAATAGATGCATCTATAAATAATGTGCAATATATATTTGGGGCATGCTTAAACATATGAATTATTCATTTACTGAGGGATAAATCTTAATTCTAGGTATTTGTTCGCGCAGCATTAGATATGTTCATCTATGTGTCACATGCTTTCTAATCTTCAAAATGAGTGTTATTTGTAATAGTTTAGCCTTGTGCCCATTGCCTGTAATAACCGTTTACTCAGTGGTGTTACATAATATTAAACGTTTTTTGATATACTGTATCTTAAACAGTCCTGCACCCATTTCATCATCTAAATTGGTAATTGGTGGCCGACGTGATCTGGTGGTCCTCTCTGATTTAAGTTCACAGGTCATTGTATTGGCAAATTATGGTACGAACAGTTGGAGGAACGCATATTCACTTAACCCAAAGTTAGATTTACCGCATCAATAAGTAACATGTTGTATTCATAGAACAAAGCAAGAGGTATGGATTATTTCCATGCTTTGATGTGACTGAAGGAGCAGTGATTATTGGGGCCCCCGAGAGGCCACGGGGCCCCCTGGTGCATTTGCACACCGAGAGCGAGAAGAATGAGAAATCACTGTATTTTCATGTGATTGATTAGATATATCTGTAAGAAACACATTTCCTCTGGGTATCTGAGTCCGTTAAAAAGGCTAGAGAGCCCGTGTGGAATGGTGATATAGTGAGATGCAAAAAAAAAAATGGATGCACTGACATAACTAAAGCTTGGCAAATATAGACTAATCACAGAGGCAGGGCCCACAGCTCTATTCTTCATCCTATTACTCAGAAACCTCTCACTTCCCCCCAGCTGTCATGCTTGCCACAGATAATGAGAAAGCCAAACATTTTTCTCTCTGCTTTATGAGTCTCTCCTGTAAAGTAGCTTTTCAGACGCCTTCTTCTGTTTTCCTCCCCCAAAAAAAGTGTCTCTGATTATCTTTGGAGGAGAGTTGGATGCATTTAATAAACAGGACCTTGCTAATGAGCTTTTGCTCAGACTGGAGGCCAAAACATGCAAACATGATTTATGACTTTTGCGTATAGCTTTCATGTGCTGATTAAACTCTGTGAGAGACAAATGTCAAATACCAGTGACTGTAAGATTTTTTTAATTCTTAATTGTTAAATCTGAGATCAGACAGAACATTGTCATGTTCATAGTTTATGCTCTATTGATCGAGAACAACTCCATTATTTGTTCCATGTGAGGGTGGTGTTAAGTGGGAGGTGCGCTGGGCTGTGAGAAGCAGCAGGGTTTCTGGATGATATTTTGTCCCCGCCAAAGCCATCTGCACTGTTGGAACAGCTCTCCCTTTTTTAAGCAGTCGGATCAGTCGCTACATCTGTTTGCGAATTCTCCCGCACTGTTGACACGACTCCAGTCATGTGTGTGCTGTGTGTTGTGTGTGTGTGTGTGTTTCACTTCTTCAATCTTTGCGATGATCATGTCGAGTTTTACACTTCTGAGGTGAGGACATCAGTTTGACATACGAGGTCAATATGACAGGGGTTTATGGTTCAAATTAGATTTATGATGAGGGGCTAGCATGTAGTGCTGAGCCAATTTGTAAAAAAATATTATTTATTGCTTTATTAATCATGGACCAGCAGTTGCAGGCGCTGATGTTGCACTTGTTGAACTGCCCGAAGTGCTTTTCTGAGACCTTCACAGGCCAGCTTGTAACCTTTTCTGAAGGTTACTATAAATTATGTGGTATTTCAGGTATTTCACTGAAATATAAAAGTATCCTCCTCTCCTGGCAAAGAGGCTTTTCACCTTTCTATTGTGGTAATTCACTTGACATGAATTTATCTAAAGCACCATGGTTTACTGATGTATTATTTTATATCCTTTTATTATTCAGGATTTATATGTGTATCGGTGCCAAGGTGTTCATTTGGCCCTGACACTTTACACCCCTGGCCCGATTTGGCGTCGCAAGATGGTTTCTAGTTGTGTTTACATTATTTCATATTATTTCATTCACTTTCACAGAGTGCCGATCGCGGAAAGTCGCAGGTTTGCAGTGGAGATGTTTTTGATAGAAAAGGTGACGGAAAAGGAGAAGACTACCGGGCCTTTTTTTTCAACTTCCTTAAGTTATCATCACTCTGGACAATCTCTACCTGCATTTGAAACTTGGAGAAGAAAACACAAGCAACCAAAGCTGAGGATCTCCCTGGCAGCCGTAGCCCTGACGTGTTGTTGCATTTCTGAGGCTACTATGTGGAGGCTCCAAGACGTCATAACACCTCAACTCACGACTATGAATCCTTCCTCAGTGCTGAGGGTGTAGTAGTAATACAAATATGTGTTAGGTGTTGTTGTGTGTTTGTTAGTAGTACTATTGCTGTTATGATAGCATAAGTGGCACAAAGTGTAGCCATGAAGGGAGTATTTTGAGTGTAATTATTGAGTATTGTGTTTTTCTTTTGGTTCTTTGTCTGGCAGGCAAAACAAGACACTCCCCAAACACACCTGAGGCACATCACACGATCATGGAAGAGGCGTCAGATTGGACCGAGATTGATAAGTACGCTGCTGGGGAGAGGAGGGAAGAGAAAAGCAGGACCTGGTGTGGTGCGAAGGGAGAAAGAGCGGACAAGCATCTGGACAGTTTTTTTTTTTTAAAATAGAGCTCTAGTGTGTGTGTGTGTGTGTGTGTGTGTGTGTGTGTGTGTGTGTGTCAAGACTGGAGTCTTAAAAGTAACCAGGCTTTTTGACATACGCTCTACTTTTGATTCAATTTGATATCATCAACTGCCAAGGTGCTTAAAATCCTCAGTCATGTTTGTAAAAATTAACAAATTGCACAATTCAAAGCAAAAGTGTAGTTTTTTGTAGTCTCCACATGCGTATTAGTAAGAAAAAAAGAAGCGTATCCAGTGAGAATAAACTATTTAGCAGATGAGCTCACAGCTAGAGGTGGTTCGACATGGTTTGGTGGTCCTGAGCCAGATCAGGACACCATTTGGTCCACGGTTCACCCTGCTGGGTAATAATATTCACTCTCTCTTTTGCTCCTGTGCCCTCGCCATCTGGGGATTTAATGAGCCCAGAACAGCCGTGTTGATGCCAACCAATTGCAGAGCATCCAGTCCTCCTGGTTAGTCGAACCCCAGCAGGACTCAGGAGCTTCATGGAGCAGAGGAACGTGTCCCATACAGTGAGTTTAAGTGAGTCCCTGCATGACGTGCATTCTACTGCAGCCATGTACACACACTACCACTACTACCACACATTGACACCAGCATCCGTGTATCAACAGTCTGTATATTATATAACATGTGTAGTTATGCCCATAATTGCTTCAAAAAGGATGAAGGGAATCTAACAGGACTGAAGACGCGTACACATGACTGAGCATCAGGCAGCTTAATAGCGTTCCATTATCTGAGCGAAACATCTGTAATTAGCAGGTCACATTGTTCGACTTTTCATTACCACCTTGAAGTTCTAATACCTCTAATACCTAACTCTCCGTAGTTGAGAAAAGTTAGTTTTTCTCAAAACCTTCATTTCCACACAAGGACATCTGATAAGACTGAGAGGGCGGGCAGTGTGGAGACAATTTACAACTCCAAGTCTGGTTGAACTACTTTGTTTCACAGTATGTGGCAAAAAAAGATCAATACTGCGTGTTGCTCATGTTGTGCCCTGCAGTGCTCTGAGTGGTGTCGTCTTGACATAGCAGCGGCCCCAGCTGCTGATTCAGAGTGCTCTGATGGTGAAATCCCCCTCATGATGGAGGACTTTAAAGCAGCAGAGCTCTCCCAAAAGGCCTGAGTGGAGCTCTGTCAAATCGCTCTGATGCTGGTCTTCAGGGATTTCAAGCTGTATGCACTTACAGAAAAAAAACAGTACAGTAAAAGTGGCCCCTGTTTTTTTGTTTATGTATGGTTCTTATGCAATAACAAACCCTGTGGACATTTTTATGTTTGGATTATTTCAGAATGGAGAAAAATGGCAGAAATGTATTAGATTTTTTATCGATTTGCTTTTATGCTTAGAGATCAAACATCAGCACAATAGTGATATGTTTTGCACATCTGGAGCCTCAGAAATGTGCCACAAAACAGAGTTATAGTAGAATAATTGTCCTACAAATCACGAAAGTATTAGTTAATAGTGCACGCAATTTTTTTATATTATCTTTTTGAAAACTATGCTGGTAAAATAAATTATACAAGAAAACATTGGTGCCAATACAACTCAACAAAATCCCTATCAAATTGTTAACAGAGTGGAGCTTTGACAGGTTCTTACTCAAATTATGGAACCATCTGGTGCTCTCTTATTAATTTCTAAATGCTGATACAAGAATTCATTCGGGCCAAAGTGGTTTTATCGGATATAATCAAACACATATTAATGCAAGATTTGTTGACGCCCGTCCAAAGCATCACACTGGGAATCGGTCTCAGTGACCGAAGAAACACAGCATACACATCAAAGCAAACCTCAACTTTACTTGTTGGTAATCTTCCCAAATATTCACACCCAAGTGGGAGTTTAAAGCCGAGTTTACACAGCAAGAGAGAAAGTGACCGGGAACCAAAAGTGAGTCCCGTAGAGCAGATAAATAGCATGCAGTGGGAACACGGCTCAAAAGGCAACAACCTTTCATGCATCTGGCCACTGTTTTGACAGTTGATCTCACCCTTTGTACTGTTTGCTTCAAACCTTTTATTTTTCACATGAGATGGTTCCTGCTCCTTTGAGCCATGAAGAAAATGAGGACAAATATGAGAGGAGAATCAAAGACCTTCTTTCTTTTTTCAGCAACTTGCAGCACAATGGTGAAGCTAACGAGGAACTAATTAACCTGTTTTTCCCCAATGCTTTCTCTTCACTAAAAATAATAAAAATGACTTTGCTGGCTTTTCAGTCGTCTCTTTGACCAGGCAGACCTTGTCAACACAATTTAATTACTTCCTCATCGGTCACACGGAGGGCTTGTTTATTGACGTTCCCCATTTTATTTGCTTTTGATTCTGCTTTTCCCTTTGGGAGACTTGCCAGTTATGCCCCACAGTTGCAAATAGCTAATGAGGAGCTTTGTTTGTGCCTGCTGTTTTTTTTTCAACACCCCATCACAGAGTCTTGTTCCCTTCTTCTTCTTTCGGCTCACATAATGTGCCCTTCAAGAGACCCTGAAAACTGTGCTCCACAATCTGCACTGAGGTGATTTTCTCTGTCTGTGCCTATTCCCAGCTGAGACTGTAATTAACTTGCACTGATTGAGCCATCAAGCCCACTCGACGTGTGCTCCCGCTCATTTGATTCCCACAGACGAATCAACGTGAACTACAAGGCGTGCCGCTGTTTGGTTGATTATAGTTGTGTGGTTTCCTTCTTCCCACTCTTTCAAGTTATATTGTCTTTCTATTTCAGACGATTGTGCCTCTGACTTGACAAATGTAAATTCCACCAAAGGTAAACTCAAAAGAATAAGTCAAGCAATAGATAAAAGCTCAGTTTGTCTCTCTTTCACACACGCACGCACACGCACGCACACATGCACACACACACACTAACATGGTTTAATCCAGAGAGCTTTATTAGCAACAATTCTGCGTTATCTCTCTAAAGTCTCATGGTTAAGTATGAGGCATACTGCTCAATCCTCACGGACGCTTCCCTATTGGGCCAGATTATTAGATCTAAATAAAAGACTCTTCAAAGACCTTGTGACTTACACTTACAACCCAAATTAGAGCTCATTTCCAAGTGGTTTGTCCGGGGTCGGACGAGGATTGTCAGAGTTGTTTCTGGGCCAACTAAGCAGAGCAAATAAGTTGTGTTTATTACCCTACAGGGATTACACTACAGTGCACTGATCTTATCATCAATTTGATTTGTTTAGATGCACTTGATGGGGTTTCTCAGAGGTTTCAGATCTTAAAAGTTTATTTTTTAATTATTATTAAAGCAGTCACACTGGCTTTCAGAGAGGCACGTTTTTGGAACGGGATATTACTGTCTGAGATGTCAACTTTATGCTATTTATATATTAGAAATGACATTAAATAAAATGACTATCCACCATCACTGGACTTTAGTAGCAGACTGTTGTTGCTGTTGAATACAAAATACTTCAACTGATTTGATTCTTAGGCTTTGACAATATAAACAATATGTCAACTGATTGTAATTGAAACATTTCTTCAATAACCAAATCATCTCACAGAAGCAAAGCTATTTATAAACAAACATATGGCAGTCTTAACAGACAGCCCATGTTTTCAAATAGGAACACTTTACGCGTGAGCACAAATAGGAGACTTAAAAGGGACAAAACCCTCAAGCGTAAAGAGCAGGTTAGTACGTTGGCCGCTTGAAGCCTTATTTGGTGACAAAGTGGATGATTCGGTCCTGAATGGGACCAGACTACTTCAAATCAAAAACTAAGTACATGCTGATGTACAGTGTCAACTCTGCCAACACCTGTGCCAAAAAAGATTGGAAACACTACAAAAAATAAATAATTCAATTACCTAAAGCATCATCCAGCAAAAAGACCTGCACAATATTTTCAATAGCAAAATACAATGTGGCCATATGCATAACAAATAGGGATTTAAACCGATAAACAAAATTCAATTTTATTTTATTTACATTGACAATTTGACAATTTTACCTGAGAAGCCTTTACATTCACAGCATACGACATCCTCTGTCCGTGGACCTTCACAATAGGAAAAGGAAGAACTCCCCCCAAAATCCATTTAACGAGGGAGAGAAAAAGGAAGCTGGAAGTGACCTTAACTAAGTGGCCACAACTGGCCCCAGAAATAAACGTCCCGCACTTTGCAAGGTTTATAATAATAATAATAATACATTTTATTTGTATAGCGCTTTAAAAGGTACGCAAGTCACTTTACATGGTACAGTAATGACAAATAGAGGCAGCAATAAAACAAGAAAGATGACAATTGTGAAAATAAACTAGTATCACGGGTCAAAAACAGATTTAAATAAATAAATAAGAATTCATACTGAGAATATTAACTACTTTTGTTGTTGTTTTTGGTCACCGTTAAGCTTAACAGAAATGGTAACTTCATTTTTATTTTTATTTTTGCTGTATTGCTTATCACAAGTCCTGATTGATTCCATTGAAAAACTTGTCATATTACTGCAGCTGAAAATACATTAAAAAAACACACAGAAAACAAATGACTTTGTACATAAATGGACACGTGGTGTAAAAAGTCACATTGCCACATTAATTAAAGACAATATGTCTTTCTCACTTTATGGCAACAATGGTATCATTAAGTTAAATGAAGTCTGTTGTAGCTGAATGTCGCACAGACAAAACGTTGGAGTTGCACATACGGCATCTCATGCTTCTGTGTTGTTACCAGGAGACATGTGAGGAGAATTTAAGATGCTAGGCATTGTTTGGGAAACAGCCTGGAATGAAATTAGGAGAGACAGCGGTGAAATGAATCCTGGTTGGTCTCTCGCTCCAGCTAATCAGATAACAACAAAAGGCAGCAGAGCATGGGGGTTTCTGTCAGTGGGAAGTTAGGGTCTTGAAACAGCGGGAGAGGAGCAAATGTATTTGATTGGGGATGAAAGAGTGCCAGAGGTTCCTTGGAGGACTGCGCATCTAATTGCTTTTGTAACGGATGCACCAGCAGGTGTCAGCAAAGCAAATGCTAACTAGGACGAACACCCTGAACACCCCCGTACATGAATTATTCACCCCGAGTCTGATGATCTGTTGGGCCAAACTGGAGTATGAGAAAGAGAAAGTTATAGTGCCGCCTACTGAGGATGATTCAGCAGCAGCTTGAGCTCTGTCATCTCTCTGCCGGCTCATTCATATTCAGGCTGGCATGAACAAAACATGGACATGCTTACTGTACGTCACAATCGGAGACAATAATGTCTTTTGCATTTTCCTCAAGTTGAATGATCGGAGGATTCAGTGTCTTATCTTCCTGGGAAAAAAATAAAACAAATGACACATTTGACCGTGTCGGAATTAGTCACCGCCTCTCAGATATGTAGCAGTAGGGGGTCCCGGCTCCAACACTGCCTTTGATATCTCTGTCTTACAGAGGGAGGGGCACCAAGAGGCTCAGACTGCAGTTTGAACATAACACCAACACAGCTTTCACAGTCTGAAATACTGTGCAATAAACATGTCAATCAAATAATGAGATGTCAACTGTGGAACTTTGTGTAGTTGATGAGGTTCATTAACTTCACTCAAATAGGGTTTCACCATTTGTTTGACTGATGTTGATCAATTTAGGAAATGATCAACAGGAAATAACCGGGCAGCTATTAATTGAGGAATGTGAATGTTTCAAGAATGTGAAATCCAAAGCCATTCAGTGAAATAATGTTAAAAAAAAGTATTAATTATACAATTTTTTTTTTTACATTATTTCACTGGATGGCTTTGGATTTCTTTGTTCATTCTTGGACTGAACATTGACCAATTAATTGAGAATATAATCAAAAACAATCAATGTTTCAAGGAATAAATGTTGTCTGCAGCTCAAATTTTTGGGGGATTTAAAAGCGTCTCATTCTGAGAGAAAAAACAATGAGTTCATCCAGTTGTCATCTAATTGTAGTCGTTTCCAAGGTCAAGAGTTCAGTGTGGACCGCAGTGTTTAATTAACGTGGACAAGAAGTGATGAATGGTAATAGATTTTTGTAAAGTCTGAACCATTACGGCAAATTAAAACATTATTGAGGTGACTATTGGTTTGGTGAATCTGTGCAGCAGCAGAATGCATTTATGTATAACAACAAATGTGTGTGATATAGACATTTCCAAAGTTATTCATGCAGTTCTGATTAAAAACATATGTAAATGTACAGTGCAGCAGCCTGTCGGCTGGAAAAGCTGCTCTGACGGATGCTGAAACTGACTTTTAAAATGTATTTAGTGAATCAAAAGTTGGCATTGTTGAGCATGAGCCAAAACTTTAATACTGAGGTATTCAGTTCATTGGACAGCACATTGAGGCATGTGTATTTCTCTATTATACACGTGTAACAGTTATTTCACACAGCTACATACTGGAGGAGGTACTTTGTATCACAGAATGATGGCTCTGTAATACCACCAGACAAAAGTGGCATTTGACAAGTTAATACCTGAGGGTATCAACATGCACTGCCATCCATTCTGTAAAGCCTTCTATGGACTAATTCATATTAACTCCTGTGGATGCAGAAAATGTTAATTATGATAGTCTGTCATAAAGATGGAGACTGGAGGACGTTTCGGGTGGATTGACAGCCGTCTTCCGTGTACTGTCAAGTCTATTTGCATCTCCATACGGCCTCAGCGCTGCTTTTAGCCAACAGCTGTCTGTCTCATGTCAGCTAGACAAAGCACTCTCTATTTCACTGCTGATTTACAGTCTCACTCCGAGACATGAGATTTATGCCTGAAAAAATGACTGACACAAGTCACTAACCATAAATACACAGAAAAGTAATAAAATATTGAAGGAGAACAGACTTTGGTCCTGAGCTCATTCATTTATCCCCGAAGCTGTGACATAATTCTCTCCGCTACCTTCCCAGCTTCCTTTTTGCCTTCATCCATTGGTAATGCCGTGTATTTTTCATGGCGGGCAGATCGCGAAAGGGTTTCAAATCATTGTCAGCTCTGACCTTTCCTTTGAAAATTGGTCCGCATGCATGACATTTATTGTTAGCGTTTGTGGGCGAGCATGTGTTTCCATGAGTATTTATGTGTGTGCATATGAGCGAGATCCATCACCACAAATAATAAAAGAAAACACTGTATGTATCAGAATGCCACCGTCATTACCCTTCATTCCTCCAGAAAAAGAAAAAAAAAATGAGCAAGTTTACAAAAATCTATTCACAAAAGGTCACACTAGAGCATCCAGCTCTTTGCTGTTTCATTTTCATTTGCACCGCCCTCCTTCTCTCCCGCCGTCACTGCCTCCCAGCCTCCCAGCCCTGTCTTCTTCCAGAGCATTTCTCATCAGACAAACAGAGCCTGTCTTGCTTCCAAAGCAGCCTCAGTGAGCAGCTATCAGCCTGTCACATCTTATCTGAGTTTTCGGCTTCTTTCCAGGGAGAGAAGACGGAGCTCCAGAGGAATCATGGCCCTGTGGATTCTCAACCATTAAATAATAATAATACTAATAATAAAAACAAGTCTGGCAAGTTCTCTTGCCGACCTGTTTACACCGTTTCCAAATATTTTGGGAGTATCTCGGAGCCACAAATTTGTCACACGTTCGTTCTGGGTCACATAAGGAGAGAAAGTTAAATCTGGCTGGGTTTGGAGACAGGAAACACAAATTTCTTCAGATGGCAGCCCTGCTTCCGTCATCTCTTATTGAACTGCCAGTTGTAATTGTTTGTTTTACAAAACAGCAGCTGAAAACACTGACAGTGATCACAAAAATCTCCTTTTTATTTTTTCATATTGCATATTCTGCTGGAGACTGTTGTTTGTCAGACATTGTATACAATTGGTACATTTAACACAACATGCATATTTTTAACTGGATGCTGGGCAAAAAATATATAAATGTATAAGCAACATCTGATTTTCTTTTTCTTTTTTAATGATTGTCTTGAGCGCTGCAGCATCTGGTAGTGCCTTTTAATATATGGTGTGAGGATAGGGTTATACATTTTGGAAAAACAACTAGAATCTGTTTGTCCAACAATTTGATGAATCATGTGCCGATAATGACATGAGCACAATTTCTATTCATGTTTTGCTTGTGAAAAAGGTTTTATAAAACCTGTATCTTTAGTATTTGAGAATACACTGACAGATAAATGTCTGTGACAGTCAATTCCCAATGTGTTATCTTGTTAACCCTCAACATGTGATGTGATGTGATTGCTTTGCACAAGGTATGATTATTGAGCACATTCTGCTTTTAAAAAGGAGAAGGGGACACGACAAAGATTACAGTGATGCTTCTTTGACATTCAGAAATGGGAACAGACATCCTTGCCAAATTCTGAGCCAAGATGGATATTTAAGAGCAGAGAATGGGAGGGAATGGCTCTCTGAAGAGTGGCAGATAACCTTGAGCAAGTCATTTCATATTTGTATGGCTTTGAGCTCTTGTGGAGGATGAAGTCCCAATTTGCATTGAATTTTTCAGCATTTAGCTGACACACCTGCAGTACTCTTGGTGACTTATTGTGCGTTCAACAACAGAAAAAAAGCCTTTTCAGAAAACCAATTTGTGCCAAGGTTACCCAGGAAAAAGAAGAAATCAATATTCACACCCTATCCCTAAAATGTTTATGTAATGAATTAAATTATCTAAAACCTTGGCGTTAAAAAAGCAAGCGACAGCTTGAAAAATTCTGCCCTTTGCTCTCCCCAGAAGGTTAATGGAATAGCGTCTTTATTTTAAGTCTTCCCATCAGAACTAAGAAGTTGGGGGACTGGCAACAGATATTGTAAATCTTTTATATCTGTGAGTGCTCATCTGACATTTTAGGGCGGTCTTCTGCATAATCACTGGCCTGACATGTTTTTTAATTTACGAAAACACAGTTGACTCAAATCATCACAATTAAAAAATACATTTTGTGTTAAGAATATAGCTTCTTTGTTACCTCACACCATTGAGTCGGCGTCAAATGGAGAGAGGAAGAGACTGATTAAATGTTTACAACCATCCTGCATTCAACTGCTTTTCTCTATGAAAAGAGTGTGATTATCCAGATTAATTAACGGGGGGAATTAAAAAGTGTAGCACTCGATGGAGCATTTACCTGCAGATTATAGCTTTGTGTTTTTTGTTGCTAGAGAATTTACTCTGACATTTCTTGATTTATTTCTGAGCAGGTTTTACTAATTGTCCTCTGATGAGGGAGCACTTTTCAATCAACAGTATCAAAAGGCACACTGCCGTGTAAATATACTTCTTTTTTGTCCATGCTGTCTAAATGTGGTGGTTATTAACACTCATTACAAAAGGGAAACAAGAAAGACAATGGGTCCAGGGGAGTGATACATGATACTTTGTTTTTATCTTTTAGTCATGTTGTACTGTTTTCATTTTTTTCTCTTAGTTCTCTTTTGAAAAGTGTTATATTAATGGAGTTCACTTAATAACCTCTTCTGTAGGGGCCAAAGCTCCCAGTGTGGGGTTTTGTCTAATTGTGCACAACATATTTGAGTAACTTGCATCCAAGGGCATTTTAAGTACCTTCTATGGAGCTTTATTGGGGATGGTTTTAAAAAAAAATTGTCCTAAGATTGCTTGATGAGACAAATGGAAATAAAACCCCAAAGAAACATCTATACACATTTGTTTTAGCCAACCACATATCATGGCTGGAGGTCATGGATAGGTGTTTTTTCTTCTCTTCAAAGTGAACTCCTGGTGACTCCTTTTGCTAATGTGTGCTCGGAGTCTCGCTTCTCACACATGAATTAATCAAATCTTTAGAGAAGAGCAACATAGAGTATTTGGGTAAAAGGGGAAGCAAAGAGCCAATGGAGCCTAAAGTGGAAAACTGATGGGTGTCTATATGTGTGCGTGATAGAGAAAGATGAAAGACAATGAAGGACAGCTGAAAGAAAAAAATCAAATAAACCAATATCAGAAGTCTGAAAAGGTGAAAGATTGATTAAAATGTCATTTAGATAATAAAGAGGAAATAAAACTGCTGTATAGAAAATCAATATCTTCTGCTAAACCACTGCCTAATATCAATTAATAATCAATCCACAGCTTTCCAATTACATTTCTAGCCTATTGGACTATTCTGGGAAGGCTTACTCTGCACTACCAATAACATTAAGATCATATTTAATGTATTGATCTGCAGTAAAAATTGGGAAACGCAGTATAAGTAATTTGATTAAAGTGCATAATAAAAAAAAAAAGGTTAAAGATTATGTTTACATATTTAATGGGAGTGGTTGGTACTGAGTGAAGTCATTTCAAAATTAGAAATTTCAACATTGTATAAAATATTAACACATTTTTCACAGAAAGATTGCTATAGTGACCTTTCCAGGAGGCAGTTACTCTGTAATGAGATGCACCTGCTATGAGAAACATTTTACAGACAATATGAAGATCTTTTATTGTTAAGGTAGATGCACTTTTTTCCTGAAACAATAATAATGAAAGGATTAACCACACACTAAACATAAATGTTGAGCAACAAATAATCCAACGTTTTCCGCCTTATTGTAGTCAAGACCACCTAAACCACGACAGGACCAAGACCAGAGACTGTGGCTCAGTGGTAGAGCGGCTCGGGCCCAAGGACACAATGACATTGAGTAGCTCCCGTAGGTTGTGCGCGAGCAAGTTGTGTACTTTATGTGTGGGTCAATCACACGCAGTTTTAAAGTCCTTTGAGTGGTCGGAATACTAGAAAAGCGCGACGCAAGTACAAGTGTAATGAGAACAGACCAGACGGTGACATACGGACGATCAAATGTGGAACTGCAGTTGTGAGTTGGAACAATCTTGAAATAAATTCCTTTGTCTTCATTGTCTGCTACTGAGACAGCACCAAGTGAAAATGTGTTTGTTTTTCCGATACGACTCCAAGACCTTCAAAAAGTGGTCTTGAGGCAAAGACCGATCTTGAGTACTACAACACTGCTCTGCGCTGCACGAAAGATTTATTGTTCCCGCGTGTCGTAAACGGTATTCAAAGACTTTGTTGAACAAAAGCTGACTCGATATTTTTGCACTTTAGTATTTAAAGTCCATTGTCAACCGAGCGCTGTATTTTAGCATACAACACATTTGTCATGCAGACAATAACAGCAGGGCCAGGAACTTATTATACAACGATACAGACTTTGACATTTAATGTGTATTTATGGACCAGTGTATTCCCATATGAGGAGTTCTCAAAAATAATAAGAATAATACTCTCTAAGGGTGGTGGAGTAATGAGTCATAACCACACAGAAAAAAACAAGAAAAAAAAACTGGAAATGACTAATGAGTAGTATATCTTCACTTTGTTGTGACTTTTTACACAATTACATAATAATAAGTGCCATATTCTTCACAGCTGTATATTGTCTCACAAATCACACTGCTGCTTTAAGTGTATGTGTTTTGCTCCACGTTGGTTTCCCAGCTCTGGTTGCAATGTCAACCAGTTCAGGTCGATTTCTTGCCTTTCGACAAAGATTTAACAAGTTTGACTTGAATAAACAAAATAGAAAAGAAACTGCTAGAATATGTCAGGTATCTTCCTCCATCACAAAACACCTCTTCACCTCCCTGTGATGTCCAATAAAATACTAAATTAAGAGATGCATGTGTTTTTGTTTATCCCTATTATAATGCACTGAGCTATATTTCATACTTGTGGTGCTATTTACTAAACATATTAGAGATTACATCTTGCATTCATGTTTGTATTTTTTAATTATACATTTCCTCTACATTTCTCATCATTCCATCTCGCTGCCTTTCTGTCTCTCATCTCAGTTTTTCTTTCTTAATCCCAGTTTAAATGTGTGGCCAATGTCACTTGTTCAATCTTCTCTCAACGGCAAGTCAGAACCTTTTGTTCTATTATGTATCTTTTGTTTAATTTCATTTCGAAGTTGACTGATTTTGAAGGGTGGTGTTATGTGCTTTGGCTTATCGTTTGCCATGCTGTCAAAATGGGTAAGCAGCTTTCTAAATGTGAGAGGAACCCACGGGAGTATGGCCACACACAAAATGTCACTACCATGCAGAATAATCCTGGTGCTGAACGGCTTAGTGAGTGTAGTTTAATTGAGGATGCTCTGAGAACAAGGACATGGGAGCTCTCTTTGAAAACAACAAAAAGTTGAAATGAGGACTCACAGGGCCGGTGTTGAGTGGAGGAAACAAACCACAGCCTGCCTGGTCTGCGTCAACGATGTGAAAACCTGCTAGAAATTGAGTAGACTCATACAAACTACCCACAATCATAAAGCTGACGTTGCGGAAAAAAAGCTCTGTGTAGCACGACTCAACCAGTGTTGTACAATTTGTTTTGGTCACAGTGGTAAACCTAGCTGGAAGAAGTAAAATGGCAAAAGGAGAAGCTGTAACAGTCAATTCATTTTGTTCAAGTAACTTTGCATTGTATTAACCAGATGGTAAAAACCGTACATGCATTACAGACGGCTGCAGACAGACCAACATTAGGTTTATATTCTAGGCATGTCATTGATGCTTGTATTCATACTGATTAGCAGCGAGTAAGCAAGCTCAATGCTGTGAGCACAGATAAAGTTCGGATGGTTTTCTGCCTCTGAGAAATGGTCCACATTGGATTGTCACGGTGGTAAACTAAGCTTTCAGCTCGGGGTGGGAACCTTGTTGCGATTTGTTTCGAATTTCATTCCAAATGTATTCTTTATTCAGCAAATAGAAAAGGGAGCCCTCAGTTCTCTCATGCACCGTGAGCCAGAACATTCTCTGCTTTTAATTCACTGAATTTTAACTGGCAGCTATGTCACTAACTGATCTTGATGAAGGTCAATGTCAGATCAAACAGAAAGAGAAAAGTGTCTGATTAAGCAGCTTTTTCATAAAAAAAGAAAAGAAAAGTGAATCGCATTAATCTTCACCTTGAATTATGCAATAAATGTGTGACATACTACATAATGGCTACATGTCATAAAAAGTAAAAAGTAGGGGAGGAGAGGTGCTGTTACTAACGTCATGTCACACAATAGCACACTGTATGCAGGTCTTTTGATAGAAACAGGAAATGGACATTGTGGACAGTTATTTTCTTCACCTGAACAGAGAGTTAGTTACCACCTCACTGATGTCAGGCTTTGGGTGATGCTGAACAATGCAAACTGGTCTCACTCCCAACTACCAATACTAATACCGACAATTGGTCAGTGCCCCTCGGCATCTGATACCGACGCACATCACTTTCAACTAACTAAGACCCATTCAGGTCTTTAATAGCGGGTCAGAGCAACTGATTGGGTATAAAGAGCATGATGGTCCATGCAGGCGGAAGGGAGGGGAGGTGTACGAGTAAAACAAACCCAGGACTTTATCTCCAAAACTGATACCAGCAGGGTACCTAGCGTCATAGTTTGAAGCTTAGGGCCGCTGACCAAGTTGGTTTTTGACAAGTTGAGAGTGAGAATGTGTTCAACAAAGTATACACTATAAGTCAATTAATATGAGTATATTTTGTTACATTTCCCCAGTAGTGTTTGTCTTTAAAGACATGTTATTTAGTGTGCTATATTATTTTATATTATGTATAGCCTTGCAAGATGTTTTGAGAAATATCCAGATAAATATCAACTTATATAACAAAAGCCAACGTTGACTCTTGAGAAAGAGAACAAGTCGACCATGTGAATCCATAGTCCTCTCTGAAGATGCATTAATAAGGAAGAATGGAATTGCGACGTGGAGGACACAGTATGCCCTTTGGAGGTCACATGTATGCCTCTGTTATAATTCAATTCCCAAGGTGAAGCACAAATCAGTAAAATATTACACAGGCCACGGGCTAGAGGCTGGTTTGTGCCTTTAAATTGTCACGTTTTGATTTGTGAATCCGTAGAGAAGCCCAGAGGGGACTTCCATTCATTTACGCATTATTCTGTTGTGCTGTATTTTGTCTTTTATCCACGTATGGAATGTCCAATATGCCTGCTTCCCTGGGAAGAATGATGGATAGTGGTTGCCAGCCCAGGATGACGCATGGGGCCTGTGGTAAACGCTGTCACTAGCCTGTATCGTCTCGAGCTCTCCAAGGTGGCTGCTGCAGATCCACATCACTCACTAAATGTTGAGTTAAAAATGACAAGACTGACATTAAAACCCTCACAGCTAAGTTCACTGGATATCGGCTGTCTGTACTCTAATAATCAATGATTTACTCGAGGCTTTAATACATTAAAGTTGGCTCTAACATGCACTCATAGATTTATATTTATATTCAGCTGAGCCAGAGACATTTGGTCTCATTACAGCTGGAGAGATAGTATTAACAAGCAACATAAAAAGGCTTATGCTGCTATCTATTGAGCCAGTAGTATCATTTTAATAAAGTTTCACCAACATTTCCCGAATACATTATTGCATGAGCCTTTGACCAGTGAGTTTGAAGGATAATTACATCTGTGGGGCTATGTGAAATGCTTTTTTATTTATTTATTTAAATCTAGTTTCAGACTAATTTTCTCAGTCTTCAGTAATGTGTAAAAGTTGAAAAGACAGATTGTCATGCTACTCTGTCCTCTCCTCCATTGTTTCTCACAGTAATACGAACCCCTCAAGATGTTTCAGACCTGCTATTCCTCACCTGTCCACCAGTCGTCATTACCGAGTTATTTCACCGCTCCTAGTCACAGGCGATAACTTACAGTTGTTGCCTTCGTGCCACAGCCTTCATTGTGTCTGTATTTATGACCATCTACATCTTGCCTGACTTAGCGCTCTAAAATTGCCTGATTCGAGATCTGTGATCCAGAGCTCCACAGGTCTTATTCTTCACCTTTGTTGGAAGTTTAATTGTTGTTGCATTGGCAGAAAATTCAAGAAAGGACTTCTGATAATTCTAGCACTTATGTAATAATACTTTCCTGCAATTGAATGGACAGGATACACAGTATTCACCACAGTTAAAGTGTTTGTTACATTACAACCTGGAATTAATATGAATTTGTATTTAAATGTTATGTAATGGACCAACACAAAACAGTCAAAATTGGTAAAGTGTAACGAAAAAGCTAACTTATTATCATAATGTGGTGGAAAAAACTCAAATATGGTGTGTGCATATGTTATGAAGCCTCTAAATAAGATCTGGTGCAACCAATTACCCTCCAAAGTCACAGTTAAATAAAGTCTACCTGTGTGCAGTTTGACATGATCCTTCACATGATGTACCATTAAATCCACCATAACAAAATAGAAAGAATATGGCACCACAACAAACCTGCTCAGGGAGCAGGCAAAGAGGACATTAATCAGAGAGGCAACAAAGAGACCAAAGACAACCCTGAAGGAGCTGAAAGCTCCATAGCGGAGATTGGGGTATCTGTCTATAGGCCCACTTTAAGACGTACACCACAGAGATGGGCATCCAGCTCCTTCAGGGTTTTCTTTGGTTTCTTTGCTGCTTCTCTGATGGATGTCCACGAGCTTTGATCCCAGCAGGTTTGTTGTGGTGCCATGTTATTTCCATTTGGTAAAAATGGCTTTAATGGTGCTCTGTTAGATCATGTGACAAATCATAAGACACTTAAGATTGCACACAGGTATTCTACTTATTATGAGAATTTTGAAGTGTTTTTTAAAGATTCCACAAAAGAACAAAGGAGATACATATATGCATGTATGCACCATTTTTTCAGTTTGTTTTTATTAGTATTTAATTATTTATTTCAGTTCACCTCAATTTTAATTCCAGGTTGCAATGCAACGAAATAGGAAAAATGTGGGTTGAATATAACATTTTGCAAGGCTCCGTTTTAGTTGGTCCTCTAGGCCCAGTTCCTCTGTTTTACACACCCTGCTGATAGTCTCGCCACTGGGCTCTTCCACTTTCTGTGAGCTGCTGTTTTCATCATCGTATGATTGTTACAACACATATTTAGCCGCTTTGGCAAGCCAAGCACAGCCAGTCATGGTCCTGTCAAGGTATTGTTTACTTTTGGTTGCAGCATGCTCTAGTGACAGTGACTTGTCAATGCTCTGACCTCAGCGCTCCCTCTGGGAGACCAGTTTTACCACATTTTGCAAGAGTGAAATGTCGCTAGAAAAACACTTGTTTTATTTTTTTTGCCTCCTGACTAACAAGTTAAGTGTCAACAGGTTGAGCGGTCTCCATCCTGTGTGCTTTGAGATCGCAGGTTAAACCTGAGGAGTCTCCAGAAGATGAACACGATAAAATAAACAAAAATATGTTTCTGCCCTCTTAAAGAATGTACATTTTCCAAAAGTTCCCCCAACCCTTTTTATTTCAGGCCTTTTTAGAAAATATTCAAATTAAAAGAAAATAAAAACGTATCTTCGGTTGAACTAGTCTTAACGGGTAGAGAAAGCAGACGTTGCTTTGTTTTAGGTGACACACGCTACAATGATTGGGAACCACTGGTTTAGTTGTGTATTGACTTAATGTGGCTCGGCTTCCATCAGCAGGGACATAGAACTGATACAACTGGTAACCAGAGGTGTGTTTAATGTTTCTTATGCTTTTTAATATTTCTTATTGCAGAGCCAGTGTTGGACTATCTGATCTTTGCCATTCTAAATGTGTAGATTTAAGGCATTAAGGAACAATTCATATGAAAAACTCAGGTATACATCAACAGTCCCGTGTTGGAGTCATGGCCTTTACATTTCATCGATGCATTCCCTCCTCATCCGAGTATTAATGATGTTTCCGTTTCCCCCTTTTGACTCGCTGCCCTCACAAACACCTCCACCCCCTGCTAAAACTATAATGATCTTGCCTTAACTGATGGGTTTGGATAATGTCATAGCATGAGGCCAGGCATGCACGACACAAATCACATTACTGATCAGACCAAGGGTCTAAGCCTCAAGACACATTGTCGACGAGTTTAACGTAGAAAAGAAAATCCATCCTCATTAATTTATGAAAAGGGCACAACTCACAACACCATTATGTTACCATTAGTGAGCATGTCGTTCAGAAGAATCAATCTATTCTGTGCTATACTTGTTCAGAACTTTCACATTCTTGCCTCATTATACGCACCTCCTCCTCTCTCTTCTGTGGTTAATCACAATGTTTGGATCCTATGTAATATGTCTCCAATGAGCCATAAATACTGGAGGTGCTTTTGTGTATTTAAATGGACATTAATGCAGACGCAATAACAATGCAATATTATCTCATTTTGTTTAAGGATAAACTGGCTTTGCAGTCTCTGATGTGCTTTTAATGGGAGCATATCAATATGTTGTCAAGGATTATCCCCTTGATTTAAATGCACTAGCTTGTCTTTAAGGGATGTGATCTGTTTACCTACCTGCGTAGGGCAGCTCGCGTGTTTGCAGCCTATCTTTAGAACTGTATTTTTATCTTGTTCTCATTCTGCCTGTCTGTAAACTTGGCAGCTCGTCTGTTGGCCGTCTCTCTGTTTGCCTTCTTGTCTGTTTGTGACCTGTCAGCCGCTCAGTGATAACCTGCCCTCCTGCCCTAAACGCTGCATGGAACAGACCTTTTCTTTGTTGCCGTCTTTTTCGACCCGTTTGTGTCCTCAATGCCTCCGCTAAACGTGTTACTGGGTTTGTCACACAATATACAAAAGACACAACTGATACAAAAAGATTTTACCCGTCACTTAAATTTTCTTCTTTTCCCCAATTGTTTAAATATGTTTTCTTTGGCTGGTATCTAGGAGATATCAAACGTCAATTGTAAAAATGAGAAAGATGGATTCTTCAAAAATGGTTCTGCTGAAAAGAAACCTGGTCTCTCCTCACCTGATCTAGGCCAGAGCCAGGATCTGCCCAGTGTTCACTGAATAAGATCAAAGGTGTCGCTCAGTCTTTGTGACTCAAAGAGGCCGGTGAGGTGAGAGACGCAAGATACATTTGATTTGCTACGACAGTGCAAAGGATGATTCATTCATGATGTCCTTGAAGTGCATGAGCCCACAGAAGTGCATCACATCTCCTCAGTTTGTGTCCAGCAACATCAAAGCCTTTCTTTCGCTCACGAATGCCACCACTGTAAATGAATTTGGCGACAAGGGGAAAAGCTGCACACGGCTCTCTCGCAATAAAATTCACTGAAGCGTAGACTGAAAACAAGGTGCCATACCGGAGATGGTGTCAAATTGTGCGGCAAAGGAGAGATTTAATTAAATGTTGTGTTTTGCTTGCAGGCAAAGTTAAATCATAAGGTTTTCATGAGTCGCTTCCATAGAGACTGATATTGCCTTCAAACAGAGTCATGATTACAGGGGTAATGAGTCCGAAAAGTCCGAACACCCCAAATCATTCCCTATCTTTCAAAAGACAATATAGGAGACTCCCACAGTGTCCATTTTGGTTTGTAGAAACTTGTTCCCACAAGTTTAGTCAACTGAAGACCAAGCACATCACATACTCAACTCCCGACATCTAAAACAGGTCAGTGGGTTCCATTTAAAGCCGACGTGATCTGTAAGGTTTACAAATGAGGCAGGGCCTTTATTATTTAGCAGCCAGGTGGCATATTGTGATGACAGCGGTTACAGGAGAGTAGTCAAACAACAGCCTAATTAAAATCAACCATCGGAGCAAATCACTGCCAGGAGGTTGTTGCCTACAATAAGGTGTCACTGACCATAACCAACTGAGAGCAGCTGATGATGAGACAGATGGTGTACACGAAGAGCAGTACATGCAATATTTGGAAACGACTTGAAATCAATAAGGATTTGAGCGAGATTAGTAAAGTAGATCGTCTCTGCTTTGGAGCAACAAATCAATCTGTGTTTTACATGTCATTCTTGCAAATGCAATTTGAGTAAAGCTTGCCGTTATGTGACACCTTTAACAAGAACTTCCTCCTTTTAAAGTCTGTCAGTCTGTGTGAGATTAGATTAATGGCTTCTTTTGTGTTTTTAATAGTTTGACTTTATATATTTCAAAAATCTCGCTGTAGAAGGTGAATTAAGGCCACACTGTTCATCAACACTGGAATAACAGCACCCCAATTATGACCGTAGCTTATTGCCTAAAACCACGTTTCTTTAGCACAAGTAGATTTAACACGGAATATAAAGTCTGCTAAATCATCTTCTGCTGCGTAACATGTAACTTATAATTTAAGAAGCAAGAAGGGAAAAATACTTTGGTTGAACTGTACAACCCCAACTCGTAGAATTATTAGAGACAAGGTGTCACACAGGGAAATGAGCCGGTGGGGAAAATCACAGTTTAGGAAAATTAAGACCAAGAAACATGAAAGCTGTATATAAAAAAAAACATAATTGCAAAGTAACTTTTGTGTCACTTTCAAGGGCTCAATATCATCTCACTAAGTCACTAAGCTAACTTTAATGTAGAAACTGTTTTGTGAATACATTTACTATTTCCTTTGCAGACCTGTAAATGGAAAAACAGGTAATGGGATCTGCTTAAATTCAACAGGCATAGGTCATTGACAAAGAAAAGAACATTGAGGACTATATTTTTTTAATCTGCTGATACAGCTCGTCAATAAAAGGAAACAGGGAAGGGAAAACCAAAGTCCCCCATCACTTATCCAAGTCTCATATTACAAATGAACAGATGCAACCCTACCCCTAACCAAAGGCATGCATATGTTCTGATGAGGTCTCATGACTTCAAGGCTCCCGTGTTCTAGGTAAAAACACTTAATTTAGATTTATCAGGTGAGCTGGTAGGTGTCTAATCCAAGAATGTCACTCTCCCACCTCGCCAAGGAGCTGCACACAGTAGGGGTGAACACCCAAACATTAAGCAGAAATGGTGACATAAATGTAAGTGTTATGTCATGAAGATGTCAAGTAAATGATGTTATATAATAAAAAGCATTACAGCATTCTTGCAACTAGGTCACACACCAACTAACATTTAAATAAAGTAAAATGTGTCACTTGTCCAAGCCGTAAATCCACTCTCTAAACTGAGTATCTGTTCACACGATACATTTTTGTGTGAGGTGTTGACACCCAACGCAGGTGTATCCGATTACATTGATAATAGCTGCATTCCATTCACAGTAGGCGTTCCCGGTGACAGAGCTCTAAGTGTATGCTCGCCTATTTAGAAAATTAAATGAAACAGTCCTCCATTTACGGTGTATTTTCGGATAGGCCAGGTCAAAATGTCTGACATGTGAATCATCTATGAGGCATTCTTCAGAGGCTCAATGCTGAAGCTTGCTGTCATGGATGAACCTATATCTTTATTTCCAAGACACATTGGAAGTTCCTGTCCTCCTCAGACCTTGGTGAAGAAATGCCCCACCTGTACAAACACACCATACTGCACTGTCTTCTACTATTTCCTGTTGTTTTCCAATGTTGCAGTTGTAAAAAGACTATTTGGTTCTTGTTACTTGGGTTTATAAGCTGCATGACATTGCAAATGTTACTTGACATGTTATCACTGAGCTGTGTTTTACTAATGGAACAATGCACGTTTATTGTTTTTACATACAGCTAGTTGTTTATGTTTGTTATTCTCCTGATTCTAAATGAATAGCATATATTGTTTAAATCTAATATTCATAACTGACAAGACTAGCAAGTGTTTTTTTTCTTCTTTTTTTCTCAAAATGTTGGTACAGTATATTAGCCAGCCACGCAACTATAAGCTAGCATGACATTTCCTTTTATGCTTCTTAATAAACAGGCAAAAAAGAAAATCAACATTGTACTTAAGCAAAGGAGACGTTATGGTATGACACACACAAGTGTTTGTGTGTACACAAGCCAATTATGGTGTAAGAACTCATAGTTAGTCTGCATATTAGGTTTACATCAGGGCAAAGCAAGGGCACATCTCCCAGGGCATAGTCATTACTCTAATACTATAATTACTGCAACACAGGAACATAAATTACATGCCTTTTCATACATTTATTCATTTGGCTATTAATTTGCTGGTTACCAAAACTGTGTCATAATATTGACTATGAGCCAACATCAGGTTCTATGTACACAATGGCCTTAAAACTACACACCTTAGTCACTATGGGTACGTTTGTAAATCCAATCAGATGCTCTACACTAAACTGAGAGCAATGATCTTCAAATAAACTGTTTGATTTCTATATAAATAACCAAACAGGGACTACAAACTTTCCTATTGTGCGCCTTTTCTAATTATAATGCAAAATAGCACCTCATAATCAAGAGCTTGTCGCCAGTGAAAATGACCATGATTATGATGGGACATGAGACCGTAACATTACGCTTATGAAAATAAGTCAGAAGTCGTAGGTTATTGCTAACATTGGTGAAAATGTAACATCAACCCAGTCAGCTTAGGTAAACATTTTATTAAATAGCATGGCAAACAACTTTCCGCTCCACCACTCCGAGAGTGTGGTTCCTGATTACCCGAACGGCAAATTCCAACAACGTTCCGGATTTCCCAACGGTGCAGTTTGTGCCAGAGGGCGCTCCGGCGCTTAGAGAGACACATTATTACTGCACCACATATGTGTGTATAAACATGTTCTTTCACTTTCAGTCTTTTGCAGTTAAAATATTTGTTAATTTTCCATAAAACAAACCAGAAATAACCTGAAAAACGAGCTCAGAGAGAGAGAGAGAGAGAGAGAGAGAGAGAGAGAGAGAGAGAGGAAAAAGGAAGTAGAGAGAGTCTAGAGACAGAATCCAAGTGGGCGGAACATACAGTAAACTGAAAAAACAGGAACAAAGTGTGATAACATGTGCCAAAGTACACCTGCACACCTGAGTAAAGCCACTCCTTTCCCAGAACGCACTAGAGATGGTTGAGAAGCGGAGGCCGGGAAAATGCACTAAAACCCAATACAGTGTTTATATTTTACAGCCCTTTTGACATCCACTCTGGTTTGGTTTCGAGGGATTTTGGAGATAAGAGGGGTTTTGTTTTAATTTAGATTAGACTTTTCTTTTTGTGGTGTGTATGTTGCTTTTGTTTATAATCTAAACTTAGCGGCAGCAGACTTTGTTTTTATTTTTGTGATCTACTCGCCTGATGAAGATGTGGTCTATGAAGGTCATCATCCTCTTCCTGTTCTGCTATGGTAAGTACAGAGGAGCTAATATGGTTTTATGTTTAGATTTACAGATATTGGTAACAGGCAGTCAAACATTTAATGGGTCATTTGTTCACAAAGCAGCCCCAATAGGAGAAATAAAAAACACCAACGTAATAAAGCCTAGTAAATTCTTTGGAGTCCCAGAACACAAGGAGGACTTGGGTCGTTTCAAATGATAATGATCGACAGAAAATGCAATTATATTTTAGAGTCTAGCTGTTGTAATATTGTCCATAAGAGTGTACAGCCTATAAGAATGCTAATTTTAGATGAACTACTCTGTGTGTAATTTTCCATTTTCACCTCGTCAATACAGAGCATGGGCAATAAGATTCAAATTGTAACATGCCCTGATTTGGTAAATCACTCGCTCCGAGTATGGCTTTGTGGTCTACATAGGAATAACTCAGAGCATCATCATGTATTTAAATGAGCTATTAAATACAGGATGATGTTCTGCTTCCCTTTCCTGTATGCCAGCACGAGAAGGAGGGCAATTATTTTCTTGTATCAAAGAACAAAACGCAGTTTTTAGTTTTAGCCACCAGCAGAAGCAAAGTCCATTTTACATAATCTCCTTGTGGTCCTGGCTCCAGTGACTGTGTGCTGTATCGCCCAGGCCCTTAGCAGCTGGACTGTAAGACGTCATATAGCTGGGGAAGCTGCACTGAGGAAGCTGGGGCTCGAACATTGTTTTACGCTGTGATTGAAAACGTCAGCTGCAACATACAGTAGATGAAAGCGAGATGTAACCTCTGAGTGCAGAAGGCTGTATATCCTTAATCACTTGTAATGCAGCACAACGTATAACAACTAACACTATATTATCGATTCGTATTCATGAATTTAACAGTCATTCTGAAAATTAAACCAGGCGCATAAGAACATGGACATTAGGATTCATCATAAAATTATTCACATAATTTGCTCCTGTGCCCATTTTCCCTACAGCTCGTCTTTCGACGGGCAACGAAGGAGTGTATTTCGTCTCAAGGAACTTTTTCAATGTACTCCACTGGGACCTCATGAAGCCGGCCTTCTTCCCTGGGGAAAAGATCCTCTACAGCGTACAGTACTGGTGGTAAGAGCCAAGATGATGGATGAGTGATTATAATTCCATTGCCCTCTTGCAGTGTGGTGCCTCCATGAAGAGATCCATATGGAGAAGTGGGTCAGAGCAGGACAAATGTGTTTGCAGGGTAAACGCCTGGTTTGCTCATTGTGTCAGTGTCTTAGTGTATAATGGGCATTTTGTAGACTGGTAAAAACACATCGGATCAAACTCAAATCATATGTTGCATTTGAGAGTATTTTTCATTATAGCAACATCTCAAACTGGTTAAGACTTTTATTTTAGTTAAAGGATGTCTGGTGCTTTGTTTTGTTTGTTTAGATTGACTGATTGATTGATAGATAGATTGAGATTGTCTACAGTAGGATGAACAATTAGATGTGGGGTGGAGAGAGACAGACAATTTTGAAAAAGTAATTGTTAGTTTTGGTCTTTTCATGGGATTTGTTGAAAATAAAAATAAATAGCCAGCCTTATCCTTTAAGATTTAGGATTTGTATCTTGTAGGGAGGCAACTACTAGGTGCATTTCTGGCTTTCTTTTGCAGCCTCTAATCCCTCCTTCTCTTATAGAAATGTCTAGTGGCTCTATAAATGTATTATTAAAAAACTAGCATGCTGCGATGGATTCAACTAAACTACCAACGGCTTAGACGCAACAATAAAGAAAAGCTATAGGGTCCGTTCTCAGTCATAAGCATGATCAAGATGCTCACAGAGCACATTTTAATGGCTTCCAAGCTGAATAATTAAAACAAATTCAATCCACTCTCAACAAAGTGGAAATGTCATCTGGTTCTCGTCTAATTAGTCATGACACAGTCTCCAAGACAAATGTCAAGTGGCACCCCTGTGCTGTTGACATTTCTCCCATCCACTGTCACCTGGAAATGCTGGAAAGACTTCCAGCATCAAATCAGCTGCAGAGGAAGACTGGTTTAACTATACTCCATAATTCCCGGTTACAAGAAAATACTGTAATTTGTCTCCCTCAAAAAGGAACTGTGTGTTCGAGTGACGAATGGCTGATTTGGCATTGGTCGGGATGATCCGTTGTGTGTTTGTTTCACTGCAGCCATGAACTGCACAGAACTGCCAGAATGCCTTGCCAAAGTATAATAAAAAAGTGATACACAGTAATAATAGTTAACTTTTGGAAGTCTGTGACTTACGTAAACTAGTCAATGAAAAACAGTACCAACCGGTTAATTTAACTCCCCACAGCACATGTTGTTTTTTGTTTTGGTATCAGCGAACAAACAGGTATACACTGCCATGATCCAGTGGTTCCAGTATCACAGTTTGATTACACTGCTCTGCACTTTTTATAGTGATGCTACGGAGCAATTCCGGATAAAAGAGGAGTGTCAGAACATTACCGCTCTGTCCTGTGACCTGACTGCAGAAACCCCATCAGTTCATGATGTTTCGTACCTGGCTCGAGTGTACTGTAACAGTCGCTTTTGTGGCAGCACCCGCGTGAGGTTAAACCCAATAAAAGACAGTAAGAATCCCCACGCTCATCCATGCATTTCTTTACTTCCTGCCAAACCAGATGTATTCTATTACAACATTGATTCATTCAACTTTCTTTGCCTCCACAGCTGTTTTTAGTCCACCCAACGTGTCTACATACCCAACAGTGTCGTCCTTGCATGTCAAGGTAACACTGCCCTTGGGACCAAACGGAGTCTCCATTGCTGACATCATCACTAGCAGCAAATATGGCACGTCCAAAACTGAACTGGTTTACATCTTAAATATCACCCACCCAAAGTGGGCTGCACAGGTGAGTCTCCATTTAAACAATATGATATACTGAACAAATATTCAGTCATACAATCATAAAAGCCCTCACATATATAATACAATGAGTAAACAAAAGAAAGTTAATATTTTCAAAATGCTGTCGACTGTGTGTTTACATAGCAGTGAGAACAGGTCTTTTTTTTTTTTCAATTAACATACCAATTATGATTTTTTTTAATTATTGAGACAAACTAATTATTTAATTTATTATCTATGTGACTGAAGTTCAATGTGATGGAGGGATTTGGTCTTTAAACTGTGGTGTTGTGGAGTTGCTCCTGTAATCATTCTGCCCTCAGATTCGCCTGTTTTATGACAGTGTTTTGTATTGTTCTTATTCTGATGATAAGGTTCAGAAGTGTTCTTGTTTATCTGACCCATACAACTAGCAATGGATTAAATCAGTTACCATCCAAATGTCGCTTTCTGTCTTCAGGTTAATGAATCCACAACTGGCCAGTTCGTCATCAGCTTGAAGAACAACCAAACTGAGTACTGCGGCTACGTGGTGTACAAGCCGCGTGGGGTCGCATGGTGTCGCAATGAGAGCGAGAAGGCCTCCTTCTGTGTCACACTGCCAGGTGAGGACAACGCTGAATAGAATGATCCTCTCACACACGCTTGGTAAAAGCGCACAATATACTTACCAGCACATGAATATTGGGCATTAATTGCTAAGATATGCGTTTGGCAAATTGTATTCCCAATATTTGCTAACAATTTTAGGTGTGAATGATTTAATAAATGTGTGTTTTAAACATGTTATCCACAATAGGCTCTTTCTATATAATATGAAAATCACTTGACAATTTTGAATGGATTAAGTTAATAATTTACTTAAACTTGACTGAAGGGAGCAGATTTACGCTCATCATATTTACTAACACATTGTTTTTACTTGAGGCAACAGTGTGGCACTCAGCATCTCACTGGGAAGCTATCCAGGTTAGATTACTCTGTTTGCAAAGCTGACGTTCTTCTCGCCTGAGTTTGCCTTATTGTGTATTCTCTACTGCTAACACTGACACAAACTAAACAACTACAGGCAACATTATACTTTGATAATATTACACAGATGCATAAGCAATTCCAACTTTCAAAGCTCTTATATGCCTGAAGAGGGGATATCCCCATCTTCTGCTGAGAAGTTCCTGTTAACCAACATTTAAGTACTTTTGGGAAGTACTTAGATATACTGGTACATCAACAACCCTACGTCACAAAGGCATGGCACAGTGACTCGCTGAGAACATGCAGAAACTTGTGTGTCACCATTGGAATGTTTTACTCGCTGTTTTAAAGCGCTTGAGGGTATCTGATGTTACAGATGTGTTGTGTTTTCCCGAATTGGTGTATGACGCCAACTCTTTTGTCCCTCAGATGATCCTCTGACAATTTTGCCATGGCTCCTTGTTAGCGCTGCTCTTGTGACGGCCATAATCACAACTTTAGTTGTGTGCATGTGCAACTACGCAAGGGGCGGAAAGGAAAAGAGCATTCCAACGCTATTGGTAAGATTATCTGAAGTGTCATTTGGTGTGTCGAAAAGGAAATGTTTCCTTACTGGAAAATTAAACCCTCTGGCACTTTAATTACTCTATATCACAGCAACTTAAAAGACATAAAGACATTGGAATACTGAGGAAGTTGTTTCAGTTTCAGTGACTCATTTGGCTTTCAGTGACGACAATTGTAACGTGATGATATATAAAGCCATTATTTACTGATGAATAAGTATTCTTATCTTCAAAACAGGTAACCACCTCCAGCACTCCAACCAGAGTAATGCAGTTTCCAGACAGGAAACTCCACATTTCCATACCGGAGATCTGCATTGAAAGTGACCAAACAGATTACGCAACGATCCGGATGAAGCCTAATATGCCCTCAGCTCCGTCTGGAGGTTATTCCCCCCAGGACATCCCCTGCCAAGCCTGGCAAGACGGCACTGGCTCCTCTTTTGGCACAGGGGAACACAGCCTGACAACAAATCCAGAGGACACAAGTGGCCAGTCCTCCGAAATCTACAGTGTTGTAGCTGTCCGTGAACATAATGAAGACATTCAGCATGCCACCAATGACAACAGAGAAACCAGCAACCCACCAATGTCTTCCAGTGGAGAAAGCTGGGATAAAGCTGCAGCGAGTCTAAAGCTGACCCCACATGGATTACAACCGCTACCTCATCCGGACCCTCGTGAGAGCAATCCAGCGAGGCCACTGCTTTTGCAAACAGTGCGGGATAGCAATGGACAACTTGTGTTGCCGTCATTCATTTTTCAGTTACAGAACAGCACAGATGACACAGTGCCACCCCTTAACCCAGAGAGGAAACCCCTTTTATCTGACCTCATAGACTCCAAGACGGAGCGGCCATCATTGGCATCCTTGAAGAGCTTCGACGGCTCAGAGTTGTCAGACTCAGGGTGTGATGATAGCACTGTCACCACACCGACCCACTACTGCAACATCCATTATTCCCCATCGCAACCAGTTGCTCCGTATTTTCACAAGGGATGGAAGAACACACCATCTAGTGATGCCGTGCTTGAAGCAGGTTACAAACCAAATGTGTTGCCTGCGATCCTTCTTGAAACTGCATCCAAAGACAGTTGTGAATACAGAAAGACACATTATCCGCGGACCTGGACGGGTCGCAAAAAGGAGGAGGAAGGCGAGGAAGATGAAGACAGAGGAGAAGAGGAGACAAGGCAAATTCTTCTCGGAGGTTGGATGGTACAAATTCAAGAATAATTTGCAATGCAAGAAATTAATGGGAGCACTGATGGGTGCTTTAGTAACAATACTGAACTGAATGTTTTTGCTGTCTGCTGTATGATGCAGAGACAGATGTTTTAACTCTCCTTAAACATACATTTATTCTGAACTAAGAAATACCGAACAACCACCTCTGGAACTTCAAATACAAATCAAATTGAAGTCATACATTATGCTTTATTATTTCTGTTTTCATATTTATTTATTTATTCACATTTGTAAAATATTCATAATATAATACGTATAGATAGTCATCAATTGTGTGTTTACATTGGAAGACGTGAATATACATTAAGTCATTGTTTATTTTTTTATTATAGGGCTGCAACCAACAATATTTAGCATTATTTAATAATTGCGGATTGTTTTCTTAACTTATCGATTAATCATTTGGTTTATCAAATGTCTGAAAATAGTGAAAACTGTCCATCGCAGTTTCTCAAGTCCAAGGCAATGTCTTTAAATGTCTTGTTTTGTTAGTCCAAATCCCGAAGAGACCCAGTTTGATAGTGTATGAAACCAAGAAAAGCAGGTAATCTCCACATCTGAGGTTGAAAAAAAGCATTTTCTACTTTAACAATTAATCGATTACCAAAATTATTGCCAATAATTTTTTCCATCAACTAATTAATGCAGCTCTACTTTGTTAAACATAATTGATATCTTAAAATATGTTGAATTGTTCTTGCCATGTGTTAATTATATAAGAGAGGGAAATACAACAACTACAATGTAAAGTATGAAGTTACGCTTACTCTTAACAGTTCTACGTATAAAGCTGTGACAGCTAATGTCTGTTTTGTTTGCATAGTGAAGAAAAACCCAGCCGACGTGTGTCTTATTGTAAGGGGTTTGAAATTAAGTTTAGATCTTTTTACAATTCAACTCAGTCTGTCCACTCAAATCAGTGTTTTCTTTTTCAACAGAGCAGCAATCACACAGTCATAGTCAGCGTGTGCATTTGTGTGCCAACACCATGGCGACACATGATTGCAATTTATTACACTCTTTAAATACACAAACTCAATCTGGTGACTTTTAAATTACACTGTGGACAGTCAGCCTTAAAGATTAGGTATGAACTCAAATCTGATTGCTTTGTGGCTGAACGTTCGCATTAGTCGTACGCCTATTATCACCGTTAAACATGTTTAAAATGGGACTAAAATGACTGAACCTCCACTGGAAATTAAAATAGTCCTATTTTTAAACTCACCAACATATTACCGTACTGTCAGCGTTTGCATCTGTGGCATACGTAAACATAATATATATTTTGACAATTTCTCTGACACAAAGTTCATGAACTCGTCATTGTTTGCTGTTCTTTCAGGGGGGAAATATACAGTGCGTGAGAACATAAAAGAAGGTGTGGTCACGGTGAAACCTCAGCCTCACTGATAACAGCTAGCTGTTTAATAGCCTGAGCACAATCATTAACACACAGTTGTAAAGTAATAACAGGTTGACGACAAAAGTGTCCCGGATGAATGAATGTAATATACCTTTAAACGTTGTTTTATTCTGTATAGATGGTGAATTTTTGTATGTTGGAAAGTCTGCCTTGTTTTATTGAAATTTAAAAAAATTATATTAAAGAACTGTTTCTTGTCATTCTGCCATTACGTGTATTACGTGCTAGTTTTGTTGGGGAAGGTTGTAAAAGTATTTTGAACTGGAGTATTTCTTCACTTTATTGACACCGGAGCTCGCTGACAAACAATAACAGTCTTAGTCACTACTTCCGTCTCTTGGTGAGGTGAATAAAATATGCCATAATAATAATCTTGTGTACCCTCATATAACAAGTGATGTATTTAAAAGGCAAATATTCTTGCTACATACGACCATGTTCCACATCTTAAAACCTTTTCCACTCCCCCCGCAAAAACGCCTAAAATGACGTACCCAAATTAGAATGACTGTAGCTTCTGAACCACTCTGTCTAGTGTGAGGGTTTGCCAGAAAGAAAAACCCCTAAAGCTTCTTGTGAAAGTGTCAGAACACCTGTAGGTCATACATAAACAGAGCAGTGAGTTTTTTAAGTTAGTAAAAATGTAAGATCTTATATATATTCAGTATAACAATATTGTTCAGTATAAATAACTGCCTGTGGCTGTATCTGTAAAGGTAAAGGACAGTATAGGGCTCTAAATACACTATTAGTGAACACCTGCCTCAAATTCGAAGAAGATAGGACACAGTATGACTATTTAACAGTGTTTTTTTTTCCATGAAAAGATCCAGGCGGCACTCCAAAAAGTACATTTGAAGCACCTGCTCCTCCTGGAGTCAAAGTAACATTTTACCATTTTATTAGTGGTTATTGCACAGTTATACACATTGGTATATGTTTGTGGAAATATAAAAAATCTATATGGAAATTGTAAATTTGTGGTCTCCGTAAGCGGACTGGCTGTGTGTAATAGAAAAATAGGTTTAAAAGTCCTTGACTTTTCTGAAGCCTCTAGCTCCATGCTAACATCCGCTAGTATATCCACTCGTAAAGTCAGATGTATCCTGTAACTTTCGCCGTCGAAATGCTGCAAGACCCAACTTGCAGCGGTATGTTTGCAGAATCTCAAGGAAAGAAATTGAATCTGGTTTGAAATTATCTGGAAAAAAAGAGCAGCTTTTGTAACCTTGAGGGGGATTTACCTCAAATGTTAAATTGAGGTCCTTTTCTTTCCGAACAGCGAGAAGAGGAAGTGATCCTCTCATTTAACTGTCCAACAGCGAGAGAGAAACGGGGCATCTATCTACCCATGGGACTTGTTCCAAAGGATAATTTAAGCCTTCAGTGGCTCACAGGTTTAATATCCATTGTGTGCTTGGTTATGCTGCTACCAGATACCCTAATGGAATATTTTACAGTAACAGCCTGATCTGTATACACACACAGGTAAGGGAAGAAGTAACACATATGTCTAATTTTAGAGGATCTACAATAAGGGACTAATCATAATTACAGTGCAAACTACAGAGATTATCAGTTAAAAGAGGTCTGATAATCATTATATTGAAATGTTGTTCACTATAGATGTCCCAAAACGATCCTTTGAACTTGGTCTTGGCAGACAAAGTAAGACTCATGCCAGAAAAAAAAAAGAAAAAAAAATATATATATATATATATATATATATATTCTATTTTAAATATATTCTCAAGGCAAATTGAAGAACAAGGGCTCAGGTGCCTCAGTCACAAGAACAAAACAATTATTTGATGTGACAACAGGAACAGTTTCTTACATCTCTGATTACACATACAGCACAATTTGCTGGAAATTAGTTAAACCCTAACAAACCCACACCATGAAAAATGACGGCAGAATTGAATCAATACATCCTGTGACGCAGTTTACATGATGAACATGTCCAAAGCTCAGATTCATGTGCAGGTTGCCTCATAGAAATTCATTGCACATGCATAACACATCAGCACATAACTTTGACTGCTGCATGAATACAAAGAAGTGATAATGGCCTCTGATTCATTCATTTCCATTCCGCCATAGCTTAATGATTAGATAGAAACAAATTCAACTATTCACGCAGTCTGCTGCCATTTCAGAGATAACGCCCAGTCGACAGGGTTTCGCCAGCTAGTTTATGAGGGCTTCTTTGTTCAGTTCAGATCTGTCTTTTACAGGATCAGGAACACAGCAGAAAAAGGTTTTACTCAATTGTAGGAAAATAGCGACAGCAGTGAATGTTGTTCTGGGGCTGCTAATACATTGTGCCATCTTGTTCTGTGCAAGCAGAACAAAAACTATAAACCATACAGTGCACATTGTATTTCATAGCCCTGAGGCATTCTGTAACCCTCTCTAAGCACAAGCATGTCAATGAACACGATGCATCTGTTCTACTATTGGAGATCAAGTATGCTATGCTGCCCTTGACATGTGAGTGGGCTCTGTGCTTGTAGTGAGAATAGATAGGGCTGATAGAGAAGGAGAGGGAAAAGCATTATAAAGGGTGATTTAACATGAGCAGAGAGCGGGAATTGGCAACGCACCAGGGAAGTTCACTGTTGCATCTGACACAAAAAGCACCGTGATGAAATGAATATGTGAAATGGCTATTGTGAGTGGGAGTAAGTGGGAGGTACATAGAAAAAGAAATTGGATTAGATCCAGTCAAAAAATGTTGGGACAACTACCTGCATGAGAATCAAATAGGATGAAAAGGGGGGTGAACCGGGGAAACACGAGAGGACTTTTTTTATCCTGACAACGCACTGCAGAGAAAAAGACAGGGTGTTTTTAGGTTTCTCGCATGCTTGGAAAATAAATGACAGAGGACATATTGTCCAGTTTCTCATCATGCTCTTTTCCTCTATCTTACTATCTTGCTCTTATTTGTGAAACGTGTCTAAACATTTTTTTTAAACTAAATTCATTCTTTACTTGGCTGGCAGTTTTGAGGGGTTCTTTTCTTTCTCTCTGCCAGAAGGCAGTCTTTCTCGTCTTTTAACTCTCCAAGTCCCAAGAAGATCGAATGGGAGATTGCCGGGCCCTCTTGAGTACCACAGGCATGATAAAACTTTGAATGGGGAATAGCCGTTCAGATGACCAAATAGAATTTCGATCACAGCAGAGGGTGTGCGCGTCTGGCCTGGATCAATTGATGTAATGATGGCCACTTAAGTCATTTCTTGTCCTGCAGCGCACATAGGGACGCAAGCAGCTTTCACACTTCTAAAAAGTTAAAGGTTGGGTTTAATTCCACATATGCATACTTTAACTATTTCTTTCCTCAGAATAAAAAAAGGACAAAATGTGTCCTTGAAGCTTAATATATGCCCTTGAATTTTTTTTTTACACAGAGTATTGGTAGAGATTACCATTGACGTTAAATGGCTCCTTTGTGGTTTACACTCCAAACAGCCTGTTTGGAGTTTAAACAGGACACAGTACACGCTCTTATGATTGCCTCATTTATTAAATTCCCCATCCACATTCGAGGAAAAGTTCCAGCATGATGACAGAGCAAATAAATAACTCATAATAATAAGAAATGATACCCTCTCAGAAAACGTTTGAAGATGCTGAGTGAACTTAACGAGGATCAGTTTGGGTGTCTTTGTTGTAACATTATCATCCAAAAGTCACCCTGTCTTGGTGGTAGCCATTTAAAAACAATATAATTATCTGTTCTGATGAGGTGCATCGAGTTTACTGGGTCCAGTGAAATGTATTGTCCATTTAAGAGTTAGCTTCAAAGGGCTTCACAATCTGTACGGCAGCTAGTAGGATAATAATGTCCCCATTCTTAATCTCATCAGCTATCATTTTATTGGTCATCTGTTTCTCCAACTGGTGAATAATTTGAAAATAAACAGACCGATTTGCATCCTTAAATTAATCTGAGATATAGGTGACTGTTTAAAGGGTGCAACCAGACTGTCTGATAAAAGCTTCATTAAGCATAATGTATCTCCTTCTCTCATACCACTTAATATATATATATATATATATATATATATATATATATATATATATATATATATATATATATATATATATATATATATATATATATATGTATATAAACCTCATTCTACTCTTCCACTTTGATGTGACATAAGTGAATCACATCAAGCAGTCCTTTTCCTCCATCCCCATTGAACAGGCACCTACCTCTCTCCAGACCAAATCACTTGATGAATTGAAGTCTGCATATAATTGGATGCAATCACGTCGTCCCCTCCTTCTACTCACTTGCATTCTAATGAGCTCTTAATGGTTCCTTGATTAGAAAAAGGCACGAAAACAGCTGTCAAGGCTGGCCAGGAAATGATGGATCATCCAGGAGACTTTGGTGTCCATTAAGGTCTATTCTGGGCACCATCACAGGAAGAAAAGAACGTTTCATTATATTCAGTTTCCACCACGACAATTCCCCATTGAACATTGACCGTTTCAGATTTGAAACTGACATATGGCTGCTGAACAGGAGAGTGAGCTTGCCAATAGTGTTAGTGATACCTCACTTTTTCAACATCCATAATGCCAAAAGAACTAAGAGTAGCTTAAGGAGGATATGCTTAAAAGAAATAGATTAATTATATTAAAAAAATAGGGATATTATAGTAGTATTGCTTGTCAAAACATAAAGAATAAACCCCACATCAAAAACAGTCATGCCATGTCTACAATATTAAATAATTGATATCCCTTTATATCCTGGCCTCTGGCTCATGTCATGCCACATTTACTGTTAATATGAGCCACAAACTGAAGAAAAAGAAAAACATTAATACTAGCCTCAAAGTTGTTATTACAAATAGGGTTTGTGGGGATTTTCAGCACTATGAAAGCTCAGACTATATCACAGCTTGCACTCTGCACACTGCATTCAACTTAGTTTAAAGAGATTGAACAGCAGTTCAAGGTACTGCAAACATTTCAGATGTGAGCTCTCCAACATGATCAACGGCATATCACAGTCTGTTCCCTCCACAGTGACCCATACATTAAGGGTCTGGTATCCTTGACATCTGTGAGATGCAGATAAAATGCAAGAACACCCATCAGGGAATAAGTGTTTCCCAGACAGTCACTCTCACTCTGGCTTTTATTCATAATTAATGCACGTAAAAGCACAGAGCACTCATGAATTGTGAATAAGAATTAATGATTGATAAAACACTACAAGTGTGCGGCAAATATTTATTCCCTGGCTTGCTATACGTTTCACCTTGTACATGTTCAAATTCATTACATATTTTTGGTGCTCCAGGTGCTGTGGGAGAGTGCAACCAAATTGATTTTGCCTAAGTGGTCTAAATAAATCAGGCACTAAACAGACAGAGGCTGCACATGTTTAGTTTCTTTATTATGGCGGTTCTTCAGAAACTTAATAAAAGTGGTCAAAATCTGCACTTTTAATAAAACACAGCAGCGTCCCCACTTTCTACAATACTGTAAGAAATAAAAGACATAGAAGGATATGAGGTGTTCGTGGCGGACTTGGAAGCTGAATCAAAGCTATAAATAAAAATAAAAAAATATCTACAATCTGATTTTCAACCCAAGGTTGCAAAGATGAAACAACTAGGAAGAAAATGAACTGGTCTTGATCCTGTGACTATTACGTCTTTCAATCCAGCAAAGAAACGCACCATGTGACTAGAGGCAGAGACACAGTGTGAGAGTGGACGTCACAACACCCAGTAAGGAACCCGTCACCGACACTTCAAGAAGCAAATTACAGTTAGACACGGCACGTCCAGAACCGCTGCCAAGATTTCACACATCATTATTATCCTCTGCTCTGCATTTCACCAAATGAAGGTGGAGCTGCCACACACACACACACACACACACACACACACACACACACACACACACACACACACACACACACACACACACACACACACACACACACACACACACACACACACACACACACAAAGAGTAGCAGAGTAGAGACAGGTTAAGTAAAAAATATTACACGAGTGGTACATGTTAACGTGCTGACAGATGCTGGTGCTGTTTTTTCCCCTCATTGTTCTCTGTGAAGTTTACTTGAAGTGATGTAATGTAGCCCACCCCCCTTCAGTGTGTTGTATGTGGAGAAAGCACTGCGCTGGACTGTGTTTAAAAAAAATAGCCTTCTTCAATGCTGTCACATTCGGCCTTGTGTCCTCTCATTAATTTGTCATGCAGTTAACACAGCAGTTTTTTTATGAAAACTGAACTCCATTTTGCTCCTGGTGTTCTTCACCACTGGAAGAAGGTGCCATCACTATGTGGGTTGTTAGTCTCCAAAAAAAGAAAAAGATGATCCTGTTCTGTGTAAGACTTGTTTTTCTCTTTTTGCCGTGGTATCAAAAGAGGTACAGAGTATCTTTTGTAACACTAGTATTGAATCCCGGTATCGTGATGATAACCTTACCCTGTAGTTATTCTTAGGCTGACAGTCACTGCTGATGTATGACGAGAAGAGAAGGCCTGGCAAACGCAGCTTGTATTGTGTGCTGATATTCCAGGGGCAGGTGTAGCCGCTAAAGGCTTATACATAACCCCCCATCCTAACATACAAACTGTAGCCTTGAGTGATGCCTTCTTTCCTCGAAGCCCCTGTGTGATTTTAGTTCCTGTCAGTCAGCTTCACAAGTACACGCACACACACACACGCACGCACGCACGCACGCACGCACGCACGCACGCACACACACACACACACACACACACACTAAACTGTACAACCATGACAACACAGATAATTCAAATGTCTGTCTTTGGAGTCAGAGGGTCGGAGGGTGTGCTCACCAGCTTTCAATATAACATGATAACATTTGTAACCCTTCCAGCACGCAGAAGGATATTATTAAGCTGGAAGCAGGCAAAGGCTCCAGCACACTCCGGCGTTATGGAACGTGTCATACAGTACCTGCATTTGTAAATACAAATAATTCTCAAGGAGAGGGAGTGAGGACCATTTCTACCAGATCTAGTGAGCCTTTATCTCCCACTTCAATAACTTCCCATAAAAAATAAACTTCATTCACAAAAACACTATTGAATTATCAGACATCGACTTACATTTGATCGTCCTTTTTTCATCTAATATTCATGTTTAATATGTTTCTAATGCAAATAGTTTTAATACCTTTACCTGTTATCTATATTTGAACTGAACTAAAATAATTAGCAATCCTGCCTTTACCTCATACATGCTAATCGACGGTATGGTGTTGTCTGTTTTTATCTATTAATTTGTATTGTTTTAAATAACACCTGAAATTAAAATACTGTATGTTTCACTCTGAAAGCCCCCCAAAAAAGTATAAGAAGAAGAAACTTTGGGCTTCCTTCAAATTATTTGTAGAACACACACACACACACACACACACACACACACACACACACACACACACACACACACACACCTACACACACACACACACACACACACACACACACACACACACACACACACACACACACACACACACACATACACAAACAAAACAATAAAATAAAACAAACTACCGGGCTTTCTTTAAGTTTTTGTTAGCAGAGCAAATTAAAGAAAACTTTCCAGTGGCACTAGATATCATCCAAACACACACAGCTTAAATAAACCCTCGTGAACTCTGCCAGACGGAGTGTTTAATGAGACAGAAGCGTGGACAAGTTCCAGGAACTAATCAAAGATCACTGTGAAAGGAGACGAGAGGCAAGAACAAAGTGAAGGAGAACTAATGATACCAATACTGGTCACTGAGCATTACCTTGCGTCAATAGTGAAGTAGTAATGTAAGGCACAGTATAACATATAATGGGATACTTTCTTTCATATTGCATGCTAGCATGTGTTACTCAGAACTGAGTAACACATGCTCAGAACTGAGTAAAAGAGATGAGGCTGATGTGAATGTCATTAGTTTGGTCAGAAAATACTGGATGAATTAAAATGTTGACCCGGTGATGGGACGACATGTGAAGTCAGGGGATCAGGAAAGTCAGAGTGATTTATTCTCTGGGAATATCTGTCGACAATTTAAAGAGCCTTAATTTAAAAGTCTGACCAGAAGTGCCACCCCCATACTGCTAGCAAGACTAAGAAGTTTGAATGAATGAAAGAATGAAAGAATTTATTTCGATCAGCAAGAAAAAAAAAAATATATATACAACCAAAAAGAAGATAGATACCTGTGGCTGACCGAAAGGGTTAAGGCTGAAGCTATCTAGCTTATAAATGCCCTAACCTGAGACTGCTTAATCCAAAATGTTTCATCCAAAATGTGTTTATACTTCAAAACAAATGGCATTTTATGATATGTATGAGCAATACAGGAAATAGGAGAAGTGAAAGGAAGGAAAGTGAACAAAAGAAATAGAAGTACAAAGAAAGATGGAGTATAACAGCAGAATCAGGTGGGAGGTCTCAGCTGTTTTCTCCACCATTGTTAACATTGTGTTTTCAAGTTCAAGGTCTCCCTCAGACTCAACTCCTACTGAACAGCTGATATGTTCCCTCTCCCTTTTGTTTCCATTCAGATCTTCCCACTCTCCTCTTTTGTCTTCCCTGTCTCACCCCAGCCAGTCTGTCTCCTCTCTCTTGGCATTTCCCAGCCTTTAATTTTGCATTCTTTGTATCCAGGTGGGATGGTGAGGAGATGGAAATACATACAGTATATGCATTTCTTTTAGTGATATTTATGAAAGAGGCATTCATAATTCCACCGCAGCCAGTTGTTCTCCTGAGGTCGTTTCAGCTGCTCAGGTCATTTCGTCCAGCCTCTCTAATTGCAGAGGGAGCTATTGTGTCCTCAGAGCTGTCTGTAAATCGATCAGACTGGGTATGTGGTGGTCGTGTGTGTGTGTGTGTGTGTGTGTGTGTGTGTGTGTGTGTGTGTGTAGGGGAGGTGTCATTGGTCTATATTTACCAACTTAAGAATGAGAGAGCATTATGTTGTCCACATTCTTGGCACTGAAGGACACTTTGTGTGCAGGGTCACCCCCATCGTTTCATCAAGAGAGGCATAGTGACAGGAGGCAGTGAGGGAGACGCGAACAGTGAATACTGAGAGGTGAGACAGCAAGACTACGCAAGATCTTCAAGGAGAGAGACAGACAGGCAGACGGAAAGGGAAGTGGGATATATCCGTCCTACAGCTCTTTGACTTCACCTGTTTCTTTAAAGAAAGCGTGAGTGGGATTTCCTTTCCTGAGTCTTCATTTATATCTATCACAAATGACATGCAGCTTTATGTGTTGCCTTTCATCAGTTAAGATGGGTTACTGGCGCGTTAGAGCACATGATAACCCTCAAGGAATCATAAAACCACAACACTAAGTCTGAGTAAAATGCACACACTGTGCCTCTACATCTGTATGATGCTGTTAATTATGCTTCTTTCTTTGTATTGTCACAAAGGATTATATTCTCTGGTTGTTCCTCTTGAGTCTTTGCTTGCTTCTCCAGTTGGTTTAACTTCGTATTGGTCTCGTCCCTTGATGGCCTCATGGATGTAATTTTTATTTACTCTCCGGGGATGGCAAACAGCAAGTTCCTGTCGTGTTCAGACAGCGCCTTCCTCTTCAACAAGTACAATATTAAATTATGTATCCTCTTGTTCAGCTGTTGATACAGTTTTAGTTTAGTTTTTAGAGACCTGGAAACTGAGCTTCCTGTTCACTCCCGACACTGAAAACTGCACTGTGTGTAGAAAAGAGCACTGCTTCGCGTCCGCTTTTGCTCCCTCCAGGGGCCCCGGGTCCAGGCCTACCCATGGAGACTGATCAATTTTAATGTGCCAGAGGTCGACCTTCCATTAACACTGTTCAAACAAACCACAAACCTCTCTGCTTGCACGACAGTGAACCACAATAAATAAGCAACATGGGAATCAGCTGTAGTCTATTAGCCTGTTAGCTAGCTCGCTGCGGTTTTCCATGATGTAATTGAGGGAGATGAGAAGAAATAAGACATTACGCTTGTTTATGGCGCTAACACGGGGATTGCAACTGGGAGCGGGTGAATTAAGCTATCACTCAGGCACAATCTGATTTTGTTTGTTGGGTGCGCTCTGCATTCACTTCCCCAGAGCAGCCGCGTGATTAATGACGGGCAGGGTGAGGGCAGCAGCATGGCGGACCTCAGGTGATGAATTATTAGTGGCTCAGCAGCCCACAAAGGGGTGATTCATGTAATGCGGAACTAAAACACGCCTACCTAATACCACACTGGACTCCAATGAAACAACTAAATATGACATGCATGTATTTCATTTCAAAATAGCTGCAACAAAGGCAATTTTCACTTTTTTTTATGTGAAAACAAATTAGCTCTGTGCATAAATATGTCTGCTTATATAAAAGTAAATCACATTATGACTTGATAAGTCAATTGATTCAAAAACCTACTCCGGGTACTCTAGCCAAAATATTACTGATGTCAAAAACATAATATTTACTCTTTTTCGTGGTCCTCTGTACAAGTAAACTGAATTTCTTTGAGCGTTGGACTGGGGGCAAAACAAGACGTCACCTTGGGCTGCCATTTTCATTATTTTCTGACGTTTTAAGGGCCAACCCATAAACAATTAATCGAGAAGATAAACTGCAGGATAAACAATATTGAATTTCAGGCACAAGTTTTTTGCGTTCGTGCTCTTTAAAAAAAATGGAAGTCAAGAGGGTGATTAAGTTTGATGCATGATCCAGGATGTACTTGCAGCAGATATTAATTCTGACACATAATGTTATTAGCACCGAAGACTTATCTTTTAACCTATTCAAGAGATAAATGGCGCAGTGAATATTTAGCACACCCTTTGAGCTTAACTATACTTCTCATGAGGCTGGAGACCGATACACAATGCTGCACCACCCCAATGTGGAGAAGTCATTATTCTACCACCTCAACTGAGCAAATTACTATAAATGTAACTATAAAGCCCCATATGAATACAAAGCACAATAAAGATAGTTGTCTCTTGCCAAGGCTAAAGTGACTAAATTTGTAAAGTGGCCATTCATTTGGCAACTCATCTGTACTCATGAAACTTGCAGCTTTGAGTTGGCTACCGTGCCTTTAGTGTTTGACTGACTCCCATTGACTCTCATCCCCCTGCATCCTCACTTATAGCCTCCCCTCTCTCCACAGGTGCCAGTTGGTTACCATGGAAACCAGGATGGTGATGCAGCGAGAGCAAGAGGAGCAGTCGTCCCAGATGTCTCACAGCATGCAGCTGTCGTCGCAGATCAAGAAGAGGACCTTCACTTCCAGGTGCAAACATGCTCCCCTGAATTCAGTATGGAAGAGGTTTTCATATAATTTACTTAAGTGAAACACAGATACAATCAAAATACTCTGCTTTAAAATAAAAACTACTTAAGTAAAACTACAGAAGTATAATCAGCTAAATGTATTTAAAGAATAAAAGTAATAATTTTCTCCCCAGCCAATATATTATTAAGGCATTATCAGATGTTCAATAGTGATGCATCAATGCATCAGCAGGATTTTACCGTTGCAGCTGCTTGAGGTGAAGATAGTTTTGATCGTCTCTCAACGGCTCTCAACGGCTCTCAACATGGCGACGCCTGAGCCAGCTGCTTCTAGCTAACGGTGCTAACAGTGCAAACTATGGTGAAAGTGCTGAAAAGTGCTCACTTTTCATAAGATGTGTTAACAATAATGGAAATATACAATATTGCCTGCCTTATCTTTTAAGGAACACTCTGTATAACTTTAATGAAGGAATACAAAATTAAAACTCTGGGCTTCCAATTACAACTACAGTTTAGACGTGTAATGGCCGCTGTAAAGGTAAACTGTGTGGGGAGGACATTGGCTCGTCTAGTTTTACCACCTTTTATAACTATTAAAGTAAGTACATTTGATTAGTATTATGTTGCTCAAAGTTGACCTGATTGATCACAGCAGATTAAAATTGTTTTCAGTTGAAGGATGACAGAGTATTTATTACAAAGAAACATTCTCTCAACTGCCACTGGTGGTAGCTGCAAGCACAACACATTCACATACTGTATTCACTACCTTAAGATCACACTTCTACACAGTGTTTCCCAACAATAATGTTATATTTCAGTGTTTCTCTGCACTTAATCTGATATTTTATTATGCAAAGTTTTCATCGTGTTTCAGGAGTACACAAACTACTAAGTGGAGGTGGCCATTGAATACATGAAGATAACTTTGTGTACAGTTGCAGTTCAGTGACTTTGTGGATAGTAGCGTTACTGTACCGTCTATTCCAGTAAATGGGACTGCAATAGTGCAAACATTTGAAAGACAAACATGTGAAAGACACAACAGCTCTCAAAATAAGGGATAAAACAATGGCTTGACAGCTTAAAATAAGAAACAGCCAGCGGCATTAGCTTACTTTACTGCAATACATGAACTGGCTAAACTTTGTCCTGGAGTAACGTCTGAGATGTGATGCTCAGAGTTAATTCATGACATTGAGAAAACAGTTGACAAAACCATTTCAATGTGAAGAATGAACTTTGAACCTCTTTTTTTAAGCAAATAAAAACATTCTTAAAGTGTTAGAAAACAAATGAGAAATTTTAACTTCTACAATTCAATGACAATTGGGCTGCTGATGAAGATTGTGTGCTATCATTGAGAGCTCCAGGACAGTGAATAAATGAACCTTGAGATGAGTTTCACCCGAGAGGTATTCTGTTTCTTGTAATGTCACATTGTAGCTCAAAATGTGTCGGTAAGTCGACCCATTTGCTGCTGTTCAAGCCACTGACTTTATCAGCTGTAATATGATTCAGGATTATTACTCAAGTAAAATATCAGGAATGTAAGCCTTTTTTCCATAACACTGGGATATCTGTGTGTCTTTCTACACCTGCACACACCCCACACTACTGGCCTGTCAATTTGCACTGTGACGGTAGACGCTGTGTGCAAAAAAATGCACACAGCAAGTACACCAGTGCTCCCAAATGATGCCAGTGAGGTGTAATAGGAATCACTTCTGAACCTGCCCAATAGACTCAAGTCAAATGAGCCTTCATTTTAAAAAAGGCCACCCTGCTGCGATGAGTTATCAAATTTGGCTAACCTGTGGGGTTTTAATCTCCATTGCAGAATAAAAGGAAATGGACCCATTTTTTCTCATTATGGGTGATGAAAAAAAAGAAGCAATTATCCCATCAGGTTATTTCAGCCAATTTGAAAGTTCATCTCTCTATTTAAACTAGAACATCCAGGACCCTCAAATGTATCTTCGTGTTAGATTGAACAAAGTGGCCTCTGGGTTGGTCTAACAATAAAAACTACCAAAGAAGACCACAGTTTTGCACAAAGAGTTTAGTTCTTGTTTGAACAACAGGTACATAACTATTAGTACAGGTTGTTGACGTGCACACAACAATGAGGGCAGATCATTCAGTGCCTCTCATAGCTTTTCCTCTTTTTTTGTTTTTGTATTCCTAGTTATGCTAAGTTAATATTTTGAGGAAGCCTGTTGTTTATAAAACAGGTAAATGCAGAACTTCCATTCTCCTGCACACAGCAACAGCATCAACCCATAAATGTGTGTTTGCGTGGGTGCACATGTGTGTGCATGTTCCTGTTTATATCCATGCCGTGAGTGTTTGTGTTCCTGTGTGTGTATATCTGTGGGCTGAACTTGAGCGATACTGCCCAGCCGTAGGCTCTGCACTCCATTATTCAACAGCCCAAGCCTCTCAGAAACACTCAAAGGGAACCTAAACAAAGGCAAAGAGAAAAATAAGACGGCAAAAGCAGAAGTTGTCCTCTGGATGTTGTGAAATGGGGAAATTTCCCAGGTTACAAACAAAAGAAAACGAGAAGTCACGTCAATTTGCATTGCCATTTGTAAGGTGGCTGGTTGAAAGTAATGCCTGAGGCTACAGGTTAACAGCAACAGTATTTGGGGAGTTGTGTAGTAGTACACACCTAGGTAAATATACAGCTCTGACAACTTTGAGATTTTTATTTTAGTATTTATCCTTTTCAATGGAGCTGTGTTGTACTGCAGGGTACTTTACCTCAACATTAGCATGCTGTAAACATAGATATATTAATAACACGTGAAAGGAAAGCATGCACAGTTAAAATATCCTCTCACTGTGGTTGTAACTCTTGTTAAGAGAGCAACAGTCATCTGTGGATTAAGGGAGAGCAGAAATGAATGCCTCTCTTGTTACAAAAATGCCTTTCATTGCCTCAAGTGACCTTGTCGCGAACAATAAATTCCCCTCTCCTGTTTATGGGGGTGCACATAGATAAGGTCAACTCAGTTTATTGTTGGTGCTGTAAATGGAGAGCTCCTGCTTTAGTATTGTCTTACACGTGTGGGCCTGTTGTCTGTATGTGTGTGTGTCTGCGTGACTATGATGAAGAGACTAATTTAAAGGCCCTACGGAACGAGGCAGCAGCTGTCAGCGCTTTAGATTTAGAACCACTTTACTGTACTTGTCCAGTGACTGCTCTGTGTGTTTGGTTCATCATGTTCAGTTTGTGTTACAGTTCATCACCAGTTGAAACGGACACATTGTGGGTTAAAAAACTGAACATTGCAGATAATTGCACGATGACGCAGAACAGTTAAAAGTGCCATTGTACCGTGAGCGACCTCTTGGCTCACATCCAAAACCCTTTGGCTCATAAACACCACATTGTCATCATTTGCCTGTGTGTGCACATCAGCAGCTCCTGTTCCTCCTGATTATATAAGCTCCCTGTAGACAATAGCACGTGTGTTTGTACACCAGTGAGTAAAAGAGGAACACGAAGCGGAGCAGAAGCAGCTGATGGTGGCCGCAACGTTTCTCACTAAAACAGAAAACAGGTCACACGCTGCCCTGCTTGGGCAGCTGGATTAGGCTTTCCACCCCGCCCAGGGGATGCAGCTAGTAGATCAATCAAATACAATACTTTAAAGTGTTAAAAAACATTGCACTGTGTGCTCCTGATAGAAAATAAGCCGAAGAGACGACACACAGTTAATGCCCAGCAGCTGTGTAACACAAGTCTGTACCCAGCACTGCCATTGTAACGGACGTCTTCTTAGCGCTCTCATCTCTTGTTTGTCAGGAGAAGATGGTTGAAATTACAACACATTCACAGAATCTTTAAATACCATTGTAATATTTTTAGAAAACACTGCAGAGTCTTATTCTGAGCAGTGACAAATCTGCTGTGCCACACAATGAACCACCATCGGTGGCTTACCCATGAGCGGCACAGACTGACGAGGGTATTAGTGTGAAACACTATGTTGACATTGTACTTTAAAGTGGGTTATGTCTTTCATGTATTCTCATTTCTTGACAGTGTATGTTGCTCTGTTTGATCTTGGTTTGTCAATGTTTACGTTATCCATAACAGAAAGAGAGCAGACGGCACACAAAAAAGAAATTAGATAAGAGTTTCCAGTTTCAAACAGAATCCCTGGAGTGCTTGATTAAATGAACCCTCATGTATATAATGTTTGCCTACATTAAACCGGAGCTCTCTGATGTTTGGCCACCTCTGCTGTTCAGACAGAGAATAACGGTCTGATGAACTTGAGATTGGATAATGTCCCGTAAACCATGACAAAATGAATAGGCATGCTAATATAAATACTCAATCCTTCCATCAACAGAATAAATAACTGTGAAGGATGACACGAGGAAATATTTTCTTTTGTTTTTGTCTTTCACCTGTGTCATTTGATGATGTGCAAGATCCATCCATCCATCAATTATCCAAACCGCTTATCCTGTTTATTGCGGGGTGCAATATATATTGTGTTAATCAGGCTCTGCTTTATTTTTCCATTATCCAACATTCTCTGAATATAACAGTGATGAAGAACCCTCCTACTCTGATGTCTATCCCATCATCCCCGCTGACCTGATGTCCGTCAAGGAGATCCTGGACATGGACAACTTGCCCCGCCACAGGACATGGTGAGATATAAGATCTGGCCAATTACACGGCAGATGTTTTTGTTGATTATCAACGAGACTTGAGGGGTAGTTGATGTAGGTAAAAGCATCCACTATAGTGTGTAATTATACCGGAGCATCAATTAAGAAATTGTTCAAGTGTTAAATAATCAGGCACGGGTGTCTGTTTCACATCACATTGATGCATAACTCATGAAAATGTTCATGTTGCCATGAAGCAGACCTGCTCACTGATTTGAAGCAGAGCCCACAATGGAGTCGCACACCAAAGGGGTAAGCAGCATGGAAAAACCTCTGAGGGTTGGCAAATGTCTCACAGTATCGGTCACCTTTAAGAGGTGCACAATCCCAGACTGGGAATGTTTTGCTCTACGCTTTTCAACATGGTGACAGAGAGAGTGAGAGAGAGAGAGAGAGAGAGAGAGAGAGAGAGAGAGAGAGAGAGAGAGACTTCACTATCAGGTAGACATTAATCCACTACATAGCAAATACCTTGTTCAATGCTATATTAATTTGCGGTGTGTTAAATACAGCTCCTTTAACAAGACTAATATGATGGTAATAAGGTTGTCCCAATAACATGTTTTGGTTGCGTCCTTTAAGTGCAGGTACTGCCGATCCGATACTTACTCTAGCAGGCTGAGGCGACAAAAACAAAGAAAATATCAACTTTATTTTACTTGATACTCAATTCACAGGACATCTCTATGTGTTAGGTAACCCTCTAGGTGTTGATAACCCCCAGCTGTTTTTCCTTCTAGGCAAAACATTTGCATAATCAGTATCTATTAATAAGTATTTTGTATCTAATAAATGCAACATATAAGCTGTATATCCCTGCTAGAAACCTACTCATGCTGTAACTGTAAGAAAGCCTCCACATTTCTGCAGCAGACATCCTTCCTGAATGATGTGATGTGCTTGTCATGAAATCCTGCCTCTCCATCAGAAGTCACCACCACATGTTCTCTCTCTCTCCACTTTATGTGAGAAAGTGGAGTGGGTGAAGTTTCACTGGTGCTTTGCCCTGCTAGCCATTGACTGCACATGAGCTCATATTCCAACAGAGGGTCTCAATAAACATCGGATATCCAGGCAAGTTCTTGACTTTAATCCGTCTGTAAAAGGCCAGCTGGGGACTTCTCCCATCATTTGCTGTCTCACAGATGTCAGTAAGCAGTGACAACTGAGTCATACAGTGAACCTTTTTTTTTGTAATTGATGGGGAAGAGGAAGGAGCCTCACATCCTATTAGAGGAAAGTTGATCAGCCTAATGGATGAACAGATAATCAATCTGCAACTAGTTTGATAATCTACAAATTGTTAATTATTCTTTGAGCAAAAATTGCCAACATTTTCTGCTCCTAGTTTTTTAAATGTGACAATTTGCTGCTCATCACAGTAAACTGAATATCTTTGGATTTTTGGGCTGTTGATCAGATAAAATAAAACTTTGGGCGTTGAGTTGTTCACTATTTCAGACCAATTGCATAAATAGATAGTTTCTAATAAATAATTAACTAGCAGATTGATGGCTAGTTAAATAATGATTAGTTCTAGCCCTTTGAACAAAAATTGTAAAGACGATCAATTTAATCACACGAACATCAAACTGTAAAAACAATTTGATAATCCAGGATATATAAATGATATGATATGTTAATAAAGGATACATTATTATTATTATTATTATTATTATTATTATTATTATTATTATTATTATTATTATTATTATTATAATGGGATGAAAGAGAAGTTAGTACGTGGTTGGAAGCTGGAGCTAATTTCCTGCCAGTACAGAACATCTTTAATTTATTAGTGAATCAGAATATGAGAGGATTTTGTTGATGAAATGGATGACCTTTTACTTTTCAAGTGTCTTATGATCATGTTGTGAGGACAGGATTACTGCTCAGCTGCCATGAAGAGGATGTCACATATCTAAAAATAGGTCCCAGAATAGGGAGGTTTATGTCATCGAGAATAGGACGCGAAGGGATTGTTGCCTCTTGTGACACAATTTGCTTCACCTAAATCCACTTTTCTTCTGTAGGGGCACCTTGTTCTGTCTGGGTCACGTAGTCCATCTACATTGGTACTCTCAACAGCCCTTTCACATTCGGAGGCTTAGTGGCAGCCTCTTTACTGTTCTCTAATCCATCCATAAATTAAATTGGACTTGCTGTGTCAAAAATAATTTGACATCTCTCATGTATGTAGACTTCTTCATCAACGCTAACAATAAATAACTAATAATACGAATTTTGCCATGTAAGGAAGCCTTGGCTGCCAACAGTAATTAGATGGACGGACAAAGGTCCCAATGAGTATTGAAGAAGAAGACGGGTAATAGTAACATAGAGCTGTCAAGGACGGAGAGTGAAAAGGAGGGGAAATCATTGAGGGTGCAATCTTATCACACCCTCTTGAAAGACAAAACACATCGAAAGTGATGAGCCTCAGCTGCAGCGATGTGGCCCTGCCAACTTGGCATCTCCTTAGGTGCCCTCTCCCCAGCCACCACCACAACCCTCCATCTCATCATCTATCTTTTCCCCCTGCAGAAGCGCTAAGACAAAGATGGTGAGGATGGATATTTTAGGATGGAGGCTGGGAAACTAGTAATGCTGGAGGTGATTGACTCCTCCAAGGATGAGAGAGGAAGGACGGAAGGATGAAGTTAAAAGCGTTCGGAGATTGGCGGACAATTTCTGGAAGGGCCCGAGTGTTGAAAGATGCTGGAGCATGACATTTGTTTTGATTTGTGTGGAAATGAATGCGCTCGATCTTTGTGCTTTGTTGGCAAGTGTGGCTCCAATTGCACATTTCCATTTGACTCACATAATGGTTTCTCCCCTATCATCTCCTTGTGGTAAGGGGTAACATGTAAATGATGCAGCTGACGCCTGGTTTTCCTTGGCAGGAAGGGTTTGCTTTTGTTCGCACCAATAAGCTAAATTTTAATTCCCATTTGGAGTAATAATTAAGCCAAAAGACCTCTCATACACACTGACTTTGTGTGTTGCAGTGGTTCATCCCTGTAGGCTTAAAATCTCAGAGCCCACAGAGATTAGAAATACTGCCAGGCACATACTTTAATAAACGACGAAAAGTCAAAACCATCTTTCCAAACGCCTTGGAGCGAGTGTGCGTGTTGTCTGCATATGCATCTATGCGTGCACATATTTATTTGCATATTTATTCGTGCTGTTTGGGCATTTATTGCAAGCACTTGTTGGGCCGTTCATGCCCGAATGGCCATCAAAGCTCAGTTTTGTATTTATGTCTCTCTGTTTGTTGTGGCAATGCACACACGCACGCACACACACACACACACACACACACACACACACACACACACACACACACACACACACACACACACACACACAACACACACCCTCTCTGGCAATAAGCCAGGAGTATATAAAATGCTGCATTTAAAAAGGAGGAAAAATTCATGATTGTGCGTGTTGGAGTGTGTATAAACGTTCATGCATATGGATGAACTGCTGCACGTACAGTACACAAAAGATTAAGCAAAGCCATACAAGCTATGTGGTATTCACAGCGACAACATACCGTTCACATGCGTATATACAAAAGACTACCAGAGGGCCTTCTGGTTTTGTTTGACAGCCTTTACAATGAGCTCAGAGTGCAGGTTCAACCGCCAGAGAGCGAGTGGGCATTCACTGCGTTGCATAACGACCGCTATACGATGAAGACGTAACTCAAAAGCAAGCCTTGAACCGCAGTCCCTAGTTACCACAGCTGCCCTACTCACTATGCCACCTAGCTGCCCATACGAAGATACGAAATTAGTTTTATGAGTGAATAGATGACAACCACCCGGCATCTCCATGATAACCAACCTGATGAACGGCAAGTGAAGGACGTCAGCAACAATTTGAACTGCCCACGCTCGACGGAGTCTTGGAGAGGCACACGTCATCATGTGAGAGATTCTTAGAATACCAGCACCGCGTCTCTTCACAGTGATGTGAATCCGCCATGGCGGCAGGGCTCATAAAAGATCAACTTCTAAAAGAAAAATAAACTTTAAACGTGTGTGAGAATGCTGCTCATGTGAAATTACACGTAGGTTTAAATGGAGCAGCAAACCACCGACGTCATCACTGAGCCTTTCAAACAGCAAACTGTCAAATATCATAAAACTAGCATTTGTGTGCAAATGGACTGGGACAAAAAGAAACGTTTACATGCCAAAATAAATCAATGTGAAATTGCTGTTTTGTTTCTCTCAGAGGCTGATCCATGTCGTTTCACTCCGAGTTCCCTTTGTCTGAACTGCTGTTTCTACTCTTGTCACCTCCTCTGATGGAGGTCTGAATTGCTTTGACAACCTATTCAAAATGTTCAGAGGCAAATTACACAATATTTGTGTGCAGCTGAAAATATCAAATGTGCATATTAACATACTTACAATTGTTCATCAGAATTATGTCTGAATTGGTCATTTGCTGTGTTGTGAACAATCTATGTTTTCTGCATCTGAATATATTTAAAAGAATATGTGCTGTGCTCCACCAGGGAAATCCTCAAGGAAACTCGTGCTGAAGAGTATTACAGAGACAAGTGGACCATGTTTGGGAACGAGGCTGAGAAGGTGGAGCTGGACGTGATCAGGAACCAGCATGCTTTGCGCACACGCGTCGACACAAAGGCCATTCGCAAGCAGGTGAAAGTCAAGTTTTGGTCTGAGGAATGACAAGGACTGCCTAGTACTCAGCTTTGCCAACACAATACTATATTATGCATCATGGCCTTAATCATGCAACGTCAACGTTTAGTAGTTAGCTGGTTTCTCAGCAGCAGACAAACGTCGAGTCTGATTAGAAATAACAAGTCTGATTAGAACTTCTTTCAGGTGGGCTGAAAAGTAGACGTTAAAGAAAAATACAGCATTGTGGAAACACAAGGTCACATCACCTAGTTTTAATAAACTAAAATATTGTGGTCTTTTGGTGATTGGTAGGATAAACGTGTATTTTGTTCACTTATTGTTTCGGAAAATGTTTCTCCAGCATCACATTATCGAAGCTATTTACAGTTTATGTTTCTTGTTTGTGTTTTTTTATTAGTTTTTCTTGCTCTGTTCTAATGCCTTGGGAAGCAGTGAATACTTGCAGTAAAAAAAAAAAATGAAGTTCACTTAAAAGATAAATAATATAATCATCAGTACAGTACAGTACTTTTCCTCTTATGCTAAATCTATTTATTTATTATTTTCCTGGATTCATCTGTGCTGCAGGCAGAAAAGAAGGCATCTGCCCACATGAAGTACCTGGAGCGTCTGAGTCAGAAGGCCCCAGACTTTCCAATCCCCCTGAGGGCTCACACTGTCTGGGAGGGCATGACGGTCACACTCTCCTGTACCGTCCAGGGCTGTCCACCCCCAAAGGTCACATGGTAAGAACTTCTGTCTCTGCTGCACTCCATTTTTTTTGGCCTCCTTTGGCCTACGGTGATTCTTTTTCGAGCAGTTTCTATTAAAGTCTATTGCTTGGGTCGCACTGTAAAACCGGTGTCATTTCAATTTAGTTTCTCGCTTGGTTTGGAAAGAGTTAGAGGAGAAAAAGTGTCATGGACCAAAGTTATAGCTTTCAATGGAACACTACATTAGATGTATAATAATGTGCATTCCTGTTATGTCTTACTTTAACATTGAATTTGAGCTGACACGATCAGTCAATTAATCGCTCGGTCAATCTACAAAAATCTAATTAACAAATTTGATAAATTTAAGATGTTTTATATCACTGCAAATTAAATGTATTTCCATTTTTGAGTGGCCAGCAAATAAAACAAACAACTGGAGGATGCCACTTGTGGTTGTGGGAAATTCTAATTTACATTACACCGACCTTTTATAGCCTTTATCGTAAAAAGAAAAGAAATAGTTAGTTGCAGTCCTGCATTGTGTTATTAATTCATGGCTCATCCATGATATGACACACATACATACTAGTATAACTATGTGATCATTCGAGGAATAGTGTTAGACGGAATGAGGTAGGTTAGGTTATAACCTGGACATGCAAATAATTGAATACAAAGTAAGACTCAAAGTCCACGAGTTGTTTAAAGAAAACAAGTCTTGACACTAGATTTCTGAACCCTGGCTTGAATATGGCCCTTTGTATAAATATGAAGTTACCTGATTTAATTCAGGCAACGTTCCAAACTGTCGACCTTGATACTTGAGCTGCTGTGAGACTAGCAGATGAATAGACTGCGTGTGTTCAGTATTCATGAACCTAGGCTGAGATCCAGATGACTTGAAGCTTGTGGGTTTCACCATCCCATATGGGGCCCATCGAGCCCGATGAGCTGCAAGAGCCTGCCCTCAACAGTGCCCAGCACGAGACAGCATGAGAGATCAAAGGGTCCCCTCTGGCTGTTATGGACTCAGCCAAACTAACATTTGACTAGCTAAAGACGTGCATAAGTAATCAGCGGGCAGGATGATGAACCATAAGTGAAGCCCATTGTTAACTTTGTCTTTGATATAAAAAAATTAACTAAACTTTGAACACACTCAGATCGATTTCTAACTTCCTACCTCAGGTTTAAGGATGGTGTGCCACTGAGAATGTCTGACCAGCCATGGAATTACGGTCTTCAACAAAAATTTGGTCTTAACTCACTGGAGATCAGAAGGTAGGTCACTTGCTCAAATCCCTAATTAAGGATGCAAAGCTCTGTGCAGGAAGAGAATGAGGTAGGGGGTGAGTAAGATGGGGCATGTGTGGATAGAACAACCTTGCTATTGATTCATTTAGAATATAATTAATAATTAAAAGGTTCAAGATCCAAGAGTGGTAGCATTTTGAATTCCTCTCAACAGCTCTTAACATGTCGACGGGAAGCGGTCGACATGTGGTAACAGCATCACTCTTTGCTCAGGTAGACAGTACTTCACGATGTCTGTTGTTTGCTGCTATAGTAATGTTCAGAGTGTTAAGTGCAACTCCTTTAAGAAACTACGGTTAGGAAAATTTGGTGTTAAATGTGGCCGTCGAACTGATAAATTAATGATGGTGCTAAATTGTAAGTATGCCCCATTAACTAACTTCAAAGAGCCAATTAAGTTTAGTGGTCTGATCGTAAGGCCCCACATGTTGTATTTGGAATTCATTTGACAGCAATCACAATACTGCTACTACTGCAAAAAGACGTGCAACGAAAGCACATACTTGTATTTCAGCTGTGGGTACAGACATTTCTATATCCTCAGGTGTTCTCCTGATGATGCTGGTGAATATAAAGTGATAGCCAAGAGTCCCCTGGGTGAGGCGAAGACATTTGCAACACTTCTGGTGAACTGTGAGTAGTTTTCTGTTTCATATCAGCTCCACCCTGCTGGAAATCCATTATGTTTTGTACAAAGATGGGTTACAATGCAATGACTGATATACAAGAGTTCTGTCGCAGGCTCTAAACTGGTTATGGGTCACTGAGACCCTGGGAGTGAATATCAGTGATATTAAAGGACATACAGTATAACCAGTTCAAAGAGCATAAGTGCAGGGATATGAATGTTTTTCAAAATATACACTGGTCAGCGTTAGCACTGAGCAACTGCCCTTGGCATCAGCTGGTCCATTAAAACTCCACACACACTACTCAAAAACTCAATATATTGATGACAATGCCCCCTAGTGTTTTTGTTGTGTAAGCTTGACACATGTTCAAGCGTAAGCAGACAAACAAAGCTTAGCCTTGACATCTTTTTTTACAAAAACAGTAATGAATTTGAGGGCATAAATAATATATCTTCCTATTCGTAAAAATATTAGATGGAAGAAAAAAAAATTAGGGAAGCAAACTGCAACTACGAAAGAGTCAACTGTTAACTGAGTTAGCCACATTTTGTGCATTTTTGTATATTTTTTATTTTATCAAAAACACCTGGATAACATTAAAAGTGCAACTTGGACATTTATTGGACGTTATTCCAGAGTATCAACACATATTTATATTTGTAAATCTACATACCAGAATCAAGAAACAACAAAACATGTTTCACAAGGTTCGATTTGATGTCACTTACTTAATTTTATTTAAAAAAACATATTTACACATTCATGCAACCTTAACATTGCATCATAGTCAATTTGAATATATATATATATATATATATATATATATATATATATATATATATATGTATATATATATATTGTTCTAGCTCAGTGCAAAGACAGTAAAATTTCAGTGAAACGAATAAGCCAGACCAAGAAAATGTTTGGAAGAAAAGGTTTAGAGACGAGGTGCACAGTGGAAGAACTGAACAGCAGGACGATCAAGAGCACTGACTGAATGTACAACAAGCCCACAGCAGCAACGCAGCACGGGAGCAAAACAAAACACACAGTACACACTACTAATCAGTCATTCACAATTCAACACCACTGAGAACAACAACGTGGACCAAAATCCAACAGCCGAGAGACGTAGATCTTACAAAAAAATCTGATGCCAGAGTTTAAAAAAATAATTAATAAAGCTTACTCTCAAGTCGAAGTCAGCTATTGTTGGAGTTAAACCTTCCCAGGATACCCGTCAGTGGTTTCTTTCCCTTGCAGGTCATGAGGTCTCTCGCCAAGGCCCTGAGCAGAGCCGCCTTTTCGTGAAGCTCCAGAATGTCGAGTCAAAAAACCTGCAGAAACAATATTCAGAATATGTTTTGACAGTTCATTCCAACCAGTCTTTTTCCTAGTACAGGGGGAGGGTTTTTACCTTGTGAATCAAGAGTCTGGTTGTCGATGGAAAGTCTTAAAGCGGCCTGTGGTTGACCAATGTTAGACGTTAGCTAGCTCTGGTGGGCAGCAACTTCACCACTTTTTTTCCGCACCGCTCGCGCCGAATTGTTCCCAAATTGTTGCTTCCACATACACTTGTTTATGTGTGAGGTATTTCACACACCATATGCCTTATATTCAATTAGTGTGTCCATTGTTGAGGTGGTCAAAACTATAACTAACTTAATTATGAGTGGCGATGTGTCACAATCTGCATGGTTTTACAGCCTCAGGTAAACAATTTCCAAATATTGTACGAGGGGACAAAATGTGAGTACTTCATTGTAACATTGGTTATTTTGTCAGCCTTCAACAAGACCAATACTCATGATAGAGCCCAAACTGATAAATTGGCCAAATATATTTATATTATATATGCTGGTCGATGAATAACCAGAAATTGCAGTACTGACATGTCAAATATATGTCATTGAGGTAATTTAGAAATGAATTAGGCTACATATCTAGGTCAGTTGGCAACTCTCATAATCAAATTGAATTATCAGGAAAATTTGACGTAATGGGTTTAAGTTTGAAATGTAATTATATTAGCCGGTAGGTTATTTTTTTACTTTCAAATATCAATATTTGAACAACCTCAGAAATCCAATATTCGGCGGGTTATTACATGAGCATTTGCATTTTTCACTTTCATTAATGCCCCCAGGGTGCTGACACCGTCTTCGCCAAAAAATGTCAGATATCCCCCATCCTCCTAATACCTCCAACCTTGTCATTGTCAGATACATTTTATTTTTTTCTAAGTAAGCCCAAAGAGATTTATTTCTAGTTTGGATGCTAGTTTTTATCCCCAGTATAGCAGATTATATATAATGTATTTCATATGAATGATAATCCACAGCAGACTAAAATGATGAGAAGAACAGATCTCATTGCAAAACTCATGCATTATGAATTATAAAGAGGACAGTGGATGTAGTGGTGACTGATGGGCAAACATCTACAGTGATTGTGGCAGAAACATAATGATTTCTCTTTACATCTTTTAAATAACCCGCTCGCTGCCTAATGTTGTAGATCATTTACAGGGTCATGGCTTTAATGATGCACTTCAAGGCTTCTCCTTGTCATCTATATTTCACTCGCTTTCTTCGGTTGTTAAAAATAGGTTAAAGGGAATATTCAATGTGACTTGCATAGATGTGGCATTGCCAGGTTTGATATATCTGCTGTATCCCGTTTCACAACATCTGTCTCTGTTTCTGTCTCCATCTCTGACCCTCGCTGCCGCTCTCCAATCTGTCCTGCTCTGCCGCTCCTGCGATTCAGCATATCACGGAGCCGTGGCTGGTTCAGAGTGCTCGCAGACCCCCGGTAAGTTTCACGCCAGAGCCTAATGAAAAGTGTCCCTTTTCATTTTTCTCCGCCACCCTTTGAAGTTCCTCCCCTCCACCAGTGAGCAAAGGGAGGGGAGGGGAGGGCTGGGTTAGCTTTGAAGACTGTGACGCAACACTCCGCTCCACCGTCCGTGCTGCACCTCTTGGTAAAGATATGGATGTATTGAAAGGGAGCAGTGCGTTGACGTTGTTTGTTTGTCATGGGAGTTTGTGTTCCTGTGTGCGTGCCACGGGATAGTATGTACGACTACAGTTGCTGCAGGGATAGAAAGACTTGCTTCCAAATGAGCAAAAAAAGCGACAGTGTATTTCATTTCAGGGACAGCAGGAGATTTATTCCGTTTTGCTTCGAGCTGTGGAGCATCTTATGTTGGCTTGTGGCTCTCTTTGGCCTAGATTAGTCTCCACCATGTGGGGTTCATGACATTTTTAGCCTGTACCTGCACATATGCTTATTGTCTGATCTAGCTGTTCATGAGAGCAAGATGATCAGATTTTCTGTGAAATTTCTTGTTATTATCAATTTAGACAACAGTAATTTAGTATCATGATATCTCGATAAATGATTTCATCACCATATGATTCCACTCCATTGTCCAGCCCTACTTTTAAAAAGAAACCTGCTGAGCCATAATACACAGAGCCCCTCTGCGTTATCCAAGAGTGCAAAGAGACAAAGGACAGTGAGGCGAGGCAACTCCTGGGGGAAACAACAGACGACGACAGAAAAAGATGAAGATGTGACAGTTATTCCTTCTGCTGCCATTCTCTCACTTGTCAAAGCACTGAAGCAATACGATATGAAAGTGAGAGATATGTGTGCCACAAGGTCTCGTCAAATCCTATTCTCAGAGATGCATCTGAGAGTCTGTGAAATGTTTCTTATAATGATCTAGTTCTGCTTAGTAGTACAGAATATCACAGGAATGTGCGTCGCTTCATCACAAACCCTCCTCTTGGATCTTTACTTCCCATCATTCAAACCTTGCCTCAGCGCAATGATAATTATGATAAATTCACCGCAGTTGTGCTTTTGTTTACTGAGTGATTCATGTTGTAAAATGTGATCTGCTTAATATGAGATAATCAAATAGTCATTCCATAAAAATGTCCGCATGCAATTCTTCAGCACATTCACGTAGCACGAGAGGCCCACGGCCATTACAAGCTGATGAAGCTTCATTCAAAATGATTGCAGAATTTGTGTGTGTGAAATGTATTGCACGCACCTACATATTCTTTTGCAGAGCCAACGGTGTATTTGCAAGACAGCGAGAGAGAAAAAGGCATTCATGCATAAGGAATGATGCTGTGCAGCATATATATATATATGTCCTGATTAGATGTGTGTGTTGGTTGACTTTACTTTGGATGCCTCATAGGTCCTTCTCTTATCTCTTAAGACCATAGACTGTATATAAAAAAGTGGACGTAATCATACGGTGTCACCAATTGGTTTGTGGGCAGCGGTTTTGAAGCCTCGTTTTGGCCATCGCCTTCTTGGCTTTTTACAACCGTTTAACGAAATTAAGCATATTTTGACTGCGGAGGATTTTGCTGCTATATGGCCCAAGGTAGTCATGCCCTAAAGCATAGGCTGCTTTATCGTCTATTTTCCTCTAAATGGGAACATAAATCAATAAATGAACATCATGCTGAATTGAAACTAACGATTGAGACAATAAACTCATGCTTACAATGTTAAATCAAGTGAGAACTATAGTGTGATTTTATCATAGACTTCCATACAATCTGACTTCTTTTTCCAACAGATTCGGCCCTCATGGCCATTAGAGAGAACACAAGTTTAGGGCACTTCTGCAAGGGCCTCACTTTTCAGAACCAGAGTTAGCCGCCTGCTTAAGACCCTCCAGGGGGATTTTTCAGTTTCATTCTCTGCCACTAGTAAGAGAAACTGAGGAAAATAGAGTGTGTTACTGCTAGCTTGCAGAGAATAATGAAAAACCGAGCACAAACCACAATACAGAGACATGAGAGCTTTTTTGACCAGGTTTGGTAAGCTGGGGAGATGATGGAGTGAACTTTTATTTGTTATTTTCGGGAATAAGCATTTGTATTCTTGCTCACAAGTACTGCACATCATCCGCTCCCTGATTCCTCTCCTCCTTACCTGCCATGGTTCTTTCCTTTGTAGCGACCCAAAGGAGATCTTTGCACTTTTAATATAAGTAAGGCTGTATCTGGAGTAGACCTACATTTCAATATTAATGTTATCTTTGCCTAAGGACCAGTGAGAAAGCAAATGCATATTGATGAAAAGTTCTTCTCTCCGCTTCCTTTTTCTCCCACAACCTTTATTTTTCCTTTTCTTTAGTCTACCATTTCCTCATATTTACTCCTCTTGTCTTTCTACTTGTCCACATCCATCTTTCCCTTTATCTCTTACCGTGTCACTCCCTCTCCCCTAGCCTTCAAGCGTGGGCAAGAAGCCCAATTTGGCAACACCTTCCCCCCGACATGGGTGACAGAGGGTGACAGCCTCACCCTGCAATGTACCTTCACCTCAGCTCTGCTGCCCTTCCGGCAGGACGTCACCTGGTTCAGAGACGGTAGGTGCTGTTGAGGATGAGTCAAATGACAACTTAGATGCGTGCTTGAGATCCGTCAGTCACTGTTATTTTCATTCTCTAGGCCTCCAGCTTTATCCGTCTAGCAATGTGGACATCAAGACAGTCGACGACATGGCCTCCGTCACTCTAAAGGCTGCACACAAGGAGCATGAAGGTGTTTACACTGCCCGACTGAGGACCTGGGATGAGATGCAGGAACACAGTGCTTTTGTCTATGTCGAAGGTGAGGAGCCCACAAGGAAGTGGTTTTGATGTAAATACTGTCTGTTCCTGTTTCTTTGATCGTTTGATCCTTTAATTCATTTAAAAATGTGTAATGATTATGTTGTTTCTCAAACATCAGGTTGTTTTTATTTATAACAAAATCTGTTGGTATCTGTTGGTATTCATTGCGTTCAAATGTTGAGGATGTTGCTTTAACCTAAATAATAGTTTGGCGAACACAAGGTCTGCTCACAAGCTTTTTCAAGGGCTGTCATGAAGACAATGAGATGATAGAAGTGGATCTTTTTATGATCTGAGGATTACTACTGGGGCCGCTGGTAGCTAACAATTTAGAGCAGGCGCACCTTGTAACAAGGCTGATCCGTTACTCCAGCTATGGGTGTTTGAATCTGACCCGTGGTCCTGTGCTACATGTTGTCCCTCTCTCCCCCCTTTCCAGTCTCAAACCTTCAACACTAAGCTACTGCCTGTGAGGTTAGGGTAGCACAAATACTGGAAACAGGGAAAAGCTAGCCTAGCTCGGCCCATAGGAAACAGAAGTTGCCTACCAGGTCCTATAATGCTCACAAATTGACATTATTATAAACAACAGTGCATCTCATTTATACCTCATCCGTCCAAAAATAGTGTAAAAACAAACAAGTTGTGGTTATACGTGGGGTTTTATAGTCGTGTCCTCACACACATCCTGAAATGTCAAACACCATTTATCCAGTTTGGGACAACAAATGACGAGTCCACCCACTAAAAACACAGGTATTTTGGTATGCAGGGTCTCGAGTTCACTCCAAAGCCTTCGTCAGGTTTTACAAACAGTAAATGGATCTCTACGTGGGGTTTTGGAGTCGTGTCCTCACACACATCCTGAAATGTCAAACAACTCCTTTAAAGATGTTCTGTATAAAGATTACATCTGTCCCGGGCCGGCCTTTAAATAGCTGTCACACCAGTTCACATCAGAAACCCCTCAAATACTGAATGGTGTCTCTAAACAACCTGCCAACCAGCAAGTCAAATGATATTCTTCACTCTGAAGAGATCCATTTACTGTTTGTAAAACCTGACAAAGGCTTTGGAGTGAACTCGAGACCCATACCAAAATACCTGTGTTTTTAGTGGGTGGACTCATCATTTGTTGTCCCAAACTGGATAAATGGTGTTTTGATTGTAACCTTCACTCAAAATACTATTTACATTCCCCAGATTTTAGGTCTACTTTCATTTCCTGTCAGCAAACTACCCTGACTCATAAATGGGAATTGCACCATCAATCAAGCTGTTCTGCTGTGAAGGGCTTGTTAACTTTGTTCGGAGAAACTATATTTTCTTCACAGGCTGCTATTTTCTCTCTTGCATTGTTTGCCGCATGCAAATAAACCAGAGAACCGCCCCCACTTGACTCATCAAACATTTGAAATGTATCTGGGCAGCTCTTCAAAGAGGCTTGGCATCTTTCAATATAATACCAGCGCTTACTCATGTATGTATAACACCGTAACAGCCACAATCACAGTATAATGTGCACTGAATCATTCATGAACTTGGTGTGCACATATGTAAAAATCGCACTCGTCCGAACACACACACACACGTACGCCGACACTTTAATGTAAAATTAATCTTCATGCAAAGCTCCCTTAAAGTCTTGGCTCAGGTCTCTCTCTCTTATTAAGCAGCTTCTTTACCAGAGCTGGAGGTACTAATTAGTGAATCAGCGAACTGTCCTGCTTGTGGGTTTTCTCCTTCATTCATCCGTCATATTTGCATTACAAATAAGCAGTACAGGCGAGCAAAAACAAACGAGAGGGAAGGAGGAAAAGGGAGGATGAGGATGTAGATTAAAAACAGGAAAGACATGAGCTTGATGTTGGCTTGAGTGTTTTGTTGGAAAAGGCATCTATTCCCAGCCTCAAGAAGAGGTTCGGGAACACATCCAGTCTCCTCAATCCGCTTAGCATAATTTTCTCATTTAATTTTTCTCTCTATGGCCTCACATCCACTGGTTGTGTTTCTATAGAATATGTTGAGTAACATATGTTAATATGTTAATATGTTACTTCCTCCAGCCTTAGCCCTCGCCTTTCAAATAATACGTGGAAGCCATAAGCTACAGCTCCTTAATACCAAGATGGCATTTTCCTCCCTTCCATGTTTCTCATCACTTTTCTCTCTGTCACTCGTTTCTTTTTTGCTGATTTTCAATTTCAGATTCATATCCATCTCCTATTTGTTTAAATTATTCCCTTTGCTTATTTTCCATGCAAGGTATTTCTTCCGAAATTTCTTCTGTTGCTCCCGTCTTTCTTCGTTGTTTCCTTCTCTAACTGACTCGCTCCCCCTCATCCGGCAGACGCATCAGCTGCAGTGCTGGGAGGCCCCGCTTCCCCTCTGGCTGTCCAGGTGTCTGATGTCAACAAGGACTATGTCTTCCTTACCTGGCAGCCACCCAGTGCTGATGGATTCTCACCTGTGGAGGGTTATTATGTGGAAAGGTGAATAAGCCTGCATCTCTGGATTTTCTCACCTTTTTTCTTCACTTCTCTGTCGATGAAGTTTGATTAGCGAGCTCGTTGTGAAGCTTTCAAATGCTCATGTGATTTTGAACACTGAATGTGATTGCAAACTTTCAATAACACAAAACATCTATTCACCAGCGTCAGCTTCTGTAACATCTCGAAAATAAATTACAAGACTTCGGCACATGAATTAAATCATAATTAGCAACTAATGATGAGATTTATGATCAAGTAATCTGATGATTATTTTCTCCATTACCCAACTAAACATTTGGTGTATAAAATGTATGAACATTGTGCCCAATGAATGCCCAAGCTGACAGTTGTCCAAAAACCCAAAGATATTTACTTTGCTGTCACATTAGACAAAGAAAAGCTGCAAATCCTCCAAAGTGAGAAGCCGGAAGGAGAGATTATTACGCATTTTTATTGAAAATTGGCTGAACAGATGAAACGATTGTAAAAAACAAGTGCTGGTTAATCGTCTGTCGCTTGACTAGTCGATCAATCAAAAGGTTACAAACAAAGTAATTTAAAAATTTCTTATTCTTTACATTTGAACTTTAAATTATTCTGCTTTATTTGATAGTCTGTATATTGTTTTCATATTTAGAATATCAGATATAAAAAAATATATTCATTACTGGTCTATTGATTTGTCAATTATTTTTTATCAGTTAGTTAATAATAATAAACCTGCAGTAAAATCTGCTTTTCATATGGCAGATTTTATTTAAAAAAAATTCACATGTGCTTCAGTAGAACCAAATATTTAGAGTATTGATGAAAAGTCTTTTAACCGCATTTGATTTTCCATTGCCAGGAATGTCCAGCACAAAGGACATATATCCCTCACAGCAAGCTCATACTGATTTAATCTCCATAAAAAGTCTTATTTTAGATCCTGTTTACCGTCATTTACTGTATTGCAAGTCAACAATAGACATACAGTAAATCTATGCTGAACCTGCATGCTGCTGTAGAGGAAATTAGATCAGGGCAGATAAAGATGCCATGGTGGTGGCCAGCAGTGAGATTGTATCCATTTGGCAGTGTTCCCATAAGATGGATGGTATACATGATAATTATCAGCCCTCAACACTATGTTAACAGCAGAGTGAAAGACTCCCCCAGGAGAACAGGTGCTGCACTTATCACCAAAACCGATCAATCAGGATTGTCCTGTACGTGTTTGTACATAATGTGTGTGTGTGTGTGTGTGAAAACCTGTTCAAATGTGCATTTTTATGTGTGTCTTTGCTAAATGGACCAAGTATGTATATTTGTATATGTGTTTTTGTGTCCCTGCATACCTTCTTTATTTTGTGTCGAAGACTTCTGAATGTTTTTGGGTGAGGAGAGGACAATGTGAGACACCTAGTTCCCTAGCAACCTCCTTATGGTTAGAAAACTGCACTCTTTCCTGTCTTTGTTTTTTCTCTCCAATTTGTAACAGTTTGCTATGGATGTTGTATAATCTGAGCTCGCGTTCTACTTTAAAAGGCCGTTTTTTTCTGTGGTTTGAGGGCCATTATTTTTCCATGTCGGTGTCTGGTCACAATTGTGGGTCTGGGTGGAATATTTACGGACTTAGATGTGTTGTTGTGTCGCCTAAAATGCTTTAAAATTGTTTCCATAGTGCATACTTACCATAAGATTATGTATTTTGTTCTTTGTTTACCTCTTATTTAAACTCTCTCTCTCTCTCTCTCTCTCTCTCTCTCTCTCTCTCTCTCTCAGATATGATGTCCGTGAGGGTGAGTGGGTGCGCTGCAATGTGCATATTCAGAAAATGTGCTACTACCCGGTGTTTGGGCTCAAGGAAGGAACTCTGTACCAGTTCAGAGTCCGTGCTGTTAACCAGGCGGGAGCAGGGCGCCCCTCCAAGGCTACTGAGCCCGTCCTCACCGCAGACCCCCTGGAACCCACCAGGACCACAGGTACACACTCTGACAGTCACAACACCACAGGTAGAGGAACACAAATTGGTGTCAAATTTAAAGAACAAAAACTACATGACCTGTTAGGTTCAAACTAACTTAATTAGTGGTGAGAAAGCAAAAACAGAACAACCCCACGATTTAGTCAATGTGACTTGAGCATAAATTAATAAGATGAATCATTATTAAATCAGTATGCTGGTCATGAGCTCTCAAGGAATTTATGCTTTATCATCGAGCAACCACGTAGGCTTTTTCAATCAGACAAGCTATTAAAAACAGAGACGTGCTTATGTCCCACACCGTGTACCAGATCCCTTATAAAAAAGGAGAGAAATAAGTAGTCACACAACTGTGCCCCCTGTTATGTTACATTACAAGATGCAGTTTATATTATTAATGCTTGTACTCAATTATTTATCCGTGAGCTCGTTTCAGAGGATAAATAAACACATGGTGAAACAAAAGTGCAGCAGGGCCTGCTATTTATCCCAAAATCCTGATCACTTCAGCTGACGATGCATAATGCAATCGCGACAAACTGTCCAATCAGTAACTGTCAGTCCACATTACTTCATGTGTTCCTGGCTCTGGACCAGGCGGCAACCTCCAGTTCTGAAAAGTGAAGCCAATGAGGAAGAGCCCTAAACTTGCATTCTCTCTTATAGCCAGCACGGTGTGAACCCTCTGGATGGAAAAATAAGTCTGGTTGTATAGAAGTATATTAGAAAAGTATACTTGTTCTCACTTTAGGTTTATAGTCTTAATCGCTAGTTTCAAGTCTTCAAGCAGCATGATATCCGTTTTGTAAATTATGTTGCCATTTAGAGTAAAATAGACGATAAAGCAGGGCACGCTTAAGGGCGTGACTACCTCGTGATGGAAAGGTCGCTATAGAGCCATATCATAAACCGTATATAGTGTCTCTACCATGGCGTCACTCTTACGCAGTCCAAATATTGGACTATATATATACATACTGTATATATATATAGTCCAAGGTCTGGATCAAATCAACTAAATCACATGTAAGGTCTTCCTTGTCGTGCGTTTTCAAAGTCTATAGAAATCTACTGGAGGGATGAACACATTCTTGCATTTATCTTTTAATGATGGTGGTGGTTCTGTCTAACGTGTCGCTTCAAAATCCCTTCCATAAATAGAGGGGAGATCTGTGACTGTGAGGGTCACAGCACACAATTCATATAATTTTCACACTCCTCAAACTATTCAACGACGCCTCACGCCCTTATTTCTTCAGGTTTTTCACTTTAATTTGTCACCCATTTGCATCTGCTACTACAAAGAGCATCAGCAATGTGTTAACCAAGCAATCCTGCTGTTATATCGCCTCATCTGCCTTCACTTGCTGTGAACCTGAAAACCTGCACACTTTCAGCACCACAAGAGAAAACATCTGCACAGATGTGGATCTCATTTTATAATGCTGGAAGGTTTCTTGCAGATGTCACTGCGACAGCTTCTTCACTGCATGCTGCATTGCAACACTTTGTTTCTTAAAAGGCTACTTTTAAGGTGTTTAAGGTTGTGTGTTGAATAAGTCATACGGTGAAGGGATGATCAAAAGAGACGTCGTGGAGATCGCTGAGTGTGTGCGACTGTGAGTGTGTGTGTGTGTGTGTGTGTGTGTGTGTGTGTGTGTGTGTGTGTGTGTGTGTGTGTGTGTGTGTGTGTGTGTGTGTGTGTGTGTGTGTGTGTGTGTGTGTGTTGGTTCGAGGGAGGACAGATGGGCTCTGGTCCGATGCTGTGGATCATTAACCACAGATGAAGGACAGGCAGAAGGTTGACTTGCCTCCAGCCTGCTGTCCATCCTTCCATGTCGCTCCCTCTAATCTCTTTGTGTCTGTCTCTGGCTCTCTCACCGGTGACTGCTCCTCTAACATTAACTCTAATATTGTTATTACGGCCACTCATATAACTTCATTACACTGATATGAGTTCCCTCATGATTCCCTCTGCCCTCAACCTATCTCCCTCTCTGTCTCCCCCCGTTTCTCAGTGGTCAAAGTAGACAGAGGGAGGACGGTCACCATTACCAAAGATGAACTCGAAGGTGAGAATGCCGTATTTGTATTTCCCCGTCTATAATTTAATCATAAAAAGAACATGAACGTTCAACATTTTCACCTGTGATCTGGAAATAGCATCTATGTTTTGCTGGCACGCAGGGTGCCGCCTCCTCGCCTCCTCGCCTTTAGGCTGCCTCGGGCTCGTGGCTTAATGCATCTTCATATTATATTCAACAACGAGCTGCAGTAATTGTATGGCTGAGGCAATGAGTGTTTCCCCATTTGCAGAAGTGAAAAGAATGAACAGTCTGAAGAGTATTCATAAAAATCCTGGGTGGTCATGAGAAGTAAAGGTCCAGGATTCGATGAGTTATATTTAAAAAGTATTTAATAAAAGAATGATCACAAGAACAGCTTATGCATGTCGATCGGGTCCCTCCTTCCTCAGCGGACTCTACTGACCCGCACGTCTGCTTCGCTCGCGTCACCGGAGAGAGAGCGCCTCCTATACCGCGCGTAGGTTAGTTCATACTATCACACATGGAGCTTAAAGCCCTTCCTACTGGTTAAAAGTCATACTTTCACACCTTTTCCAACAAACTCCATGTTCACTGGCCTGCAGCTTCAGGGGCGGAGCTAGTCTTCTTCTACAGACCGGGTTGTCTGCTGCTTCATAAAGTCAATGTTCAGCTCCGCCACCTCAGGCGAACAAGAGAACTACACTTCCGTCTAATAAAACAGTCCACCGGCATCCACATGCACTATTGCAAACGTTGTTTTAAAATCCATTCACACATTAATCATTAATAAAAACAGTGACCTTCATATGCACACAATTACACATTATTCATAATAATATCCCTTATTAATTATCATATTTCATGCATTTGTAATGTACACAATAAACCTTACACTGTACAAGTCCAATTGTGACAAACTAAGCTCTAAAAACCCTTCAAGTCCTTGGTGGTGTCCTGCTAAATGCACATAATGGCCCGAGGTAGTGCGAATGCCTGTGAAGAGGGCTACTAACCTTGGCAACGTAACTCAAAGACAGAGATAAAGGGAGAGGAGGAGGAAGATGTTTTCAACGAGGCAACCAGAAAATAAATATAGCAAGGACAGTGCATTTATATATGTTTTCATTCACCCTGTTCTTCAATGGAGCAGAAAGTAGCTTGTCAGAAAGTGTGTGAAAGAAAGAGAGAAGTGTGTTTGTGTGCAGCTTTTATCCAAGTAATCAGATGACGAAGAGAGAAAGTTTCATTTAAGCAATTTTTTTTTTATCTACCAAATACAAGAGGTGTCGACTAGAGTCACATGAGTTGGCGTCAAGACAGATACGGATCACACCTTTTATGAATTTAGACTTGACTTAATCACAAAAGACTCACAACTCAAGTTAGATTTTAACGCCAATGACTCGTGACTTCACTTGAACTTGATACCGTTCCCCAAGCCCAAAGATTAAAAAGTATTTTATTTAAAAAGCGTGCCACAAATTTTTTTTAATGTCCAGGAAACTGCTAGCTTGAAATTGAAGATTACGCCTACTAAAGCAAAAACCTTATCCCTTGTTCATCTTGGTAAATCAGTCAAGGAACGTGAGAATGACAAGTTGTGGTTTCACAGTGAGTTCTTTGCTGTAATTTATTCATGCAAAGCTAAGCTAATTGTGTTCTAGCTCCAGCTTCGTACTATTCCTGTAAAATACAATATTATGTAAAATACAAAATACAACTTTAAGGGGTCAAAAAGAAACATTATTTCAAAACAATATTCCAATATTGATTGTTTTTACAACTACTTCTTGATTGTTTCAAATTAACTTTGCCTAAAAACTATTTTAGGCAACTATCTTGACCTATCGTGAACCATTTACCCCTATTTGCCCCTAAATATATATATATATATATATATATATATATATATATATATATATATTTATTTATATATATTTATTTATTTATTTCGCTGCATGTTTAGGATCATTATCCTGCCGTGTCCTACAATTTAAAAAAGAGCTATGAGTCCAACACTGTTTACCCAACGTGGATGTGAACATCCACCTCACCCTCAAAATGACACATCAGCACTTTAACCTCATAGTCATGGTTTCATTTCAAATTCAATTTGCTGACTGCAGAGCTACTACACAGAAACATATTACAGACTGCACACAGGCATGCCCGCACACACACACACACACATGCACACATACACACACACACACACACACACACACACACACACACACACACACCAATACACACACACACACACCACACATACACACACAGGCGTGCTACTCCTACCCCTTCTTATACAGTCTATGCTTCTACCAGATCAGCTTCTTTCATTTCACTGCACTCCCTTTGCTCTGGAGTTCCTCTCTGATCCACTGCGGTTCCGTAACTCTTCGGGAGATACAAACAAAGACTTGCAAAGAGACAGAGGGCCACAAATTTGCAAGACTTTCGACTAAATCTGAACGCTTCCATCGTCCTTGAATCTTTTGCAGAATTATTGAAAGTGTGCTGACTCGAGCCATTTGACTGTGTTATCCGATATACTTATATTTTAGGAATGGAGGGGAAATTTGGGGCAGTAAGGTAAATTCCACCCATCGTGTGCCTGCCAAATCCAACAGAGAAAGCATTACATTTCCTAATGCTAATATTTTGATTAAAAAGAGTATTAAAAGAACCCAGCCAGCACTTTGGACTCCACATTCTCACTGACCTTGTTCTAACTTTTCTTTGTCCACCTTTTCCTTTTCCTCCTGCTCCTCCTCCTCATCTCTTTGCTCTGCAGGTCAGGTCAAAGCTCCTTTCCCTCCCACCAATGTCCACGCCTGCGAGGTGAGCGAAACCTACGTGGTGCTGAGCTGGACCGAGCCTGAACCCAGAGGCAGGGAGCCGCTCACCTTCTACGTGGAGCGGGTCCGTCTACACACACACACACACACACACACACACACACACACACACACACACGCACACAAATGTTCATTTTACAGTACTCTATAATTGTCCCCTTACCCTTCACCTAAACAAAACCTATGTCTTCCCAAAGGACAACTTGCTGAAAATAGGTCCTCCTTTTTTTAGAAGTTGTTTATAATATTTCAGTTTTATGGTCTTTAAGTTTGGGAGAGCATTGAAGGTTTTGAAAGCTGATGAATTCAAGGAAGCAAAGACATCTGATATTTGAGAGTAGGCTTGTCATGGAGAACTTTGGTGATTTGTCGCTAAAAAAAGTTGTTCCTGCTGCTTAATAAGACCAAATAGAATTTTGTTGAAAAAAAAGTTTCAGGCCAAACTATGAAGCAAAAGAAAAAGCCTCAAAATGTCAAACTTCTTAAATCCACTGAATTATTTTTTGACTGCAAGACATCACACCATCACATGAGCTGAATGATTGAGAAGAACCTTCGGCGACAGTTTTAAAAATAGCATATTTAAATGATCAGAGACCAATGGCTGCCTGGAAGTGGGAAGTTAGTCTAAGAACGTATTATAACTTTGAAAAATGGGCAGTAGTTGTGTAATACATGATTTTTTGTTTAAGCAGCTGTAAATTTAAATTGGAAACAGGTCAGATGGTTTTGTGGTTTTGTGGTTTGTGGTTTTGTAACAAATCAACAGATCTTTCACCAAAATCAGATTAACATTGTTTTTAGCATCTTTCAGCTAATTGTTTGGGTTTTAAATGTAGTCTCACTGCTCTCATCATCATCATCTTTTCAGCTGTTACCTACCTGCCCAATACCAAACCAAAGGCAGACACAGTGAGCGACTAGCTAGTGGACATAATGGAGCATTTAACCTCTAAAAAGCCAGGAGTTTGTGGAGAGTAAAACTGAGCTAAAAGGAGAGTAAATATTGGACTTACTTTTTACAGGTTCCCAGACACACAACTTTAAATTAATGAATGTGGTGGATAAAAAGAAAATAGGCACCAGTTTGCTGGCTATTTGCCCTTAGTAGTCTCTTAAAGGTACAGTGCACCTACAAAGAGGTATTCAAGCGAGCAGATACAGACATGCTATCTCTTACACACAAGAATGAATATGTTCAAACTCTAACCACCATTGTAATTAGTAAGATACATCCACTGAGCACAAGGATACATTTTCTTGCATCATCAGTTCCTCCATTGGCTTGCTGGGTTTAGGCAGTCTGTTGCTCGAGCGTGAGCCAAATTAACAGCAGGCTCCTGACCGCAGCACTAATTAAGGAGACACTAGGAGGAAACATGCACACTTCTACCACTGTGTCAGTTTAGGTGGGAATTTGTGGACTCATTAAAAGCGAGCAGACCTTGATGTTGCTCTTTTGTGCCTTTGCGCTTTGCCATTTGTTTGGTTTTCTTGCTCGCATACTTTCTAACTGGTGATTTAAAACTACCTGGATCTGGGATCTAAAGGTTTGTCTTCAAATAAGTTGAAAAGTTGATTCTAGTGGCAATGTGTGCAGCACTGTTTTAATCTTGATGATGCATGTCTATAAAAGAAACAGCTTAAATAGTGTGATTTTTTCAAAATTCTGTGTTGAAAAGGATGCCAAAATAACAAAGGTTTTCTTCCTACATATCAACTGTTCATTACAACAATAAAGGGCGTCAGCTCTCCAATATCAACTTATACACCCAACAGCTTCTATGGCTACAATAATCAGAAAACTGCCACAGGAAATAGATTTGTATTGGACTTTTGTAAATTGCCGTGGTAATAAAACTGTCAAATCTGTCAAAGGCACCTGAAATTACTAAACGTCTGCTGCTTCACTTCTGCTTATATAATGAGGTGAACATTCAAATATCCCCTTCACCCTTGAGCAAGTACTTTATAATCCCTGATCTCTTTAATGTACCCTTTTGTTAGGTTTTCTTCTTCAAACAGGGAGCTAGAGAAGGAAATAATGGTAACTCTGAGGAGGATAACAGAAAAGTAAACTCAGACTATAAAATAGAGAAGGTTAATGTCATATGGCATCATTAGCTGCAACGAGTAATTGACAAAGATGAAGAAAGATGTCAATATGAGCCAGTAGTTGTCCACAATTTACCTGCATGTCCATTCCAGATTTTTGCAACCACACAGTAAAGATTATATAACATCGGAATTAATTATGGGACTTTGTTTTTGTATTTGGCAGTCCTAGCAGGTTGAATCCTCCAGCATGTCTGAAGGAGACTGAATAATGAGCATGTCCTTGAGATAGATGTAGATAGTGCTTTCAACTTGTCTTTGTGTCTTTTCTTTTTTCTTTTGGGGATCAGTCCCTGGCAGGGAAGAGCAGCTGGGAGCTGGCCAGTCTGGACATAGAGGTAAACTCTCCCAGGTTCCCGGTGTTTGACCTGGCCGAGGGCAAGCAATACTGCTTCCGAGTGCGCTCCATCAATAAGTACGGAGTCAGTGACCCCTCTGAGCCCAGTGCACCGATCTCCTTGGGAAAGCCACAAGGTGAGAAATGTGCTATGTACGATACTCTAAGCATCAATTGCTTTGCCCATTGTGAAGGTCAATTGGATTTTGTAGTAGTGAGCTACTGTAGTTGTACCAACATAGATCATCGTAACGTTCACCTTTATTTTCTGGGGATGTGTTAACCTCCTGTGAGACCATCTGTCTGCTTGTGTAGCTGCACACTGCATCTGGATCACAATTTACACAGTTATACCTCGGGTTTATAATAATGATAATAATAATAATTATAATTATAATAATCGTGATTTGTTTGGTGATAAGGTACAGTATGTTTGATAGCCTGCAACTCAATGTAAGCTGGAAGAAGTACTCAGATCCCATACTTAAGTGAAAAGAAGCAATACTGCAGTGTAAAAAAAAATAGTGAAAAGTAAATTAACTCATGATACAGCATTGCCCCTTTTAGAGTGTTACATTATTATATACTAGATCATAATGGTTATTAATGTGTAAGCAGCAATCTAATGTTGTAGCTGTTTCATTGGTGCTCATTTTAACTACTCTCTATACTGATGGCAAGTTGTATCTCTAAGAATGCATCATATTCGGTTTGTTGATCATATTCTATATAATAATCTGAAAAGTAGCTGATAACTGTCAAATCGATTGGTTAAGGAGGAATATTCATTGGTAAAAAAAATATGTGGAATAGAAGTACGAGGTATCATGAAATTGAAATACTTAAGTTCAAGTACCTCAAAGTTGTACTTAAGTGCATAACTTGAGTTAATAACTTCCCACGCAGGTTAACTATCTGTGCATCTCTGCATAACACTCCTGTGTGAAAATAAAAAGAAGAGCTGATTGGATTCTTTTTTATTGAACTTCCATTTGATGATTCAACTTTGGGATACCCATCAGCGGTGCCCGCTCCACCTCACTCCGTCCTGGCCATCAGAGACACGGACACCTCGGTGCTGCTGCAGTGGAAGGAGCCCGAAGAAACGGACGACGTCCTGGGTTACTACCTGTACTGCAGTGAGAACGGCAAACAAGACTGGAAGACTGTCAACAACAAGCCTGTTTCAAAAACCAGGTAGTAGGGTCAGATACGTTTAAAAAATGTCTTTAGAATGTGTTGTTGTCATGTTTCTGAAGACTAAAGAATAGTTACACCTACATAAACCACTCTGGATGAAGCCAGGTAATTTCATGGAGCTAAAGATGCCGTGGGTGATTCGCCCCTGCCTGAACTCGGTCTCATCTTCTCAGATTTACAGTTCATGGCCTCAAGAACCGAAAGGAATATGTGTTCAGGGTGAAGTCGGTGGGCCGAGTGGGAAACAGCAGCTATTCAGATGAGTCTCGCCCTATCCTCGTCAAAGCAGCCATTTGTAAGTGCCCTGCGCGAGGTCCCAAAATAATGGACACAACATTTCTTTCAGAACACAACTCAAGGACATTCTAAGTCTTCAGTCACACGTTTACTTATCGAGCAACTCTTGCACAGGTTTATTTTACAGCAGGAAAGATTACAATGTATTTAAATGTATTTTTGTGAAAGGTTTTTGTTATTCTTAGAGCTACCCAACACTAACACAGCAGGTATACATGTTTTATTTCACCGTAGAGACATTTCCTGTGTAATTGTAAGGTTAGATTTTAGACCAAAACACATCTTTTCTTGGCATGTGAGATCAAAATATTTTACTTTTGCACACTGAATGCCTTGGCCTACTTCTAAACTATCAGATTATTGACTCCATCTTTAAGTATATTCACAAGAGTTTCCAGACTTATTCATGCTTTGTAGTTTTCTTTCATAGCCTCCGGAGCCTTGCATGCATGTGAAAAATGTTCACGTGTTATAGAACACTTTTTGCATTTTCCTTTCATTGTAGCTTTTGAGTTAAGATATATATATATTTTTTAATCTTTTATTCAATTTATACAGCATATCATGTCAAATAACACTCATCACTGCTACTGGTAGTCAACTGAGATTGTGTTCCATCCACATGTCATGCTCACTCTAATTGTGGAGCCGTACCTGTTGAAGAGCTTCGTACTTCCTGTGTCTCAGATAAAGTGCTCTCTGCAGCCTGCGCAGTAAAGTGCAACGATGACTCATTTTCCTTGCCACTCACTCACCAGAATATCCTCACATCTACTCTGCCACTCAGCCATTACCTGAAGATAAATGGCTGTAGTCCATCTATTTGGGAGGAATACATTTTTATCAAATAGAGTATGAAATATCCATCTCATACTCTATTTGATTTCTTTCCTTCTCATAGAGAAATGCTCAATATGGGCCTTTAGTTAAGAATTTGCAACTCTATGCTGGAGTTGTAGTCTCCAGCATAGAGTTGTGCCACTTATAATGCTTTCTTCTGTTTTAATCCCCTCTTCTGTTCGATCCAGCCGTTCCTTCTGCTCCCTCTGCCATCGCCCTACTGATATGCACGGGTTCAGAGATGGTGTTGGGCTGGAGGGCCCCTGCCTGTCACGGGGGAGACCCTGTGCGTGGATACTACCTGGACCAGATGGAAAAGGGCATGAAACCGTGGAAGGAGGTCAATGTCAAGCCTGCCAAAGAGAGGAAGTTTAAGGTCAGTAATGCTCCAGCAGGGTGCATGGTGTGCACAGCACGTCAGTCAGTCAGTCAGTCAGTCAGTCAGTCAGTCTGTCTGTCTGTCTGTCTGTCTGTCTGTCTGTCTGTCAGTCAATCAGTCAGTCCACTCGTGGCTGCAGATTGAATCTCAACAACTGTTGGATGGATGGCATTTTGTATAAACATTCGTGGTGCTCAGAGGAACAATCCTACTGACTTTAATGATCCTCTCACTTTTCCTGTAGCGCCATCAACAGGTTGACATTTCTTGGGCTTTTTTTTTTTTACCTCTTTGTCCGCTCTAAACAACCATGGGACATTAATACACATTTCTGTATCAGGCCATATTCCACAGACTGCCTCCTTATCTATGTACTGACGCCAAAAATGATTAGTAGCAGCAGGAGCTACAGAGACATTTTGTTATCTGCTATTGTCTGTTGTCTGCTATTTGTGTTTTTATGTCATGAAACTTTTACGCTGCCTTCTTGGCCAGGACCTAAAAAAACTCAATGGGCGTATCCTTCCTAAATTAAAGATGAATTTAAATAGAAAATGAATAAAATGGCTTGGCACAATATAATTTGGTTTATGACCAATACCTGCAAAGGTAATGACATTTCCATCATCTTCAGCTGCACTTTTTTTGTTCTTAATAGCAATTTAGCATGCTAACACGTTAAACTAAGATAGTGAACATTAAAATGATTATACCTGCTGAACATTAACATGTTAGCAATGTCATTGTGAGCATGTAAGCACGCTGAATTTCACATGTAGGTCACAGCGTCAGAGGAGAGACTCTTGTTTCTGAGTGTATACTTTTCTTCCTTTCACATCATACGCATGAAGCAATCTAGAAAGCTGTTTTACATAATGCACATGTGAATTTGCAGTGTCCATAATGCACAACAGAGTCTGTTCTGTTCGCTGAGTGTACGACAACAAATAATAAATTGTTAAGCTTTTGATGAAGAAGATGAAGGAGAAACAATCATTAGAAATCCTCCTAAGTAAGAAAGACATCTCTTGTCACTATATCCAATAAGGGCTTCCTTTTATTATAATTATACAAATACAAGTTACCTCTCCATTTAGCAGTGGCCTCAAAGTAAAGGAAATACTGGCTAAAGCTCCTTCATCCATATTGGCTGTGTCACTAGGCAACAAGCAGTGTCCATGGAGACCTGGAGCAAAGTTAAATCTTTAACCTGTCTCGGGGAGATTACAGGTGCTCCTTAATTAGACATTGTTCAAATGTGTTGTATGTGAGTGGTTGTTTTTAGCTCCTGGGACTGTATGGCAAGATTAGCCCCACACAGTGTGAAGTGCAGAGTCGTGAGGATTGGAGAACCTTTTCCCAGAAGGAACCCTCTGGCGAGAACATGTAGCTCCCCCTTTTGGGGCAAGTGAGCAATTTCAAGTCCCTCACGATGTGCCATCTCCACTTCCCACTTCAGCTGTTTTATGTTGTCATTTAAATCCAGCTGCCGACCTCCTCGTTGCAATTTAGATCATAATTTGAATGTTGATTCTTTTTCAGGTTTGAAGGTGTGTAGAAAATATTCATGACTTTGTCATGAACGCTTCCACGACTAGATGTTAGGATGTCACCGATCCTGCTTCATTAGAACAGCAACGTATTTTTTCTCCTTTGATTTAAATTCCAGCACGAACCATCCAGTAGTACACAGATTACTTACTTAAGTCAAATACCAACACAACACAAAAATACCTAGATGCAAGTGAAAGTCCTTCATTTAACAACCTACTGGGGAAAGTACAGCAGTATTATCATCAGAATGTACTTTAAATTAACAGTTCTAAAATCTAAAATACATATTTTTCCTCTTGCCCATAGTGCTATTAGTTTTGGAGGTATCGGCTGTAGAGACGTCTGCCTTCTCTTTTCAATATAATGGGACGTTATGGCGCTCGTGGTGCTCAAAGCAACAACAAGAACAAGAACAAAAACTCAACAGCAATGTCTCTTTCCAGAAATCATGACCTTGTTGTAAGCACTTTATAACTGCTCACAACAAGGGGCTGCGGATTATCTTGAGTAACCGAATCATAATTTAAGTTCATAAGAGAAATAGAATAGAGATCTTAGGAATTGCTAACAACTCATAGACACCTGAAACATGACGAGGGCCCAACTACAAGCCAAACATGTTGGTGACCACCATTACAGTTTCTAAGCTTATCACGTGTTTTAGAATTCTTTTTTTTTCTTTTTTTAAACCTGCATGTCACATGTATGTAGATGTCAGATGAGCATATTATGGAATAAAATAGTACAATATTTCCCTGCTGTAAATGCAGCAGAGTAGAACTAAAAGAAGCATTAAATGAACATTATGCAAGGGAAGTCAGAATTGCAGTTGAGAACAGTGTTGCACACTTGGACATCCAGACTCGCATGGGTTTTAAAGAACGTCTGAAAGCACAGGAATATACTCGGATCAGCAACGCAACTGCACGCTGCAGGCTGTTTTAGTCTACTACTGAATGAAACGAGAGTAACGTTTTCACTCGCTTCCTTCCCAAAGGACCCCTGAGCATGTCCACTTGTTATTATTCTCATTCTCATTGTTAATGTGGGCCCCACAACAGTACTTAGGTAAATGTACTTAGTTACTTCCAATCACTGCTCAAAGTAAATATAAATGGGGTATCAGGATTGCTGTATTGTGAGTGAGTTTGTCATGATGAAGCATAGCTCATGGTTTCAGTCTCCCATCAGCCGACCCTGCTGATGTTTCCCTGACGAGAACAAACAAAGTCAGATGTCCCACTGGAAGATGAAAAAAACATGCCAAATGACTCAAGTGGAGCCTGGTCGCCATCTAGTGGATGAAAGCTTTACTCTCCTCCACTTATTTTGGCAGACAGTTCACCTCTGTGTTCCTCGGGGTGAACTGTATATCGATCTGATAAGAAGGTTGTCGTTCTATCTAAATGTGGTTAGAGAAGGATTTATAGATAATGAAGGGACTGGTATATATAGGTGGTGGTGGGGGGGGGGGGGTTTAGATAGCAATTGCCATTACTGTGAAATAAGCTCCCCGTGGTTGTGTCAATTAGTTGCTGTGAGCAGCAGCAAGTTCACAACCATTCACCGAGGTGATAAGGGCCTTAAAGTCTAAGTGGCTGTGAATAGGAAGATCAATGAGCCGATCAATGAGGCTGAATCCCTTCTCTTCCCAAAGCCAAAGTGCCCCGGGGGCTCTGCAAAAAAAATGCTGTGTCAGCAGCAGAGCTAATACCTTGTAAAATGCCTGCTTGAGTCTGGAGGGGTGTAACTGTACAACCAGGGACCTTTGGTCCTGTGAGATGTGCCGACTGATCCGTGTTTTCCTCGAAGAAAAAAAGTGTGAGCCATTTGTATTTATATGTTGGAATATAGGTTTTATGCGCACATACATTTTTAAACAATGCCACACACAAAAAACAAAGTAACCAATTTAAATAAGATGTCTATTATCGACAACACAATCCACAAATCTCTGATAAAACATGCACTGTATTGTACTGGAGAAATTAGGATAATTACAATAAATAGTTCATTTTGTCTTCTCTTCTTTGAGTTAACTAACTTAAAAACATACAACTTGAATAGACATTTCATGTGTGATCATAAGTGCACCAGCATGTTTCTGTTTACCCCCTGAATAGTTTTGAATCTTCTAACTTCAGAGGTCAGAGAAAGAAAACCAGCACTCAAGGGGAGCTGAGAGATGTAACATAATCCATTTGTCCCATTTTGTAATTAAAAGTAAGCTATATAAGGATAGTACGACCGTTCAGAGTGAATCAGTTGTTCTGTGCCTGATGTGAATCCACAGGTTTGCAACCTGACAAGTGGAAACTTTTACCAATTCCGTGTGTTTGCTGCCAACATGGCCGGCGTCGGGAAGCCCTCTGAAGCCAGTGAAGCTTTCCTGTGTGAGAAGTGGACCATGCCAGAGCCAGGTGAGGAGAGCATGTCACCTCACCTTCAGATTGGTCCAGAGTGGAACTCCGGAAATTACTGAGAAGATATATCTGAACACCTGAGTGTGTAGGAGGGCGTACAAGTGAAAACCCTCCTGCACACGATCTTGATACTTGGAGGATTATTTAAATATATCATCCTAACATGTTTTAAGACACATAAAATACTCTTCTTTGAATAATTGTTGTATCTTTTAAGGTTCCAAATGTAACTACATTTAACCCTGCCTCTTTAAGAAATCTAGAATCTCTGAACATGCAAATATCGAGATGTTCTCCTCTGACAGCTCCATTCTCAGCGTAGATGCACTGAAGGTTTCAGTTTTCCACATCACACTTGTGTAGGTTGCATGTTTGAGCAGAATTAGCTTTCAAACTTGCTACTGCATGCACGTGTTAAAAAAAGATGAGCAGAGAGAAACTTTTCTCTTTGAAGATGAATGTGAGATGTATGAAATTAATCATTTTTCAAATTATCCAATTATTTCAGAGCATTCAGTATTTGAGCCTCAGCTATTAACATCCTGGCCTGCAGTTCCTTCTAAAGGCTGTTAGTTCACAAAACTGGAAGTGTATTGACCCCGGCTTGGGAAGGGAGATTAGATAGAAACAAAGACCATCCATCAACTGGAGGACCCATTACCACTCTCCAACATTTTCTTTTCATTTAATCACAACATTAAAAGTGCAAACAGTCTTTTCACAACAAAATAGATTTTTTTAAACGGGCTATTTGCATATTACACTATTAATGTGCAAAATGCAATAGTAAAAATCTAAAGGGATGGCCAAGAGTTAGAGGTAGATATTGGACATGACGTGTTGCGTATGTAAGGTTGTCCTTTAATGTTGCATGTCTGTGCTGCGTCAGTGCCTTTGAGCAAGACCCTGAAAAGTGGCGGGGATTTTTCTTTTTTTAATACTTTTTGTTACTTTTTATGAATAGTATATATGTATTTTTCATTTACAGTTAGCCTTAAATCGATCTAGCGCTTGTGAGATAATGATGAGTAACTTACACCTCTTCTGTATTGTTGATGCAGTAACAATAATTAAAATAGTTTTCTTGTATAAAAGATGTATTTGCACCTTTGAAACAAGGAACTCTGTTGTTTCCGGCCTTCGTTTTGATAGATGTGGTATTCATGTCTTTACTGGGGAATATTAACTCTAATTGAAATATAGATCACATGAAAAACCATCCACCAGCAAAAAAAGTCCATGAAATAAGGAAGTCAGAACGAGGCTCCGATGGAAATATCAACTCCTCTCTTCTCGTATTTGGACTGTAGACAGAAAACAATCTTTAGATTTGAACCTGAAACAATAAAAATGTTGGGGGGGGGGGGGGGGGCTTAGATAGGATTTTAAAAGGTGAAAGCACGCATATTGCATTATTATTACAAACACACATACTGCCTGTGTGCACACACACACACTCAGCAGTTATGGCCCCGCTCCTATAAGCTTCTTGTGACATTAATATTGAAAATGGAGAGTGGCTCTCTCACACATGCCACTTTTAAAGCGCAGCTCATTAATCTTGGCAAATGGGCTTTCCTCTGTGCCGTTAATAATTTAAAAGTGACCGAAAATCATTAAGCAAATGAACTACCAAGTGCCGGCATGGAGTCAGTGGGGATAGATTAAGTAAAGTCACTGTATTCGTTTTTACTTTACTGTTGTTTCTGATTTGTTTTGCTCTGAATTTCCAGGAAGTCCAGTTTGGTTGCATTTTATACGAGCACTGAGGGAATATATTTCCTTGTTTTTTTAATTCAGTGGGGACATTTTACTCCAGTTCTTTGGCCAACAACCTCTGTTTTCCTTTTGTTGCACTTGAAGCTCCCCTGCACCAAAGCATGGCCGCTGATATACAGCATGTCTCCTCTCCCTCAGGTTGTCCCTATGATGTGGAGTTCAGGGAGGTGAGGGACGGCTCCCTGGTGCTGCTGTGGAAGGCTCCGTTGTACGAGGGACGGAGCCCCGTCACTGGCTATTTCCTGGAAATCAGCCAGGGTGACCAATCAGACACCTGGACTGCTTTGAATGAAACACCGATCTGTGACACACATTACAAGGTGAGTGAAGCTGTAAAAATGTTTACGGGCTACAGTTAAAGAAAACAGAAATGTATATTTGGGATTCATACATTATCTGATCTGGAACACTATTGCTGTGTTGTATAGAGTATGAGAGTATTTAATAACTAATAAATGCCAGTAAATCATAAAATTATTATTACTCCAAAACACCACATCTCATTCCCCCTGTGTTTCTGTGGGTCCAAATGTTTAAAAAGTCATGATACATTATGACAATGAGTGGTCAATATTTAATGTGTTTTTTATGACATCCAGGTGTCTGGTCTTGAGGTGGGTCAGACCTACCGTCTCCGTGTGTTGGCTGTCAATGAGGCTGGAGTGGGCTGTGCCTCCCTGCCCAGTGAGCCAGTCACAGCCCAGTCCCAACCAGGTCAGCCAGCACCATTCCAGAAATTAATATATACGTATATATATTTAAAAAGTCACCTCCAGGGCTTGTTGGAGGTTTCTGGAGCGAAGATATGATAATAGGGAAATCCTCCACACACTCCAGTCTGTGTAAGAGTTATGTATTGAGTCGAGCTTTCAGGGACCTTCATGGATATACAGATAAAACATGACGAATGCCTTTCAAAGGATTAGTTCACGCTTATTTGGTTTGAGAGACTTGAGAGAGATATCAATCTTTTCATCTTGCTCTCTGCAAGAAAGCAGATTTCCCAAAGTTTTGAACTATTCATTTAAATGCCAAATTTCATGCCTAAACAGAGATTGAGAACATCGGTTCTCTTTAATCTGGCGTTGATATCGCAAAAATACTTTGACATCATACAGGGTTAAATGTCGTAACCCATTGGAACACACTATATTATTTAGTATGTGACTTTCAAGCATTTGCAGGGTAATAAATGAAGTGGTGAAAAATGCAAAAAAAATCGATTAGAAATTTAAAAAAGAGCACATTTGTATGAAAGTATGAAGATCAATGAAATACACAGCATGTGCACCATGTGTAGAGGATCAATCAAATTCATTATCGTATAATTTTTGTGTTGGCCATCTCCTTTCTAATGCTCTGAATTTGCTGATAGTGTCTGCAGCACTAACCGACTCGTTCACCTTCAGATGCCAAAAACATCGAGATTGGAGTGGACGACGATGGCTTCATATTTCTGGGCTACGAGGCTGATGAGACGGACGACGAGAGCCAGTGTCTGTGGAATAAGAACTACACCGAGCCCATCGATGCCAGCAGGGCCCAAGCCGACACCAAGAAGGACGGGTATGTCTGCACTTGTTTAGATCCAAGAAGTCGGCGGCACTCTGCTGGAACAAGAGGTGATATTTAGACAGGCTTATTTAATTTCTGAGAAATGCTGTTTACCCGGCGACTTAATATAATAATATAACAGGATTTAAATACAAAGAGAGAAATATTACGAAACATTAGGTTTGGTCCAGGCCAATTAAATGTGCTGTGTAAAGGAAATTGTTTAAAAGCTTTTCTCACTGGGATTCTCATTAAAGGCCAGTCTCCTTTAATTATCTCTTCTCTTAAGTCTGTCTGCCCACGGTTGCACTCATTGATATCATGTAAAACAATAGCTAGCTGAAAGACATCGGGAAATCACTTGGGACAGAGAGCACACAGTGAAGTCCGACGCCTGACAGCAGCAAACAGCATCAGCACCGGCACTACAGGGTGGACAGATAAACGAGAAGGTCTGTCTGTCTGTCTGCTTTTTCCATTCCAGGTCGGTGCTCACCTTCACAGACCCCTCTGAGGAGGATCTGGGTCTCTACACAGTTGAGATGAGCGACGACCCAAACCAGTCGTCCAGCTACGACTTCACTGCTGAAGGTAAGCTGAGAGAGAGCAGAAGGCCTTGTCCAATTCACAACTTTGCCTCAGGCACAACGACAAGAACGATTAATTCCACATCGGTCGTCTCGTGTGTTTATTGAGCTGACGGCGGCATGGATAGCAGGACTTTTAATTTTAAGGGTTATCAAGCTTTTCACTCAAGCAAATAATTATGCACCTCACAACCTTATTCCACAAGGTCGCTCAGCATATGCTCTCAATCAGCTTTCAGCTTGAAAACAGAGCCATGTGACCCATTGTTCTTTGCCAATATGGCTGCGGGCTAAGAAGTGTTAGTCCTGTTCAAAGTTGAATTAACCTTCAGCGACTGTTTTACTTCTTTGCAGACCTGGAACGACTCAAAGAACTCAGCTGGCAAGTCAGAAATCCACGTATGTACAAAAGACAATATAAATCGTACTTTGGAAAATGTTATTCACGTCAATAAATGTGATGAATTTACAGGATTTTTTTGGTATTGGTGCACTGTTATTTTGACTTGAAAATACAGTACTTCCAAACACATGGTGAAAAGACCAAGCAAAACGCACACAGTTCTCGACGTTGATTAAATGATCATCTAAACTCCTTCAGCTTGTCCTGAATGCTCTGTTTTTTGTTTGTTTTTCAGTGATAGCCCTGAAGTCAGGCTGGCAGGTGGAGGTTTCTGAGCAAGGTGACGTACGTCTTTGGCTTCAGACTGAGAGTCTGAGTGACGACGCTGAGCTCCGTCTCGTCTTCAATGACCGAGAAATCTCCAGCACGCCGGTAAGAACCGCTGTGATCCTGCAGCTCAGACACTAACCCATTCAGGGTAAGAAGATTTGATATCCATCCATCCATTACCTCTCACCGCTTATCCTCTTCAGGGTCGCAGAGATTTGATATAATGATTCACCCGGCATGTGTTGGGCTTTTATATTCTGGAAAGGATACTAATTGTTACTCTACTTTGATGAGCACATGGCAGAGTGCTTTACTTGTCGGCCTGCTGCTCATCAAGTTGACAAATTCATGGTTGCTATCCATTTGATGGATATGTCGAGCCCATCTGACAAACAATAATTTCTGCAAATAATTTGCAGAAAGGGAAGTGTGAGCAAAATCTATAATCCAAACTTTTTCAACAATCACTCATCACACTGTGTTGTTTTTGGTCAATGCTTTTAGTGTTGAAGTGAGTTTGGTGAGACTAACTATCATATGCTCAATAGGATCAACCGTGATCTATAACTTTCTTCGCCTCGTCCCAGTCTTCTGAATCGGATTTGTTTTTCAGCAGTTCCACCAAAGAGACGTCCCCTGTAAACTTCTCAGATGGTTTCATTTAAATAAGGGTTTGAGGCCGAAAGAGGTCAAACTCTCCAACATATGTAAAAAAAATAATACAAAGATTGGAGAATAGTAATTAAAAAATGGAAAACGCAGATTTGTGTCACAGATTACACAATAACGTTCATTATTAATCATCTCACAACCCTCAGGTTTATGGTGTGACCCTCCTGAGCGGCCCTGGGCCACAGGTTGGGAACTGTTCCTGTACTTACCAAACCGTGTATAAAGTATCTCATTCAGCGACATTAGTTAGAAGCTACTTTTAAAATTCTGTCTGATTCAGTCTGAAGGGAGCTGCAGGAGGAGGGCTGTAATTCGTAAATGTTGGCCTTTTCCAGAAAACTGGGTACTTGAATTACAAAATGCTGAAGGTTTATTACAGATTTTTTTGCACAATGACGCCACAAAGAAATACTGCCTACTCCAGCTTTAATATGTATTTCACAAAAATATCCTTGAGGAAATGATTTACTTTCATAATACGACTCAGTGATAGCCATCGCTATTTGCAACAAAAATCATCAACATTCTCACCTTGTTATTGACAAGATAATGGAACGCTACAGCAAGGACGAATGGGAATAATACCGGCGGAGCGATTTCACTTCAAAGTTCAATTGGAATGAGATCATATGACCTAAAATGAAACAGTTTAATCATCAAGGAGCAATAACTGAAATTGAACAAACCTCCTCAGCACTCACATGTGTCATGACACCAAGTTAAAAATAATCAGCGCTGGCCTCAAGGTCATTGAACCTTGTACTGACGTGTCCACAGAGGGAAAAGCAAATACCGCTCAGTGTATTTATTGTGCTTTCACAACTCGCTCGGATACATTTTGCGTGACTGTGTTTGTGCGAGTCGGGCGACTGCTTCGTATTCAGTAGCTTGCGTTCAGCCCTTCTGTTGCATTTTCATTTATTCCATTATTTCTCAATATCAGTGCTCCATCTGAACGGTACTGATTACACGTTATTTCTAAATGATCACAGCTGAGGTTTGCAAATTCAAAAGCCATTTGGCTGATTAGGACCCTCAGGCTTTCCATACATCACAAATCCCATCCACCACTGAGGCCCATCAACATGCAAGGCATACACTTATCTCGATGAACATAAAAGTCATGAAAATGAGGCTGTTTGTTTGTGCTTGTCTGTGTGTGTGTGTGTGTGTGTGTGTGTGTGTGTGTGTGTGTGTGTGTGTGTGTGTGTGTGTGTGTGTGTGTGTGTGTGTGTGTGTGTGTGTGGGTGGGTGTTTAAAAAAAAAGTAATACTTCATCTACGCTGCGCATTTTGTCGTTTCAGTCCCTTTTCATTGCACCGATTCACATATATTCTCTCTGCATGACTAGCCGTCTATACAATGGATTGCAAGTGGCGTGTCTACCTGCCATCTGGGATCATCTGTCTGCACATGAGCTGTTGTGTACTGTGTGTGTGTGTGGCAATGTGTGTTTGCTCTCCTACAGCACCGTAAGATCAACTTCGACAAGGCCAAAGGTCTGGTAGAGATACTGTTTGACCCGCTCTCTCCGGAGGACGAGGGCTCGTACACGGCCCAGCTGAAGGACGGCCGCGCCAAGAACCAATTCACTTTGGTCTTTGTGGATCAGAGTGAGTCTTTTACTCAGGTGGCACTAAGCTGTCATATTATGACCTTTTGGCCTCCCCTTAGTCAAATCTTAGTTTTGCTCAAATAAACATATGGGATTATAATTATGTTATTTGATCCCATAAACACTCAATAACTGAGTCAAGATAACCTATTATTGCTGTTTAACATAACGTCACACTCAATACATAAAAGCTCAGTCCTACGGCATTTATTTGTTTCTGACTGGCAAAGTGGGAACAACTGAAAAATTCCCCAAAACTACTGTATCTCTGAACTATCTCTTTCACCAAATCACACACATTTAGTATATTCTATGTGATCTTCTTTTGATAACTAATGTAATATTTTTCCACTTTTATTGGGGAGGCCCTTTGACAGCCTCTGCTTTAGGACATAGGAATAAATAATTCAGAATTTCCCCTCCAACTTTTTATTCCTGGCAGAGTAGAGAAGCGTTTTTAATCGTTTAGGTCTTAAATAAATACCTATTACAAAAATAATCAAGGCTTTTTTGTGTTTATTTTTTTAAATCCAAGTTATGGCCCTGGGAGACACATGTAGGGCTAAATCATTTGAGTAAAATGTGGCAAAGTCAGTGTTTATCAGTGTACTTTTTATTGAATAAATGATTGGAAAAAAATCTTTCTTGGTGAAACTAGTTGTCATGATTACCGTGAACTATGCTGGTTGGTGTCTTATTGCAGAAGAAAAATGCTATAACTTTTGTTTTTAAACTGATCTGTTCCTCTTCGGGGTATTTTTTGAGCAGTAAAATCAGAAAGTGATTAGCCTAATTTAGGACTAGTAGAGTTGATTTAAATGTGATGCATCTTAATCACTTGACCACCAGGACCCCCAAGGAACAGATGCATCTTAAATATGAATAAAAATTGATTTCAGTTATGGAGAAAAAAAGGTTTTCTGATAAGGGAGGTAGAGTTTAACAAAAATGTGTGATGGTGTTATTGATTTCAGTTATCATCTATACTTAAATGCTGCATGAGGTTACAAGTGTTTTACTGGAACCTAAAGTCTGCATTAATGCTGCATTTATTTCTGAATGGAAAATATGGGATCTTTTTAATTACCTGCTTCTTTCAACAACACTATGACCTGATTTGTGGCCTAATGACTTCAGGAAAGAATAGATGAATACATTATCCTATACTTATCTTCTCTTGTGTTGCTTTATAAATGTTATAAATGAACGACCTGTTCTCATATCATATGATTCTTTTTTTTATCAGTTTTCATTCTGATTTATTTCAACTATCAATGTTTGGTAACGTTCACTCAAAAGTCCTCTTCCTCACCTGCACTTTTAAACCCCTCCTATTGGTCGAACAGTTCAAACTGAAGTTGGGATTATTCTGGAAGTGAAAAACCTTTTGGAGCAACAGATCGTCATGACCTCTCCCCACATGACCTCCATGATTCTACTGTTTTGTACTGATGATATTGTTTGTGTCTTGATTAGAGTTTCATGAGACGCTGGCCCTGGCTGATAAAAATCGGCGTGACCATAAGAGGAAATCTGGTGAGAAGTCTCCCAACATCACTAACATACTTTATAGTAAATGCCGTTACATCTAATAGTTGCAATAGCTTTTTGGTGACCTTTCTGTGGAGTGACACAGCTGCTTCATCTTGCCCGAACCTCTTGAGATTAAAGAGTTGCATACAGAAAGAAAGGACGCCTCCTGTGCTACTGAACTCTGTGTTTTTATCACCTGAGTGCTCAGATGTGATAAGGAGCAGCTATACAACTCTTTTGTGTCTCGAGGCCAATGCCCCAGTGCCCGCTTGTGCAAACAGACTGCCTTCCAAATTGTCTACTGTTCAAAGTACCCATGACACTCAGAGTCCACATCGCACATTTTGTCTATTACGTGCAGAATAGCTCGATGCAAAACTGATATTAAAGCGGGACATTTTATTACCTACGTGCTGTTATGAATTATCACACCACTCTGATTTCAGGCCGCTGTCACTGTCAGTAATTGCCATAATTTGCCATATAATGATGCATTTGTGTTTCAGTGGTTGCTCTGAATAAATGATTGTCTGGTGTTTCTAGTGGGGTAACCGAGTGTTCTGTTCTCTCTGTTCCCAAGGACCGTACTTCCAGGAATATTTGTCGTGGAGTGTAAATGAGGATTGTGAACTGATTATAAAGTGCAAGGTACTTTTTTTTTTACAAAATAGATTTGCTAATGGCAATTAGATAATTATCCGAACATTATTAAAAGCCCAGAAATGTTTAATTGTTCATTATTAATATATATATATTGTTAAATTTGTTTAGTATGTTGTTAAATTCCCACATCATCCAGAGCAACGACAATGTTCTACTTAATTATTAATTATTAATACTTATCAAAAGAGTATTTCTACAGTGTGGATGACTTCCTGGTCCTTTTTGCATCATGTCAATCTTCTCATTTACTTTCTGCAAGAAAGCAAAGAAGTGCATTCCCCAAAATGGCAACCATTTATAGTGATGCATTTATTACAAAGATTTCACTATTTCATTCGTAAACATATCAATTTTTATTCCTCCATACATAGGTGACAAATACAAACAAAGACACGTCACTCAAGTGGTTTAAAGAAGGCGCTGCGGTGACCCGAGTTGTGTACGACCAGGCATCAGGGGTCAGCACACTCACCATCCCGCAGGTATCCAAAACGATTCTGCTCTATTTTCAGACTACTAGAGGTGGGGAGGGGAGTCAAGAGCTCCGGCAAATGTGAACCAGCATTTGGAAATGGTCGCTGTGTAGTGAGACAAAACAAGCAGTCAGTCAATCATTATATGATTTCTCTTATTTTCTATTATTGCAAAATGTTCCCAGGTTCACCTTGGAGTGTAAGGTTAAATAAAAGATGAAATAAAGTGTTTGGTTGTTCTCCAGAGTCATCAATATTTCATCAGAGAAGCTATGAATAAGTTTAAGTTTAATTGTAATACGGTGGATGTTTTTTGCCCCTCAGGTTACCAAGAAAGAGGCGGGTTCATTCAGAGCCGTGGTGTCAGATGGGAGAGGAGAGGACGTCAGCACTTTAGAGTTGCTGAATGACGGTGAGACGGTGTGACGCAAGTATCTACAAACAGCAGTCCCCATTTGTTCCTGTGTGCATTTCAACTTTCCATCCATAATGAAAGTGAGGCGATTAATATCTTTTTTTCCCCCTCCATATCTCATTATGTGTCCTCAGTATTCACCTACTACTAATTTTGCGTTTAGTATTTATTGAGTTCCAAAACCAATATAAAAGACTATCTGAAAGCTCCATTGTTCTTTTTATTTACAGAGTATGACAAGCTTCTCCAGCAGCTCAGTAAACAGTGTGGTGAGTTATTCATAGTTGGAAGCTCTACCTTTGTGACATGTGCTAATAAAATGTACAGCAGATTTGCTGAGGATGATACAGCTGAAAGCCATGTTAATTATTTGTTGTGTGTGTTGTTTCAAAATAGCAATGCGTTTAAATCAAATATTGCCAAGGAAACTGAAAATGTATGCAAACTGTGGCATGAAATAACCAGAACCTCTGCCATCTCTGCAGCATTGTCTGCCAGCCCACTGAAGATTCAGAGCACTGCTGTGGGTTTCCAGCTCTACTGCTCACTCAAATACTATATCAGCCACCTGAAGACCAGCTGGCTCTTCAGGTGAGTCTGCACGCAGAGCATCTGCTCCCAGCCTACCAATGAGGAAGTATTCCAAACATACTTTAAGTTCTTTCAGAGACCTGAATAGAATTGTTGAAAACCAAAGCAAATGAAAAGTAGCTTGAAGTTAATTTTGTCTTCCGAACCATCTAGTAGTGTGGTCACGTTGTTTACTGCAAGCCACCGAAGTGGACTATTACTGGAGGTAATCGTCACAACCACGGTAGCAGACCATAAACCATAAAATGAAGACACACATACTGGCTTGACTGCTGCACATGCACATATACACACACACAAAACCCATTCATGTTCAAAGGTATATTAATGTGCTGTGCCATTTCTCTTGATGGTGGCAACATCTAGGGCTCATTTACTAAAGTTCAGCCTCTGAAATGCGTATCAAAGTTCAACTACTGACAGCTTAAAGAGTTCAGGATTTAGATGTGAAAGTAGAGCCGGATCTTGCATGCAAAGGTTCTCCTGTGGCAGCTTCAGGCACATCTGGACGCTGAAAAACCTGGTTCATCCATTTTATATTCTGTTATAACCGATCAATACAAATCATTCTGTGGAGCCAAATGTTCTTGAGAACTCCAGAACTTCTAGAGGAGGCTCAACGTTTTTAAACATGCCAAATATATCTGGTCTGTCGTGCATGTGCATTCCATCTGATTGAAAGATTCTGTGACATTAGATTTGATACATTTTAAATTATTTAAAGGGCGAACTGAAACATGATTATAACATGGCTGAGGGTGAAATCGGTTTCCATAGTAAGGCTACTAGCACCACCCGCTGGCGACTTTAGGGATAATCTTTACAAAAGAGAACAAACAGCTGAAGAAAATCTGATTAGCGTTATGCAGACTGACACGTTCTTTCAGTCTTCAGTCAAATTAGTTTGTATTATTCCAGTCTGAATTGAAACATGTTACTACAATTGAATTTTCAATTTTTGTTTCCACTCTTTCTGAGTTTATAAACTTTCACCCTTGAACACTTTCCTCTGACGGTGTGATAAGATGTGATAAGAAAGCAGGATTATGTCCATAACACGTTTTGGTAAGAATCTGTTTTTCGTAAGTCTCGATGTAAAGCTTTTACGTACAAAGGAATGCATTTGCTTCCTTCCGTGCAGGGAGAAGAAGATTGGCCAGGAAGCCAGGACCAAGCCTGGCAGCAATGTGGAGAAAGTCTGGATTGAAATCTCCAACCCAACAGAGAATGATAAAGGCAAATACACTTTGGAGATGTTCGACGGCAAAGAGACACACAAGCGGTATCTGGACCTGTCTGGACAAAGTGGGTGGAAATGACAAGTTTGCTCAAGAAGAATCTAAAAGACAATTTCAGATCAAGAGAAGTTTTTTTTAGAGCAGATAAGATAAATAATTATCTTGATTGTCTACATTTTTTTACAGTGTTTGCTGATGCCTTGCTGGAGCACCAGAGGTTGAAGTAAGTGCTGCACGACATGAAGCTACAGGATGTGCACTTGCAGTGGCACTAACAGGAAATACGGAGCAGTCTGAGAAAACATCTCAGCGCAGAATATTGTTGCCTAACGCTGTGCGATGTCATATTGATTTGACTCTTTGTGTTTTGTCCCTCAGGCAAGCAGCCATTTCTGAGAAAAGTGAGTCATGTGTGAATCCTGAGATATTTTTGACCACAACAAAGGTTAAAAGAGTCCCCAGTGCATGTCAGCATACACTTATTGTCGCTTGTTTTGTTTCAGATCGGGCCAAAGTGACCAAGGGCCTTCCTGATGTGGTAGCCATCATGGAAGGCAAGGTACGACATTGTCAGGGAAGCAGTACTACTTATAGACTATTTCATGCTCAATTATACTAGGTTGTGGTATTATCGTCATCATTGTGTGTGGTTGGAGGCCTAACTGTGTCCTTTTTGTTCCCTCGTCCTCTCTCCAGTCTTTGTGCCTGACGTGCTTCATCGACGGTGAACCAGCCCCAGAGATCACGTGGCTGCGGAACGACAAGGAGATCGCTAATCAGAACCAATTTGTCATCACTAAGGAGCCCAAGTGCAGCACCATCACCATCAACAACGTCAACATGGCAGATTCTGGCAAATACAGCATCTTTGTGCGCAATCAGTACGGCTCTGAAACGGTCGATGTGACCGTGAGCGTCTACAAGCATGGGGAGAAGCCTCCCACACATGCGGTGGAGATGGGGTTTTATGCTTGAGGTGGAGATGTTTCTGATTTGAGAGAAAAAAGAAATTGAAGGTGGATGGATTTAAGATGAAGAGATGGAATGATGCTGGATTGTTCTTGTGTTAGGACATTTTATTGAGCATGTGGAAACTTTTTGGGGATTTGAAAAATGTCCACTAACGATTAATCAATTTAGTAATCACCTATAGTCTGCAAACTGTCTATATAGCATTTGCATTCTAAACAGTCTATGCATACATATAATGTCAGGCTTCTCCTGCAATGGAGATGCACAATTGCAAAGTTCTGTTTTTCGAAATTCTTATTTTAAAAGAGGAAATTGCTCCAATTCCCCTAAATAACACGGTCAATTCATAAGCAGTACATTGCACCATGAATTAATTAAAATATAATCAATTAGAAAAGCACGCAGAGGATTTTTTGCTACAGACTTACTTGGTCTGGTATGTCTGGTAATTTATATATTATAAGCAACTGGATGTCGGCTCACAGAGATTAAATTAGCTAACATTAGCTTGCTGATGGAGAGGGCCAGTTGGCCAACTTTGACTCTTCTCTACTTGTGCTCCTGTCACATTACATTTTATTGTTTAACCGTTATTATGTAAGTGTCTTGTTTTAAGGGTTCACTAAGAATCTGTCATAATGAAAAGAGCTCCTGGTCTGTGGAGCAGTTGGTAAATCAGGTGTTTGTTTCTGTGTGTGTGTTGTGAATAAAGCAATTTCAAGCGATTATCTTTTTTATTTTTTTATTATTATTTTCAAGCACACTCACAGATACTACATTTTAGCTTCAGATTCTTAATCAGTAAACTACCTGATTTTTTATTAAGTATTAAAGAAAATGTGGTCTGCAGCTTTCTTTCTGTATGATTTTTTGCAAGCAGATATCAAGTCTTGTTCAAAGCAAACAGTCCGTAGTGTCATTAACCTGCTGGTCCTCAGTCAGGTAGACTCACATTAGAGGTTAAACGACACAATGAGGAAAGGTTGCAGGCATGCATCAAATGTTCAACAAACGAGTCCTGAAATAAAATACATGTAAATAAGTCTGATAGTGTATTAAATAAATAATTTTCTTGTTTTGATTTAGCGGGTTCCCATCCTCAAACTCCACTCAGCGCAGAATAAACACAGTAAACACAGTAAATGAAGATCATGTCAATAATTTTCATACAAAACAAAAAGTCTGTCCATATTTCTTATTAGTGAAACTTTTGATCACATGGGACAAAAAAGGCCATCTAAATTCCTCTTTGGTGGACACCAAGGTTTGTCCCAACAGAAGTAAGTGAACTCCAGGTTGTTCAAACAGCGGTGATTACTCCAGAGGGGTTTGTTACTCATTAGACACTTGCTTTCCTATAAGAAGGTGCAGCACAACAGTCACATCCTTCACATTGTGTTGAGCTTCACACAGCTGTCACAGCCTCCAGCCCGCCTTGTGAAACCCAGATCTTCTTGAGAACATGGACTTCAATGGAACATGGCAGGTCTACTCCCAGGAGAACTACGAGGACTTCCTCAGGGCCATGGGTGAGACAACAAACTAATTTCAGAAACTAAACACATATTATCTTTGGAAGCTAAAGACAACGTGGCTATGTTGATGCAGTGAGATCCTTCTAATGCTAAATATAACCACTGTGCACTGTACAGGAATTAACAAAAACACATACACTTTGCTTGCCAGATCTCCCAGAGGAGGTTATCAAGATGGCCAAGGACATCAAGCCCATTACTGAGATCAAGCAGAAAGGTAATGACTTTGTTGTCACCTCCAAGACACCTGGAAAGACTGTGACCAACACCTTTACCATTGGGAAGGAGTCTGATATCACCACCATGGACGGCAAGAAGCTCAAGGTTTGTACTTTGAGTTTACCGCTCATTTGTATGTCACACCACTGTTTTTTCTGTATACGATATGAACTGTGTCCTCTTCTGACCTGCAGTGCATTGTCAATCTGGAGGGTGGCAAAATGGTCTGCAACACCGGCAAGTTCTGCCACATCCAAGAGCTCAAGGGAGGAGAGATGGTAGAGGTGCGTACTTTATAAGAACTCACTCATTTGATTTCACCTTAGCATGTAATGCAATGTGTCTCCTGGCCACAAATTAAACATGTTTCCTTTTCCTGTGTCCCCTTTCAGACCTTGACCATGGGCTCATCAACTCTCATCAGGAGGAGCAAGAAGATGTAAAATTCGCAGTGAAGAAAGCAATTTATATTTAAATAAAACAAGTTTGCTTGATAAGTGTGGTTTTGGCACCATATTTTTTGTCTATCTTTTTCGTTCTGCCTACTTCCAACATCCTTATTGAGAAAATGAATATTATTAAGAAAACAATGGAATAATCTAAAATAAAACAATAGAATCATTGGATAGGTTAGGTTATGTTATGAGTGTGTGCGCGCACGCGCGCATGTGCCTTCGCGGCTGTAGTTTGTGCGCATGCGCACTGGAAGGAAACACTTAGACCACGCAGTCGCCTTCGTGTAAAAGCACCAGGGCTTGTGTAAAAGAAATTGCCGTTGTAAACAAATTCCCGGCCACATAATCATAGCAACGGGCCGTTAAACAAAATGGCGAGGTACCTGAGGCCGCCCAACACTTCTCTCTTCGTGAGAAACATCGCCGACGACTCCAGGTATGTTCTCGTGTTAACCCCTTCAAGCTAACGTAATGCTAGTTAGGTAGCAAACATCACCAAAATGGCCAACGGAACGAGTGAGCCCAAATTAGGAATGGACACAAAAAAGGTGTGGTGGTTCTGTTTTAACCGAGTATTGCTCCACAGAAGTGCTTAAATCACACAATGTAGCTAATGAGGTTCGCTCACACGAAGCTAAGAGTGTGTCGTTCAAGCTAACGTCGCTCACTGGCCCGAACCAGCGACTCGCTTTTTATTTTATGGACATAAATAAGTAATTTAGCGCGACTCCGATGCCAGTCGGTGGTGTTTCGTGTGGAATACGTCACGTAACGTGAGCGTTGAAGAGCACGTTTTCCACTATTTTCGTATTTTTTTATTACGGCCGCAGTGAAGCCAGCAGCGAGACTTTATTGTGACGTTAAGCAACGTTCTCAGAAAATAGACATGCAGACATAACACGTGGAGCTCCTGTTACAGTCCAGTTTAAATGTGGGGAACGAAATAAAGATAAACGCTTCATTAAACGTTTTGTTATCCGCGATTTTTCAGACATGTTTTGTTTACTTTTATCAATTAAAGTTAACCTGGAGCACATAATAAATAAATACATGCACACATACATGCATCATAAAAAAGGTATCTAGCCATGCAGATAGTTTGATCATTTATGTTCCATTTGGTTTTGAGAAATCGTCCCTGATAATCATATAAATATGCCAATACAATATGAATGTCGTTCAAGAACAGCATACGTGGGGAATACTCAAAAGTTGCACAGACCTTGCTTTACAAAGTTTTTGTTTTCTCCCATTTATGTACATAATTTCCCTTGGACTGGAAAGTTTAAGAAATGTGCTACTGTTATTTGGTGCTGCCCCCAAAAATCCTTACACAAAATACTTTAATTGATGAGATGTAGTAGGCAGAACAAAGACATCACTGGCCCACTTTCATATGTATTTCTGTTAACTTATCGTGGATTCTGAGATGTTACTGTAATAAATTCTGACATGTTGTGGTCATTTTCTAACCCCTGTGACTTTGCCACCTCTGTTAATAAATAATTCATGCAATGTCTAGCTTTTACGGTGGCTGTGGATGTGTGACCATGACTGACTGTTTTATTTTATACTATTAACACATTTTAAATGAGAACTTCCTTTTGAAGTGGGAGAGTAATTTGATTTGTCTGCAAATAACTTTTGTCATATGCTGTGCTGGCACCAGCTGCAGTGTATATCTTGCACACTGAGCTCCAGCTAAATTCATATGACAGCCAGCAGAATAAATGTGCTTATTTCATGACACTTTAGGCCAGAGGATATACGTCGTGAGTTTGGTCGTTATGGGCCAATAGTAGACGTCTACATTCCACTTGACTTCTATACACGGCGGGCAAGAGGATTTGCTTACATTCAATATCCTTTATTCTTTTATTTTGGAAATGGTGTTTTAACAGAGGAATTGTAAAGCATTACATCTGACTTTTTGGTTGCTGTTGGTTCAGGGACACCTGATATATCAATGGCAATGTGTGTGTGTGTGTTTTTTAAATGTAATTTTATTTGCTGAGAATTATCTGTTTCTGATAATTCATGTATTCAGATTTAAACTTATTCCTAACCAATATTTCTTCTGTTGTTGCCTTAGAATGGTAAAGATACAGTTCTGGAGATCCCGCACCAAAGAAAGTTGAAAAGCGGTTATAGAGTAGATTCAAGCACAAGAGACACCCAGGCAACAAGCAATAGTGGAATTGGGAAAATAAAGAGAGCAAAAGCATGAAGATACAAAGGAGAAAAGAAAGCGCCCAGGCTTCCATTTGTCTACCAAAGGAAGGAAAAGCAAAGTGTTTATTGGGCAAAGACAAGCAGGAAACCTCAAGTTCTTCTGCCAAGACAATAAAGATCAAGCTGAAGGTTAAAGGTAACAAGCCAAACGTTTTGTATCCTACCGAATCTGATCACCATCAATATTTGTCTTGTCTTCACAATTTGAGATCACAAATGGGGCCAATGATTCAGTTGTTTGTTGTTTGTTGATCTAAGTCCAGGAGCTGTCAACCTGCGTTGCAGTCTCTCTTATTTTTTATTGTTGTGCATGTGTGCAGCCTTCTCTGTCCCATCCTTCCAAATGTTCCAAATAAAAGGCCTTAACAATACAGCACGTTTGAAGATGTCCGGGATGCAGAGGACGCTCTCCACAACCTGGACCATAAATGGGTCTGTGGGCGTCAGATCGAGATCCAGTTCGCCCAGGGGGACAGAAAGAGTACGAAACCTTTTCATTCCTATCCCAGAAGCATACATTTAACTTCTGTAACGCCTCATTCAGCATTGTATGATAACTATTGAGTTGATAGGCAACGAATGTCTTTTTTCCCCCCATCAAGCTCCGAACCAGATGCAGACCAAGGAGCGCCATTCCCCTCGCAGTTCCTCCCGCCACGACGATGATCGGGATAGCCGCCGAAGACGGTCCAGGAGCCGCAGCTATGAGCGCCGCAGGTCACGGAGCCCCTCCCATGAGCGCCGTCCACGGAGGTCTGAAAGCCCAAGAGGGTGAGTTATGGCAGCTTTTGCTTTATTGCACTCGCAGTAACTTAAATCCCTTCCAATAGTTCAAATGTTTTTCACTTTATGACCTATTTTTCTCGTTGCAAAGCTGAATCAACACTCAATCTACAAAGTAGTTACAGAGCGACATCCCTGTCCTACAATGTGTGTAGTAATGCCAGCCATCAAACCTCAATACTTTGCTACTACTGTTGCATCAACATTTTGTAAAGATCTGAAAAAATATACAGATCTAAATCAGGAAACTTTATGCTATATTTAATAGTTGGATAATTATCCTGACTAATTTAGCCTCTAGCGCTGGTACAAACCAATTGGGTCCGTAATAAAGCAGGAAGCCACACTGCCTAATTACGATAACTCAATGTTCTCGTGTCCTGCTAATAAGGGTGTGCACCCAGTCTTTTATAGAATCCAAGTCACACCCTGAAAAACCGGTTTGTGTTTTGTTCTCTCTCCAGATCTCGTTCCTACAGTCGACACCGACGGAGCAGAAGCCATGAAAATGAAAAGTAGTCTTAATTTCTCATCTAGTAGTTAGTAAAATAAGCAAAGGCCATTGTACTGCACCTTTTTACAATCCCCAGTTGTCATACATTGATAAGTAATGTTCATCCCACCAGGTACAGAGGTCCTCCTCGTGAGCACCACAGGACGCAACGTGAACCGGGCTCACGTAGCCACTCTGCATCCCGCTCTCCTCCACCCTCCAGACCCATGCCCAAAGGTAAAAAGAGCCAGTCCAGGTCCCACACCCCGGGTGAAGACTACCACCCAACCGCCAGTTCCCAGAAGAAGCCTGTGGGGCGATCTCCATCCCGCTCCCACTCTAGATCCATGTCCCGCTCACGTTCTCGCTCCAGGTCCTGGGCTGGACGCAAGTCTGGAGGCCACTGAGTGTCTGCTCCCCCCAGGCCCTGTTAACTCTGTCTCCGAGGATGTTTGCGTTCAGTTATAACTAGAGTATCAGGCCCCGTTAGCATTTGTTTATCATCACATAATGGAGTCTGTTGCCAAAGCAGGGGGGGACGAGAGCAGCAGAGCTGATATTTCTTTTAGTGAAAAGGGGTTTTGTGCTAAGTGATTTGTAAAAGAACAGTCGATACGAGGTCAGGTTTTTTTGGACTCGTAATGTCGGTTGCTGCAGGAGAAAACATGTTAGTTTGGCGTTGCCAATAATATTTTTGTACTTTTTGATTTCCCCATATTTTTGTTAATGCCAGTCTTTTGGGCTCTGTGTATGATCTAAACATGAATAAAAAGTGCATTTTACTTCAGGCCCAGACTTATCAGTATTTACCAACTACGCTGGCCAAGCTATTATACAGCAGGCAAACTGTAAACTGCAGTAGCTGTTATTAGTATTGCAATGGCTGATGTATTGAATGCAGTTAGTTGCTACCTAATGTTGTCTAGTATGCTATGTGACAATATGTTTAACTGCAATAATTTGTCATGTGCTTTGTTCAGTGAGTGAAACAGTTGAATATTTCAAGTGTTCCTTAGTACTGTTGTCCTAATTTGACTTGGTATGCTTTGAAAATAAAGACGTTTTAAAAACAAATATTCTGTGGCCAAGATAGCAATGAAAGCATAAGGTTTGTAAACTATATGAAATAATGATACCAGAAGGCCTGGACTAACTATACGAAACAAGTGCTGGAAGATACTCAAGCAGACAGAAAAGTGTGTGGGGGGGAAGGGATTTATTTCTTTTTTGGTAAAATATAATTGTTTCACAGAGTGCATTTGTTAACATTTGCTTCTTTTCTTTTAACCAATCGATACAAATTGTAAGTGGGGCATTTTCTTTCCATAGTCGGTGACTTTTCAGGGGGACAAATTAACAGCCAATTCATTACACATTTCAAATTTAGAGTAAGGAGACTGCCATGCACAACTCAATAAGGGCAAGAACATGTTTACATGAACAACCAATAGTAAGAACTTAACAGCATTAGGCCAAGTTCAATTGTCAGCTGGCGGAAGAACAGCGGACAATTGAAGATGGTTCTGATGAAAAACATTAGTCAACTTGTGGCGTTGCCACCAAATGAAAATAGTCAGTTTCAGCATGGATTTCAACTTAGGCACAAACAGGTCAATTTGAGATTAAAAAACAGCACACTTACGTAATGTAAGCACATTCAGAACTCGAATTAATACATAGGCAAGTCTCCTCTAGGATCCAATTGGTGTTTTGCAGTTTCACTTAATTCGCACTAAGCATCTTTCACCCTACACTGCATAATACAAAACAATAAAAAAACATGTGCAAGATCTCTGGAAAGATAACAGTGCAGGGGTACTGAGAAATGCTATTTGCAGCTTTTAACAAAAATATTCTTCAGTATTGAAGTCAAGACATTGAAGTCAAGACACGTCCTTAGCATGTCTTATACATTCAGTGTTATTACTAAAAATACTTTTGTCAGACAGGCCTCAAACTCGGCCTGCAAATGTACATATGCTACAAGTACTTTATACATTTCATTATTTACATGGCTCTTTAACACATTAACAAGCTCTCATACTTTGTTTTGTCATCTTTAGGCTGGCAATAAACAGCTCCAATTCTGCAAGGGGAAAGCAAAAAAAAGAGCCTCAATAGAGAAGTGTCACAAACTAAAAAACTAAAATAGAGAATCCATAGGGAGATAGTCAATTACGCCTCCATTTCAATAGCATCCTGGCCTGTAACTTATTAAAAACTAGTCCGATTGCAGTGCAAGAGGGTAAACAAGAGGCAGAAAGTGTCTGTCGATTATGGGATGGTCAACTACGGAAACCTATTTTGTAAACATAAACACCAACCTCTCGCCTCATGCTGAGTCCTTTGGGGCCACTCTACTTTAGAAACCCTCCTCTGCTCTACCTTGCTTACGAATGCATGCAGTCAACAGGACCATGTCACATGACCTAGAAAGTGAAACTTTCAGCCCCCACCACTAAGCCTGTGGTCCTCTTCCGCAAGTTTAAGCTGCAGCGCTGTCCTGAAAAGGCAGAGACCGAGGAGCAATAACAGTGCTAATTGAAACAGATGAACAGTTAGAAGTGACCTTGGGGACTGTCACTCATTTACCACATAGGCTCGTATGGGTTAAGTGGCGACGGCAACAATGCCGACCACGTAGAGGATGTCCAATAAAGAAAAGAAAAATACAGCGAAAACATTGCTTTGGTTACACAGCACTTATATCTTTCAACCACAACAATAAAGGACTTGTACAAAATAATGCTATGATAGAGGGTGATGGGCCTCGGACGAGCTCAACTCCTATAGTGCATGTGCGCACAGCGCAATAAAAAAGGTACAGGAGTTGACAGTCCAAGGCCGGTGTGCCATGGTCTCTTATTACCCTTCAGTTTGAGGTTATACTTTTGAACTGTACTGTACAGCGCATTACCTCCAGTAAGAAAGCTTTTTTTCCCTGCAGAATTGCAGTTTGAGTGTCCTTTCCGTCACAAACAAGGATTGTTATACATAAGAAAAGGTGGGCACTAGTCCAAAAAAAAAAATTATAATTGCTACAAATTTAAGTTTGCTTTAGCACCTGAAGCTTTAGAAGTGACGCTAAAGGCTCATCATAGAATTTATGTAAATGAAAAAGCATGTCTGTCCACAGAAATGGACTGTAAAAGTGGTGGGAATTTACCTGACCGATACTATAACCATTGTTTGAGGGGAAACGGAACACTCAATCTGCTTCGATAGCCAACATTAAAAAGAACAAAACAAAGAGAGAAGTAGAAGGGATATCCAGTTTGTCATTAGTCACAGAAACTGACTCCACTAAAAAGGCATTACCGACCAGCAAGGCTCCAAGGCTGTAATATCTAGAAACATAGGCGTAAAATTTTTGTGTTGAATTCACATTTTGCAGCAAAAACTTGCTGCAAATGCCTCCGAACACAGAGGTCAATCTTAAAAACAGCTAAAAGTATTACAGCACTGAGGTGTTCCTGGTGGGTGGGTGCCCTCAAGAGAGTCCCAGTTCGTACATGGGGCTTTTCGATCGAGTGTGGGTACTCAGGCCTGCACCTTGAGGAGGCTCTTGAGCTGGAAGGCCATCATCTCTCGGTTGTCACAGGAGCCCATTGGGAAGGGCACCCAGTGGCTGGGGGGCTTAGGCAACACGCTGGGCGAGGGTGGCTCGCTGAACTTGGGCCCTGCGTAGCTCGGACTCCCCTGTGTGGCCAGGAGCGTGTTGAGGTGAGACACCACGCCCTCCCAGTTCTGATCATAGTTGGTGGCAAAGCGGACAGAAGTGTTCTTCTCTGCGGACGCGGCCTGCCGCGCCTCTGGAGACCTGTGGTAGGTGGCGACCTTGTCACTCCGGCGGTGGCTGTGGTGGTGAAGGCCGCCCGCCCCTCCTGCAGACACTGCTGCTCCGTTCTGGTCACGGCTCCTCTGCTTGGCCCGGCCCAGCTGGTGGTTCTTCTTGGGCAAAGGGCGCTCGGGGTGGGAAACTGGAATGTTGTATCTCTCTCCACCTCCCATACTGCTTCTGCACTAAGTGTCACCTGCATGATGAAAATATATATGCATATATAAGTGCTTGGAAACCTTAAGCATGATCCGCTCATTCTCATTGAGCAGGGTAATGCCTAATCCGTCCACACAGCACGCACACACTTGCAGCAACGTCTCAATGAAAACAAGCACAGAGGGCTACGTGCAGAGACGCCAGACAGCCTGCGTCGCCCCTCCCCCACACACACGAGAGCAAAAACAGCCCCAGCTCACCTCTTTGTAGTCAGAAAGTTGGTGCACCAGAGATCTCTCTTCAATCGTTCACCTCCAATCGGGCCCCAGGTCCTCGAAGTAGTTCTCTGTCTACTTCTCGCTATACTTCTGTGTCCAGCGAGATCTGAAGTTGTCATGTGCCAATGAGCGTTGTTTTCCCGTAGAGCCGAGCTGAACATCAATTCACCTCGGCACACGATACTCCAAGAAGACCTTTTTTTGGTCAGAGCAAAGAAAGAAAAGTCAGTTAAAAATGCTTATAACGCCCGCTCTTCTGTTAGTTAGTGTTTACTACCAGGTGGACGTGTAAGTGCGTCATCGCAGCCAATGCTGCTAAAAAAAACAAATAGCTTAAATGACAGTGACCCTACCTTTCGTGATAAAATGACAGGTGTACACAACTAAATGTGAGAGAGGGTTTACATAAGCATAGTGCGACAGTGTTACGAGACTTGTTTGTGCGCTTTGTTCCTGCCAAGTCGCTTTGTGTGGGATATTTCCGGGGTTACAAAAAATAAATACAAATAAAATAAATAATCACGCTTATCTCGATGGGCCGTGAGTTTTCATGAATAACCCCGACGGTAGGTTGGTTATCCGACGATGTTTACAGTCTCTACCACACAGTTTTAGACGCGGACCAAAACAAAGGAACGATGAAGCTCAATATGGCGACGAGGCTGCTTCTCTTACCTACTTCCTCAGGCTTGGTTGTTGAAGAGCCCTTCGTCCAAGAAAATATGCGATAAGCCTTTTTGCGGTCCCTCGGCGGACTATGTGAGGAAGCACAGCGAGCTATAGCTCCTACAAAATCCCCGTCGCCTTCGAAGCTTATGTGGTGTTTAACAGTGGCCGTACGACGCCGTTTCACTCTCTCCCGACTCCGTCTGAATTGCAACAAAATGGAATCCACAACGGAGATATGTAGCTCGTGCTCACCCGGATCCGACCAATCAGGTGCCGAGCTGGAACCGAGCGGCCAATCAGCGGAGAGGCGGTCAGACGCATTCACGCCTGTTGCCAGACCGGTGACGTCAATTGCCGACACTCCTCTCGCTTCCTTTGTTGGACTTCGGGTATTTCCTGAGAGAAGTGAGGAAAATAACCACGAAAACAAACGCTTTCAAAGCCCCGTGACTGTTCCGCCTTCACACTCTTACGTAAAAAAAAAATCCACAGTTACATGCAACGTAATAATAAGGGTTTGGGGTCGCATATTTTTTGTTATTATTATTATGTAATGACAATCCCTCGTTCAAATAACAAGGCAAACACGTCCATAGTTTAGATTTATTGATGTAGCTTAATTCATACTTTGTTCTGCTGTGTGAAAACGGATTTGTTGTTCCACAGTTCCTGTTGGCGTGGGTTAACTGCTGTGCTGCGAAACAGCTGCAACAGGCTGTAATGATAGCCTACACAACAGCTCTTGTCTGGAGCTGCCCATCCCCCACGTCTCAGTCCTCTGGTTGAGACAAAACATTGACCATTTTAATAAAACAGATCAATTAGCCCTCTTACCAATGTCCAACTACTGCGAGGATATATCACAACGGGAAAAGGACATGTGAGATTTTCCTGTTTTGATCCCTATCCAAGTTAGTTGAATAGACAAGGTACTTTATGTTGTTCCAACTTTTGTGCCATAATCCAGTGAGCTTCACAAAGGCCACAATTTAGAGTTAAACTACTACCCAAGAAATGTATATCAGATAAACGCCACACTCCTCATGTCATAAATTAAGTAATGTGTGAGCCAAGACCCCTCAAATGGTAACAATAAATAGACTCTAGTATCGTGCGTGTGGGGGTTGCTAAAAAAAGATTAATGTAGCAAGTGAGAACATTTCAGAGCATACAAGGCTATACCCAATTACCTCCTGAATCAGTTATTGGTATTGTATAAAGCTTATAACTTGGCCTGGAGTTCCCTGTTAGTATACTTGTATTGTCATTCAGCTTTAATCCTTCATATATATATATATATATATATATATATATATATATATATATATATATATATATATATACCTAACACTAACTTAAAACGCAGTCATTACACTTCTCTTAATCTTTACAAGGACAATGGTCGTGAGTGAGCCTATGCCCTCACAGCCAGTTTTATGGGAGACTGCAGGTCCAAGTCTGAAGAATACAAAACAACTGGCGTGATAGATTGACTCATAAGTCCACGGTTAAAGTTACTTCCCCCTCTACCTTGTGTGAAGCGTCAAAACAGTTGTGCAACACATTTGGTGTCGGCCGGTGCATACAGCTGCAGGCCATGGAAGGACACTCCCCTAAGCAAAGTAAGGGGGCTGTTCCCATATCAAGTTGACTACGGAAAGTAGGTCATGGGGAGGCTTCTGTAGGTCGTACAGATCATAGGAGGTAAACGTATCTCCACTTTTAACTGGTTGTAAAGGCTTCTTTACAATTGCCCCATGTCACGTGAACACGTCATAGACATAGTGAATGTAGGCCATCCTGGGACGTGGAATGGAAGATATACAGTGTTCAAAGCAACAGGGGTGTACAAAGGCTGTTGTTTACTCCTCACACAGCATATACAGAGTCTCATTACCTCTGTCTCATAGGCCATTTACAGTAGTTATTGGGCGTAAACGGCTCACATGAATCTGAAGAGCCGGAAACGAGGTGGGAAACCACCCACACAAAGTGAAGCGTAAGAACAGAAGAAGAACCAGTTTCACACCAATCAGCAATAAGTGTGCCCCACATCCAAGAACCTTTGTAATGCTAGCAGCAAATAAGTGAAATCTCTTTTCTTTGTTGCCAAATATGTCTTTTTCCAGTCATGTTCAGTGAAGGCTCAGAGACACAACGGGGCCATAATGCACTCATTCAAAAGAACCCTCACAATTATTGAACATCTACGTACAGTCTAGTCTAGGGACAGACACGACATGTACTTAAAGTCTGTCTCTATACAACATAGAGATAAAAAAGGAAAACTTTAGATTAGATTAAATAAGCAACACAAATAGTACCAATACCCACCTACACTGTATTCCCTACAGATATGACCCCATGGCTGCTGAAAAAAAGAAAGATTAAATTAAAAAATACATATAAACACTACAATTGAGAGTATTGTGAGGTTTCTATCATGTGTTCATTTTTCGTTCCACCCTCTTTCAAGCAGGCTTTTTCCAGCTATGGAGAATCAAGTGTTTTCCCCACATCACATTGGTACGTTTATTGGATCCTCTCTCAAAATGTAGTTTTTTAGGTGCTGAGATGTCTTTCAGATGTATTTCAAATCTGAAATGTCTCCTGCCATTGTTCACTGACATTTTTAAACAACCCAACAGACTTTTTTTCCCAATTGTTCTTTAAAGGAAGAGGGTCAAATACAGGACCAGTAGAACATATGGGTTGCAGATAGCACTGAGGTCAAGTCCTTTGTATTTTGTTTGGGATTTGACTTTATTTTCTGACCCTGGGAGGAATTAATATTCCACAGTTCAAATCTTACATGGTTGGTATTTCATTACTTGATTCTAGTATTTTTTTTAAATGTGTTTACATTAAATTTCACCATGACAAAGCATTTAAACGTTTGTTTTGAGTAAAAATAAGGTGACATTTCCTGCAATTTTCTCATGAAACGTTTTATGGAAAGTACCATGTAATGTTGTATCAGTGAGACTTGACTTTATAAATGTGTTTTTCTTCTTCAAGGGAATGAATGAAACAACTGCTTCACTTCTTACAGAGAACATCATTGAACAGCTACAACATTAGAATTTGAACAATCCAAACAATTGAACAGAAATTGGGAACTTGGAGTCATCACCTCAGATTTTTTTTTTTAACCCTACGACCCTGAGTATGTTTCAGTTTACATAAGTATTGTTAATGGAAAATGGGAAAGGCCAAATGGAAAAGGAATATGTATTTTAAATGACATGGTAAATGTTTAAAATGTCAACTTTGTGAAGTGTTCTATGAGATCACTTCTTAAAGTCTTTTAATGTTTAATTTTCAATGTATCTTACTTACTTTTGTAGTTTCCAATCCCCCTTTTAATTTCAATTGCATTATATCATTCCAAGAACCAAATAAAATAATGAAGTGTTATTAAAGCATTGATCTGTTCATTTGTTTCACATCAGCAAGCTGTCTGAAGGTCATGCAATCTGGAAATGAGGAGAAGAAATTTGATTATTGGATTAAACCCAAATCAATCTGAAACCGCAAAGTGAGTCTGATGTTTGTGTCCAATGTTTGTAAAAAGGAAGTTGTAAAACAGGATGATGTAATCCAACTGATAATTAAACATGTCAGGCTTTCTTCTGTCCTGTGGTCTGTGCTCTTGAGCTGCACCTGGCCGGACAGTGAATGAGAAGAAATTGTATTGAAGCTGTGCTGTCTGCTCCTAATCACATTTCCTGCCTTCTGGCCGGCTAAATGTATCAGTTCAGTGGAGGAGAGGACACAGTGCACCAGATATCACCGCCTTATTATTAACCATAATTTACTTGAATGCTGTCTATTTATGAACATGACATCAAAAACATCTCTCTTTCTGACCCATTTTCTTGTCTTGTCTTTTGTGAGTCCCAGTTTCTGTTTAATTTAGCATACTTTTCTCTCAAATCGGATGCCAATTCATTTCAGAATGCCTCAGGTTTGTGATCTGATTTAATTGTTATTGAGCTCCTAATCTATTTATTTTTTTACCATAGGGATTATGGAGCCTTAATTGGTGATTTAAGTGCTTGTTTAGTTCAAATTCTGTATCTATGTAGAATGATAAAGATTAAAAACTGAGCAACGTTTCATTATGTCCACTATGGCTGCTTAGCATTGCCCCCTGCTGCACTGTAAGCAGTACTACACCCTGACCCACACTGACTTCACTGGGCATTAGTCAGTAATGTAGAAAGAAAAGAAAGAAATCCTTTTTATTTATACATATTATAATGAAATGTGAAAGAAAAATCTAAATCCTCGCAAATTTGCAATGACGGCTGGTTTCCCCCCCTCTGCACTCACTGCGGATTGGATGTAAACAATAATCAATCAACTGAAGCAGTCAAATGTTTGCAAAACAACTCTTCATTGTGTCACCAAGAACAAAACAACTGTATTCCATTGTCTTTGCACACACTTCATTAAATAAACGAAGCAGACATAAATTAAATCTCTTTTATTATTATCTTCTTTGTGCTTTCGATCCACAGAATGGGAGCAATAAAGGTTGTAATCCTTCAAGAAATGTAGGAATTTCATAAACCATCATGTGATGAAGCATGTGTGTGCATGTGCGATGCTAGATACTGTCTGTCAAAGGAAGATGAGTGGAAAGTAATAGCAAAAGAGATGGAAGGAAAACCCGTTGCTGCATAGATGGAAATAATTCAACATATAGCATCCTTGGTTATGAATTTGAGCAGTAGTTTGCTACAATAATCTTAATACGAGGTCCACTTATCAAATTATTAATGACTCCCAGGTCTTGGGTAATGGATTCACAGCCCAAAAATATTTTTGAGGTCACTGTATTCATTATTGTTTTCATAAAGAGAGTATGATGTGTTTTCTTCTTCTTCTTTTTTATCGACATGTCTTTCACACCTGCTTAAGTGCTCTCCTCCCATGCGTCCATCATGACCCTGGCTGCTGGAAAGACATCACTAGAAGTGTGTGATAACTACAGTTGGTCTCTATTGCTGTATAACTGTTTTATATTGTCTCTTTAACCTCTACTACTTAAAATCAAACATATAAAATTGGACTTTACTGCCATTCTCAGTTTCATCACTCTCCATGCTGTCCTTCTTATTCATCATTTGGGCTCTTTCATCTCTTTCCATCTGGTTCTCTCTGTCTCTCTCTCCCTCCCTCTCTCTCGCCCTCGTGTCATCACAGCCTCCCTCCTTATCTTCTCCCCTCAGTCATGCACTTTGCCACCATTCAGGTTTGTAGGTCTGTGCGATCATGCCGTGGTTGTTGTGCTGCTGAAGGACCCATTCAAATCCCCTAAAATAGGAAAAAAGCAGAAAACGCCAGACAAGGTAAGCTCTTCAAAGGTTATTTTATTACAGGTTTAAAATCCAGTGACTCTAGGTATTATGTCAAAATGTCCTAGAATGCATTTAAACTGGCGTTGTGATGATATCCCTTTAAAATTACATTCATTAAAAAAAATATGTTGTGTGTTTTTATGGTCCGTTATTCATTACATGCATTTGTGCAGCAGATCTGCTACTTTTGCTTTATTTCACATAGATTCTTTTTTTCTTCTCCTGCTGCTACGACAAAACTAGACGTTTCATTTTTGTTCTGCTTGTGCCAGAAGGGCTGGTTATATTTTGAAACAATGTGGCACAGTGCAACAGTGACTCAAGGGGTTATTGCCACATTATTTCAGTGTGCAATAGTGATGTGACTAAAATGGACGCCTGCATGTTTTCTTTAATTATAAATTAATTTTCCTGGACACGACTGTTGCTGCTTTCTGGAAGAGGCAACATTTTTATAAGAATTATGGTTCTTAGTCAAAACACTCAATCAAGATTCACAACAAGGTCGAAAAGAGCCTGAGGTGGTGTAATATCCAGTGCTTGCACCCATATGGCCCACAGTGGAATTGGGAAATATTGTCCCTCAAGTCAATAAGGGCCTTCCTGGAATGTAATTTACTTCCACCACTTCTGCTCATATATATTTGCTTGTTTTTTGATGGCAGTCTTAAAGTTGTGATGAAAAACAGAAATACTGTTCACTGGAAATGGACTAAAGGGGAAACGATGGCTTAAAGGCCTGATTGGGTTAAACTATTCACTTTATCTTATAATCACGTATACTGCATCATATAAAACTACTTTCCTTTATCAATTTGAATGTTTCTTCTTGTGTTATTTACTCACTGTTTCCCAGCCTTTTCTTCAAGCTTACTGCCATTCATGTGATTGGGTCATGTTTTGGCCTATACAATGCATTCTCTATAATTTAAGCCTCACTGGGTATAAGCAGTTATATGTGGCCACTCTCTGTTTATCACAGCATTATTTACTTTGATCAAATCCTCTCACATCAGCTTCCCACACGTTTAATCTATTGATTGCACACAGGTGATGCACTTAACAGGAGATTGTTCATCTCTGCGGTGACCTTCACCCACCGATTTACTTTTTTGTACAATACAATCCCTTATAATTCCAAAAGGGGGCAGTCTTCATCCTGTTAGATATGATAATATGTGAAAAACATGTGTTTGCTATTATGTTCGTCTCTGCAGATAACTGAATGCACTCAGTGAAATCCCTGCAAAAGTTATTGTGGAAATATGATTTAAACATGAATTACAATAAAAATACATTTGAAAAACTCAACAGCATTGTCTCTTTCCAGAAATCATGACCCATTTACTCAAAATAATCCCCGGTCCTTGTGGTGAGCGATTTTATGAAGAATGTAACTACAATAACTACAATATAGGTTAATACATTCCACTAGGTAAAAGGGTAAATATGCCTTTTTTTAATTTTGGGGTGAACTGCCCCTTTAAATTACAGAGAATGTCTTGCAGGGACAGATTTGTCAAAGTTTTATTGGACACACTTGGTCAAAGACAAAGGTATCATTCCCTGGGCTGCAGGCTATCACTCTTCGTGCCTAAACATTTGCGACATTTGTGCGTAAAAGCTCTTAAAACAAGTTGCTGGAAGTGATACAATCTTACTCAACACACAATGAGCACACTGGTTGTATTAAATGTTTCTACAAATCATAGACAAATGTGAAACCTTTAGGGCTTTTTAAACAAAACTTGTTCATTGGTTATGGTTTGCGATTTAAACCCTGGCACTCTTCAATATGAGCAGCAGCAGATACTGTAATGGTCATTGTCTGTTTACCCTGACCCCTAAGTGACTTTCTGTCTTGACTCACTGATGGTAATGTTCCCTTTAAGCACCACGTTCAATATTGACAAAGAGAGAAAATACATCATTATTTTGTCATACTTTATTTGTTTCTCCACAGGAAGTTGCCTGCTTCAGTCACTTCATGAACATAAGGTTTGTTATCAATCAAATAATAAACATGTCTCTTATATTATTTTTCCTGTGGATCTTGCTATGTGTGTTTGGTCTTATATGTGCCTTAGAAGTTAAGATAATAGTGGAAAAAGTGAGTTTAGTATACCGGTATATCTACAGATATGTTAGTTATGTGTATTAATCCATAAATAACACATTTTAATGACTTACTTTATTTTATAACTTCAATAGTCCTGGCCCTCCAGTAACAGTTGAAATGGAGCAATGGGAGGTTCCAACTTCTTTAGGACCCACAGAAGCCAAAGAGAACACCACATCACCGATACGTATGTAGCCTCAATAAATAAATAAATGCATTGCCTTGCTTCTTTAGAATCAGAAATTGTTCAAGATGATGTGAGTTTTTCCGCAAATTAAATTTAAGGGTGTGTTTATAATGACAGTTGCCCCATAACATCTGTCCTACTATAAACCTGTGATTTTCTCACAGTTAACAGCTCTTGTGAGAAACTGGAATTCTACATGGTTCTCACCGAGACCGAGAGGACAGCCATCGGCTCCATCTGTTTCCTGGCCGGGCCTATCACACTGCTGGAAAACGCTCTTGTGTTGGGAGTGATCGCTACAACAGCCTCCCTGCGACAGCGGCCTTCATATCTGTTCATTGCCAGCCTTGCTCTGGCTGATGTCTTCGCCAGCTGCTTCTTCACCACCAGCTTCCTGGACTTTCACCTCTTTCGCCGCTGTGACGGCCCCACCGCCTACCTCTTCAAATTAGGTGGTGTCACCATGGCCTTTACTAGCTCGGTGGGGAGTTTGCTGCTGACCGCTCTGGACCGCTACCTTTGCATCCAGCAGGCCTCCAGCTATAAGGTGCTGCTGACCCGCCGGCGAGCCATGCAGAGTATGCTGATCCTCTGGAGTTCCACCATTTTCCTCTCCTTCTTGCCGCTGATTGGCTGGAGGTGTCCCACAGAGTTTGATCCACGCTGCTCACACCTGTTTCCCTACGTCAACCAGGGCTATCTGGCCTGCTGGGCCAGCTTCACACTGGTGCTTCTGGCTCTCATTCTGTGTGCTTATGCTCTCATCCTGTGGAAGGCCCACCGCCATGAGTCCTCTATGACCAGCCTCCAGGGAGCAGCAGTGACAGGCCATGCCCGCATGAGGATGGATATCCGACTAGCACGTACCTTTGGCCTGATCCTACTCATAATGGTGGGATGCTGGCTTCCTGCACTCTCCTTCATGTTAGCTGATGTCTCTATGACCCTGAATCCTGACCAACAGAGAGCGTTTGCCTTTTGCAGCACCCTTTGCCTGGTCAATTCTGCAGTCAACCCACTGCTATATGCACTGCGCTGCCGAGAGCTAAGAGTCGCTCTACTGCAGTTGCTTCAAAGGCTGTGTGAGATTGGAAGGTGTAGAAAATGTACAGAGGCTTTAACCCCAGGATTGCCCTCCACAGAAGACAACAACTGTACTGGCATCTCTGAGGATGAGACGCCCGGGACCAGAACCACACAATTTAACTCAGACCAGAACCACACAATTTAACTCAGTCTCAGAGATGATGAACAATCCATTGCCGAACATTAGAAAATGAGTTAAATTTGAGGAGTAGTTGTACAGATAGATAAGTGTTTGACATCACAGAGATTATCACTGTAGATAAAGAATCAAATATGAGCAGGATTCATTCCCATCAAATTAGTAATGCTGGTATATGTATTTTAAGGTTATTGTGTTCAAGGCTATTAAACAATAACTCTTACATATTCTTAGTAGGCCTTTAAGTGATCCAAAAGATCACTAAGCCTATCAAATGTCTGAAACATGCTACATAATGTGTTTTACTTGCAGTTATGAGATATACTGGGAAGACAGCTCGTAAGGAGAAACCATTAACCTTTCCAAATACAGTTAAAACCATTATAGTGTCAGATAACAGTGGAAATAAAGCTTATCATCTCTTGGCATTGGTTAAGGTCAGACAAAAGGTGTATTGGACTGGAAGAGAGATGATGTAATGTGGCCAGCTAACCTTTAACCTTTGACCCCTCCATCTCCAATGTCAGTGCTTTACGCTCTAACTCCTGTGACATACTGTGTCCTGTGAACTGAAGTGCTGACTTAACGTTTGGGTTCACCACGTGGTAGAAAAGTGGATTTGTTGTTGGTATGCTTGTTTATTTTTGAGTATTTGTCCCTGAGCGTCCTCTTGCTGTGTGTTCCCTCTCCCATCTGCACATGAATGCCAGGACTCCATAAAAGCCCCATGCACGGGAGGATTTCACACAATGTCCGCACACGTGAATCCAAGCAGTGTGCCGAGGTAAATGGAGCACATGCCAGGAGGAGAACGAGCACAAACACTAGAACACTCTTTGCAATTGTGACAACTGGCAGCTGCAGCAAAGCACATACTGTATGACATTACACTTAAACTCACAGGTGCACATACTACACCGAACATGTGTTTCAACCACTATATCAACTGATTAAAGATGATACTCGACCATACTCTCTTTTGATACGTAAATCTTACTAATTTGTCATCCTTAATCCTTGTCAAGTGGCAAAAAGTCAGCAGTCTTGTGTTTGCAATGATTTATAAGTGTCCCTGTCTCTGTATCAATCTGCTGGGTGTATTTGCTGCCAGAGGTGACATGCTGAATACTGGGAGTCTGCCATGCCAGAAAAGTGGGAACAAAATGAGTACACAGCATTTTTATACACACTGTTCCCAAAGTGGGGAGGATCAAAGGTATACATTCAGTTTCTAGTTCAGCATTGGGTCTACAAAGCTCTGTAATGAATTCTACCTTCATAAAATAAATAATGTCTTTTGTAAAAACACTTTTAGAGATGTGTTATAAGCTACTTTGAGGTGGCATTTGTATTATTTTGTACAGACCTACCCGATGTATAAATGAATAAAGTTATAGACCAATTAGAAACACTTCTCAGTATACAATTCAAGAGAATAAAAAAATACAGCCTCCAAGATCATCAAGAATTTTCCAATGTGTGGATGTTACATTTTTAAACCTTAATAACAAGACATAACTTAAGAAAACAGTAGGATATAACTTTGTCCTTAGTAGAAAAATTAAGGAGATGCTAAAATGCTACTTTAAATGATGATAATTGCTGAATACTTCCGAACAGTTTAAGATACTTAAAGCTTAAATAAATACTGCATTACATTATCCTGGCTGCATGTTTAGTTATTTGCATAGGTTATGTGATAACAATAATGACTGCATAAGACTTTGTTTAATTTATATTAACCTACAATAATTGATTATGCATTTAAAAAGTCAGGATACTCCTGTAAAAGGGATTTTTAAACCCAGTGAGACCGATATCATCAAAAAGATTTCCCCAATCAGGGATCAAAAGAGTTCATTTTATTTTATGTGCAGGAAAACTTATTGCACATACAACAAACTGTCACATCAAGATGCACACCCAGTGGTGGAGACAGCAGCATTTAAAAATTGATGGATGATTCAGTTCTAGACATTGCTAGTTTCAATTAGTTACTCAAAACAAGAGACTGTAGGTGTGTAACTGTTGCTGATGCATGTTATACAATATGTGTGAAATTGAGCAATGCATCTGATAAAACAAAGCGAGATAAGAACATAAAGTAATCTCTAGCCTACATACTATACACATGCTTTGTACATACAAACACAGTTTCTATTTCCAGTCACAGTGTATTGTTTGATCGAGAACTTTTGCTGTATTAGGGACTCTATTCTAAGTCATTATCGTCATGCAGCCACTGTGTTAAATTTGCAACAAAAAAATAAAATAATACAATGTGAAGCCGGTTACTTGCTGACAGCAAATAAATAAATCTGAAGGAGATTGAAGAGTAAAATTACTCTGGAGTTAATTTTTAATCTACTTGATTTACCTGACCTCCACCACCAGACGTCTCGTGAACCTTCAATTTGAGTTCAACGGAAACAAAAGCCATCAACAACAACAATAGGGTTGAGTAGCAAGAAAGCGTAGTCTAAAGACAGATAAAGATAATACAAATGCAAATTGATTCGAATATGCCTTACTAACACAATTGAAAAAAATACGTTTGGGAACGAATGACAGTTCAAATCAGTAAAATTTACAATAAAATCGGTTGTAAATATTGGAGAACGCCCCTCTTTTCCTCAATGGTACGGTCTGCCATTGTGACGTTTTAAAAATTCAGCAGGCAGGGTCGGCAGTTGGCTTACTACTCAGAGAAGAAAATCCGTTGTTGTGGAGAGGAAGAAAGGCTCAAGAAATTCGAGCAACGTTTAACGTACGAACCACGAGCGACAACCCCACAGTTTTGCGGGTCGTTTTTTCTCCAGCTTACTTTCCCCAGTTTTCTTTAGCTAACATGGCTTGCGGGGCAACATTAAAGCGGTCGATGGAGTTTGAGGCCCTCCTCAGTCCCCAGTCTCCTAAGCGGAGAAGGTGCAATCCACTACCGGGGACTGCTGGCACTCCGTCCCCGCAAAGATGCAACCTCCGTCCCCCGGTCGACAGCCCAACGCACTCGATGTCTCCTACGGCCATGGGAGGCGAACACAGGCTCACTCCAGGTAGGAAATATAACCGGAATGTACGGGTTTTTCCCCTTCAGGGTGGGTGTCATGGGGGAGGGGGTTTGGGTGGAGTGGACTGGAAGGGATAGCGAGCTAACGTCAGTTCATCTGAATGGGGGTTGGAGGCTAACGCTAAACGTTAGCTTAGCGAGGCTAGCGTCGCTAGCGTCGGGAAGAAGGGGGACGTCGTCGCCAAGTTACCTACACGGATAATTTTGTACGAAGCATTATCAATGAGTGGATGCACAGAAGTAGAGGGGGGGGGCTCTGTCGGCATTCGTCGGTGGCACCTTGCCAGCTCATTGTACTGAATTAGCTTACAGAGGCTAATGTTAAGTTGCCCATGAACACATTAGCCTCAAAGTTATTTGCATAGCTAACGTTAAATCAAATATCGTTACAATTTCTAGCATGGAACAAATTGAATTATAGCTGTATGACTACCCCCTTTTTCAGATTTGCCTGTACGGATTGTAGCTATAGTATGGACTATGTGGATTAAATCCGGTGATATATCCAATTAAACATTTATTTGAAAAATGGAAAGGGGTTGAAACAAAAGACCCTGCCTGTACTTTAACACATGGGTGACAGGCGATCCTGTTGGCTCTCCTGACGAGACAAATGGCATCACAGCAGCAGGCACATCATGGCAGGCTGTTAATTAGGAGCTGCCTGGGTAATGTTCCTTGGCTTCAGTGGCACAATTGTCTTGCATTGAGGTGGGGGTTACCATTATGCACCACGGCCATTTCTATTCCTCTTAAGGCCTGCAGGACATTGTTCATTTCCTTTTATGTCTGTCATCTACTCTCCCTTTCGACTTGAAGAGCTCCGCTGTGAGCATTGGATGGGCGTGGGGCACACTAGTAGACACAAGACAATTACCTAGATGTCTGCACTGCGATCCAGGGAGGCTGATTGCATGTGCACACAGATTGGGCAGCACGATACCAGTAAGGCCTAATCGTTACGCTTTTTGAATGTTAATTACAACAACAAAAAGCTTGACATCATTGAATTTATTTGATCACTTCATTGCTGTGAAATGAGGTTTACAAGATGGAGACTGCTTAGCACAAGTGGTACAGCTATGCTGTTAACTCGTAGATTGTCGTCATGTGCTCCCCAGTGGTTAGAAATCCATTTTGCATAGCCCAGCATATTATAAAGCGCAGGGTTACTTATGGAGCCATTTATCCCCCCTGATGTGATGAAGTGCCTTCGATCTTGCCACCAAGTATTGAAAGTGAAGAAATCTAAAATGCACTAATGCATTCCTCATAACCAGTTTTTATTGTCATGGAACTGCTTGGAGAAGTTTTCTTTGATTGTGGTTCATGTTTACTCCGTGGCGTTGTGTTGAGCTACTTAATCTCTGTTAAACCTGTTAACTGGGGGTTAAATCTCCTTGTTTCTTTCTTTTTTTTTAAATGGGATAGATTGACACAACATAAGTAACTAGTGCTGGTCAAATGATATGTTATTCCTCTATAGTTCTGTGCATCTTACTTGACCTAGGCTTCAGTTCATCATGGACGATTTACCCCGTGGGGGAGATGAATATTAGTGAAATGGAAGATATTAGTGATGTTTTTCTTATTTTTATTAAAACAATAAACCAACAAGGGCACACGGACCCAAGTTTGCGCAATGTGCCTGTGACGCACATTGCACATTAAGACAAAGGCCAAATCATGGACTCTGTTGTTCCTGTTTTTTTTGTGCACTGTAAGAAAAAATGTGCTTCATGGTGCATATCGTTGTAAGATGACGCTGGCTGGTGGTGCACACATCACTCTTGGCAAAAGCCTGGGAGGGTTTGCTGAGGACAGACAGAGATGATGGAAATGGCTTCACAGCTGGCTTCCTGTGAGAGTTTCGGCTTCTGGTGAACTGTGTAATTGTCATTCTGGTAAGAAAAAGATTTCTAGTGATTAAGAGGTGTTTTGTTTCTGAGAAAGGAGAGGGCAGTTCCTTGCAGATGCCTGGAGGTGAAGACTCATGTTCATGCCTCTGTTATTGCGCACATCATTTATACAGTACAACTTGCTTATTATGGTTGCCCTGCTGAGTCTTTTTTTTTTTTTTTACGAACATAGCTCCACTATAAATACTCGTAGTGGAGCTATGTTTATGTCCGTAAAAAAAATAATCGTATCCGTATTTTTCAGGTTGTCGGTTCTGACGTTGCTTATTTAGCCTAAACCTTATGTTAAGAACTGCAGCTGCAAGGGTGAAGTCATGTAGATTTGTCAGCTGCAAACAAGAGCTCCAGATACCAGGTATTACACTCACCTTCACCCATAAGAAGGCCCCTTATGGGATGGGTGTCGCAAGCATGCCTCTCTGCTGTGGTTTGCCAAGTGAAAGCAGTTTTGTATTTAGCGAAAGGTCAGCTGTCATCCCTCCCACCCGTCTCTACCCACACATGCTTTTCAGCTATTCAGGTTTGCTTGTGGTGAGCAAGGCTGTGTGTGCCGGGATCCAACCCTGTCAATGTATCTTTAGGTAATCCTTCCATAATGTAGATAGGATCACTCACTCCGTTCTCCTCGGTCTCATTCTTATGCGTCTAGTCTAGTCTTGTGCTTTGCTAAAAAAATTCCCCCAGATGACAGATGGGGCTGGTGTTTTCCTGGGACACGTTGTCATCTTAATGGCTGGACTGGTACTACCCAGCTACAGTTTGGGTAGAAAAGCGGGTGGGTCATAGTTCAGGCCTGAAACCTTGGTCAGACGGCAAGACTGCTTGTTTATCCTGGGCTAAAGATGGCCTGCTATCTGGTCAGGAAGCTCTTTTATTTTTTTACTGTTAGAAGTCATACTTTAGTGTTTTGCTTTGTGTTCCAAATGCATTGAGGAATTAGTATTTGACTACTACGCGGTTATACCTTGTGAGTACCCTCCGGTCCGTGTGATCAGAGGGTGTGGATGTCAGCTCTGCGGACGTCAGAGTACTGGCAATTAGTTGTGTCCTCACTGATCTGTCCAGGCTTGTCCACGCAGCCACTACACTACAAGTGGTAGGGAAGCGCTCTACCTCGCATCGGACTTGCTATCCTTTTACAATGTAATGTGAGATTTATTCCTTTAAAAACAATTCATTGTTTTGCGATTATTATTTTCCCCCCCATGTCTTTAAATTCTTTACTGCAGAAGGGGGCAACTTCAACTGACCCATAATACATCACAAGCTACTTCCTGGCAGTTGGGACATTTGAAACCCACCTCCCCCCACACTTCTTTCGCAGTGGAGGGTGAAATGAAATGAGTCAGCTTTGTTTCCTCCCCACCACCACATCCAATCTATCTAGCCGATCTCATGTCGTATTCACTGTTTGGCCGGTGCCTAAGCCTTTTAGCCGAGGCTTTCTCCACTGGGTCCCCCTGGCTCCCGGAAGTCTCTGTGATTGATTGCTTGGTCTGGTTGTGGCAGGGTCATTGTTGCCAAGCAACACCCACAATTGAGCTACTAGTAGTTGGCAGAGCTGGAAGTGATGGGCAGCCGGAGAGGGTTTCCACTGGTTAGGCTGATATACCAAGGAGTAGTGCTATTTAATTGGACCCATGCATTTGGGACTACTGTCAAATCCTCACGTGTGAAACTGGGATCTGTGAATATTTGGCATTTGTCCTTGAAAAATGGCATACATTTTAAATGTATTATCAAAATGACATGTAAATCCGCTTTCTGTCTACTAATTGGTTAAGTCATTGTTACAGCCCCATGGCTTGGGTACTTGGCTTTATTACGAATGAAAAACCCTGTGGTATTTCAATAAACAGCCTGTCAGATTACGGTCCTGTATTGTTAATTCTGGAAGATTTCGGAGGCCATTTACAGCAGAGGGTATCCGCAAAGGCACCAGTTCAAAAGTGCATGACTACACATGACGTGACTTTCCTCCCCATCCAAACAAGCTGACTGAAGAGCAGGCTGAAGTGGCAACATGGCTTTTAGCCCTCTCCACCCAAGATAAATGAGGCAGGGTTCTCCAGATAGAGGCGCAACATGCATAGACTTCACTTCCCGTATGAACTGAGTGAGATAACCAAATGTTTAGGCAGGGCTTTATCAGCTCTATTTGAGGCCATGGTGTTTTTCTCATTTTCCCTTGACTTTTTTAAAGTTAAGCTTATAATTTAGATATGTGTGTACTGGCTGTGACCCATGTTAAGCTGTAACAGCAGCTGCAGCGTAGGCTTTGTCCCAAGGAGGACATATTTAAGGTGACATGGGGAGCCACTTTTACCTTTTATACAGTACCTGTATTACCTTTTATTTGATTAATGCCTATACCTGTGATACATCTTTAAGTATACATTATCAGGCTAATAACTGTCATTTTTGTTAACAATGAACCTTTGTGTTATTTTGAAACTTTAGTAATGCAAGAAACAACCAGATTTACTTGACACTTTTCATGACGTGCGTACTGTGTGCTTGATATTGATCTGGTTTGATTCTGTCAACGTAACAAACTGTGAATTGCAGACACATCTCAGATGTTGGAGCTTCCTTGAAAGCACTAGCAAGCAGTACACTTGAAGTGAAATTGAGATTATCGTGTCATCACAGGCAATATGGCAGCGTAACAAATACAATAAGTGGTTGTTGCCGTGTGCAAAAACAATTTTCAGAGAGCTTCTATGCTGCCCTCACTATACTGCGACCTGATATTGGTTAACTGTGTCATGTTGTGCTTTTAGATGTGGGCTCAGGTGCCTCTTTCCAGTTTGCTTACTCTCCGTAGATTAAATGATTGTGACAATGCAGGCAGTTTGGAAAGAAAACAATCCTTAATTACGTCCCTGAATGCACAACGGTCTACCAAAACCTTTTTTATTTTTTTTTTACATTGTAAAACTCCAGTTTCAGTCGGAAACATAAAGCATATGGTATTTTAAGTTTTCTGTACATACTACTTGTAATTGCAGATGATCTTGAGTACTTATTTACTTTTTCAGGAAAATTGGATTTGTTGATTTATATATGGATTTATTTGGGCGCTTAAACCGTAAGTAGCTGGCCAGTAAGGTGAGAAGCGCTGGTTATCATGAATATAGTAAGACGCGTAATGAATGTCCTGTTTTACATCGTTTGCATTGCAGTCACCCAGATGTTTTCACACAAATCAGCTTATTTTGTCCATCCACTAAAACCTCAGGCATCTATACAACCACTAAATAGACCTCAGAAGAATGAGAGGCTTTTACTTTGTTCCAGCTTGGTAACTAACGCTGATTTGTGTTGAAGCCTTCTCACCAGCTGTGGTAATGCTGACGTCATAAATAATTTTTGGAAGTGAAAGTGATAGTCACAAGATCAGAAAGTGTGTCTTTAAGTTAGCCGTGTGTTTGTTTGTTCACAGCTGTAGTAGGTATGTCAGCCTGTCACGTCTCTACTTCCTGTTGATGATTGTTTTTTGGAACCCATGTTGGGTGAGCGATGGCACAGAGGAAGTGAACATTGCTTTAGTTCATCTTAAGAGCCCTGTAGATGATTACTCCTTCCTGTAATAGTCCTTATTAATGCTGGAATACATTCAACATTTTTTAAATGTGGTTGTGGTGGGCGCAGTGTTGAAAAGAACACGCATCAAAGACCAAACTAATAAATACTAATTAATTCCTGTAATGAATCACTATATAACCAAAAAGATTGGGACAACTGCTACTACTGGATAGATTCATAATTCCTTTTCACATTCAAAATGGAATCTCAAATGGCAGATTATACATTTGAAAACCATTAACTTTGCAATTTATGGGCATTTCATCACAAAAGGAAAATGTTTTAGTTATGAGACTTGTGCTATAGGGCTGTCAACGAATAATCAAAATTAGAATATATATTCGAATAGTTGTTAAAAACAGAATTTCGAATGTGAAAATTAATATTCGAATGTAAAAAAAAAAAAGTATTTCGGAGGATAATTATCGTGAATCTGGCAGCCGCGGCCGCGATGAAGTGTCCTCTTTTTGTGTGTGTGTGTGTGTGTGTGTGTGTGTGTGTGTGTGTGTGTGTGTGTGTGACGAGCCATTCGGGGCAGAGTCTATGACCCGGAGCAGACGTGAAGCTGGTTGAGGCTTTCACGGGGTTCTACTGTTGTTGTGGCGTAGGCTGCGGCCCACAGTAGCCTGTTCTATGTTCCCTTAATAAACACCCTATAAGCCATCTAACGTCTCGTAGCTTTCCTGACCCAGGGTCGCTACACTATGTAAGCTAGAGTTAGCTTACCATTCAACGACAAGCAACTTGAGGCCACATCTCCAGAATGTTCACCCAAGAGAATATGGCATAAAATGTGGAACTTCAGAGAAACAGCCACGTCTGGATACGTATTTTGCGCCGTCCGCCACAAGTTCGTTGTCTGCGGCACGACAGAGGCCTGCACGCAAACATTGATTTTGTTCGTATGCAAGGACATGAGGGCTTCAGGGAGTTCTGTGAAGCACTGGAACCGAGGAACCTTATCCCTGATCAGCACTCAGCATGTGTTTATTGTTGCCGTTCATTTAAACCGCTATGCGCGACCGACGGTGCGGGGGGGGGGGGAGAGTGAACACCTAAACTGAAGAATTTTGTATTTACACATATATTCGAATATGTTCGACTATATGTGTTTTTTTAAAGGGAATATTCTAACGTCATTTTTTAGCAATTTTGACAGCCCTACTGTGCTGACATCCAAGCAACAATGTGAGAGAGTCTGGATTGCATTTGCTTTGGAAGCCCATTGGGAGCACCCCTCATAACCGCCAAAGGGTTGAAAGAAGAAATGTGTGCAACCTTCATTTTTGGGCGATGTCTGGCCTGGTTTAAACAGTCTGTGTCCTTGTTTCTGTTTGCTCCCTACAGAGCAGATCTTCCAGAACCTCCGTCAGGAGTACAGCCGGATCCAGAGGCGGCGGCAGCTGGAAGGGGCCTTCAACCAGACGGAGGCCTGTAGCTCCAGTGACTCCCCCAGCCCCAGTTCCTCCCTCAACGCTCCCAGCTCCCCACCAGGTAGGAGCATTTAGGGTTGACTGTGTGCATGCGTACACACACACACACACACACACACACACACACACACACACACACACACACACACACACACACACACACACACACTTGTGCGCGCGTGTTTTGTCTTTTACTCAAAAGGCCATGGTCTTGTACAGCTCTAATGGCAACATGGCACTCGTAGTGCCATGTTGTTGTTTATGGATGTTTTCCCCATTTCAAACTAACATGTGTGCGTCATGTGAGCCGTTATCTCGGTTTAACGGCCCAAATATAGAAACTTCTCTCTTCTTGCTTTTGAGTACCGTACCATTTTAAACACTGTTTAGATCATTTTAGCTTTGCTGAGAGCTGTAGGAGGGTATTGTACTTTTGCTACACGGGGGATCTAAATAACATGTCTGCTTTTGTTTTGTTCTGGTTAGCAAGTCCTTGAAGTGACAGCAGAAAACCATCAAAAAACAGAATGGCAACCTTTTTAAGCCTAATCTTTGTAACACTTAAGAATGATAAGGTAATTCGTTCTGCAAGGCCTGCCAAAAGACCCTTGGCTGGACTGCATGACCAACTCAAGTCTAAAGAGGCAGGCTACTGCTGCTCATCAAAACAATCACAAGGGCAGAGGAATTGTGATTCCAGATGTGAGTTTGTGAAAGATTTATAGTTGTTTGTGCCAAATCCAGCCCACTCCTGAAATGGAGATGTCTCTCTCATCTGAGTTCATTCATATCCTGTTTAAATTCCTGACAAGTCTGCTTTTCGTTCTCTGCGAAGACTGTTGTGTTTTTTTGCATGCGTTTCAGATGGAACTACAAATGAATTGTACTTTCATGCTTCATCATATCTACAAAGATAACCAGTCTAACTGATATAAAGTGTCATGGAATAATTTACTGTGATACTGTGAGCTCAAAACAAAGATACAATCTTCCAATTAGTCCGTCCATATTGGCATAACTTTATGCTCTACTTCAGTATTTACTGAAAAAAACTTTGAATGAGTTGCTACACTGGCATCTGAAATGCGTGTAGATTGTGATAGCTTCAGTTTGTTTCAGCCCATCTTTTGTTTGCAAATTTGTACTGCAGCAGTCGTGTTGCAGTTTGATGCTTTGAGCACAATTTTGGCAGTTTGGGTGCGAGATGTAATCCACGCCCGAGGCCTTCCGGCTCCAGCGTGGCGCCTAATCACTCTGCAGGATGGTCTCATAGATCACACTGACTGCGCTGTTACTAACCCGGCCTCTTTCTGTCTCCGAGACGGCCATTAAACCTTCATCCTCGCTCTGCCATCCTCTCCTGTGATTTACAAACATTCTAGTCTAAATGGCTTACAGCAGACCTCAAAGACCACTGGGTAAAGGATCACCTAGCTAAAGCTGGCTCCAGTTGCACTGTGAAAGAGACATTGGGGAGGGAGAAAGAGAGAGGGCCCACATTAGTGCTGCATGACTCTGTTGGCTGGCAGAGGTGAGGGACGACGGAGCGCAAAGCTGTGAATTTGCACCTGGCCGAGCACCTATTTCTGGAAAGAGGACATTTCTGTCTGCGTGACTTATCGCTGCGCCATCGATGGGAGTGGATCAGCCTTCTCATAGCCAATCTGATCTTGTGTTTCTCAGGTGCCTCAAGGAAGGACCAGCCCTCGTTTACACTGAAGCAGGTGAGCTACCTGTGTGAGCGGCTGCTTAAAGACCACGAGGAGAAGATCCGGGAGGAGTACGAACAGATTCTTAACACAAAACTCGCAGGTAAAGAACAAATAAAACGTCGCTCTTTTAATGGTTAATACAAACAAATGTATATATGTACGTATATGGCTGTAAACGGGAAACGCGTGGAATAAATATGGTAGAATTTTGGTGCTGTCACTGAGCTATATTTATGTGAGTTTTACTCGGGTAATATTAATTGGCCACAATCGTCAAAACAGAAGGCTCCGTAAATAAGAAAGACTATATTGTGTTTTTGGCTGTATTCACGGGGAAGGTGATCACGGAGAGCAGACTGAACAGAAGTTTAACGAGCTGAGAATCGTCAGTCTTACCAGACGTCTGCTGTGATGCACAGATGTGTTGTTTGGACACAGAAAAAGAGATTTAGCCGTTATCCTGTTCAGGTGTAGGCAGAGATATTGTTTGTATCGACAGCAATGCTCACCTTTTCTTAATTTTCTTCTTTTTCCAGAACAATATGAATCTTTTGTGAAATTCACACAAGACCAGATAATGCGAAGATACGGAGCCCGGCCTGCTAGTTGTAAGTTTCCTAAACCACCATTTCCTTCGCTGTCAAAATGTACATCTTTGCTTTAATCTGTGTTCGGAGGTTGAACTGATTTATCGTCTCTGACTCCAGTATCGATCATTCTATGTGTTTTCAGATGTCTCTTGAACTCACCGTGATGAGATCCCAGCTTCCTCTCACTGGACGGCTGCTCTTCTACTGCCCCCCCACTCCCCTCCCCCTTGCCTCCCCAGTTGATTTTCATTTTATTTCCCTCTCCCAACCCCTTCCCCCCTCATCTTAAACTGTTTGGGTGCCATGGTTTATCCTCATTTTAATCCACATGTTGATTTCTTACTTCCAAACTATTGCTGCTGGCCAAAAGTTAGAAGAATCTGAAAGATAAAACTATGTATGAAGCCCTTTTTTTTGTTTGCCCCCTTTCTTTTCTTTTTCTTGTTCATATGCGCTTTCTCGAAATCCTGACTAAAGCAGATCTGTGTCAAATCTCTTGCCGGCGCTGTAGAAAAAGCTTTTTGGCTCGTGATCATTCTGTATAATCTTCTAGCAGCTGTATTTAATGGCTCCTGCTTCTCACACTGCTTTTCTCGCCCCCCCACCCCTCCCTCACAGCTCTTTACCTGAGAATGTGGATTTTTCTCCCTTTTGAAAAAAATAAAAGTTCTGTGATTTAAAATCTGTTGTCTGGGATGTTTTCTTGAAGCCAGGATGTGTTTTTAGTGATGTGGGGTAGTTCTTCGCCCTATCACACGGTCTTCTCAGCAGCTGTAGATTGCCCAGTTGAATTGTGGATGTTTACATTTCCATTTTCCTAAAATTGGCTTCTCTTCCACGTTGGCTGAAAAGTTAAATTGAATCAAGACTATCTCACCGAGAACTGAAGCCGGTGCTTTTGTGAGACTCTTTTTGTGCAAAAATGCTAAACTTGCTTTATTTTTAAATCATTGTAAATGTGATGTATTTGAAGACTTATGTTGGCCTTTAAAAAAAAAAAAGATCTGGTATTTTATTGACAAAATCAAGAAAAGTCAAGAAAATGAATCCAAGTAATTGACTGAGAATAAGTATTAACCATGAGGGCCATGAAGTAGCTGTTCTGGACTGGTAATGATCGTAAGTTATTTTAAAGACTAAATGGTTGTTTACTCAAAGGGATGGCCCATATTCCTAGTTATATCTGCGTTTTTTATTTAATGTATTAAAATACTAGTAAAGTTGTGTATTTAAGAAATCACATGAGGATGAATTAGCAATGCATCAGGGTGCTTATAAGTGCAGCATTTATTACTAGCAATCTCCACTTCCTTCTTAACGCTTCCTTTGTTCTTCATGGTGGACTCTACCTCCACCTTGTGGTTCATTCAAGTCAAAGCAACATTTATATTAAACTTAAACCTCAATCCACTTCACTGAACTAGGCGCTGTATACTATTTGAATATGTGTGCGCGCGAGCGTGTGCGCGCCTTGCTGCGTGAGTGGAGAGGTGGGGGAGGAGGAGAGCTGATCTGGATAATGTGTCTGTGACGTCACCGATCCCAGGTGTGGCACGGGGAAGCAGGTAGGCTGTTGCTGTGGCGCGCAGGTTGCAGACCGCAGAATTCGCTGTGTTTCTGTGAAACTCACCTGGAGTTGAGCTGAAAAAGCGGGATCACAAGTTGGCTGTTTGGAAAGAGGAAGGAAGCTTCTTGCAGGAAAAAGCAATGAAAGGTCTATAATTATCTCCAAGTGGCTTTCCTTCTTCTTTGGATCCCACTGAGACGGATGAGGGCTGACGGAGAAGGGACTCCGCTGCTTGTCTGAAAACATGGAGGAACGCTGCTGAACACGCTGCTGTTCCCTCTTTTTGAACTCTAGTACTGCATGTGAACTTCAGCTCACAAATTGACTAATTTTGAATTAGTTTAGTCGAATTGATATTTATGCGTTCGGGACCGCTTGGAGCCATCTGCACTCTTCCTGTTGACATTTTAGGTGAGTAAAGGCCAAAGTTAAGTTGAATTCATTCAAACCAAATTATAGGAAAATAAACAAGTGGGAGCCCTGACTACACTTTACATTCAGTTGTCAGGAATAGTTTTTGTGTCACCCACAAAATCAGTATTATCACCAGCAACGCCCTGTAAACAGGAAACGCTAATTGACAGGCTGCTGTAACATAATGGAGCTTATAACAGGCTACTGTTACTGTATCTGCTTCTGTCATGTTTCACAGGAATATTTGGTTTATTTAAATAGTCAGATCTCAGCCCAGGTCTTAAAATGGTTTAGTGTATACTATAGATTCAGTGGTATTTGAGCAAGGTCTTATATTTAATTGCACTTGAAATGCATCTATTTGATAGTGAAATTGAATGAGTGTTCAGTGAGAGTGTTTAACAAATCATGTCAGAATCAAAAACCATTTATTGCCAAGTATGTTTACACATACAAGGAATGTGTACACCTTACAGTACACTGTTTGTACATGTCTTTGACTCCGGGGTCTGACCGTGATGATTGTATATAAGTACAGATGTGTAGATGTATTTTACTTTGTCAGTGGAGCAGAGCTGCAACAATTAGTCATTTACTCCACCAGTCAGACAGTAGAAAATGGAATAGTATTTTCATAATAAAGTTAAGAGGCCAAATATTGTTCTGTTTGGCTGTTCTTTTTTGTCATGCATGATAGTAAACTGAATATATTTGGGTCTTGGACAAAACCAGATGCATGAAGACAAAACTGGGAATTTTAAATGACATTTTTTATTTAGTTCTGTTTTTTTTAATATACATAGAATGATTAATCCTACTGAAAATAATTGTTAGTTGCAGCTGTAGTGATCAGTTATGTCTATTCGTAGGACAGAAGTACTGGAGGGATTAGCCTGTGATAGATGTGTATTAATTTATGATGATTGACTTTTCTTGACTTCTCGGCACTTTAAATCATGAGAGAAGTAATTGGTGTGTTAGAATAAGGGTGTGTAATATGGATACAATCCTCTATCACAGTAAATGTCATTTTACATATCAATAGTTTATTAGCCAGTTTATTAGGTACCCCGAGCTAAAACTGGCCTTGCAGTAAATCCTACCTTCATGAAGGTTATAATGTTTTTGTTGAAGCTCTATGAGGGAGGTGTTGATTCATCAATGTGGTTAATTTGGAGGCTGTCACCGTAACTGTAATCTTGTGTATAGGGCTGGAGCAGTGATGGAGGACATCGACCTCGAGCAGCAGGAGCCGCTCCCCGTGGACCGAGACGGGCGGCGGCTCGGGAGTGCAGCCGACCAGCCCGATGGTGACGGAAAGATCGGATGTTGCGAGAAGTTCCAGCGGTCTATCTCCAAATGGATGCTTCCAGCAGAATCCCGCAGCAAGTACCTGGAACGGGCCAACTGCTGCCCGCCCCCCATCTTCATCATCCTCATCAGTATTGCAGAGGTAGCTGTTGCCCTGAATGTGCACCACACACACATATTGCATGAGCACTGCGACGAGCAGTATGGATTCTGTGATCTAATCACATGCAGCCTACATTTGTGTTATATGCTGCCAGGGCGTTAATTACTGTATAGATTGGCTGTGATTGTATGTCGTGGAGCAGATATCGAGGTAAAGTCATAGAAGCTTGGGTGGGATATTTTTGAAGTCTGGCATTTAGGAAAACAATTGACCGTTGTTTTCACATATACGCTTCTAAACTGAGAAGATCTTGTCCAGCAACGAGTAGGGCTGGGCACTATGGAGATAATCAAATGTCACTCTAGTTTTCACCAAATCTCAACATTGTCGGGTTGATCACTGGTGCTTTGAGATTTTTTTTAAATAAATTATCATCAGTAATGAGGATCTGATGACTACGTGGGTAAAAGCTAATGATAGAACAGAGAGAACAGTCTGGTAAAATTGCATTATTTTTACTGTGATGCAACCCTTAACACTAGGAAAAGATGACACTTGTGCCATATTACGATATCCAAAATAGAAGACAATATCTAGTCTCGTATCAAAATATCCATATAATGATGAACGTTAATTTTCTTCTTCTGAATGTCCTGATTCATAAAGTGCACACTAGCAGGCAGTAGGCATGGGGGGGCATGGAGTTGTAGCTTTAGGTAAGACCTGGGGCAGCTGATCCTGAATCCTGAATGTGCAAACAGAAAGCCACTGTGTCTTTTTGACTTTTTAGATTCAGGTAAATAAAGTGTGGAATGTGAAGGATCAGTGGGTGATTTGTTGAAATAGCATGAGGCGGATGGGGGGTGCTGTAGCTTCATTTATGCCCCAAATCTATGGCTTTAAGGGGAGGTTATATACAGTCTTTTAATATAACTCAAAGCTAATGCCACCAGGAATGCCTTTGATTCCCTCAATGTGAAACAAACGAGGGATGTTTGGTTTTTAGTCCAGCAGCCATAAGACAAGTGAGAGTTGGTCTTTTTACTTGGCGTTAAGATCAATAAATGCACTTTTTGCTATAATGTGGCGTCTCCTGTTGGATATTGTTGAGCAGCTACGGATTGGCCACTGCTGTTGACACTTTTGTGTTGAAACTTTTTTCTTTTCTTTAAGTTTTAATACATGGTAGTAGTTGGAGGCAGATATGTGTTTATTAATGTATTTGTCAGCAACAAATTGATAGATATGGACGGACAATAGTAAAACATTTTACAACAACACTTACACATGTCCTTATAGCTGCTAGCAACTACATTATAGTGTGTTATAAACTATTTATTACATTTTTATACTGTGCTTATTAATGTTGAGTAATGGAACATGCAGTAAATAGTTACCTATAGTTTATATATATATATATAGTTTTTGTGCACATGAAAAAAATGTTTTGTGTGTTTTTATGTTTGTGAACCCACTTGCCTCATATTTAATATTTTGAATTGATTTGATTTGTACATTTCCTTTACAATATTACTACTAGGGGATAAATCCATACACATAAATATTTTAACATCCTGGTACAAAGCTGCTGGCAAAGCCAGTTTGGCTATTGCATGACTCTGTTTCTTGTCAGTGTTTTTTGAACACTTGCCTACTCACACTTGGGGATGAACAGCTCATTCTCCGCTCACAGATGTCCTATGTCACTGCTTTTGAATGTCTGTGAATACTTTCTTTTTTGGGTGGGAGGAAGCACTTTATTTACCCAGAGAGGATCGACTGAGCTGCAGTGTTCTTTCTCAGCATGCCATCGCTTTTTATTCCCACCGATGCTGGCAGATTCAGACGTATGAGCTGCTACGTCCGATCCCACTGGGAGATTTTCTGCGGTCGGTTAAACACACTTCAACATCTGTAATTTTGTTTTTTATCATCCTTCCCATCTTTATTTTCTCAGCTGTTTGGGATTTAGCGTCGACCCAACCTTCTGCTGCTGCCAACTTTAAAGTTTTACTTTATTAAAAAACATCTCGTTCTTTCAGACTAACTTGTGCGTATATTTTCTGCTCTTCGTCAGCTGGCAGTGTTTATCTACTACGCCGTGTGGAAGCCTCAGAAGCAGTGGGTGACCCTGGATGAAGGCATCTGGAAAAGCCCCCTGACATACAAGCCTGAAGAGCGGCAGGAAGCATGGCGCTTTATCTCCTACATGTTTGTCCACGCTGGGTAAGCATGGCCAGGCCTTTTTAGATACCTTAATTACACCATGAAAGCTTGAGTCACATTGGGATGTGGACAAAAACCCACAGACACTTTACAGTATCATGGCCGTGAAGCTCATAATCTCTGCTGGTGTTTTTTTTCTATGCTGTGTTGATTCAATTCTGTTGGTGCAACCATTGCACCTCTTTATATATTACAGCGTTCCTGTGTTTGGTATACAGTATGTCGTCATGGTTTTGACACTTGTTTCCGCATTACCTCATATTCACAGTTACAAAGGCGAGAAGCAGAGTGCTATTAGCTTTTTTTAGAGGTACATGGAGGCCAGGCATTCGTTGCCGGCACATCTGTCAAAACACGCCGAAAGTCGTGTGATGTGGCAAGCACACAGTCTGAAAAAACAATCATGTGCACATAAGCCACGAGACGACAGGAAAACCAAAAATCATGAGCAAGAGGAACAGTGATCACAGTCACTCGCCAACTGGATGACACCAAACAGGATATTTGCTTTGAGGGTACAGCTGATGATATTCTGTATTTTCCCCAACAAATCCCATGAAGAGACCAAAACCAACAATTAATTGGTTATTCATCTGTGTTGTGGACCTTTTTTGTTGTCCAATAACTATTAAAGACATGACTGAGACGCACTGTTGCACAAGATGACGCGTTCTTTTCTTTTTACATTACATTACATTTCATTTAGCTGACGCTTTTATCCAAAGCGACTTACAATGAGTGCAATTCCACCATGAGTACAAACTCAGAACAACAAGAATCAAGAAAGTACAATTTCAATAAAGTTAAATTACAAAGTGCTATCAGTAAGTGCCATCTAAATGCTACTACGGTGCTACCTTCTTTATTTAAGGCGTATTCATTCTTACAATGAACACGGGCACTGTGTTTTTTCTTTTTGAGTCAAACCCACACACCCTATCCTGCTGCTAGAAACACTCACGAGTGCACCAAATGTGATTTTGATTCCCTGATATTGTCCCTGTCTGAGTTACATTTGTTAAAACCTGCAGTGCCCAACTGTTCTTGGGATTTGTTTTGGGACAATATCAAAGCTATAGAAAAACACCCTATAAAAGCCTGACATTGTTTTTAAAGTCCACTTTACCGCTGGGCTACAGGTATTTCTGATATTCTGTCCATCCTCTATAGCACATTTCTCATCCATGATAAAGTATTTCCTTCTCCTTGTCTTCTCCGCCTGTCTCTAGTATCGAGCACATCGTGGGAAACCTGTTGATGCAGCTGCTGCTGGGCATCCCGCTGGAACTGGTCCACAAAGGATTTGAAGTGGGAATGGTTTATCTAGCAGGCGTCCTGGCAGGTAACCCCCCCCGTTTTTTATTTATTTAATTTATTTTTCAGATGTGGCTCTGTCGTTACACAAGCAGCTTAGACTTCATCTGCGTTTGTGAACGCTTTCTAACACTAACTCGTCTTGAAGTAGGGTTTTCCTGTTTGTGTCGGAGTACAAAATGCCACTGATTATTTCCGTTTCCTCGCAGGCTCGTTGGCCAGCTCCATCTTTGATCCTCTCAGTGCTTTGGTGGGAGCTTCTGGGGGTGTTTACGCCCTCATAGGAGGCTATTTTATGAACGCAGTGGTGGTGAGTTCTGCTTGAACGGCAGCATTTCAAGTGTGTTACTTTGTGTTACGTTGTTGTGTGAGAAGAGACCGTCCAAACTTTTTTTTTGTACACAGCTCAATGTTTTAAATAGTATAAAAAGTGACATATTAAGATAATTATATCATTTGTATGTATATTTTTAACCTAAACTTTTACAAAGAAAAGGCAATACGACCAATTTTGTCTGATGGACAGAATTGAAACAACATTGACAACTATTATTTCCTGTGGTGCTCCAATTCATTGTCTAAAGGTTGGCTGATAGTATAATGTGTGTACAGTACCAGCTCACTCAAATCTTAATAAATGTCATATTCATTTCACAGAATTTCCGAGAGATGATTCCTCTTCTTGGAGTATTTCGTATCGCCGCTATAGTGATATTTGGTATGTTCTTCTCCATGTTTTCAACCTGTTTTGATATTTTTTCTAACAGCTGTGATCTAGGGCTGTCAACGAATAACCAAAATTCGAATATATATTCGAATAGTTGTTAAAAACAGAATTTCGAATGTGTTTCGGAGGATAATTATCGTGAATCTGGCAACCCCCCGCCGCGGCCGCGATGAAGTGTCCTCTTTTTGTGTGTGTGTGTGACGAGCCGTTCGGGGCAGAGTCTATGACCCGGAGCAGACGTGAAGCTGGTTGAGGCTTTCACAGGGTTTTGCTGTTGTTTTGGCGTAGGCTGCGGCCCACAGTAGCCTGTTCTATGTTCCCTTAATGAACACCCTGTAAGCCATCTAACGTCTCGTAGCTTTCCTGACCCAGGGTCGCTACACTATGTAAGCTAGAGTTAGCTTACCATTCAACGACAAGCAACTTGAGGCCACATCTCCAGAATGTGCACCCAAGAGAATATGGCATAAAATGTGGAACTTCAGAGAAACAGCCCCGTCTGGATACGTATTTTGCGCCGTCCGCCACAAGTTCGTTGTCTGCGGCACGACAGGAGGCCTGCACGCAACAATTGATTTTGTTCGTATGAACACCTAAACTGAAGAATTTTGTATTTACACATATTCGAATATGTTCGAATATATGTGTTTTTTTAAAGGGAATATTCGAACGTCATTTTGTAGCAATTTTGACAGCCCTACTGTGATCACACTTTAATAATATTTAATACTGCTTTCTTTCGCCAGTTGGCACCGATTTTGGATTTGCCTTCTACAGAAGATTTATCTCAGACGAGGCTGGTTTGAAGGTATGGTTCTCCCTTGTACAGTAGAGGACTCAAGCATGACTTTTTCAAATCAGCTAACCGCCCCCAAGCTGACTGTGTGCTGATGGATGTCACTCGCTTGTGGCTACAGGCAGCATTAGTAGCGCTTGTTGGGACTTGATTATTCTTTCAGATAAATACCTCTCTGTGTGAGGACGAACTAATGAACGAAGACTGAATACCAACACTCTTACACAAACGGCTTCCTAAAAAAAATCTGTTTCAGTTTTTAGTAAAACAACTACAACATTTTAAGTATCTTCTTCCTGTTGAATGAGCCTTGTTTGTCTTTCTAACTGATTAGCAGACTCTAAAAAGCTGATTCCTTGTTCCCTCCTCCATGTTCTTATCTCCCTTCCTTTTCCTTTGTGTCTTTTGGGCTTTGTTTGGGCTGTTAAACTGGTTCTGCAAGTATTTTGGGTGTGAGGTCGGATGACAGTACCCGAGGGTGTTCTATTTAAACTGGGTAATTAGTTCCTCCTGGCTTACTGAAAGCTCACTTCATCATCTCCCCTCCTAGGTGTCTTTTGTGGCTCATTTTGGAGGGATCGCGGCCGGGATGACCATCGGCTACGTCTTCTTCAGCGCCTACAATAAGAGGCTCATCAAAGACCCACGTTTCTGGCTGTGTATAGTTGGATATGTGTTGTTCGTGGTCTTTGCTGTGGTCTTCAACATCTTCCTGAGCCCAGCATCATAGACCATAAAGCTACACACACCAACCTTTTTGTTGTTAAGTTAACACTAAAGCCTTAATGTCTTAATGTCACTCACTCAGGAAGCTGTATTTTGCTGATGTACTCAAGGGTTTCAGTGAAAAGTTGCTTTTCAGTGACTTTTGTGAAAGTGCACAGGGTATTTTAATTTCATTTTACTATCTGATTGTCTTATTTTTGGAGCTGAATTTGTGAGTTCAATGAGAAGGGTGCCTCCTGCTGTTCATGCGTAGCATTGCAGAAGGCATATTTTCTATCTTTAGACAATGTGGAGCAAAACGTGCTTCAAATGAGCGAGTCATTTACAACTTTATTAAATGTTATCTGTGCATTTCTGTGAGGTCTAGAAACTCGCATACATTAAAACATGAATCACATTAGGGTTGTGATTCATGTTTTAATGTATGTGAGTTTTTAGACCTCTTTGACCTTTATCAGGAAATTAAAGAACACACTGGTCTGATTTCATGGCATTTTTCTTTCATTTTCTCTCTCCAAACTGTTAAATTGAATACATTTTCTTTTGCATATTTTCTGTTGAATCCTCAAGGACTCTTTTGGACTTTCAGTATTCATGAAATGTGCCTTTTTAAATGTGGTGAAATATTCAGCATGTGAGACAAAAGAAAGAGAACCTGATGAGAGTTTATCAGGAAGTCTCGAGCCATGGCTTAATGCCACGTTATTGTTCCAGCCACATCCTGTTGACATGACGTGATCAATTACATTCGCCGTTTTGTGAAACGGTTGATTTATTTTCCCGTCATGCTCATTGTTTTTCAACCTTAGAAGTACATTTTCTGTTTCATAAGTTTATAAATGAAAACTCTAATATTACTGGTCTACTACTGGTGTGAGAAGGGCATCGGGTGCTGTTTGTAATTCAGGAATAAAGCTCATGTTAGAAAATATACGTTATTTAAAATCACAGGTAAACTAGCACCAAACACCAAACTGAAACCTCCCACACTTGGTTTTGCATTTCCACAGCTCAATGTCTTTAAAAAAAATAAAATGTTTTTTTTAATATATTTGTTGTCAAATTGAATCTTTGGCAGAAACTGATGATTGATTGTGTCTGATAATCATATACATAATTAACATTGAAGACTACATTTCCAACGTTTGTCCAATTAATTATCCATAAGCAGCACGGTGCGAGCGCAGCAGCCGGCTGTTTGATGCTGCAGGGACTCCCTTATGTTGTGATTGTACCTTTATGTTGACGCCTGCTTTCTACAGTATGTGGAAAGTTCTATACTTTCCAAACATAGCTCATCCATATAACTTAGTGCATCAATATCCAATTATCATGTGCTTGTTTGCCTTGACCCCGAAACAGTGGGAAAGTGTATGTTGCCCTATGTAGTGCAGCAATTGAAACATCTGTTGTCACTGGGCAACACTGCTGCCACATCAGGATTTCAGCTCTCGTATCCTAAATGAAATATTTGCTCGTAAGCTATCATTGCTGTAGTGTTTTTGCATTTCATTTTGAAAATGTGTCAATTCACATTAAAGAGTTAATGAGGATCTTTCTTTAAGAGTTTCTTAACTTGGTTTGGTAATGCCCAACGGGCCTAAAGACAACGGATGCGGTGCCATCAACTTGTGAACATCTTGTCACTTAGTTGAAGTTAAAGTGACAATCTTATAAATCATATTGTTATATAATTATATAAGACTTAAATACTGACATTTTGCTGATTAGAAAATCACAACTGAAGCACATTGTAAAGTGAAAAGAAATAGTAATTTGTCTGATATAGTTTCTCTACAAATAAAGTTCAATAAACTACTTTGAAATTCCTAAATGTCCAGTTACTCTTTCTCCACCATGGAATATGTTGAACATTATATATATATATATATATATATATATATATATATATATATATATATATCACTGTATACACATCCTGAGGTTAAAGTACCAGCAAAAAAAATGATTTTTCTGATTTGAAAAAGGGGAAATAACATTGTGATTCTCCCAGTATGTTTCCCAGTATGACCTCTTGCACCCTTAATGTGTTTGTACCAGACTGGTTTGAATCAATCCTGATGAGCTGGGCAGAGTGAGAGGTTTTAGGTCAGAAGGGAAGTTCAGCTTTCTGAATCTTTTCAATCAAATATTCCCACTCGTGGAGATAGTTTGTCTTGCTCTGTACACAACAATCAACAAACAAACGTGTCATGGGGTGAGGAGCTGTGATATTAAGACTGACCTCAGATAACAAGTATATTTATCACACGGAGGCATTTAAAGGTACTTAGAATTGGACGGTGTGCAGTTGGCAGCCAGCAGTTGGCAAACACACTAATCCATTGTGATAGATTTCTTGTAAATGGGATGAAATAAGGTGTCAAGTGCATGAGAACATAATTACGTCCAGAGAGGAGCAGCAGGGTATGAAATCAGACATGGTGACTCATTGATTACTTTGCTATAGTAGAAAACTATTGATTGTACAAGGCCTGGTTGAATAACTGACTAGCATCGATAATGTGGGACTGTTTCTTTTACTTTGTTTGCACATACAACTCCAACAATTGAGTGCTAACGCAGCCTAAGCATGCAGTCTTGACTTATAAAGCATATATTTGGAAACAGGTTGGTTATTTACACCCACACCTAATATACACATACTGTATGTGAACCACAGTAAAATATGTTCTGTGAGTTATGATCTCTGCTGTTGACTGCATGCTGTATTTCTGTTGGAAAAGGGGGGAAAAAGATGAAAAAACATCCCTGATCTGCAAATATTGAGGTCAATATCAGTGCTACGACCGGTTACAGACCATCATTGGGAGGCCGTGATTTAAATGAATGGGTGAAGCTGTCGGTATTGACTTTCTCTGGTCAGAGAGTAGTGTTGGCAACCTTCCCTCAGTTGTTCCCACTTTGTTTCGAGCGACACTGAGGGAGAGGCGGGTCATTTAGGTTTGGATGATGTACAGGGACTCATGTGGAGGGTGGTAACAATTTAAAAAAGGTTTTGGTGACCGCGTCAGGGCTGCATCACCCAAGGAGATTTAAGTCACCACCGGCAGTCTGTCCACGCCGCTGCAAGGTAAACGGATACGGCAAGTGCAAAGAACTCCGGCATTTTTATGATGCCACAGCTGTAGGGAATGCTGGATGAACAAGTCTACTTGACATAGATGTTTATAAATATTTTACCGATATGTGAACATTTTTACTTCACAAGCTTTCTCCAAGCTAATGATTCATTTTTCCAATTAAGAGGTATTGTACTTTCTTGATACTTCCTTTCTTACTGGGAATTCTAAATGTATATTTTAACTAGTTTTTCGTTTTGTTTTGTTTTGTCTTTTGGTGGTTTATTACAAATTTAGTTTTTTCATATTGTGTTAATCTGAAAATATTGCATGCCTGTCCAATTTACTTACTTAATCCAATTTATTTTCTCAAAGGTTGGTTGTACTTCTTGTCACTGTATTTTCATTCTACTATTTACTTTGTATGACAATTTTAAACAATTTCAGCAGATTTTCTCCCGCTCTTATTTCAGCTCTCTCCGTCAATAACTTCCTTCCAGTCACAATGGCAGAGTGAAGATGGGGGACTGGAACTTCCTCGGGGGGATTTTGGAGGAGGTGCACATCCATTCCACGATGGTCGGCAAGATCTGGCTCACCATCCTGTTCATCTTCCGTATGCTGGTCCTCGGCGTGGCGGCTGAGGATGTGTGGAACGACGAGCAGGCCGACTTCATATGCAACACGGAGCAGCCCGGATGCAGAAATGTGTGCTACGACCACGCTTTCCCGATCTCCCTCATCCGCTACTGGGTGCTGCAGGTCATTTTTGTGTCTTCCCCATCGCTGGTTTACATGGGCCACGCCCTCTACAGGCTGCGGGCGCTGGAGAAGGCCCGGCAGAAGAAGAAGGCTCTGCTGCGGAAGGAGCTGGAGCTGGTCGATGTGGAGTTGGCAGAAGCCAGGAAGAGGATTGAGCGGGAAATGAAACAGGTGGATCAGGGGAAGCTGAACAAGGCTCCTCTCAGGGGCTCTCTGCTGCGTACCTACGTGGCTCACGTCTTCACTCGCTCGATTGTAGAAGTGGCCTTCATGACAGGCCAGTACCTCCTTTATGGCTTTCACCTCTACCCGCTCTTCAAGTGCGAGCGGGACCCTTGTCCCAACGCTGTGGACTGCTATGTTTCCAGACCGACAGAGAAAAGTGTCTTCATGGTGTTCATGCAATGCATCGCTGCAATATCCCTCTTCCTGAACATCTTGGAGATAACGCACCTGGGTTACAAGAAGGTCAAAAAGGGCATCTTGGACTTCTACCCTCACTTGAGGGACGAGAGGGATGAACTTGACGACTACTATGCCAACAGGTGCAAAAAAGAATCTGTCGTGCAAACCAGTGCACCCCGAAGGGCTACAATTGCCTCTGCACCCAGTGACTACAACCACCTGCTGGAGAGGGTGCAGGGCACAACAATGTACCCAAACCTTATCAAACCTTCAACTTTTCTACCTCTTCAGAGCAAGCTGACCACTCAGCAAAATATGGACAATTCCAGATGCTCAGGTCAAAGCCCCCCGCATTGTAACTGCGCCTTGACTACCAAAGACCCTTGCTTTCCGTGCTGCGACTCCCTGATTCATCCAAAGCAGGAGGCCGAAGACTTTTTACGCCTCCCCTTACACAGTAAAGAGGATGGTGGCAGTGAAAGAGGGAGTCCAGACTCTCCCAAATGCACACAGAAGGCAGCGGACACCTCTGCAACGCTGCCAGGGAGTGCATCGAAGAGGCCGTGCAGGGCTCACGGCGCTATCAAGTGCTCCACAGTGTTGGAAAGTAAAAGCTCTGACACGGATTCATGCGAGGGTGCAAAAGCCAGCCGTGGACATCCCTCCACTCAGACACAGTCAAAATCAGATGGCAAGCTTCAGAGCCGGCCGTCCACCCCGGAGTCACTGGACGACTCCAGCTCAGAATCCGGGCACAACCCCAGACCCCCTTCCTCCAACTGCAAAACATCAATGGCAAATAATGCAAGCAGCAGACGAGCAGCAGACCTGCAAATCTAAACTTTCAAAACGTTTCCTGACAGCAATCCATGTCACAGGTGTATTGACTCGACCGCCATATCTTCATTAAGGGTGTTACACTAAACTGCCTCCAATCTGGTGAGAGTTTGCTCCTATTTATGTTTGTCTGTTAGTCTAAATAATGTGGCACGCTTAAATACCCCATTAGAGTTTAACTAATGGAACTGACATCTATAAATGCTATTGGTGACATTTTTACAATAATAAAAATAACAGGACTTTGTATAGTATGTTTGTATATATTTTTAACTGTTTTTGGAACAAACCTGTATTCTATTGTGACTGACTGCATGTACCGCTATCCAATTAGCATGAAAACTGAATTTAACTATCTTAGTGGTCGAATACAAGATCAGGCCTGCACTGGATCAAATATACACAAGATGTCAGAAGTAGTGTTTTTCCATTGTAGTGTGCAATATAAACATTGCAAAAAATGTCAATATCATTTCACTATAAGAGTAGAGCGCTTATTGGTTACTGCACTTGCTTTTTAGCCACTATTCCGCTTTGTCGGTAAATATTAAATATTCTGATACGAGCAACACTTTGACGTCACATAATTAATACTTTTAAAAATGTTGCATGGCAGATTTATAACGGGCAAACTGACCACTCAGCAAAATATGGACAACTGGTCGATGTGGAGTTGGCAGAAGCCAGGAAGAGGATTGAGCGGGAAATGAAACAGGTGGATCAGGGGAAGCTGAACAAGGCTCCTCTCAGGGGCTCTCTGCTGCGTACCGACGTGGCTCATGGCAAATGTGTACATTGTACCATAAAGTCAAACTAAACAAAAACATCCAGATATATTTGTGAAGAAAATATGGTTTAGTCGAAAGTTTGTAGTTCAAATTTCATTGAACGACAAACTTGGGGCATTAGCAGGGAGATGTAATCGTCACTAGTCAAGTTTCCCCAAGCATATCAATAAGCAGATAACATTAGCAGCACTGACCTCAATTACAAGAAAGCTATTGGATTAGTTGATAGTTTTGACTCTAAAATGATTCAATTTGATTAAACCTGGTAGAAAACCAGATGTTCTTCATTTGTCTCTATAATATTATCACTCTCATTGCTATACTTGTTTGTTTCCTGAGAAGATTGTTAATTTTGCATCAGAGTAGAAAGTAATGAATGTTATAATAAAAGTACACAGCTTTATCCGACCACAGCATTAAAATCCCATAATATACTAATAAAAGACCCAACTGATGCATTGTTTTTTTTAGAAATGAGTTTAATCAGCGATACAACAATAATTACAAGACGAGAAGTGCTATATTTGACTGGTAACCAGCTCCTTGTAAATTAAGTATGTGTGTCTTTGTCACACACTGTCACAATGCTCTGGACAAAGCATGTTTGTTTTATAACTATGAAAGAAAAAGAAAAAAAAAGGACATGCCCCACGTCTTAAATGAATACCTTATTAAGGGTGAAAAACTTCTTATAGAGCTGACTTTTTTCAGCCATATTAAAAAAAGGGGCAATTTCTCAGTAAAACTAAGCTAAAGATTAAACAAGGAAAAAACGTATATACATACATACATGTACAGGATAAGTTAAATTCTAAGAAACAGAAAAGAAGATTTACAAAAAACAGGCACCTAAAATTCTCTGCCTTCACTTTAGTGTTGTTGTGTCATAAAACCAAAATGAACAAAATCTACATTGAGTAAGCCAAAGCGCTGCCGTGGTCTAGTCAGCTGCGGCTCCATCTTCAGGTTCATAACGCTGCAACTGCAGAGACGGAGGAGAAAGTGAATCTCACGTTAGGCGTGTTACCTGAAATTACACATAATACGATGAGAACCAGCCAAAACGCACCTTTGATTTGAGGTCTTTGTTTTCCTCCACCAGACGAGCACACCTCTGCCTCAAGTCGATCACCTCCTGCTGTAGAGCCTCCGTGTCTGCTGAAGTCTGACCCCCAGAATTCAGATGATGCTTCACAAATCTGGGAAAGGAGTTTGTTAAAGAATCTACAGCAAGCAGATGATCAACTTCTGAACATTTCTCTTTATTTTGGTTTGGAGTTGTCGATGCGGGAATTAATTCAGTCCGAGGCTCAACTCATGGCCAACTGCGAGCCCGAGAGGCAATTTCTGCAACCACCCAAATGGTTCAGCTTGCGTGTGTAAAAGGATACTCCAGGGCATTGCTGGGCTTGTCAGGTTGTTCATACAAAGACACTAGAACTGAAAAAGAGAGTTCAATAAAATTGCATAGATAGGGCTGGATATCAAATGTCAATTGAGGTCAAGTGAGTATAACAAAAAGCACTGCAACTCTGCTACTGAGTAGACACTGTTTTTTTAATCTTTCAAACAATACTTGGCCCTTTTTACTCTGACCAAAAATCTGCCATTTGATGATAATTTGGTGTTGATATTCATTAGTATTTTCAGTCCGGTCCCATCACATGAGGATCTGTGTCGACCATTTGTACAAATGTAGCTAGTTTCAGTTGTAACATTGTCTTGAACTCATCTGGGTTGCCTCATTTGCTTCTCATTACAAAGTGAAGTTTGTGAACAGTGTCCACGCTCACAGAGAGAAGAAGTGCCATACCACTGGTCAGGCTGTCAACAACACCGGCTTTCTCCAAGTATCGCCTAAAATTTTCCCGTTTGGGGTCTGGAGCCTGTAGGAAGAGAAAAGTAATTAATTGTATTACCAACAAAACTGTAAACGGCCAGGTCTGGTTAACTAGAATATACTAGAGAAAAGTAGATAATAAAAAATAAAGCATGGTTAAAAATGACTTTCTCGCCAGCCGTTAATTTGCTCGTTATTCATTTTCAAAGTTAACAGTGAACGTGACTAACGTCAGACATAAAATGGTCAAACTGTGACCTGCAGGAGCAAAGGTTAAGACAAAAAAAATGTAGTTTCAGTCGGTTTTATAAATATTATCTTGACTGAGGCTCATCCACAAACATTTACGACCCCGGCAACAACACGAGTTGTCACAGGTGGGACGTGGACTCCCTGATGAGCACCTGGACGCCGAGCGAGCCCGTGATAGTTTAGCTAGCTGGCCGCTAACGTTAGTCAAGTTAGTCAAGACGCTGGTTCCACTAAGTGTAAAGACAAAGCGACAGCAGCAAACACACTTACTCTATAATGTGCCATAATGATGATGTCGTCTTTAAAGTTGACTTTCTTCTTATAGTTACTGTCTTTGGGGTCCCGCTTATCTCCGCAAACCTTAATTATGAAAGGCAGGAAAACTCTCGGGGGAAGGCGATTTAAGTTTCGTTTATGACACCGGTCTGCTGCCGTGCTCAATGCTGCCTTCAGGTGTCCCTCGTAAAGTAAGATGCATCAAACGTATTGATTGGCGAGAGCAAAAACCGTCATTGGCAGTTGGCATAATTTGTTTTGTTGCTGCCGTTTACATTACTTATGATGCAAATAAAATAAAAGCACTACAGGAATGCACTACTGTTTTCGTTTCGTTTGTTTGTCGTGTGTTTGTTGTGTTACAAATGGGCTACAACTAATCCTTGATTCTTTGACATATTATGGACACTATTAATTCCGACATTGAACAAAGACATTGAAAGCCTTCACTTTAGTTGATTTCTGCCGCTATCTGCTGGTCATATTGCAGAACACCGGCTCTGCTCACTTTCTTGTCGGCTCATTGTTTAGCAACGTTCTTCAAACGCTCATTTATTTGACCACAAATAAAAATGTAAAAATTAAGTGTTAATGTAACGAACTTAAATGTCTTTAAATATTTTTGTTAAGAGGGTGCATTTGCGTATTATTCGGGTGCTAGGTCACAAAACAGGTCTAAGTACGAGTCAGGTGACAGCGACAAACCTCAGTAGAGTGACAGGAGCTACCGACCAATCATTTTTCGCATATGAATTCAGACAGCCAATCAGAATTAAGGGGTGGCAACAAAGGGGTAGTTTTTTATTTTTTTCACGGGAGAGGAAATCCGAAATGTGTGGGATCACACTCGGTGTTTCCAAGTAGCCTGGGCTTTATTGACAAACTATATTCATTGTGTGGCGACAGTTTGTGGCCCGTACCGACCGCCCCGATACAAACACGGGCGTTGGCGACCGACAAGTAAAAAGGGGGGGTGGGGGAGAGAGAGGAAAAGAGGGGGGACGCGACCGTCGTTAGGTCAAAATGTCGATTCAGTACGAGGTGGAACAGCTGGCGGACAGCTATGGGGTGGCGGACTCCTTCCCCAAAGATTTCGGTTACGGCGAAGAGGAGGCCGACATCGAGGACAGCCCGGCGGCGTCCGACAGCAAACCCAGAATCCTGCTCATGGGTTTGAGGAGAAGTGGGAAATCGTCCATCCAGAAGGTAGGAGGGAGACGTTTAAACTGCTAGCCATTGAACTGTTAGCTGCTAACTGCCCAACTGCTGCTTCACACACGTAAACGGCACGTGTGCCAGAATATATAACGAGTCAGTTCAGCACGCCTGGCTTCACGAGAGGGGAAGAGCCGACTTTACAAGACCCGATCCCGCAGCTGATGACCTGGCTAGCCCCCAAGTGTTAGCTGACTCGAGTGTAGCCACAGCAGTGGATTATTAACCAGGTGGACAGGTGACGCCCGCGTGCATCTTCACTGACACGAAGGCACGTGACTGTTTGCTTAACAACTTGTCGAACATTTTGCCAAATATATCTGAGTCCCACCTAGCTGTAAGGCACCGGGCGAGGACTGACGTATAGCTGCTCACATGACTGCAACCCGACCACACCTACCCGTCTGCAAGTCCTTACACTTGGTTTTAAATCAGTGCACCAGGAAAAGTACCTCCAGTTTGGCCAACATGGTCTTCCAGATGTTTGTTTTCTTTCATCCCACTGTTTTTAAATCAAAGCTGGATTAATGAGTTAAGAGGGTCCCTGATGGCTCAACACCAAACCGCCCCATGTTCAATATGCACTCATGCCCCCCCAAGTCCAGAGCAACCGGTACTCTCTTTAGCTGTGATGTTAAGTCACCCTGATCCTCACCCAGCCATCAACAACTCTGTTTTCCTCCATATATCTTCATATATTGGCCTGATTCTTCAACTATTGGCCTCATATTTTTTGTTATGATATGAGCAGCCATGATCTTTGTTTCAGGTGAGATGGTCCACACCTCTTCAATAAACCAACAGCAGGGAAATCTGAGTTATATACTGGAATTATATCTAAATGGTGTTTGTTGGTTTGTTGTTGTCACTTGGTTTGAAATGAATATGCGAGCACAATATAACGTAAAACACAAAAGCTTTTAAAGCTGTGAGATTTTGACATGAGTTCCCTCGACAAGACAATGCCGTCGTCAATATTGTACTTTAGTGGAATAGTTTCCAGAACAAAGGTGCAATTAATCAAATTATTACAACCTCTTGGAGTTGTTGTCCACTTTGGCCAGTGGGTAATTCCTCCTTGATTTTGAAAGCCTTTTCCTTTGTGTCATTCATCCTACGTCAAGGTTAGCTGTCTCGCTTATATTCTTCAAGTTTACTCTTTCAGATGGGCACTGTGGTTGAATAATAGATGAGATGCACATTTTATTATTTATGTTAAATTCAAGGGGGAAGTAGAATCAGGCCTGATATAGCGTGACTCGCCGAGAGTCTGTCCCGCAGACATCGCCTGAACGAATGAACGAACGTAAAGACTGGCAGATTTCTGTACTGAAGTGAACAGTTGCACTGTTTTGCTATAATCCACACTCCTGTCAAGTCTTAGAATAATGTTCTCCTGTAAGCCTCCAGTCTGGGATGAACAACATGTGATTTGGCTTTTTGCTGGTTCATTGGCCTTTGACCTCAGTGGCCCACACACTGATTCAAAATGGCAGTGGTGGAGAGAGCACTCCCAGCTCCTCCACCATCCCCCACTGCAACTTATTCTCTACCTTTTCACTGTATTCAGTAGAGCAAGAGCCCAATCAGACTTCACTTCATATAGCTGCAGTCTGACAGCAGGCAGTTGAAATATGCCTTGCATCAAAGTGCTGCATCAGAGTGAGTCTGCAATGTTGTGCCCTTTTCCCTCTTGCTTTCCATGTGACGTCCGGATGATGTCTTAATGCTTGAATTATCGCATCAGCCAAAATACAATCCTGCCGGGGTATTCTCTCCCATAAAAGAATATTATTTTGACAGAGGCCGTTTTGCAAGATCCAAACATATCGTTGGACAATAATTTACAACGCATCACTTTCTGTGTAACTAGTGAAGGAAACACCAACAAATCTGCATATAAAGTTATATTATATATGTATTTCATGTATTATTACTATTTGTTATAATGAGATTAAAGAATGCATAACGGCTCAGCCATTTAACACACATATTAAACAGTAATTTAACAAACATTAGAAGGAAGCCAAATATACTGAAGTTTCTGCACAGCATGTCTGAAAGAGAAAAGTTCTGTCATTTATTTTGCTTTATCTGTATGAACAAAACCATTAGAACCATCCACCAAAGAAAACATGGCAGTGAGGAGGTCCATTGTCTCTCGGCTGGAATCAACTTGAGCACCAAGGATTGTTGTTGTCTTTACGTAGATGACAAATACATTTTGGAACAAATCTCAAACTGGCAAATTCTGAAAACAAAACTTTAAAGTTATTTGTAAATTTTACACCAATACAAGTCGTCTGCATTTATTGTACTTAAACTTCTGATTTCAGGTGGTGTTCCACAAAATGTCTCCCAATGAGACTTTGTTCCTGGAGAGCACCAACAAGATCTACAAGGACGACATCTCCAGCAGCTCCTTTGTCAATTTCCAGATTTGGGACTTCCCGGGTCAGGTTGACTTCTTCGACCCCACCTTCGACTACGAGATGATCTTCAGAGGAACCGGAGCTTTGATATTTGTCATCGATGCTCAGGTGAGGAACAGAACAAGAAATCTGTTAATGTTCCATTGTTCTAAACGGGGTGTTTTACCGGCTGGAAACGGTGTCACGTGTTGCATTCTGAATCGGACAATATTCTGACTCCCTTTTACACACGTTTTCCATTTTTATCAAATAAAACATTCACGCATACAGAAAACTATTTTTTTATTTTTTTTTTTAATGCTGTAAGGTGAAGTTGAAGCCCTCAAGAATAAACTCTGTGACGGACAGCCAGAATAGCCGAGATAAAAGACGATTACACGCCATGTTTTCATCCCAGTGCTCTAAGTGCTTTCAAGAAGTAATTTCAGCTGCGACGTTAGCCACGGCTGATCTGATTGCAGGGTTTGTTTGTACTCGAGTAGGTGCATCAGGTTCAATTAGTTTCAGCAGTTGGTCACACAGTGATATCTGAGGAGACTTGTTTTGATCTTGAAGACATGCAGCAGTACATTTCCTCAAACCTGGGCCAAATTCCTGACTGGAATTGGCTGTGGCGTAGCTGTAATCGCAATAAGTAACGTTTTTCACTGCCCTAAAATATTAAAAATGGCAATTTTTTTTTAGGTTTATTCCAAGCAGAAGATAGTTGCATGCAATATATTAGAGATATTTAATTGTACATTTTGAGGTATCTAAATGTTTAAATAAGCTTAATTGTGTTGTTCTCAAATGCTTTAACTCATCTGACGGTATAGCTGAAATAACAGGTATTAATTTGATTGTGTGCATTAATGGTGCCATAGAAAATAATTGTGATCCATGTTTGTATTGTTTTGTACCCAGTTTCATGATTCACTTTCTGAAAAGATGTGCATATTGAATATGTGTATTAAAATGTTGCTTTCTTCCTCTTAGGATGACTATGTGGAGGCCCTGGGCAGACTTCACCTCACTGTGTCTCGGGCCTACCGAGTCAATCCAGAGATCAACTTCGAGGTGTTTATTCACAAAGTGGACGGCCTCTCGGACGATCACAAGATCGAAACCCAGAGAGACATCCATCAGAGAGCCAACGACGATCTGGCAGACGCCAGCTTAGAAAAGCTGCATCTTAGGTAACATTTTAATATTTTATCTGTATGAGGCTGAAAAATACCAAATTTATCCCTGCGCTCTATGCAATCACATGTTGGTACAGAGTCATTTACATTTATGGTGACACGCACACACACACACACACTGTCGCACCTGTTATCTGTGCATTTTTAGTTTTTGCTATCAGTTCTCATTGCTATAAAAGTTATGTAAATATGCCCTGTGTCTTTCTCCTAGTAACACCAGAGTCCCATCAATATAAGACTATGATAACATTTATTTAAAGTAAGTGGGATAGAACACCTGTAGTACACAATGGCTTTATCCAATATGAAAATACACCAAAGCACATTTAACATCAGGTTGTCTGACATGCGTCTTACTATTCATTTTTAAAATAGTGCCTTTAAAAACACACATGTACAAACTCACTGCAACCAAGAGGTAGATCTAATAAACACTCGGTCAGACTCTGTGATATGAATGCATGAACACTGCGTCATTGTCCTATGAACACCAAACATCTCTCCAAAATGTCAAGTTTTCATCAGCTAAGAAAAAGTGTCTCTTATCTTTGTGACAATTCATTTTTCAGATACTTTCAATCCCATATCAATATCACCAAAATCAGAGATGCATGGTTTTGTTTGGATTGTAGCGACTAAAAGCCACTGTCGCAAAATGAAATCAACGACCAACCTTCGATACCTAATTCTTACCCACACATCAAAACAAATCACACATTGTATTAAATGTTTAAAGTCAGACGTTGTTCTGCAGAGCGGATTTACCCAAATTTGATCGAAAACATAGTCTCAGCTTAGAAATGAGCCTTAACGGGTTGTAATGGCCAATAATCAGAAACATCAAATCCCCTCAACAGCATTTCCATAACCACACGCTCATGCCGGCCAAATGTGAACACGTGTAAGGGCATTAAGGGTTCTTCATACTTATTTCTTAATGATTCATTCCCCACGTGTTGTGAAGTCGGTGGGGATTTTGTGTCTGATGTTTTATTTGCACGTTACAACAGTGCCTATTTCTAACTTCTTCAAAACAATTTTCCTAATTTTTCTGAAGTTATCTCTATAATGTAGCTCATCCTATTTGGTTATTTTATAACTTTGGCTGCTGTATTCAACGTATTAATTCATTATTTGTTTTGAGCAATTCTCCGTGTTAAAACGACATTGTGCTTACATTACATTACATTTAGCTGACTTACAATTGGACATCATCGTTAGCGCATATGATTTGTAATTGAGGGTTTTCAATCAGGATGGTTCTGACATTATGTGAAACAGTGTGAAAAGTTACTTGTCTGTGACACAGTAGTTCAGGGGAGGAGCTTATTGGTGATTTCAGTAGTGTTGATGCAGAGCAGCCGATGTCCTGCAAACTTTGAGTGTTACTGTGAGATTCCTCTCTGACCTCCTAATGAAGAAACAATGGCCCATGCTTCAGAAACCAGAGCAAGTTCCCAACGTCTGACATATTTAAGGTTGAGCTGAAATGATTACTGGACTGAATGCTTTGTTAATAGACGGGAAGCTAATTCATGACCGTATTATTAATCGATTAAAGAAGTTATTTAAGTCCTTTCTTCAGAGTAAAACACTATATGTATTTGCTTGTTGAATTTCTGGATTTTTAGAGCATGGAGCTGAAATAATTATGGATTAGTTGATTCAGTAAATAGTAGTTCCATCCTCTCGGATACAAGATATGATTTTCTCTTCTCTGGTTTGTCATTGCAAATTCAATAATCTTTTTTACAATTTAAAGACAAAACGATTCATCGATTTTAATATGTTAGATGAATCAATAGAGAATAATTGTTTGTTGCAGGCCAAAACTAAACACAAATGTCCTCATTAGCTGCAGCCTTTGCCCAGACAGTCTGTGTAGAACCAGGCCGTCCTGGCTGATCGCGGTCATCTCTGGAGCAGCTTTACGGTTGATGTTTGGTCTCTGCTGGCACTTGCTGCGCCGTGTTTTATGTGGGGTGAGATTGTTGTTTATTCCGGTTCGACAGTCGGAGCGGTCCTGGATATATAGCGACGCTGAGAGGGCCTTTTTTTTTTTTATGGCTCTGCTTTGTGGCTCTCCAGTGCTTTCTTCCCTGTAATGCACCTCATTTATTTTTATATCTCAGTAACAAAACTGCAAGTCATGCGTGTCCAGTTTGGCGTGTGCAAACATTTAGTTTTTATTCCTGTGTTTTTTTTATTTTTATGTATGAATCAGCTTTCCAGCTCTTTTCTACCATCCAGCGTCGCATGATCTCGTCGTGACTATCTGTATTTTTACCTGGTATCATAGTGTTCTAAGGAAGTGAGAAGTGGTCCCGACTAGAAACTGCTTATTCACTTCCTTTTTTGTCTTTCAGCTTTTACTTGACGAGTATTTATGACCACTCCATCTTTGAGGCCTTCAGCAAAGTGGTGCAGAAGCTCATCCCTCAGCTTCCCACTCTGGAGAACCTCCTAAACATCTTCATTTCGGTAAGTAAACTCAGATCAGCCAACACTTTGTAAATCAAGCTCCTTGTGACTCTGTCATTGGCCAGCGTGACTAATGCGTGACAGCCTGCATTATGTGAGTCACTGCCAGCCCTGATGCCACTTTATGGTGAGCAGTTCCTCCAGTGCCCTTTTATAGTGGTTGATTGCGATGGTCTGTGGATGCTTCACAGTTTGCTGCACACATTCACATTGATACATTTTGAATATTATTGCTGTCGATGACGCCAAACAAGCATTCCTGCCTCGCATGATGATTACAAAATGTTCTCACTGTTCTGGTGTCAGACACAAATATCTCCTCAAAGGGTGAAGGGAAAAGCTCCAACTCTTTTTTTACATTTCATGTATACTGACAAATACTTCATAACCTGTCATAACTGAATGATTTTTAAAGTTGCATTTAAAACATGAAGTAAAACTCTGTTTTTTTTAAACTTTTGAGTGAACTGAATAAAAGTGAAGCCCACTTTGGTACCACCCTTTTTTGTTTTTGTTTGTCCGATGGGAGTGGGTTGTATAAATAACATTCACTATCATGGTATCTGGAATTTAAATTATTGTACTAGTGTATTTACATTTCAATATGTGTGTTGCTTGATTTTGGAAAATCATAGTTCATAATATGCACCAGACCGGTCTGTTTGTGTAATTGAGCAAATCAAATACTAAATGATGGTACTTCATCACGTTGATGCAAAATCAATACAAATATATCTTTACCTAAGTACTGTACACCCAGAAATATTAAAGGGTACCTACCGTAGTATAAACAGAATAAATATCTAGCGCTGAAACAATTTATCAATAAGCCATGAATCAGAATAATAATCGTCAAAGATTTTTGTTTCTATCATTATACTAATTATTCATTAGTTCTTGGGTTTGAATTGTTGACTCGACCAAACTAAGCAAGCAATTTTGTTACATGAACCTTTGCTTCACATTTTAATACCAAGTGATTAATAAAGGAAAAACCTGTTAGTTGGTGCACTTAAAATATCTTGACAGTTACCAAATTATTAATGTCTGAAATCTTTTGTCATATCGCCCTCCCCTTCTGTCTATTATATACGGTTCAGACATTGGACGTCTAATATTTTCTTTCCTAACGCCTCTCCCCCCCCCGCTTTGTCTCTTCATCCTTCATTTCTCTTCCTCTCTGTCGTCTTCGTCAATGACAGAATTCAGGGATAGAGAAGGCCTTTCTGTTTGACGTGGTCAGTAAGATCTACATCGCCACAGACAGCTCTCCTGTCGACATGCAGTCCTATGAACTGTGCTGCGATATGATCGACGTGGTCATCGACGTCTCCTGCATCTACGGGTGAGTGTGATTTAGACGTATCTATGGAGTAGTTTGAATTAACTCTCGTATTGATTTACATATTAAATACAAAAAGAACATGGATATAGAGTTCATCCCTGTGTTTTCTTTGGATACATTGTATAGCTGAACTTAATGTATGTATGCGTTTATTTACTTCTTAATCCACATCCAAAAACGAGCAATGTATTAAAGTTTTCCCCTGAACATTGCGGTGTTGTGTTGTGCCACATCAGTCTGCGGGAGGACGGCAGCGGCAGTGCCTACGACAAGGAGTCCATGGCCATCATTAAGCTCAACAACACGACTGTGCTGTACCTGAAAGAGGTCACCAAGTTCCTGGCGCTTGTCTGCATCCTGCGGGAGGAAAGCTTTGAGCGCAAAGGTAAACTTTCACAAGAAATCTCTGATCCCCCTGCAGCTCATTTGGCGTAATTAGGCTAATGGTGATGTGGCTTTGAGTCGAGCGCGTTCTTATTTTCTTCCACGTTGTTCGAGCATTGCAGCGAGTGTGTATCGGCATGTTTACAGAGCGTATGAAGTCAAAACAAGGACGCCTTAACAAGTACATTACAGGGAAAATCCAGCAGTCTAGTAATGCAGTTTGGTGACTTGTAAGACACAGATTTCGAAAAGAATAGTGAAAAAGAAATGCAGGAGTGGCCGAGATATCTTGACTTTTATCCCCTGGTTTATTTTGTTAGACATTCCTGCTGCGAGACGCTGATGAGATTGTCAAGATTATTTTCTCAGAATTCAAAAAAGCTCCTTCAAAAGGCACACAGGAAATGACACTATCTTGGTCGTAATATTTTTGTGATGAGTTAACGGATCTTAATCTCTTGAAGCGCCGGAGCTCCTTTTTGACTTTGCAAACAATGCTGCTGCATTTTGATGGTTGAAATATTCTGTTTTTATATTTGACGTGTCGAGGAGATGCTCAGCTGTTGGTATTTGTTGTTGTTGTGTTTTTTTTTTTTTTTTTATGACTTGTTGTTTTATAAGGTGTTCTTGTTACAATGCAAGGCCAGACCACAGACTATAGCTCAACATTTCAAAAGTGACCATAAAGTTAAATCGGCACCTTTTAGCCTCTACATGGAGTAAACATTAGTACGTAACAAATAAAAGATGTTGTGGAATACTTTTGGATGTAAAGGAAGTTCATGGGGAATCTGTTGTTGGATGCAATAAAATAAATAAAAATAATAGCCAAACATGACACTGAAAATACACCAAAATTAAAATATGCAAGTTTTTTTTGTAACAATGCAAGACTCGTATATGTCCTAACACAATCGGTGTGTCTTTGTTGCCTCTTTAGGATTAATAGACTACAATTTCCACTGTTTCCGGAAGGCCATCCATGAAGTATTTGAGGTGGGCGTTTCCACCCAGCGTCCCGTTGGCTCCCAGGCGGTGGGCTCACCCTGCACCAAGGCCGTCGCACTGAACGGCACGCCGCGCAACACTGTCTAAACACTGATGCTACATTTAAAAAAGAAAAAAAAGAATAAAAAAAAAAAAAGAAGACGCCCGGAAAGATGGAGATAGGCCATAGAGCCTGGAGAGAAGAGACTACTAAACTGGGGCTCACGGCAATCTCAATCCCTTTGCCCCCCAGCACCCAAAGTACTGTGAGACAGTGACACGGCACTGGAGCCCAGCGGGTCAGGCTTCTCAAGCTAAGATGGAAAGGGAAATTCAAGCACTTGTTTTTAGGTGAATCCAAGGCACCGTGTTGGCTGTGAGGAAGTCGAAGAGCCTAAAACTGCACCTGGACAGGAAAAGGTTCAGGATCTTTCTTTCCTAAAGCGGTCAAAGGCCGTGATAATAAGCTGCTGGTCCCTCTTAACGAACAATGTGAGGAGGGAAACAAACCCGTGTTGTCGCCTCTTGCTCACGGACAAACGGTGATGTCGGTTTGCAGGAGTCTTTCTCGTAATGAACCCACCCCGACCACTTCTGTGCTGACTGTAAAAAAAAATGATGGGGGATGTGAACTGCTCATCCCAACCCACACATGTTCAGAGATGGCCTTATGTAGATGGAGCTTGTCTGCAGTGCAAGCTTTCTCTCAGCACCACTCACCTCACGCTACCTGAATGCTGCCCAAAACTCTTTTTGGTTTCACTCGTGAAGGGAAAACAAGGTTTTGTGAGCAGACTGAAAAGGGATTGTGTTGTCCACCTAGTGTGTGTGTGTGTGTGAGAGAATGCACATATGTGTGTGTGTGTGTGTGTGTGTGTGTGTGTGTGTGTGTGTGTGTGTGTGTGTGTGTGTGTGTGTGTGTGTGTGTGTGTGTGTGTGTGTGTGTGTGTGTCAATGAAAGGTTTTACTTAGATCCCAGACTAGGACCTTTACAGAAAGAGTTAATGTCCTCCTTCTCAATAACCGAAGCTTAGCGTAATTAAACTATTTTCAATCAGTGAAGAAACTTTTCTGTGTGTACCCCACTGAAAATTTAATTTTTGATTTAAGTTTGTGATAGTTTGTAAGAAAAACTAAAAGAAATTTGGAAACTTGTCTTTGCAAAAGCACTGCCAAAGTGAATAGCTCAGTCAACAGTGAAGCAGTGAGAACTTGTCTTGATGAAAGCCTTATTTGCTGCCATCTGAGAAAGACAAGTATTCGGTTGAGATGCAGGACTGGTGCAGGGGTTCGCACTCCACATCGTCCGTCTGAGACAATTTGGGATGATGATGATGTGAACCGGTTTAAACATGCATGTTTTCCCGACCTACAGTTTCAGTCCTGCCCAAAACGATTAACCCATGTTGTGTACTTCGTTTGGCTCTGTTCAGCCGCATCCTCAAGAACAAAATGTACCCATTCCAAGCATGCATCCGTCGAAGTGTTGTCAACTCGTATCGTTCTCAACCTTAACACTGCTCATTGCATTCAAAGGTGAGGAAGTGAAGCTAACCAAGACAATTAAACTCATATACAAGGAGGGAAAAAGACCAAATTTCTTTACTTTTGCCATTACAATGAAATGCAATATGTTCATGCCTGTGTGTTTTTATTTCAGGGGTGAGATGTGGGAACTCTGGCTGGAACCTGACTCGCGAAGCTGCATTGACGGGTTCGCTTGATACGTTTGCTGAGTAAAACGCTAAACGTTCGCGTTCCAGATTTGAGGGCGTTTTGGGATTTTACTCTGCAAAGATATTTTTGTAACTCTGTGACTTTGCTTCTTGAAACCGGCTCGAGATGTTCTCAACCCAGTGAGCAGAAAATAAACACTTGCACATCAGAACTGTGATGGATGATTGATTTTATGTATTGTGATGCTATATACTATGTGAAATAAATGAACATTTTAATTTTAGTTTTTGTTAATGTTGTTATTGTACATATACAACACATTGTCTGAACACAATCTGTTTTACTGTTTTTAAATGACGAGGCGACACACATTCCTGCTCCTCAATGGCCCTTAATCTAATGCAAACCTACAAGCAAACACAAGATGGCGCTGTAGTATTACTCTGTTGTTCCCCCACAGTGACTCCTATGTTTTGGTCCCTTCTCCAAGGCCAGTAACTGTTTTCATACTTTACAGTGAGCATGCACCACTGTCTGAGCCTGTATGGAGTTATACGTTAAAGTCCGACTATAAATGTCAGCAGCTTCTATAACCACAGGGAGCAGTGCAGAGACCCCTCTTCACCCACTACACCCACTGGCCCTGCAGTATGACCATAGCAAGGCTCACATTGGCTTATTCAGTAATGATGTAACATCGGCTGCAGCTCACATACAGTGTGTTGAGAAGAAAGGGTTGTGTTTCCTGGATATTTTCTATTTGTTAACGGTCTAAAAGACCTTTTTAAAACCCCAACACTGTTTCTGTAATGTTCAAAATAGTAAATGCAATATCTAATTGTCTGTTTTCTTGAGTTGGCTGATGTTCTCATGGTGTTATGAGTGAGAAGGGGGAGGGAGAAAAAAACATCCCCTTTCTGGTTTAGTGGATATAAAAACAACTCGCTGAATAGCTTCAGCATGCAAGTTATTCACCAGTTAAGTTAAATAAGCCTCACAGCTACTGTCACGAGCCATTATGTGGGGAGTAGGCGAGACAGCTAAACACCACTTCCACACAATTTAGATGCAATAAAACACTGACAGCTTTTTTTATCCACTTCATTAAGCCAGTAATTTCTTATAAAAATCTCCCGCATTAATCCTGGCCATGGTTTCCCTGCGGTTCCTTAAGCTCTCCTCCAACCTTAGCCGCCTTGCTTTGATGCTTACTCAAATAGGCGCTAATTTGAGATAAATTATGCATCCGCATGTAGACTTCCCATGCCAAGGAATATAAAGTGTGACACTCTGAAAGATGGTGAATTAAAGCAAAGTGTGATATCTTGACGGCCTAATGGCAGATAGGTTAGACCTGTCAGCCTGACGGTTTGTTGATCTGCGAGTCACTCCGTGTTCGGGGAAGGGGAGAGGTCGTGATTATGATGTTTTGAAGGTCATTTGGACTCATTTGGGACAGGATGGATATAGAGCCGATGCACTGGGCCTTTAATGAACTTACTCTACTCAAATCCTGACTGTCCTTTTAATTTTGATAAAATAGGATAAGTGTTGTGGTTTCCACTCGGAGAAATTCAACTGTTACAGCAGCAGAAGTAAAAGAACAAATGCAAACAAGGAATAGATGTTCATAATTAAATAGTATTCTGTTTGCAGGAGCAGTAGATTCTACAATATACAAATCAAGCATACAAAATACCAAATAATATATGTGTATTGAGACAAAAAAAGTCACTGAAGTTGCAATAAAAAGTAAATCAGAATTTACACTTTGTTTTAAGCGGTGTCGTCTTAAAAAACAGTTATTGCACGAGTACCAGCAAAATCAAAAAAGTGTACAACGTGTGTGTGTGTTATAGATTACAGATGGCAATGTCTTCATAATCTATAATCTAGGCTAACTAATGCTGGATCAAATACTTTTTTTTGTCCTATGAATGTGTTCATTCTTAATGACATCGTTTAATGGCCACGATAATCTCCCATCAACAACCCTCACCGAATCGAAAATGACTTAAATAACAATCAAATAAAACTTCCAACATGAGTTGAGTCAAATTCTAATAAAGAAATTGGGTAAAATCATAACCCAATACGAACTATATCTGAGCACCTGCATCCTCTGATCTCCGCTGAGCAACACAGTGACTCGACTCTCGCTCTAGATGGGGCTGTTGTCTGCTGCTTCACCGGCTGCTGCCTCACTCTCCCCTCAGCCTTTCTGCTCTACAGTGCGGGCAACATGGAGATCAACATCACACACAGCTAGGGAGAGCTGGAGAGAAGGGAGACTGAGGAGAAGTTGAAGAAGCAGTGGACACACAGAGAGAGAGAGAGAGAGAGAGAGAGAGAGAGAGAGAGAGCTGCATGATGTACAACTGTAATTTGGCAGCGTAGCAGCTGCTGAAATTGCTTTGCTTTATCAAAGGCAACGCTGCTTCGCCCCCCTGTCCCTAATATGGAAGCTTAACCAATAATGAAATAAAGCCAGCAGAACATACTTTTGCCTGTGATGTCACGCTCACTTCCGCTCGCCGGCCCGCCCTTCATCTTGGATGTCTTAGTATCATTACAACAATGATATTGCCATTACGTTCTTAATAAAAACTCAGTCAGCCTCGTGCTATCTCCCATCTTTACATTTTATTAGCCGTGCTTATGAGAGACGAGGGGAAAATGATGAGACTAAGTGAGACGTCTCAGATAGGTGACGGATGTAATGCAGGCTTCATTTGTTATATTGTAAGGTAATAGAGCTTCAGTGAGTGTAATTATGTGGCATGGACGTGGCTCTCAGCAGAAAGTACATGTATTAGCTTCTTCTGGACAAAATTAGACCACTTCAAGGTTCCAGTTGTTAATGAAGGGACATAATGCAACGATAACGCACTTTAATTATAAGTCTGCGGCTAACTTTTTCATATGTAATATATGCCCAAGGGTAAAGATATGGGTTGCTTACATAATAGTCGCTATTACAATAACAATTCAGACGTTCAGTTTGAGCTGTTTTCTTTAAAAGTAGGAACGTAAATAATAATAATAATAATAATGTGCCACACCTCTTTGAGTTTCTAAATTGATTTTTGTAATGTTCTTCTATTTCCATCGGGAATGAGGGGAATTTCTGTGACACATTTCTTCTTACTACCCTTCTTATGTTGAAAAAATACTTATTTTTTCAACAGATTTTCTTTTGCAGATTAATTTAGGTCTGTTAGAGTTGATGGGATTAGTTGGTAGACGAAAAATTAACCGTCAACTATACCAATAAATCATTTATGGATGAACGCCACACATTCCTTTGTTCAAGGCCAAATGATTCATCGATTAATTGAGAAAATAATTGTCAGGTTATCGACAGTGAAAATAACTGGTAGTAGCAGCTATAAATCTGTTGTTGATTCATTTGCAATGTTTAAATACCTGTGTTGGAAAACAGCAGAGTTTAGAAGCATTGGATTTCAAGGAATATTGAGGGATCAGAAACATTATTTAATCCCATTTTTCAAAGATTCTTTCTACATGTTGCCATTCAACTGATACACAAACAAACAAACAAACAAAACTAGAGTGTGATGCTTCTGTCGCAATTGAAATCCAAACCGCCTTTAGATATCCTCCTTTTAATTCCCAACCTTTCCACTTTACCAAACTACCTGACTACTCTTAATCTGCAGCAGAGGGAGGAGCTGGAGAGGGACAGGGGAGGTGGAAGGATAACGAAAGTGGGAGTTAGAGGAAGGGACAGGCGTCTCCTGCATTTTCTCGGTCAGGCAGCAGAGCGTGGAGCGGAGAGGCCAGCGGGCCAGCAGCCAGCTAATGGGGACCAGCAGTGAGCAGGGGCCGGGGCCGGGGCTGACAAAAGGAGCAGCGACAGATGCCATTATCTCAGCCTCATGCAGATACAATGGAGCTGGACGGCACAGGCCCCCGACACTGACAGACGTGCACGATCGTGCGTGTGTGCTTGTGTGTGTGTGTGTGTGTGTGTGTGTGTGTGTGTGTGTGTGGTGGGCCTGTGTGGGCTAAGAGAGGGAGCATGTGTGTGTACACTGTGAGGTTAATGGAACACGATAGAGGAGAAGTGGATTATCGTGGAGACTACAATTCCTTGGTAACACTTATCTGAGCTGCGCTGCGCCCCATGCATGCATGCGTGTATATGCGCGTATATGCAATTGGGGTGTGTATTTGAGTCCAGCCTACATGACCCTGTCTTGTTACAGTCAGACAGCCAGATCAGTCACCCATCACTTGCTCAGAATTCGAGGGCGTCGTGAGAGGCGCATCACATTTGGTAGCAAATTTCACTGTGTGCTTCTTTTGACCTTAAGATATGCAGCGCTCAAGGATGTTCTGGTCATTTGGAGAACCAAAAAACGTGTCAGGGTGGGGTTTCTGGAAGATGGTGGGGGGTGGCTGAGGGGGATATATGGCGATGTGTTTAGCAGGATTGGCAAAGAAGGGCTGTTAAGCAGCAGTTTTTTGGGAGGGATAAGAAATGTAAGCTTTAGCCAGTGTGGTGCGGTGACATGGGACAGCGTTATTGACTGTGGCGGCGCATGCTGACAGTGGATTGTCAGCCCCTGCAGTCATTTGCCAGACTGAGCGAATGCAGGGATCAGAGTTTTTGGAGCTTAGAGAACCAGAGAGAGAGAGAGAGAGAGAGAGAGAGAGAGAAAAGACGAAAGAAAGTGAGAAAGAGAGGAATGGCGAGGGGGGCGAAACAAAAATAAAGGAGAGAGCAAAGACTGGCAGTCATACAAATGCTTGAGTATACACACAACACACACACAGACACACACAGTGTGCTGTGGATGCCCCGCTGAGTGTCTGACACTGATGCTGCCAGACTAATCAGGGTCCTCTCTCTCGCTCTCAATTGCTCATTAGTGTTGGAGAACAAACCAGACAGTTGTGACGTCGTGGTGACGCCGCGTCTTGCGGTTGTACCCGCGTTCGTGTGAGAGGCTCGAGTGGAAAGTCTTAGTTTTTATGGCGCTCGAAACAGGTCAATGTCCTACTAACGGCCCCCCACATGACACAAGTAGCAATATGTTTTTATCATTTGCTTAGTGGCGGTAAAGAAGTCTGCTTTCTTTCTTAGAGCAAGCCTAATGAGCTTACTTTTACAAAAACACACACACACACACACATAAAGTACTTCAATAAGTATTTTAAAGATTGACAAAAAAAGAAGAAGAAGTAGGTTAGTAAAATCCTCACTTTCACAGAAAGGTAGCCTGTCACAGAGGAAAGTCCAATGGCGTTAATTGGACATGTGCAAATTTAAATAAAACTTTCCTTAATTACTCTATGCCAGTTTGGAGGCAGGCCTGCAGTTTCTGTCAACACCACCAAAATAACAGATTGAGAAAGAACGTTTTTAAAACTGGAGGGAAAACTAACGATGATTCGAGAGTTATAGATAATAATAATAGTCAAGGGAACGACGAGAAAACTAAAGGTGACGGGGGAAACTTTGAAACGGCATCGATGCTGAATCACAGGGAAGTCATGGGTGACTAATTAAAGAACCAACAGGAAGTGCCTCACTAGCAGTAAGTCGTTTAATAACGAACAACAGACGACTGCCCCTGGACATCAGATCACAGATACATTTGATTTAATCCAAACTCTGTACCGAAACCGAACCGTATCGGTATTGATTCAGATCTACTGGAAAGATAAACACCTTTCTTCCAAAAGATATTTCCTCATTTGGTGTTTTGAGGAGGTTGCGATCTGGTGACTTCGAGGGCCACAGCAGATTCACATAATTTCCATTCTCATTAAACCATTCAGTGATCCATTACACCCAGTATGGAAGCATTTGCATGGTTCTTTACTCATTTATTCAAGGTTTATTCTGTGGCTTCTCACCTGTCTGTATTATATGTCCTTCTAAGAAACTGTAAAATCTCTAGTACCTTATTGGTCAAATAACATAAAAAAAGGATTCTTTAATTTCATGAGTAGAAGAGGGGTCAACAACTGAGTCAATAACACTGAAAAGGAGACGGTTCTTCAGAATGAAATTTGAGAGAAAAACCTCTCCGTAACCAGTTTGTGATATTTCCGCAATAAGTCCTTCACGACACTGCAGGTCACGCAGACTTTATTAGCCTTTCCATTGATGTTTGGCTTTTTTATGTGTTCTCTTTACAGCCTAGGCATGTCCTTTAGCCATCAGAGTTTTATTTTTCTTGATTTGTTGTTCCTAAAGGGAGCAACTACAGCACAAAGAATACTGAAGGTGCTGCTATTAAAACAATAAACAGGCTCCCTGGTGTTGAACGGCGCGAGGCAGGAGAATAGTGTTGTAATGGCTATCTAAAAGGCCTCAGAGAATATTTTGGCTCAAGTGGACTTAAAGATGATGGAGTGGACTGATGCTTAGAGACTGAGGGCGATTGTAATGCAACAGAACATTAGAGACAAGGATCCCCAGGTCCCTTCACCATAAAAGAAAAGATTTGTGTTTCAGATGTAATACACTCAATAAAACGGAAACAATTAGTTGGGATACCACTGGACAGCTGTGGTAGAATAAGTACTCAGATACTTTAAGTAGTAGAAAAATGGCAAAAGTCAAATTACTCATTATACAGAAAATTGGCCGCTGTGACTGATATGTTATTAAATAACACATTAATAAGCATGTAGCAATTTACTGTTGTAGTTGGCTGAAGTGCCGCTTGTTTTAACTACTTTATCTTAAACAAATGTAAAACTTAAATATGCTTAATGATTTAAAGCACCCTACTTTGACTGTGAAACACAATAATTGTAAGTGTTAGAAATGTAGTGGAGTAGAAGTATAAAGCAGGAAGGAGATGGAAATACTCAAGTAAAGTTCCTCAACATTGTTAGTTAGTACCTCTGCTGGACAAGCAATTGACACAGATACTAAAAAGAAAAGAAAGTCTACTTTGATGCACCTCAGGGAATCAGTGGACCTTGGAGGTGACAGATTATGAACACGGTTACTGAAGAGGAGCCACTCATCAAGTGGACGTGAAAGGTCGGAGGATCGTGTTTGTCTTCGGATGATCTGTCCACTTACGCCTGGACACTTTCTTGTTTCCCTCAAAAACTTTGGAAACTTGGGTGTAATTTCTCTCTTTCTCTCCACCCTCTCTTCCTTCTTTACTTCCTTCGCTGCCTCCTTCTTCGCTCCCTCTCAATCTTGCAGTCATGCTAATGACCCTGCTGTCCGCCCCGGCAGTTTCCCATAACACAACTTATCAGCACCGAACAGGAGTACGGGCATTTTTCCCTCTTACAGACACACACACACACACACACACACACACACACACACACACACACACACACACACACACACACACACACACACACACACACACACACACACACACACCCTGTTACTATTCAGTAGACTTGCTGGGAACCTGTGCTGAGGTCCAGATTGGAAATGTGATGTGTGCTAATGCATTCAGAACAGAGGTGAGGCCGGTCCTCTCCTTTTCTGTAAGCCAACAGTGGGAACACCAGCCCCAGTATGGTAAGTTAGAAAGCCGAGCACATTACAGTGGCTGAGTAATGAGAACCATGGAGCTCCAAGTCATTCCCACATTCACACACACACACACACACACACATGCTCGCACACGGGCTGGTCTGTGGGAGTGTGTGAAGCAGCGTAAGACTCCAGCAGAGTACTACCAGTGCTATGCTCTCCTGATGCTGATGCTGTGTGAAGTGCAGAGCTGTTCGACACAGACTCCAGCTGCTGCTGCCCTGTATTCAAATGGCACCACAAGACATCGGCACGCCGTCTCTTGGTTCTTATTAGGCTCAGCCTCTCACTCTTTTTGTCTCCGTCTTTTTTTCTTCTTCCCAAAAGTCTCTCACAACTCTCTGCACCCGCGGCATCCCACTTATACTTTGTTTCCCTCCTCTCTCTACTTCGTTCCTCTTCTTGTCTTGTGCGAGGTGCTCTTGTGACTGTTGGGCATCAATTTGTGGAGGAATAAAAGAAGATGCATGTGGAGAGAAGTTTATAAGTATTCTTAATTCATTTGCTGACTCCCTTCAAAGGGACATCTGAGAATTTAAGTGCTTTATCGTTGTATCTTTTATTTCCCAGTGACTTTTACTTGAAACGATCTGAATGGGATCAGTCAGTGTGTGTGTGTGTGTGTGTGTGTATATGCTCATAAATGCACAGTTAGGTTGTGTATTTGTCTGTGTGCAATGCCAGTGAGTAGGTGTTCTGTGACAGCCAACAAGTGTAACAGAGAGTTGAGGAGAAAGACACTGAATACTGCAGCTGTATACCTGTTTGAGTGTGTGTGTGTGTGTGTGTGTGTGTGTGTGTGTGTGTGTGTGTGTGTGTGTGTGTGTGTGTGTGTGTGTGTGTGTGTGCGGGCCAGCGAGGTGTTGGATGGAAGAAGATGAAAAAGTGTATGGAGAGATGCTGATGCAGAATGGTTTCTCTGATTATCAAGAGAGAAAGCATATAAAGTATCAGGAGAGAGAGTTGAGTGTCAGAGCCTTTTAGATTTGAGGATACACATTGTATTGAATACTGGACGCTTTGACACGTCCTTGACAGCGAAAAAAAAAAGGAAGAAAAAAAAGGAAGCCTACATCTCTTGCAGTACAGATTTTAACGGATGTACCTTCCTTCCAGTCCTACAGGAAAAACAATGACTGGGCTACATATAAAGCATGATGCATATGGGGCTCAGGTGCAGTTCATAATCTAAAGGTCAGAAAGAACAAGGTTCCTGATTTAGATGTTATGTAAATGTAATGGTGAGGTAGGCTACAATTCAAAAGACAAGGGTGTTTGCATCCAGAGTTTCTCAGTTGTAAATATAAAAAAATAAAATAAAGTAAAATAAATCAGCTGACAGGAAGTAAGCGTACAATGCAGTTCTGAAAAGGTCTCCATAGGCCTTCTATATATTAGATAATATAATTGTTGACAATCCGATAGCGGTCGTTTGAGTCCTCATTAAATGAACAAAACACTTATAATAAATTCATCTCTGCCTACATTATGTTTTGACAGTGTCAGTGGTTAAGACTCGTTAGTTGTCTTGTTGAAGGCGAACTTAACTAGTAGTGATATAGTTTAAGTGCTGTTTTTAATATGAATTAAAATGTTTTAAATTTTACAGACAAGTAGGCCTACAGACAGTGGTAGATACCCATGCGGCTTGGACAGGAAATGAACGTTTGAACATTTCAGAAACGAGGATATGAAAAAACTATCAGCACAAGCGACACAACTCCTGCGCCATCTTTGACACGAGCTGTTACCGTCACGTTATTTAGTGTCACCGCTAAACTTGAACGGATCTGCATCCCACCTGTTTTTTTTTTTTCTTCTTCTACTTTTCACTTAACATTACGGCGGAAATGCACGTGAACGCTCCCACACTGTTGCTGTGGAGCCGACTAAAATCACATTACTCACCGGTGAGTTTATATTTTCAACTGTTGTCCGAGACAACTTTATTAAACTTTTTGTTTTGGACAGTTAACTTTCAGGAAGGACAGGACAGTGCCTGCACGCACGGTAAACTTGTTTTGTGCGCTATTTCTTGCGCTAATTAGATAATAATTACATGTTGTGGAGTGGATAAAGTCAGAGTTAAAGTTACGACTTGTTACTAGCTAGTTGAAGAAGTTACAGTTACAAGGGAGACTCTTTTTTATTATTATCTTATGCTAAAATTATCCATCACTCAGGTCGACAGAAAACCCACCAACACCACTGCCACTTGAAGAAGAGATGGCCTATTCATCTTCGACATGATGCATTTTGGTGAGTACTCTCAAATAGGTTTATTACACTTTATTTTTATTTTTTCAATCTTTGTTGTGTTGGTGTATCAATTTCAGTGCGTATCAATGTGTGGGACGATGATGTGTTTGTGCCACGTCACAGCAGGAGAAGCACAGTTGTAAGTAACGCTTATAGCGGCTGGGTCCTAGTGCTCTCTGCTGGGCTCAACGTGATGGCGCACTGGGACACTTCAATAGAATGATGACATTGTTAATGTCATTAGAAAACATGTGGGTTTCAGACTTTGTCGAGTCAAACTGTCTGCTGTGGAAAGCGTCCTTTTGTAAATGCTTAATTTGTGCTTATGGATGTGCATCAGCTACTTAGGTATTGGGTTATTTTTAGGTCTGGGTTTTTATGAATATATTGAAATTGATTATAATTCAGATTCAGTACTATTCAATGTTAGTTTTGTAGCGCACTGACATATTTTATTTCATATGTCTTGCTGATTTAATATGACTGTGTCCATTTCTAATAATTTACTTTAAATGTGTATTTAAGTTAATTGCTTGCTGAGGCCTTTTCGTATGGAGTTGCAAGTTCTCCCCGTGTCTGCATTGGTGGTCTGCTTTCTTCCCACAATCTAAAGAAGAAAAACTTCTGAATGGTTGTTTATAGACTGTATTGCCCAACGTGAGCTGGAATAGTGTCTTGCCACTCCTGCACAGGATGAGCGGGTATTGGGAAAATAGATAAATGGATGCATGGATTTGTTTATTGTGGTGACATTATAAATGGGGCTGCTTGCTTGAAGAGTTTAGTTAGGACAAAAATAACTCTGGGTCCTAGATTGAAAGCAATGTGGTATTCCCGTTCCTTGATCACATCGTCTGTGATATTGCATTTGTGGGATCCCACTGTGTGTATGTTGTGTGTTGGCTCGGTGATGCTCCCGATGTGCTGCCCAAATGATTTTATAATGACAGAAGTGCTGAGCGAAAGCTCAGCTGTCACTTGCTGTGCCTGTAATAGTGCCGCTGTAATGACTTTAATGAAGCAACAATAAGAGGAATGCTTGAAATGTCTACTACTTCTGAGGTAAAAAAAATAAGACTGAAACCTGACAGTCAGTATTCTGGCCATCTCTGGCCCAGTGCCATATTTCATTTAAAAAACATGTAGCTCAACCACTGAGGGATCCAGGGCCACTAGTGCATGCTAATGGTGCAGCTCCATGGACCTGCAGTTTCTCATCACACAACCTAGCTGCACAACTCAGTGACTATGTGTATTTTAGACACTGCTACAGCCTGCTTTCCTCTCTCTTCTTGTCTTCCTTGCCCTCCTTCCTGTCTCTCTAACTATCTTTTCTCAGACTCATATGTATGTGGATGTTTGAGCACAAGTGCACCTAAAATCACACGTACACAAATGCACACAGACGCACACAGACATGCACGCACACACACACACACACACACACACACACACACACACACACACACACACACACACACACACACACACACACACAGCAGGAGTGGGGCCTGCAGCTCCTGGGTGTTTTTGCGGGTTGGATTCACACCGATGCTTTCTCTGACTGCACTATTGTTATTTAAATGTGGGAGGGCGATCAGCAGCAAGCATTAATGGCATCCTCAGCACTGTGGATGAAGCACAAGACACACACACCCTCACACACAAAAGCGTACGCACACACAGACATCCACACATGCACATGCAGACACACACACTTTCACGCAAGCCTTGTGGATGCACCTTGAGGGCCATATGAATAACAAATACCTCTGCCATCTGCAATACCACAGAGTATTTCCAGCCATTTCGGCACATTAGTCAGCAGTCTTTTGACTTGGGCTCTCCACGCACCACTTGGTGTATTAGCGACGCTCTCCTCGGCTACGATGCACTCCGTTTAAGTGTGCACTTTGAAGAGAAGTTTGTTTTCTCAGATTAAACTTTATGTTGCTGCTGATCTGACCTTGTCCTCTTGAGTCTGATGTAGTGGGAGGTGCTTGAGTCGTTTGCTGCGGCGATGTTTTGTTCTGTCAAGGCCAATCAGAGCCTGGCTGGAATACCTGTGGTGATGGTATCGTTTTAAACTGGTGAAGACCTCCCCCACTTTCCCGACACTGCCAGACCAAATGGGATAAGACAGGCACCCCTGGCCATTAACACTTGATCCTTACCTGCTTTCTTTCTCCCGACAAAACCATGGCTGAAATAGTTGGACATGTTGCCTTTCAATCCCGCTGGAATTTTCTGTCAGATGTAATTCACGGACAAAAAAAGAGGTGTAATATTTTGGCTCGGTGGCTATTGAGGCCAATTGGATATCTGGATTTGGGTTGGGGTCATTAAGTAATGCTTATTTTGCAGCTCAAGCAGTCCAACAACGAAAAATTTAAAAATCGTAATTTTCCCAATTTGACAAAATTATAGAAAATATACGGAGGAGAGATTCCTGGTGCAAAATGATGCATTTGGGGTATAGCACAATTAAAAACACATACGCATAGACATTCTTTTTTTATCACGTTTCCCAGTTTGAGTCATATTTGGTTAACATTTTACAATGATGATATGAATTATATATTTTTGTTTTCTAAGCCTGCTTATATAGTGTTTCTGCAGATGTTTAATGTGGTCCTACCTGTCTGTGGCCATCTGGTAATATAGTAGTTAATTTGTGAGAGAGTCATGGCATTAATGTACAACTCAATGGTTTAGTTTCTAATATTTGTAAAGTTTGCAACTGTTTTAACTTGCAACGGTTTGAATCTATTATTCAACTAATGCACTATTTCTCCCTGCTACTATAACATGTGTCTGAATCTCAAACGTACATTTTGCTGACATCAAGGTTTAAAAACATGATATATTGATGAGATATTTAAGTCACAACTTTACACTTGATTAACAAGATCCTTAAATTGAAATACCCACATTGGGAATATTTTTCAGGAAGCCCAAAAATGGTCCTCACATCCTTTCAAAGTTTTGGGATTTTCTATTGAAAGTGTTAATTGTTTTCATAGATTTTGAGCTTGAAAGCAATTTCTTACCATTTTGCGAAGCTCTTTGATTGTGTTTGGATTTTCAGAAATTCTGTAACAATGCAATCACATATGTGGATAGACATACCTATAGTTATTTTATTTAGACACAAGTTGCAGCTTATTGCGGTCCATGTTGTTTTTGAGATGTCAGATTTATACTTTTTTCAACTCACCTTGCTTTGGTTCTTAGTTGATGATGATGTCACTTTAAATATGTTGAAATGTTAAGCATCTTTTAACCCCGATTGGAAAAATTCCATCGGTCTTCAGCTTCCATATTATAGTGTTTTGTTCTTTCCTCCAAAGTAAATAACAAAACTATTCTTGGTAGAGAGAAAGATAATGTAACTCAATTTACAACTAAGTATTAAATGGACTCTTTATTGGAATTTAAGTTACATCATAACTATTTATCTTTATCACATTTTCTAGCTTGTGTGCCTCTCATCTCCGTGTAATTAAACACTGTTAATTAGCTGCTCAAACTAATCAATTGACTACAAAGCAACTGTTTTAACTTCACTTGATCAAAGACAAATAATCAATTAAACAATAGATCAAAACAAAAAGGCCATCTCATTAGAAATAGCAGCGACATGTGAAAGAGGTACTGTGTGTGCTCATAACAATCACTTGGGTCCGGTTATTTTGGGGGGTTTGGGTTGCATTGGTGCGTTTTGTGTTTTGTGTGCGCAGGAGTGCATTTGTGTGAGTCTTTGTGTTTGTTGCAGAGTGTTGTCAGAACTGATCCTATTTTCATTACTCACTGGCTCAAAGAAGGAGGTGAGGCCCTGGCTTGCAGCAGTGATAAATGCATTACCCCAATAAACCCTGTCTCCACTGAGGTGCTGAATGCTGACACACACACACACACACACACACACACACACACACACACACACACACACACACACACACACACACACACACACACACACACACACAGAGGAAGGGAGAGGTTGGTGACAGAGAGAGAGGGGGGGAGAGAGAGAGAGGGACATGGATAGATGAAGGGAGTAAAGAGACAATCAGATGGGATGAGAAAGACAGTGACAGGTAAGAGGAGATGAGAAAGAGGAGATGGAGAAAGAGAGCGAAAAAAACAAACAAGAGATGGGAAGACAGGGAAAAGTGAAAGGAAAAGTGACAGGTGCCGAGGAAAAGAGAGCGACAGGAAAGAGAGGAGACTGAAGGAAAGAGGCAGACAGGGAGGTGGGAGGAGGTGGTGGGTGCAGAGAGACAGAAGGTTAGGGGTAGAGGGGTGCTAATGGATGTATGCAGAGCAGGACTGTGGGGCATGCAGGGGTTTTTGGGGGGCGTATGCGTGTGTGATTGTGTGTGGGTGGGTGGATAGAGAGAGGTATAGATGGAGTGATAAAGGGAGAAGGGAGGTAAAGGATCAGTGGTGTCCAGCTGGCCACTTCCTCGGCCGCTCATTAGAGCAGCACAGGTCTGTCGCGACTCGTAATCCTGGAGGAGGCAGCAGAGAAGATGTATACAGTGGGTGTTATAGAGAGCGAGTACACCTGATATCGTTGTTTGTCTGCTTGTGAGATTGAATGCATGTTTCCTATTGCGTGTGTGTTAATCAGCAAGTATGTGATAAGAGGTGGAGAGACACTTTATGTCTGTGTTTATGTACGCATGTGTGTGACTGAAAATGCTTGTGTGGGCATATAATATGATTAATCTATATATTTATTCTATAAATACAGTACGGTGAAAGAGGTGTGCGTTTAGGTTGAATCCACCGGAGTGTGTGTATAATGATGACATGGTGTGTGTATAGCACTGTGTGAGTCAGTGCATGCATTTGTGTTAGCGTACACAGAGCATGGCAATATTTAGATGTGGGCCTGTGTGTACGCAGTGTGTTTTCTTGAATATGAATGTGTGTGTGTGTGTGTTTGCACCCTAACTCCTAATCACCAACTCTCTCTCTCTCTCTCTCTCTCTCTCTCTCTCTCTCTCTCTCTCTCTCTTTCTCTCTTTCCCTTCTTTTCCTCCCAGCCCACCACCTTTGGTAATGAGGTGAGGGTGAGGGTGGATCAGAACCCTTAGCAGAGTGGACTGGCCCCGTTCTCAGTCGCAACTACATGCGGGTCAGGCCTCCCTCATTAGCCGCCATCACAGTGACATCACAGGCGAAAGCTCCGGTGTGCAAATTGAAAACACCAAGTTCACCAAATCCTGCTGAGTCTGAGCTTTAAAAAGAAAGAAAAAAGAAGAAGAAAAAAGACAAGCAGATCTTTTTAATGTCTTTTTGGGATTCTTGAGGAATTAGAGGACTTTGACGTGGGGGGGGGGGGGGGGGGGGGGGTCAGATAGTGAAAATGAGAGGCTGAGAGGGGTGGAGGGCAGAATACAATTAAAAAGGAGCAGAGAGTCAAGGGGACTGACCTGGTGATGGGAGGGGAGAGGGGGCAGTTCTTAGTGCACGTGCATCACATAATGAAGGGTTGAACTTTTTGTGGTCGGGGTGGCATACCAAATCAACTCACCCTGGGAGTGCAGAGGGGGAGTGGAGAGAGAGAGAGCGGACGGCAGGGTGAGAGAGGGAGGAAGTTGAAATGGAAACAACAGGCGACCCGAACGAAAGTGGCAAAGGCGAAGGAGAGGCAGAGGCTTTAACGAGGGACAAGGGAGGTAGAAAGGGACGGAACACGGGAGGGACGGAGATGCAGACCGACTTGCTGAATGAGCGGAGAGGAGGAGGAGGAGGAGGAGGATGGAGAAGGAAAAGGAGGGAGAGACAGCGAGTGAGAGGCCCCCGCTCCGTGGCTGCCACGGGGGCCTGAGTGACAGAAATTAATAATTAGTGACAATGATTGACAGCGCTCCCTCCATCTGCGGCTCACTGCCGCCTCACAACGCCTGCCTCCGCCAGCGACCGCGGGCACAATGAGCTCCAGAGGGATTGTGGGAGACGCGCTTGATTGACAACTGCCTCCTGGAGAGAGAAGGAGGGGGGGGGGGGGGGGGGGGGGGGGGGGGGGGTGGAGGGTTGGGCAGAGGGGAGAGAGGAGAGAGTGAAAGAGAGGAGGGCTGGTGTACAAGAGGGAAGGATGGAGGGGAGAGGTGGGTGACGGGGGCAAAGGGGGACAGAACAAGAGAGGGGGGTTTAGGAAGATGGTCAGAGATTTTTTTTCTTCTTTTTTTTTCTTCTCCTCAGCGATTGAGGAAGGAATCGCAGCCATCAACTCCTCTGTCCTCTCTTCCATTACCGGCCCTACTTTCTCCATCACACCTTGGGCTGCCTCATCTTGCCATCTCACAGCAGTCCACGCCGGTGTGGAGCACCATTATGCAAAAGTGACAAATTCACCACAGAGGAAAGGAGAGGGATAAATACAGAGGAGGAAATGAGAAAAGGGGGTTGAGGTCTCGGGTTTCCGCTGTGAGGGTGAATAGCCTGTAAATAGCCATCAGATGGGAATTTGTCACTCTCTTCACCCCTGTCCTGTCTCTGTTTTCCTCTCTTTATCTATAGCTCCACCCTTCCGTCGCTCTTGCTCGCCATCCCCGCTGTCTTTCTCTTTGCCGTCAGCGGTGACACCGGGAAGCGTCTCAGTTTCGCAACACGTCTCGTCTTACTCCGGACGTGAGGATGCATCCGTGCAGGAGTCTTGTATGACGATGCAGTCACACAAATGCCGTCTTTCTGCCTGACTTTTTTCTCTCTGTCATATGTTCTTTCTTTCTTGTTTCATCTCTTTCTACTCCTTCCTCTTCTGTCCCTGCCCTCGCGTCCTGATTTTTTATTTCATTCTCTTCTGATCTCATATTTCCTCTCCTTTCCCTCTGGTGTACCCGCTGTCTTCATCCTTTTCCCTTCCATGCCAGGCTTGTTTCAGCCTGCCATGACATGGCCTGGGCTAATGTGCTCCAATACGGCTTAATCGCTGCACAGGTCTCCAAGGCTTACTGCTACACACTGTAACAAAGTACACTATTTACCTCAGGGCCACACAGAGAATAGGCCTGCACAGAGCCCAGCGAAATCCAGTGGGGAATCAGTTTCACATCACAACACATTATTGATTTCCCCCCCCACCAAACAGACATGTTATTCATTGTTGCCTGAGCTTGGTTTCCTATCTCTCTGTCCCTTACAGAGGTGGGGAGGGAGCTCAGGATTAAGGTCATGCCCTAGAGGTAAACACTGTAATGCGTCTTGTATTTTTCCACCAAATCTATCCATTTTACTGATTTATGGTTCTTTCTCCCGCCACCGTTACTGGGTGCATCACTTTTTAATTTGCACTTTCACAGCTGAGGCGATTTTTCTTCCACTGATGCAGGGCTTCAACTAACTAATCAATTATCAAAGTATTTAGTCTCTAAAATGCCTGGAAAAAAAAAAAATCAACATCACAATAATCTAAAGATTTTCAATTTACAATGATTTTAAAGGCAGAGAAAATCAGCAAATATTCACATTTGAGAAGTAGAACCAGCTAGTGTTTGACATACTTAGTGAATAACTTTAACAATCAATCAATTATCAGTATTGTTGACCATATTGTGTTGATCAAATTGACCAATTAATGAAGCGACTGAATGATTTATCAGTATGCAAAGAGGGGTCATTTTGATGATATTTAGCCCTGATCCTCGGAACTTTCTTTTTATGTTACTGTCTCAGATGGTGTCAAACAAACTGTCAACACAATTTATCTCCACAGCTCTGACTCCATTTAAGGATTCAGTGCTTTTTTTGTATGTTTAGAAAATGTCTAGAAAATCTAATTCATTGTAATTTAAAAACATGCAACTGTTTGCAGTTCATTTTTGTTAGAACATTTGTTGAATGCAGGTAAATGTCCTTGAAGGTCCCTCATCACTTTCTTCCTCTCTGTCCACAACCCAGCTGAGGCGTGTAACTTTGCTGCAACCCTTTACTCTTTACACACACACACACACACACACACACACACACACACACACACACACACACACACACACACACACACACACACACACACATTAAACAGACGGCACAGAGCACGTGGATTTGACAGCTGGTAACTGCAGGGCCCAGCAGGTGCTGTGTGTGTGTGTGTGTGTGTGTGTGTGTGTGTGTGTGTGTGTGTGTGTGTGTGTGTGTGTGTGTGTGTGTGTGTGTGTGTGTGTGTGCGCGCTTGGCCCCAGAGGGCCCCTGACTCATGGCCAGAGAGGCAGGCAGAAGTATGTGTGTTTGTGTATGTATATATGTGGATGCAATAGGGCCTGGCTGACTAGCCTGCAGTTGACTTCACTTCAGTTCCGGTGATTGATTGGAACCGGCCTGGACATGGGCGATGTATTGCCTTTGGTCACTACCTTTGACTACCTTCATTACATCAATATCCCTCTCTTTCCTGTTTTGTTTTTGTTTTGTTATTTGTGTGTTCTTGTGGCCTTGTTCTGAACTTTGAAGAGTTCACTTTATTATGATAATCAGCGCAAGACACGCTTTCCCGGTCCAGGAACTTCATGGAAAGATTTGCGCTCTGATCTGCTTTATGAAATGGACCAATTGCTTGGCAGGATGGCCGGATTATCTTGCCTTGAACACACTGCAGACGGGAAGTTTGGAGGATTTAGTAAACACTGAAAAACTCTTCATCTCCGTTTGACTCTGTCTCTCTTTATTTCTCTCCCTCTCATCAGAACCAGCTTGTTCTCGGTCAGTATGCCATTTGATGGAGTGTGCTTGCCAGCCCGCCTGCCTCTGGCTATGGTGCCATCTTGAAAGGCGCCGCGGCACACACACCTGGCCCGCCGGCTGCCTCTTTGGTCTGCCTCACCTTTTGTCAGCACCATGTTAATGAAGGCCCTGTCAGTGTCCACCGCTCGCACACCGGGGCGCCTTTTAATGAGTTCGCTATTTGATCGCTATAGACACCCGGCTCGAACAACGCTCGTTTTTTTCATCCCACATGAACGATGCTCCTTCGCTCTTGTATATGTATGCATGTTCACAGAAGTGTGTGCGTGTGTGTGTGGGGGGGCTAAAGGGGAGGGAGACAAGAAGGAGGGGGCCGGTCAGCTGATTAGGACTAGTTTATAATAAAAGGGGGAGGGTGGTTGTCTTAAAAAAAAAAAAAGGAAAGAAAAGAAAATAATTATTTTTATTCGCCCCCTCCCTCTGTACCCAAGTGAGCCGTGGCTCTCCCTTTTCAGGGGTAGATGAAAGCAGCTGGGCGCAGGGCTTCCAACAAAAAGTGCCAAGCGATCACAAACAAACCTTCAGATGAATCACATCAAAGGCGCTGCCCCAATTGTTAGCCCTCTCGTATTTGCGGAAAATTGGCTCATTAAGGGCAAAAAATGACATTGTTTACATTAGCCGGGGCCCTGATTAGTGCCAGCCATGTTTGTTGTGTTGCTCTGCTGTGTCCGCTTACCAACAGACCACTTCAGCCGCTCTGCACAATCGCTCCTTTGAAGGCTTTCTTTCTCTGGGAAAAAAAAAAAGGGAGATAGAAAGAGAGAGGACAACAACAACAAACAAAAAGAAAGGGAGGAACACACCCATACACAGACACACACAAACACATACAATTGCTGTTCCAAACTGAAAATGGACATGATAGCTGGTCTTTTCTCTCGCTGCCTCTCTACTCTCCTCTGCTCATCGGCTTTTCTCTCTTTAGGACTAATTAGGTTGCTTGTGGAAATGGAGGCGATAGGAGAGGACAGTTGGGCCAATGATGAGTCTGTTTGTGCTGTAATTGCTCTGATAAAGAGGGCGGTGTTGTTGGCGGCAAAGAAAAGAAAAGAAAGAGCTTGACAATGAAACGGCCGGGGGCTCTTCTTTGCGCCCACGGCCTCGTCTCCGTGAAAAGAACACCTTTGTGTGGAGCGGGGCTTTTGTAAACTGAGATGATTTCTAATCTGTAGAAAGTGCCATGTGTTTTAGACGGCCGTGTGTTTTTGATCTCCTATCTAAGGTGTAAGGGTCCTTCTACCTTCTCATCTCCCACTTGAACTCGTTTCTCCATTCTTTTCTGCCCCTCTTTCAATTTTTTTTAAACCATTATAAAATCTCCCGGATCATTTAGTACTAGAAACCTAGATGAGATGTAATAAAATGACACCAAAATGACAGTTTTATCTTTAATCATTTCAGCCGTGATACTAAACTCCAGCAGCAAGGAAAAGCCACATTATATATTGTGTCCACAGATAAAACTGTACTGCATGTGTACAGTCCTATTCTCTTTATTGTAGACATGTATAGATGCATAAATAAACATGCATAACATTGCCCCTCCAAATTAAACTGATTAAATGCGTACTTTCCATAAGAATTCCTTAGAAAAGAACACTTCTGTGTTTTTTATTCTATTTGAGACTTTTTGTCAAACTTCACCCAGCAAAGTTCCCTCAATGAAACATTTGTTCCATTAGGATTCAGAAGGGGACGTTTCATCTATCCCAGCTTGGTCTGGCAGCGGTGAGAGAACGAGGCAGAGGGCGACAAAAAAAAAAGTGTCTGAAAAAAAAAAAAAAACACAACCCAAAAAAAACTTGGGGAGTAAAACTTAAAGTTGTAGGTGAGCAGGTCAAGCTGCACCACTAACGACAGCTGCTGACCCCGCGCTCTCCCTGCGTTACCCTTCACCTGCCGCCGCTCCCCAGGCCACCTCACCTTTGCCCTGGGAGAGAAATGGAGTCTGAGATAAAAGAGGGGGAGGGATGGAGAGAAGGACGGAGGACACCTCCCCCTCAACATAATGATAACCACTGAGATCTGGCCACCGTCCCCCACTGGCCCCTGGACACTCAGCCCCGTGGCCCCCGGGTCAGCTCAGCACATTATACCTCCTCTCTCCTCCTGAACTCTCTGACTCTACATTTACATACCCACCACTTTTTCCCCTCCATTTTTTATTTTTTCTGGTTTAAATTGCTCCACTTCCTCCATTTCTTTTTCTTACTACACCTCATTTTCTCTTCTGTCTCTCCCTGAACTCCTCCCTTTCTCGTCTTTGTCTTTTGCATTTCATCTGTACAGTCCAGGTAGTGTGTATGCACGCCTGCGAGTGTGTGTGTGTGTGTGTGTGTGTGTGATAATTACCATTTAGAATACTAGCAGATCTCTGAGGGAGGTAACCCAAGTTTGCCAACAGTGAGGCATTGTGGGAGCTTGTTTGGTTTGTGTTTAGGTGCCCTTGGTGTGCTGTGCTGAGGAATCAGAATTTCCTTGACTTTTGACCGCCTTTGTCCCTAGGGGGGAGGCAAGGAGGGATAGAAGGGCACAGACTGACTTCCATTTGCCGTTTAAGGACCCATATGGAAAATATAAATTGGTAGCAGCAGGGAAGACTGAAACCATTGGCATTCCGGGCATCGCCCATTTGAATTCATGAGGTTGTGTTGCGTCTCTGCCCACTTCTCGATTGGAATATTTAAGAATGTGTCACATGAGGAAAGATGGATAGAGATGTCGACAGAGCTTGTTTCTGTCATTGTTTTCTCTCTGAAATCTTCTAAAAGTCTCTTTTTGGGGTTGTTGGCTCTATTATTTGGTAATATCTGATATATAAATCAACGAATGGATGTTGACAGCTAGGATGAGTTAATTTTGGATCAACAGGGATTTTTGTCTTTTAGATTTACAAAATGCTGCAACCTGATAAAAAAGCTTGTCCACCCACTATCTTGCTAATATTTATATTTACATTTATGACATCTGTCAGATGTTCTCATCCAGAGAAACTTACATAATTAATAATATTAATGATCAATTCAGCACTATCAGATCAAGTCAAAATAGACAGTCAGCTGCAATCAAATCATTCCAGTAAAAAGCTGACAGTATGTGCAGGTGCTACCAACAAAATATTACACTTTAATAAAATATTTGATGTATGTCTATTCGGAAAGTAAAAAAGAGCATGTCTTTACTTACTCCACAGTGGTTCCCAAACGTTTTGGCTTTTAAACCCATAAAAACAAAGGAATACATGTACAGGTCAATGTGTTGTGAGCGGTTTAACCCAAAAATTTGATTTCCCCTTCAAAATATGTGATGCCTGAAAAGATAACACAATCCCGTATTTCAGAAAAAAAGATTATAAAAAGCTCCACAGCAGAAGTAGTATTTCTTCTTTTCTTATCCTACTAGTCATCATGTGTCCTCTCAGAATTGTTGGACACCCCCATGTTGAAAGAACTCCTATTTCTAATGAGTACTACATTATACTTTCAATTCATTATTATTAAGTACTTAAGTAGATTTAAGTACGTATTAGTATGTGAGCCAAAGCAGCCTCAAGAGCTGTCTAAAGCATTTTTTATGTGTTATCTAGTTGAATTTCAACAGGTCATAGCATTTTAGCATAGAATTAGGACGATCTAATGATTATTTTCATGGTCAATTCATCTATAAATCTTTTAGTTTAACTGATTAAAATCTTTTATTTTGAATGACCATCACAAATTCCCAGAGTTGACGTCTTAATTTAGCTTGTTTTGTCCAAATCAGTCAAAACTCCAAAAGTATTCATTCTTCAGTTCAAACTTAAAAAAGAAGCAAAATGTTCAAGAAGCCGAGATAAAAAAAAACGTTTTGGCATTTTTGCTCGATACATTAGGCTACTTAAATAATACATGCATTATCAAAATAGGTAAATCAATTCTCCATGCTGATTGATTTATTATATTCTGTTGACATAACCCCAAAGTGTAAAAAATGGTTAAACAAATATCTTATGCCATGCGTCAGTATTATACTGACGACGTAATAGACCCAGCGCCTTACATCACATCTTCTCCTGCCTGCAGGAAGCACACTCGACTAGCACAAGGCCGGTAGAAGAGAGGAAAGCTTCCTAGATTGGTTGGGCAGTGTGTGTGTGTGTGTGTGTGTGTGTGTGTGTGTGTGTGTGTGTGTGTGTGTGTGTGTGTGTGTGTGCGTGTGTGCGTGCGCGCGCGTGCGTGCGTGCGTGTGTGTGTGTGTGCGTTGAAGAGCAGGGGTGCTGTAGTGAGTATATGGCTTCACAGGAGCAGGCCTGGGAGACTACATTAAGAAGGGGTTGTGTCCTGCTCATGGGACAAGGGACCGACTGCGACCTTGTGGATAATAACTGCCACCAGGGGTCACAGCCAGCTGCGAAGGCAGAGAGGTAGAGAGTGAGGGTGAGTTAGAAAGAGAGGACAAAGCTTCATCACTTCCCCATTCTGCCCTCCCGCTCATGTCACCGCTATCAGTTTAAATGGAGCATTATGCAAAACGGAGATGATTTTGGCTTCAGGGGGTGTGATAGGGGGAATTGCGGGTTAATGTAGGGGAGAAAAGAAAAGAAAGATGGGGATTTTGTTGGGTGGGAAGAGAGGGTTAGAGCGATAGTAGGAGGTTGTGGGGTTGAGGGAGGGGAGTGTTGGGGGAAAAAAGGGGAAATAAGAGGGTTAATAAAAGTGACAAGTGAGTGTTTCATTCTATCTAAGCCACCCTCCTAGACAGGTAACTCACTTAGAGGATTCGCTGAGTGAGGGAGTCAGGCTATTGGGGGAGATCGTCACTTTGGTGTCTGTCGCAATATAAGCCAGAGGCGACACAGGACCCCAGGGTCCGGTCTTCCCATATAACAGCCCACCTGAGAGCCAGCACAATAAAGGCCACTCAGCCAGATGCAATATACCACAAAGAGAATTTCCTGAAAAACTTGATTTAGGCCGGAAAGGAATTGAAAGTTATTTGCAAAAAGCGATATCTAAAAATGATATACCCCAGGTTGACTTAGGAGAGTCATTCATATAAGATTGACTGTTATCTACAAGCTAAATGGATTTGGTTGTACCTGACTCAAAAGAAAAAGTTATTGAAAAACACACTTTACCAAGTCTGTTGTCTCCTCGTGTGGACTGCTGAGGGGAAGTGAGGCGCTGGATATGTCCTCAGAGGATTTTCTTGAAAGGGAATCTACTTTTAAAGATGCTGCCAAATCTCAGACTTCCTGCAAGTTTATTGGACTTGCCTTGAGTCAAAGATGTGATTGTTTTAATAACATTCTGGTTTAGTCCAATCAGAATTTTACCTTAGTCATGTGTTCAGCAATATTGCATTCCCAATCCAAAGAGTTGATTTGATCTCCTTTTGTTATCGACAATATGTCTCTCTACATTTTGTCAGATTAAAGGACGAATGCAACTTTTTTGTTGGGGGGAATGAATGTAATTTCCTCTTTGGTGGTCATTTAGTCAATTACATACAATATCAATACAATTGCCCGACACCAACTATATTCTTACATTTTTTCGATGCAGCTCACATCGGTACAATTTGATGAGCATTTAAATCTCTAGTAGATCTCAAATGTTTGTGAGAGTAAAAGTAAAACTCAATTTTCTTTCATGAAAGGGTTTCATTGCAAGGGAAGAAAAAAAAAGAGGTGGGCAGAGCAAGTCCAGTTTCATGACGAAATTGGCTGGCCACTTTTTTTTCTATGTCAATTTATCATTTGGTTAATAAAATCAAATTTTGTTTTTTCCGACCAACACTGTGCAACCTGTAGATATTACATTTTAATGTATAAAACAAAAATCCTCACATTAGAGAAGCTGTGCCCAGAGCCTGTTCAACATTTCTCCTTAATAAATAACTATGAACTATCAAACTTCTGTAAGGATTATTATTGTAACATTTTTGACGAATATTTGCGTTGACTGACTAATCATTACACATACAGTGACATAAGTGGGGTTCTTCAAAACCCACATACAGTATGTACCAAAAAAGAGTCTTTCTCAGAGGAATTGACTGACTGTGCCAGTAAACCAAAAATATGTGATGGCCGAGACTTTAATTACCTTATACGGCTATAAACAACTGGCACAACACGAGCTGTAATTTGTACGTACACAACTAAATATGATTTAACATACATATCACTGCCGGCTTGATGGAAGATATGGGACACTTCCGGTCACACCATCTGTTGGATAAATTAAAGGTATTATCGACCTGAAACTCTGCGGCAGGTTGAAAGTGCAGCGTTTTCTGTGTGTGTGTGTAGAAAGCCATTTGAACTTCTGGCCAATGCGTTAACACAGTTTGTGTGTGCGAGGTGTGAGAGAAACCCCCGGGGTGTGTTAAAGCGTTTCTGTGTATCGCTATTACAGAGGTTAACAATTATTCTCTCCCTTGAAATGAGGGGCGCTGACCCTAATATGAGGCCACTTAACACCCACAATCAGATGATAATTGGCCAATGATGATGGTCTTGCCCTTCCCCCAAAACTGTTATTTGTAATAGATTATCTGTGTATTAGTTACATTCATCATTTGTGTATGTGGGTGATTATCAGTGGGGGAGGGACAGCCGAGACTTGAGATAATAATGTTTCATATCATTCCCTCCTTCTCCATCCTGTTATTTTCCTTTTTACGCTCGGCGCCCGACTTCCTCACGTGCGCGCTTCACTGATGACTGTCGTAATTGTGTGTTCACAGACTCGATTTCCCCCGAGGGGTTCCCCAAATTAAAAGAAGTCATCCCACTCTTCCCTCATCTCCCTTTCCTCCAGCACCCTGTTTTCACACAAACACACACACACACACACACACACACACACACACACACACACACACACACACACACACACACACACACACACACACACACACACACACTTTATCTCTCCCCCCCTTGTTTCTCTCTTTCTTACAATGCCGCTCCAGGGAAGCCATGCCTATTTGAATGGAACTTTCTTGTCTTTTTTTTCTTCTTTCTTTTCAAGCCGCGTGTCACTAATGAATAAATAAAACACACACAAGCAGTGGATTGACTTTCATGCATGGGTGCACTGGCTTTGATGAGACCCCCCTCCCCTCCAATCTTATAGACAAGCTGCTGAGGACAGTCACTCTCTGCTCTGCTAGGCTACTGTTAAACATTTGCTCTGTATGCAGATGGTGCACATTTAGAATTACAAGGCCTCTGCTGGGGTCAGATAACTGTAAAGACAAAGGAATCCATCTTTAAATATGTTTTTTAAAGGAAGGTTATTAATCACACATACTTTGTTGCTCTCACAATCACTGATTAACAGTGATTCAACCTGCAACGAGCTGAAAAAAGCTTTTGAGATCCACACGTTGAGGCCTCTGGCAAATGTACACCTGCAGCAGCAGTGGCTTGTTTAGAATGAAACTCAAAACGTATCAACAGAAAACATGGGGTCTAAATCATTCTTGAACCTTTGCTTGCGAAGTGATCACTGGCATGTGCAAGCAGCAGAATGACATTAAAATGATTTAAAACGGATTGCTGCTTTCGATACACAATCATGAAATAATCTCTTAAATTGTGGCTGTGTTGACATATTGTATTTTTATACTGGAAAAACATTTATGCACAAATCATAATTTAGTTCGCAGTGTAACAGCGGCAGTAGATACTCCGACTGCTACTTGTATAATGTTTCTGACGTGGCAGTCTTCTGTATTTACCGACCTTTACGACCACAGTTTAAAAGGAAAATGGAGCCCAGACTGGTGAGAGTAGCCTTTGCTAGTACTTGTTCAGCCAAAGCCGGCAGCGTGTGCCCTCCCCTAACTGCCAAGGGCCTGGCATGCCGAGCAGGGCAGAGGGATCCTGGCACTAATTAGCTTGTAATGGCATCATAAATTATGGGCAAATCAAGGCTGTACATCGGACAGACGTTTTAATGAAAAGTTGTAATGGGTCACCCCCGGAGGCCTGAGGGCTGAGGTCGTCTCACCTGCCAGTGTTATCCATCACATCACAGCCAGCAACAGGAGTGGACCCACGGACACGTCTGGTGGGTGGATTTCAATTCTGGAGTTTCCATTCTCTTCAACCACCGCTACCTGTTTGCTTGTTTTTATATATTTTTTAGATTCTCTAACTGGCAGAGCTGATCTTAGATATTCCAATGAAGCAATCTTTTACCTATTCAGCTACATTACACCACCTTGCATCACATCTAAATAGATGCATATCCATAGAGCTTCACACACACATGCCCACACATGCATCAATTTCACACTTGTGATGCGGCACAGATGATGAGATCTTGATTTTTTAATTTTTTTTCAGACAGAGGTGCCTCTATTTCACCTAGAAATCTTTAAGAAAATGGACATCAATCCCTGGAACGGACGGTCAAATAAAATCATTCCGGGACTTATTGATGTTTCTTTTGGCCCTCCGTGCAAGACCCGATAGGGTTCTGGCCACGGCTGCCAGATGAGCGTCTGAGAATCATTAGCGGAGCTGATTTGATTTACGTCCTGTGTAGATGGGGCCACCCAAATGATCTGCCTCGGCATGCCCGTCATCAATCACCGCCAACCAGAGGGCACAGCAAGCACGCATGGGAAAGAGAGCGGGATGGCACACCCAAGCACCCGCAGGGCTGTGCATGTGTGGGCACATGTGCACATAGGCTGTACAAATGTGTACTCTGTAAATGTTTGTGTGTGTGTGTGTGTGTGTGTGAATGTGTACATATGGTAGTGTGTTTGTGTGATGAAATTTGTCCGTGTCCATGTGGGGAGGTGTAGGGGTGTGTTCATTGTGTGCATGCATGTTGATTTGCGTGTGTCACTATTGGAGCATATAAGACTCATGAATCTGGATTTGTAATTATTCCTATCTACCATTTTAATTATAGGTAACATTACCTTAACATCAGTCTATTCTCAAATTCAAGCAACGCATTTTTGGTTGACATTCAGTACTTTTGTCATTTTATGTTTTCTTAATGTTTCTTTATTATTTAACAACATACTGTAGATAAGGTGCATTTGGCCCCAACACAATTAAAACTACTGCAACAGGAATGTGCAGTTAGGCGTTGAAAGTATATAACTAAAACTAGCTCAGACTAAATCCAAAGTTGCTAGTTATGAGATGAGAGACGTTTTTTCGTATCATATTTCGGTCCATATGAGACAAAGAACAGAAACATTCCTTTTCTCATACTTGTTGATTAATGTTTGGCCTTTGCTACTTCTAGCAGAGGAGTTAGTCACTCTGCAGTTAGAATTGTTATTTTGAATCAAAGTCCTTTTGCTGGTAAAAGACACATGAGAATAGAGTTTTGGTCTGAAACATGACCAATAGAACCAGAAAAGGATACAGTATTTATACTCTGAATTTAAGTTAATTTGAATCAGATCACTGAGACTCACAGACATGTTTTTTTTCAAGCGCTTGTACAGCATGTTTAGCAGATACCAACTTCATATATTTAGAATTCTGTCCAGTGAGCAAAACAATATTCTAACCCGATCATTTCTGACCTGAGGCTGAGCTGCTGAAATTCCCATGCTGTTCATGAGGTCTTGAATTCCCAGTTAGATTTAGTGCGGCTGCTCAGGAGCTTTAATCTAGACATTCTGGGAGCTGATCAAACCTCCCCCTGCATGTACCCCCCCCCCCCTTTAGTTTTTTTCTTCACTTTTAGTGCCCCTCTGTGTCTGTGCGTTTGCATGTGTATGAATATCCGTGCGTCTGTCTGACAAACCGAGTGAAGTGGTCGGCTAGCTAGTGAGAAACTGGTGCGTTTCCATTTGAAGGATCATGATTGACGGCCAACTTCGGCTTCCCCGGGAGTATGTTGTTGCTGGCAAGGATCCATGGCCCCTTGTTCACTTACAGAGAGTTGGCACAGGTTCCACTCCACAGTGGCGCACAATTCACATGCCACCGCACTGTTGCATCAGCAATAATCTCTTAAAGCCAACAGAGACAGGGAAACGGATCAACGTTTCGTTAATCGAAAATGCCTTTATCCGAACCTCCTCCCATCGTAACCACCTCCACGCTAAAACACCGTGGCGCTTGTATTATTGGAACATGCATGCTCAAATATTTCACTGTGATATGGTAATGACACACTAATCCTTTATAGTGTCGGTCTATTTGCACTTTTATAGCGTTCGGGATCCAGATGGATTCAGGTCGGAAGGAATATCGAATTAGATATGCGGTATCAAATCCGGAATTTATGACTCAAATATAGGCCTATTTGTTTTGTTTTTGCTAATACGCCGGAGCAAAAGTGACGACGTTCAACCATTCAATACTGTAAAACACTCACCCACATAGAGCACACACATACTGGGGATTATAATAGCAACATGAATATCAGGAGGGTTATGTGTGTGTGAGTGTGCATGTGTGCAGGGGGTGAAGGCCAAATTAGCCAGGTTGTATAAGCAATTATTGGGGCACACTATGTACCTAAGCACCCTAATAGGTATGTAGAGGAGGCATTATTCAATTAGAGTGGCAGTTTGCTGTAGCGAGGAGCAGAGCAGTGGTGACAGCGCTGGTGTCTTCTCCTTATGAAACAACCTATTTAAGCTAAATCAACTCCCACTTAAGAGCTGCGGTAATAAGCGCGCGGCGACGCTCACCGGCCCGCGGGGGCCCATCCGTCATGCTGTAATACGGAATCAGAATGAGTGATAACACCTAGTCCTGCTACAGCGCCTTAGCTGCTGCCGCAGGAATGGCTCTCAAGCACACACACACGCACGCACACACACACACACACACATACGCACAGGATAACATACACACCTGAACAGACACACACACATGCACACATTGCTAGCAGCAGCAATACTGCTGGATGGCTTTGCTCATTTCCCTCTCCCACCCACCTCCCGCTCCAGCAGCTTGCATATGCGGAAATAAATTGTGTTTCTATGGATTTGCAAGTATGAGCCTCTTTGTTTTTGTTGTTGGTGTGAGCCAGTGTGGAATGTGTGTGCAACGTGTATTTAGTTCAAATGATTAATTATGTTCAGAAATATTATAGGGCTGCAACTAACACTTATGTTCATTACCAATGAATGTCTTTTTTTTTTAATTCTTTTTTTAATAGGCCAGCACAAGTTTTCAGAGAATTTACAATGATAAAAAATGGACATTGGAGAAGATGGATCTTTTATTTTATATTTTTTGCTGGATTAAAGACTTTGAGGACTAATTGCTTATCAATAATTGTTACTGATTATTTTTTCTGTCGACGTGAGTAACATACTAATTATCTCATCCCTTAGTAACCATGTCCTGTTTATCACTAAAATATGCCCTCACTGTTGACAAACCATATTGTATAATTGGTATCTGAGTCGATTAAGGCATATTTTAATTGATTATTTCTGGCTCTATTATGCCCAGTCACTATAGTCATGTGACGTTTCTTCTTCCTCTCATAATATCTCTGTCAGGCCAAAATGCCGCTCGGTAACATTTGGTGGATGTCTACTTACATAACCTGTAGTGTCTGTCTCAACACTGGAACAGTTCACACACACACACACACACACACAAGTTAGTCAGATACACAGTATGAACACTGTACATCCTCGTTGGGAGAATCTGGCAAAAGAAAAAGAAAAGTGAAAGAAGAAGCAGCCACAGTGAACTGGTTTGGTTTGGAGCTGCCGGTGACAGACGATCGCTGCAGTTTGAGTGAACCTCAAAGCTCCAACATGTCATCATGAAGACATCACACTCGTACCTTGCCATTCCTGTCTGACAGAAAACCTCACTGATCACAGTTGTTCATGCAACACAATGGAATAGTTAATCCAGCTGGATGGGAATTGGGCATCAGTTCAGGCATTTTTAAACAGCCACATGGATAGGTTGCCCAGATGCATTCTTGATCAAATAATGTATCACATTCTTAAAGATTTTTAACCAATCATTAATATCTCTGTTGTCTAGTGGGTGCTTTGCATTAGACTGCAGTTGGCAACACAGTATTTCAAGTTTTTACTGTACATTTACTCTACGTAAAACTTATTACAAAAAAGCTAGGCAACAAATACAAACAAACGGGGGGAAAAAAGATGTTGAGTATTTCCCCCGATTTGAATTATGAATAGATGAATGAACAGATGAAAACAACAACAAAACATCTACAGAGTGATGAAAACAGAGGAGGGAAAAACACTCAATAAGCGGCATGCTTGAAATGTTTGAGAAGCCTGGTTTCATGGGCATCCTTCTTTCTTTTTTTATATCTTGTTTGTTTTTCTCCTCTACTCATTTCACATCTCTCTCCCTCTTCCTCCCATCCCTCTCTCTCTCTCTTCGTGGCTCATCAGTGTGGTTGTTCATCGGTAATGACTCCCACTGTGGCAGGGCCCCTTTAAGGTTGAAGCCCCCCCTATCCACCCCTCCATCCTTCCCCCTCCTTCAGTCCCATCCGCTATGCATTATTCATGGCTTCACAATCAAATGAGGGAACTACGGTTGGTAGCAGGAGACATGGTGCATGGCTCTTCCTCCCCAAAAGTCCCCCGAGGTGCCCCAGTCTGGTACCCACCATCACCCACTCCCCCCTAACCCCCGCCACCTCCCACTCACCCCTCCCGACACGGTGACAGATTTTTATTTTCTTCTTTTTTTTTTATGATTGGGGTGTGGGTCCAGACACATTGACTCCATCCCACCCTTCCCTGGGGTCATTGGCAGTCACGCTGGTCAGCGGTGACCTCCGTTGCCCTTTGGGGTACTCACCGCTTCCACTTCCTCACCACAGGGATGCACCAAAGTGTCTGGCACCTTTTTTGGGAGGGTGGCAAAGGATGGGTGGGTGGTGTTTCGGGATAGGTTGCCCATTCTTTGAAGGCTTTTCCACAAGAGCTAAGACACTGGTTTGACATCACTGACAAGCTGTTAAACTTGCGAAGAGATTATTTTGCCCAAACTGTTGTTGCCAAGTGGTAACGCTGATGCATAATGCATTGCTCTGAAGTGCATGCCACCTTTCCCACACTTGCCAGTGCCCTTTTTAACACGGGACATTGTGGAGGAAAAAGGCAGAACAAACTTAAATCTCCCGTAGCAGTCCTCTAAGAACAGCAGACACACTCTCTCACGCACCACGTAGTGCATTTGGACTTGAACGGGGCAAATGCATAAAAAGTCAATGGAAAGCCACAAAAGGTGGCGAACGCCTCTGCTGATGCAGTCGATTGGAGCTGTGCGTGCTGCAGGAGGATGATACCCGGTGATGGTGGCAGGATCTCTTCGGAACAGAACAGCAACCAAGTAGCACTGTCTCTCACAATAATGGAGATGATGATGAGACCTAACGATGCTAATGGAGCACACCTGAGCTTGTGGCTCTTTGCGAGCCGTAAATATGAACTGCAAAGACACTTGGGAGTAGACCTGTGCCAAATGGCGATGTGATAGTATATTGCCGATTTAAGGGGTGATCGACGATTGTTTTTACTGTCGCTGATATTTAGGCAATTTTAACTAACCGTTAGAACTAAGATGTTATAAAAAAAATCTGCTCCCTACTTAGAGATGTTTAGTGGAGCGGCATGTTCGCCTGCTGAGCCTCGTTAATCAGCACGAGTGAATTTTAAATCCTTAATAACAAACCAGTTTGCCATCACCTTTCACCCTAAAAAGATAGGATTTTGTGTTATTGTGGTTCTATAAATGTAATTTATGGTAGAGTGCTAGACAGCCCTGTTAATTCAGGCTGCGGCAAGCACAGCGACCAAAAGTTGTTTTTGACGGTCTAAATGCAAACAAATAATGATTGAAGCAGAATACTTTATTCAATAAAAACATGTTTTGAGTTTTGGAAATGTTTTTTTTTCTCAATACATTTTGACTTTTGGACTGAGACACAGTGGCGAGGATCTATGTCCCTCGATGTGTGTGTGTGTGTGTGTGTGTGTGTGTGTGTGTGTGTGTGTTTGAGAGGGAGAGGAAAAGAGTTTCTCAATATGTTGACAAAAATCATTTGAATGTCAGGAAATTCAAAATATAATGTTCTCACTCTATATAAAGGTTTATTCATGTAACTTTAACTGTTTTGCTTGCAAAAAGCTTAACGGTTTGATTCCAACGCTCCTTAAGAGCTGAGTCATGCTGGGGCAACCAAGAGGGAGAAAATAAACTTTGTTTGTTAGCTGACACACGCACACGCACACACACACACACACACACACACACACACACACACACACACACACACACACACACACACACACACACACACACACACACACACACACACACAAGACTGTTTTTAGGTCTACCAGGATGTTTAAATGACTAATTGGTTCAACATTCCCATCCGTAGTTCGCAGCATTCAACCAGTGCCGGTAGGCAGTGAGAAGTGTCAAAATTAGAGTACTGGAGAGACATACAGAAAGGGAGAACATTTCTTCTATGCGGTGCCCGTAGTAAAATAGTTGAATGAAGAGGAAGATTACAGATTAACATATTAAATGCCAAGATGGGCCCACCTGGTGTGTGACAGATCTTTTACACAGCGCAGCCAGTGGAAATGGAAATGTATCATAACTAGGTCTCTTGTGAGTAATTTTATTCTGATCACTCCTGGTTTACTCGTTTGCTGCTTCTTTTATTACAGGCTTTTTTTTATAGGTAGGATTAAGTCCTGTAATCACGTTGGTAATTGAAATAGCAGCCTGTGATATTGCACATCGCTTTAAGCAACACAGTCTCATACAGTCACCTGTCTCTGATTCAGAGTTCTCCCCGTTCCTTTCCTGCCATTCTCAATAAACCCCAAACTCTGCAGCCAGTCTCTTCTTTTCCTAGCCAGCCCATAAATATGCCATTATGGTACTCTTATTATCCTCATTATTGGGGTGGCTGGAGTGGCGCCTGCGTCTATCATGGCCCTCTAATGTGGGTCTAATGGTTCTGACCTGTACGGGACACAGGTGGTCCCCAGAACAGCCTTGATTGGGTCCATTTATTAAGCTGCTCTGGCGCCAGAGACGGTCCAGTTAGTCATTTGCGTGCGGGGCAGGTTACTTTCCCAAGGCTGATGATGGGCTGGACCCCCCCCCCCCCCCCCCACGCTGTACCCTCGTCTCGCCTCATAGCCCCAGCTTTGTTCTTTCCTAATGGCTCAATTAAATGGGTTAATTCGGAATGGGGACCCTCTTCAAATCTGTGATTATCACCTAGCCCCCTACCCTGCCACATCACTACATCACCACGCACACACACACACACACACACACACACACACACACACACACACACACACACACACACACACACACACACACACACACACACACGATTGCTCCATTGCTCACCCCCCCCCAACTGCAAGCCCACACATTTATTATTCATCGCAATCAAATAAGTGAGGTGGTTGAAGAAAGTTGCTTTTCTCTCTCTCACTTTCTTTCCTACCTCTCTCTCATTCTCTCTACCTCCATCCCCTCCCTGCGCCTCCTCTCCTCCTCGCCACTCGTCACCTCTCCTCTCCCAGGGAAGGGAATTTATTTTATTGCGACAAACACTCTGTGGAGCCCTCGGCTTTCGGCAGCCCCAGCCAGTCATTTATGCAGGCAGTCAGGGAAGCAGGCCGCCAAGCAGCCAGGCAGCCCTCCCCGTCAGGAAAATGAGCAATTCTCTCATTGTAATAATGCGCCTCTGTCATCTTCCCATTATCGGCATGATAAAAGATGAAATATTCAGGGAGGCTGGCCTCCTAACCTGATCTGGGCGCGATATTGGGCCTGTGGAAAATGAGTTTTATCAGCTTTAATATACTCCTTGGCAGACTGACCCTTGAAATTAAACATTATTACAGAGCGGATATTTAAAAAACCGGGGCCACAAATTACATCAAAATGAAAATATTAAGGAACATTACGAATATATCAAGTGGCGCTTCTCTCCCTCTCTTCTCGCGCTCGCACACCGGCTCGCCTCACTCTGACACCCCCTTTCTCATCCAGCCTAACCCGCTCCACCATTTCACCCCCCTTAACCATCTTCGATGAGCGTGGTTGGGGATGCGGCAAGCGACGTTGTAAGTGTCACTGTTGTTGTTGTTGTTGTGTGTGTGTGTGTGTGTGTGTGTGTGTGTGTGTGTCTGTCGGCTGTGGCCTGGTAGGGAAATAATAACAATGCTGCCAGTCCCACCAGCTTCATACGTCTGCATAAACTAATTAGACCTCATCACCTGCTTTATTAAGAATGGAGGGGAGAACCGTGGCAGGAAGTGTGGGACTTGAGTAGTAGAGTGTGTTCCTACACTCGTGTGTTTTTATGTTTGGGAGGGAGTGTGCGATGGAATTAGTGTATTTGAGAGGGAGACAGGAAGTGTGTGAGCTTCTTCGGCAGGGGTGCTGTGACTTAAATATGATGCACATCTGTGTGTGTAGTACTGAGGGAGTCTCAGGTACAATTTTGTCGGATAAATAATCCCTCCTCTTCAAAACAATTCCAGGTATTTTCAGCTGCATGCTTTTGTCAGGTAGAGGTATCGCTGGACTCCTAACATGACAACTCATGTACAGTAATGCTCATGGAAAATAATAATGGTGAAAACCAGTAGGAAGTGAGTTTCTCTAATCACTTTAAAAGTAAAACCCCCCCAAATCTTTCTGTCCCCCAAAATGCAGAGGAAGTGATGTTGGCTCTGTGAAGTGTGCGGTGATTTGTCACTTTGTGATGGGGGGATATGAGAAATGCAATAAAAGGCGGAGGAGAGATGTGATTTGAATAGATTTCAGAGGAAGTCGTCCTTGGGGGAGTTGGATGAGTAAGCAGTGTCCCCGAGGACCGAATTAAAACTTTACTTTTGGTCACGGCGCCCCCTCCCCGTAGTGCTCCTTCGCTTATCGCCCGCATATGCGAATGGGTTACGTTATGTGTGTGTGTTGGCGTATGAGCATGTATGTGTCTGACTGGCCTGTTTGTGTCTCCGTGTGTGAAAATGTGTTTTCAGATGTGTGTGTGTGTGTGTTTCGTATGTGTGTCCCGCGCAAATGGAGCGCCCTCCCCTGCCCCTCGCCCCGAGGTTATGGGGGGATAGACACAGCTCTCTCCCTCTGCCAGGCTCAGATGAGTATTCACAGCAGCACGCCCCTATCCCTTAACCCAGCACAGGGGAGCTTTGCATATTGAGGCCGTGTATGTTTCTTGGTGTGTGTGTGTGTGTGTGTGTGTGTGTGTGTGTGTGTGTGTGCACCAGCCTGTCTCCCCTGCCCAGAAATGAGCAGGGGATCCAGTTGATTCCATGCACATCTTATTATTCCATTGGCGATTCGGCCGGCTTGGTTGGTGCCAAAACCCGTATAGCTGCGTGCAAGAATGCACAGCGGCACATGACTCGACGCACGCTACCCGCTTACATCTGACTGTGTGCGGTGTGTAAACGCTCCAAGCTCCCGTTCTCATTGGGAGGGCTGATGCTGTATGGAGCAAGGGGACAGAGACGGTATTAAAGACACAGAGGGCATCAAATAAGCTCTTGAGTGTTGTGCTCAGTCCAACTTGCAGTGCCTCAATGCGGTGCTGAAGGAGGGAGCAGCTTTCTGATCAGGCCAAGCAAAGAAATAAAAGGGGGGGGGGGGGGGGGGGGGGGGGGGATGCAGAATAGATGGGTTAGACACCACAGGGGCTGGTTGCAGAGAGGGTAGAAAACAGCAGAGGGAAAATGGCTTTCTTCATCCCTTCCACCCTCCCTCTCTCTCTCTCTCTCTCTCTCTCTCTCTCTCTCTCTCTCTCTCTCTCTCTCTCTCTCACTTGATTCATTATGCTGATATACACAGTATTTGCTTCCTGACTGAGCCCCCCTGCACTCCCGCCCTCCTGGAATGCACACACTGGTGAATACACACACACACACACACACACACACACACACACACACACACACACACACACACACACACACACACACACACACACACACACACACACACACAGCAAGATGGTGGTGGTGCCATAAATATAGCAAACGACACAGCCTAGCAGCCGAGCAAGGTCAGCTGCGGCCCAGGATGACAGTGCCGTGGGCGCTGCACCGAGCTCTTGTTAGAAATGCACACAGATAGCTCATTAGGACTGGCCCCCGAGGGCCCCCAAACACGCACATGCACACACAAACATATACAAACATTGATCCATTTACTGTTTAATTGCAAAGTTACAGCGTATGCGCCGCCGTAGAATGCGAACCCCTCTTTGACAAGATTCAATTTGCTCTTCTCATCAGTTACTGCTTTATTCCATGTGCGAGGATGTCTGCTGGCTCTCAGTGTGCATGTTTATAATGTATACTTGCAAGGGTGTACAGGAAAAGTGTGTTTTTAATTTGAATATCTTCAAGGTAAGTGTTAGACTCATGCATTTACACATTTCACACACACATATATATATATGTGTGTGTGATACCCTATCCCCCAGTACGAGAACTACTGTATATTAAAAGCAGTGAGCGCTGCACACTTGGCTCAGTGTCTGAGCATAAGCACTTCTCTGAATGCAAAAACTGTCATGTTTACATAAGCACAGGACAGCTTCGAAAAATATCACATAGATACACGCAGACAATAGAGCTGTCTTTGTGCTTTCTTTCCTCTGTGAAAGAAGACATCTTATTAATACAGAGCGAAGGGGAGATGTTGGGGGTGGCGGGAGAAAAAAACGAGAAGGAGAAAAGCATTTAGAGGGACGTCTCTGTCCTACTGGAACAACTGAGCTAAAATGTTCATGTCCAGTGTGACTTTGCATGAACTTTATAATTGCCAGGGTAAAAGTTTGAGTGTGTGTCGGTGCGATGAACTGCAAGCATGTACAATGCTGTGCGTGTGTGTCTGCGTGCGCAGGTGTGTTAGAGACGGCAGGTGTGCGTGTGTGTGTGTGTGTGTGTGTGTGTGTGTGTTCTTGAATGTAGTAGAGGTACTAGGCTCATGCTCCGGACACGCCTGAGAGACTCTGTGAGTGTTACCCTGCTGCCTCCTCCACGCCAGCCTCAGACACATGCTGGGACACACACAACTAGTTTCACTCTCCTTTATCTTTTTTTTTTTTCTTCTTTTCTTCTTCTCTCCCCTATCTCATTCTTTCTTTTCTCTCGCGGAAAATACATGACTTTTTTTTCCTTCTCTCACTCAACTACAATGTTATTGTAACTGCGTATTGCGTGAACTGCTATCTATCTGTCTATTATATGCTGAGTAATTGCTGTCTATTGAGTCCCCCCCCCCCCCCCCCCCTCTCTCTGTACACCCTGAAACAACCTCAGTCATACACCAACAGCAGGCACAGTGCCACACCGTTGACCGTGCCTCCTCTCGGTGTCCTCTCCACCTCTACCCGACTATATGAAATAGATAAATGCATTGGATACTGATTGTCCCCCATGCCAACCTCCACCTCCGTACACCCCTTCCCTGGCCCCCTCCCCCTCTCTGCCTCCTGCTGGCCGGGGGTGGTGTCAGTCTGGCAGGCCTTTGGGCCCGTCAGGCGACCAGTGGGCTGTGACGGGCAGCAGCTCTGCGTCCCTCTCCCTGCAGTCTGGCGCCCGCTGGGGTCTCGTCCGGGAGCCCAGCCTGCCAAAGTGACCTCACTCCAACTGAGAGGGGAAGAAAAAAAAAACTCATACAGACTGCATGCCATTTTCACTCTGGACAACGCTGAAATGAACCAACAGCGGCTACTTTGTCGTTGAAATTCATAATGTATACTCGCAATGAGAAGTGCTTCATTAAATATTTCAACAAAAACGCTGACTCATCTTGCTGGAGAATTTAACCAGTGGTTTTACAAATACTGCTGTTCATTCAGTCTTCGTTGATATTGTCATCACAGAATCATGTTTGTGCTTTCACAAACAGTATTTGAGCTTGTTGAACAATGTTAAAGCTTTCTGATCATTATCATAGTTTACCACAAAATGATCCAGCAATGGTTTAGGATCATAAAGAGCACAATGCGTTTCCATTACAGAAAAGTGGATAGAATATTAAAACATTTAAAACCAAAGAGAAAACAAGTAATTCACTTAAGTTCATCATTCTGCATTTCTACTTGAAATGCATTGTCATTTTGTCAGTCTCAAAAAGGATAGCTGGTTTCCATATTATTAGGAAATTCTTATTTTTGGTGTCTTATTTGTATAATACAGCGTTTAATGTCTTTAGATTGGTAATTAATGTGATGGTAAAATCAGCTATTGAAACATTTTCTTCATACATTTCAAATGTTCTTTCAAGAGCATCTTTATAAAGCCTGGACGTCAGGAAGTGTAGTGAGTAGTTATCTCCGTGCACATGCAGGTAATCTAGTCACAAATGCCACTCACTCACTTTCAATCATCATTTAACGGAGACACTTCTAAATTCATCTTCGTTTTGAGGACTTTCGAGGCAACATTTAGCTGCTCTTGCAGCAGATGAGCGGAGTAATTATTAGTGTGCCAGAAAAGATCCAGGTGCGTTACACAAACAATTTCCCTGGCACCATCTCTGGTGGCAAAAACACAACATCGCAGTCTCTCCTGTGACCGAGTGTTGAGCTGTGCCTGCTGAGGCGAACCTCCCCCTGCATCCCTGAGAGGGTGATGCAGCGAGGTGACACTGTTAGGGAGGAGAGCTCTGGGTATGTGTGTGTGTGTTTATCTGCATTAAAAATAATGTGTGTGTGTGTGTGTGTGTGTGTGTGTGTCTGCTGCAGCAGCAGTAAGTGTGTGTTTTTTTTCCGCTCTTTGTGTGAGTTCTGGTGACTTCACATCCAGTTCAAGCACTCTTTCCGGTGTGTGTCTGCGAGGCCTGGTGCGTGCAGCGTGCACGTGTGCATCCAGAAGTGTGTTTGTGTGCGTATTTGCAGTGTAATGCACTGCGCTTTACTTCCAAACCCTACCTCCCCCTCCCCTCCCCTCCCCTCCCTGCTGTGCCCCGCCCTACCTCAGCCCCATGGAGATGCGTCGGGGTCAGGGAATATGGGGAGAGGAACATAGGGAGGCCGCACTCCACAACTTGAAAGGAATTCTAATGAACCAGCACAGTCGCACTGCCTATTCCCACGACAACAGGCCCCAAACAAATAGCTGCATTTGAAGTCCCCTCGTTTTATGACTTTGAAACTGCTGCATGTCTGTGTGTGTGCATGTGTGTGTGTGTGTGTGTGTGTGTGTGTGTTTGTGGTTGTTTTTGTTTTTGGGGTACAGTAAGTGTTTGTTGTGTGTGCGTGCACGTGTGTGTGTGTGTGTGTGTGTGTGTGTGTGTGTGTGTGTGTGTGTGTGTGTGTGTGTCTACCTCTACATTTTTATGAGAAATTGGCCTGGGAACTGATTTACTTTAATGCCTACACAAGAGGATGCAATTATTGCCTGCTATGACCAGAGATAGACTTTTTTTATTTGTAATTACCAGACTCATATCGGTGTGCTTCTTCCTCCAGTAAACACTTCACATGCTGCAAAGTCTGCTCCGCTTGTGTGAGCGGATAATTAGAGGATCGTTTCTATTTTATATTTAACATCAAGATACGTATTTAATCCAAGAGGCAGGTCATCTTTGCAACATGTTTCTTCTTTCTCTCCTATAGTATTATTTTCATACCTCCTGGATCATTTTTAGATCCTATCATTATTCACAGATATATTTGCAGAATGTTATTTTTTTAATTTTTTTTACAGATCACAATAAAGAATGTTGCCTTGTGTTTTCCTGCTGAGTTTGAAAGTATTACTGATTTAAACAGACCTTAAGAAGGATCTGAAAACATGAATAACTTTTTAATGGAGTGAAAGCAGGTTTCAATTATCTTTTTTTATTTTTTATTTTGGTGGTGTGGTGATTTTTTTTAACAATGTATCTCAGATTTGGACTTTAAATCATGTTGCTTTCAGCTATAAACCCCTCCTTTGTGAGGAATAATTTAAATAATTCTCAATCATTTAATAGAGGTAGGGGATTTTCTTTTTTTTTATTACACTAGGATTACCTTAGAAAAGGAAAAGCAGTTTTCTGTCATTCTTTCTTTAGTCTGAGGCTAAGAAAACACTTTTATGTCACATGAAAAGCAGAAAACAACCTTTTCACACATTGTGTACCTGCTATCATGCAGCATACACACCCTCGCTGCAGTCATCTTTTAATTCACACAAAGGACCACTTTGAAATAAAATGAAATGAAAATGAAGAAACAGATGAGTGGGGTGGTGGCCAGTTAGGTGTCTACATAAATATTAATATCAGTAACCCACCCACTCCCATCCTTTTCCAACCCCCTCTGTGCGTGTGTGTGTGTGTGTTTTTCTTTGACAACCTCAGGATGCGTGTACAACGGCTCCTGTGAACCGAGATGTCTTTTATTTCTCAGTCCAGTGCCTTTGCATCAACTGAGCGTGGCGTGGAGCGCGTGGCTGCCCGGTTTGGTTGGCTGCCTGCCTCGGCTGGCGGGGCCGGCTCGTCTGTCTGCGCCGCGTCTTGTTTCGCCTGCTCTGCTCTGCGCAGACGGCGCGGGTGAGAATGTCACTCCACAAAAGCAGCATGAGTTGAGCTGTGTAAACAGTAAATAATAAACAAGTGCTCTAATACATTATTGAGAGAATCACTTTAGGCAACTGGGACAGCATGAAACGCATAACCCCCCAAAACCCCCCCCGCATCCCTCCCTCCCTCTCTTTCTCTTTTCAAACTTGCGCTCTTTATGTTTTGAATGGGTGATACTGCAGTCAGGCTTCAGCACTGTAGTGCTTGTATGCATTGTCATTCACTGTCACAGCCTTTATGTTGCAGTAAAATTACTTAGATGTGCTTTGATACCATGACACGTTGTTCTGTTCTCTGTATTATGAGAGGGTGATTCTGCGAATATTGCCACCCTGATAAACTACTCTGTATGGCTTTTCAATATTGATTAGTCTGCAGTTTTTCCTTTTGATCATTCAATGCATGGTTTAGTCTATTACATGTTGTTTAATAGTGACCACCCCAATTTCACCCCATATATGAAACTCCCACAGGATTTTGTAATTAGCAATTTCTGAGAAATCTGCGTTAGTCTATGCTAAATATCATCAATGTAGAAAAAGCATTTGTGTGTCACGATATCTTGATATTTGATTTCCTCGCGATATGTTTCCATTGAGAGGATAAATCATCATATTGCATTATTGCCCAGCCCCATATTTACAGTGTTAATAAACAGAGGAAAGCAGCAGATCTGTTGGAACCAGCACATTCTTTTCAGTTTTGTTGATAGATGACTTTAACCATAAGTTGATTTTCAATTTATCATATCCTCCCTCTTCACCAACAGCTCTAAGATTCATAAACGGTCTCCCCGTCTTAATTGTGAACTAACATGAAACCCGTTTATGTATGTTTGATATTTTCTCCCCCTTTAACCAGTAGCATGTTTGCCTCTATTGTGTGAACATAAAACAGCATCTGAATCTACCTGCTTTAGAGCGTGTAGTAAATGGAATATCCTCCTCCAGTGGCTTATTGAGCAGAATAATTACATTGCACATATTGAATTCCACTAATGCTCCAAAGGTAGGTCTTATTTAATACCACAACTCCCCGAGGGTTCGGAGCATGATTTGAAGCACACATCTCCTCACTGTACCTAATGCTCCGGATAGATTTGTACATAAAAAATATGTCCAGAGTCGTTCAAAAAGTAAACTTGGCTGAATTGGTTGCAACGGTACCTGGGAATTGAGCCATTATTTCTGTGAATATCTCTGGTGGTTTGAACCACAATGATTATTTTGCCTTCGGCTTGCCATATATTTATATGGTGACTCTCCTGCTGTTAATTTCACACACATAAACCATTCATGCTTTTGAGGAAAATTATTACGATGTGTATAAATCCGTAAGAATTGGAGCTGATGATGAGCATTTATGTAAACAGACGCTACAGTTAATGATTACGTGTAATGTAAGTCTCAGGGTTATGGCTTCTACAAATCCTTGAATGAAATTAGAAGAGATTAGGGGTGGGGATATCTAATTTTCATGAAGGAACAATCACCATGTTTAGCTCTAGGGCTTGTAAATCCTATGTGTTGGTGGGGTAATACTCACAACAGCCTGAAGATGGCAGCCAAAACCCAGTTAGCTGCCATGTGCATTTACAGGCCCATTTTCCTAATATTACTTCATAGGTCAAATATATCTTCTGTGTAGAATCATGTTTTACCTGCACATGTTCATTTCTCTTGAAATACAGCAGTTAAAGTAGCAATAAGACACATTTAAGCTTTGTTACCTTTTAAGTGAGATGCATTTTCAATGTTCTGCAATAAAAGGAAGGTTAAGCATGATGGATGACATTCAGAAAACACAGTATAGTTGTTGCTCCAATGAAAACAGGAGGAAGACAATTTGTATGATTGGGCAGAAAATACACTGTGGTTGGTGTTTTGTCACTTTTGTTAGTGAAAATGTAAAACTTGACGTAAAAACAAGACAATTACTCAAGGTCTGTGTGCGTTAAATAAAATGGCAACATAGTTATGCTAATTTCTGATTAAATAAAGTGTGAATTTGTTTTCAATTAAAAAGGAGAAGAAAAAATTAGCTAATTTTCTCCCAGATTAATTTTCTCCACTGTTGCAGTCTCAAGTTTAGTGTTTGCAAAAGAACACATCAGCAAACCATTTATTTTTATTTTTTTATTTTGCTTCAGCCTGTATGATGAACCTTTCCGTCGACAGTTCTCTGAATCAGCATCCTTCTTCACCGGCTGCTCATCCCTCCATTCTCAGCTGAGACAATGGAGAGGAGGAGAGGAAACAATGGGAGGTTTGGGTGGAAGAGTGAGGAGAGGGGAGGGACTCAGGGTGTGGGGTTAGGGGAGGAAAACGGTCTGTATAGGACACACACACACACACACACACACACACACACACACACACACACACACACACAGGCCAACTCACAGACAGAAGGAGGGTAGCGAGGAGGGAAAGGTCATATAGGTCAGCGATCAGGCTCTCTTTATCTGTGTGTGTGTGTGTGTGTGTGTGTGTGTGTGTGTGTGTGTGTGTGTGTGTGTGTGTGTGTCTGTGTGGGTGTTTGTGTGTTTTAGTTGGTGTGAGCTCGCAGGATTGTATGGACCCTTCCTCCTCCTTGCACACAGACACACATGAACTCCACGCCATGGGCAGTCTGGGTCATGGCTGTCCCTTCACAGTCCACTGCATAATTATTGACGGCTTGAACTGATACCCCAACAATGAGGTACGCTCATGTGTGCACGTGTTCATGTATGTGCACATAGTTTTTGTGTGTGCGAGGGGACAGGTCAGTACTCCTATCGGTGTCAGGGAGATCCACAGTCCTGGCTCATCTCTTTATTTCTTTCTTTCTTTCTTTCTTTCTTTCTTTCTTTCTTTCTCTCTCTCACTCACTCACTCACTCACTCACACACACACACACACACACACACACACACACACACACACACACACACACACACACACACACACACACACACACCCTCTGTTGACACACCAACTGCTGGTATTTTGCACACATGCACACACAGGCACAATAGGACCCGGGTGGGGGGGGGGGGACGAGGAATGGGGCCCCCTACGGGAGGGGCCTCCTCCTGGTCCAAATCAATATATGAGAAGCCATGCAAGTATAACAGAATCATTACTCTCACAGGGCTTAGGAGGATACAATACACAATATGGTTTGTGTGTGTGTGTGTGTGTGTGTGTGTGAGAGAAAGTGTGTGCGTGTGTGTTTGCTTTGACACCTGTTGTCTCCATCCTGCTGGAGTCATCTTTTAAGGTTGACTTTCTTTGATATCATTTGTCAGTCGGTGTGCGATGTTCATCGCAGGTTCCTCAGCATCCTCACCATCCTCAGTAGCATTTCCTCTCACAGATCGGAGCACAACAATGCAACCGCACACATCCAACAATGTCAAACATGTGCGGCACTGTAGGTTCAGAGCGAGGAACAACAAGCTATCGCCGTCTCAACCTGTGTCTAACAAGACTTTGTATTTTTCACACTAATCATGATTACTGCCACAATCTTCCCCTCCAGCCCACCTCTTTTCTACCCCCTCACACATCAATGACAACCTCCTTTCATCTGCCGGTGTGCAGCCTCACATCCACGATGTATTTACAAGGCCCGAAATGAACAGAGCAATTATTATCAGTCATGTTAATTCTGCAGATAATGATCAAAAGCCGAGTCCTGCTCCTCTTTCTCTTTCCCCTCTCCCTCGCTGCCTGCTCTGGGGAGCTAACAGCGGTGACAAACCTCCCCTTTTTATTATTTCATGGCCTGTTTAAAGATTTAGTGAGGCCCACAAACCACTACTTTTAATGACCAATTAACAGGAGCAAAGCTCTCTTCGGAGCACCGCGGCCTCGTTCAGGATTTGCTAGAGTAAACAGTGGTGCGGCGGCGGTTGTGTTGGTGGTTGTGTTGGTGGTGGTGGTGGTGGTAGAGGGGGCGTATGTCTCGTTACCGGCTCACCGTTCAAACTGGCACACATACAAACAGCCATGCATGTACACAAACAACCCCCCCTACACACACACACACACACACACACACACACACACACACACACACACACACACACACACACACACACACACACACACACACACACACACACACACAAACCCTCTGCTCCACTGCTTATTAAAACCTGGAGGAGCAGCATTGCTTACCAAAACCTTGAGAGAGAGAGTCAGTCAGCAAGAGTCAGAGTGAAGAGTCCCGCTCCCACTGGGTATATGTTTTTTTTTTTTTTTTTTTTTTTTTTTTTGGAGAAGGGAAGGGTTGAAATCTAAAATGATGAAGCTTGCTGCAAAGCCAGCCAGTCTAAATCTGATACGAGAGCCAACGAAATGGTGTTGAAGAGGGAGTAAATGAGTAGAGCCTGGATCATTAGCATTGCTCAATAATGTAGCTTGGGGGTAGGACGGCACCACTCAAGGCCACAGGCTTTCTGAGCGGCTAATTTGGACCCGTCTTGTTTATGGGTATAGCAAGCATGCCCCTCAAGATGACTGTCAAGCTGAGGCGCGCTCCCCAAACTGAACAAACACAAATGAATACACACTCCTTGATGAAATCCACAGCATGCATGAGTGATCAAGCATACACCAAAACACATCCATAGATGGTTCACCGCTGTAACTTCTAAGCAGTTGGGGGTTTGGAAGTACGAACGTTGCTATGTAGACTTAATCTGTGATGATGCTACAGTTGTTTTGTTGCTTAGGGACTTATTTTACATTTGATATAAAGCACAAATGAACGCATGCGTTTTCATGTAGTGTATCTGAGGTTAGAGCTAAAGCATTCATTTAATTTGTTTGACAGACAGATAATCTTCAACTATTCTGATGATCAATTACTATTCTTGTTCCTGTTTCGAGCTAAAATACCAACAAACTCACTTCTCAAATGTGTATATATATGCAGATTATTAGACATGTGATGAACTAATGCCTGCGGGTGTTTGTCCTTTGGTTAGACAAAACAAGCAATTTGAATATGTAAACTTTGGCTTTATAGGAAATTGTGATATGCATTTTACTTTATTTCACTCTATCACTCTATACCACATATTGGATCAATTAATATATGAAATAACTGTTAGATTAATATTGAGACTATTTGTGTCATCAACATAAGTGTAAATGTGAACTACATTTAATGTATTTTATTACTTTACTTTTCTTTCTTGATCAGCTACCATTCTAATATTGTAGCTAAGGAACTGTATCGATAAAGTTGTTTTAATTTTTTTAACATAAACACCAATACAAAGATACAGTATTATATAAAGCGCCTTCATTTTGCATTTGGCTGCTCTTCTGTTTACTTTGTTCAAACTAAGTGATGGACCCAATAATTATTTGCGTCCCCTTACCTTTTCCCAATTACAGACCAGTGTTGTATTGTGTGCATATGCAAACCCGTATTTACATTTGCTTCACAGTGTCTCCATCAGCACATTGTGGTGTACAGAGCACACATGGAGACAAGGTATTGTCTCGCACGAGAGTTGTTGGGGAGTATCAGACAACTTGGCTAATAAGACAGTGTGTTGATTGTATTTGTTTTCCATTTGTCTATCGTTTGCATTGAAGACGCGCAGCGGTAATTAAGCCACTAAGTGAATCTGAAACAGGCGAGTCATGGGGCGAGTGCCACGGCGGCATTATAAGATGAGAACAACAGACGCGGAATGACAAGAGCTTGGTAGAACAATGCCAGGAAGTGGAATCCCCCCATCAGGAATATCCTATTGTAACAGAAAGACAAAACTACAATAGACCAAAACAAAAGAAGAAAATAATACCACAATGTCGGATTGATGCCAAAGTGTTTAGCATAACATGATGAAAGAATGATATTTGCATGTGTACATGCGTATGACTATTATCAACTGTGTAAAAAGCCAGACCGGTTTAAACCTGCGTGGGAAGTTCGTAGGTGAAAGAGAGATCAGCAAGAGAAGACCGATAAAGTGTAAAATAATAAGACAGTGATGTTCTTATGGCAGAGAGGACTGGCTGACTATGAGGAAGCGTGTCATGTCATGGGAAGTCTTGTCCATCTACGTCTTGAATTTGAAATGAAAGTGAGCTCAACTCAACTTTTAATTGTTCACAAACATGCAAGCTCTGAAACACAGACTGTCCCTAAACAGAAACACACAACGTACACTGTCGACCCAATTAGGGCTGCAATTAATGACCATTTTCATTATTGATTGTTGTGTTAGACATCTTATGATTAATTGATTACTTAGAAAATAAATTGCCATACATTGTTTAAGAGGCTAAGTTGTGTGATTAAAAGTCCAGGACTGAAACATATATAGTATATTATTTTTTTCAATAACAATAAAACAGAGAAAAGCAGCTGATTGTAAAATTGGAGATCATATCAACACAAATGTGGTGTTTTTGCTTAATAAATGACTTTGCATAATAGTTTCAGATGTGCTAAAAACCAACCACGTACAATCCCATAAAAAACATTGTACTGAGAAACCTATCCAACACGGTTTCCATCTCCAACCCAGTGTCCTTCTCACCCTCCCTCAACTCCCCTCTCTGCAGAGCTCCAAGAGAAGGACGAAAGGACCAAAGAGGGGAATCTTGGATTCCCCTCTTTGGTCTGCCTTCCTTCTCCTTCTCTCCCTCTTACCCAATGAACCCCAGCAGCAAATCAATGGCCAGGGATAAACACAAATCCCCTGTAGAGGTGACTTATAGAAAACAATTTGAACCTGCGCACCTCAGTTAGGCGGCCCTGCCCAGCCATCTTACTGTATGTTCTAACCTCAAACCTCCTCTGTCTGGCAGTCAATTGAAATTAGATTCCCAGGTAGGGGGGGTGTGGAGATCGGGTTGGAGTGTCACGAGCGCCTCTCTTACACTAGTGGAATACATGGTTGTGTAAACACAGCCGACGTATGTTTGCATTAAAATTCTGCTTCCTTTGAAACGGAGGAGTTGTAAGTGAGTGATGCACTTTATATTATCAAATATAGAAGGTATTGATACTGTGATTGAAAATACTGATTCACTGCAAGCTATTGTAGAGGAGTGTGTGTATACTTGTTTGCCGAGGTTGTTCAATGACATTATTGATTTTATTCAACCCCTGTTTGAAAAGGAGTGAAATAACTCTGCAATATGTAAAAATCCACCGCACAGTACACCTCAAACACACAGCGACCTTATGGAACCTAATGACCTACAAAATCAAATATGACACGCAGAGTCTAATGAGAGCAAGTCTGAAGAAGACACCGAGATGAGGCCTCGGCTTCCTCAGGGGGAGACCTGGGCCCAAGGCTCGCACCAGGGAACTCTGGGAGGCGGCGAGGGAGTTAAGGGAGCTCGGGTGAAGAGACTGGGAAGGAGGAGGAGGAGGAGGAGGAGGAGGAGGAGGAGGTTGCTAAGACCAGGGCCTTGTGCTGAGTGGGCCCTCAGAGGGCTCCATCCCCTATTTGCAGATTTAGTAAGGTGGGGGTGCTTTTGCATTACCTCCTTCTTTATTCTGCTCAGCCCCCCCTTCACTCTCTCTCTCCCAGTCTCCGTCTCCGTCTCTCTCCCTCTCTGGTCATGCTAATTGCTCCCAAGGTCAGAGCGTTGGCTGCGCTCCCCTGAACGCCCCCCACCCCGGCCCTCGCTTTGAATGGCATGTTTTGATCAGGCCTAATTTGATTGGTCGACGTTGTCTGGGGTGGATAGGGACAGCGCTTTACAGCCCACTGCTTTTGATGTGTGTGGATGCGTGCATGTGTGTGCGTGTCAGGGTGATGCATGTCAGGTTATGAAGTGTCTGTGGATGAGTGCATGAGAGTGTTACACGTCAGCAGGGAAGTGTTTTTTGAGGGGTGTCAGAGTGTGTAAAGGGGAGTGTGTGTAAAGGGTGGTTTATGTCACGGCCGATGGTGATTTTGTGTACTTGAGTGTCAAGTAGAGTTTGATGTGTTTTGATACAGCATAAGGCAAGTGTGTTGGGAAATATCGTCAGACACGGATTGAAATGCTGACCCCCCAAATAGTAATCCTCATGTTGCAAATATTTGCCAAAACTCAAAATGTGCTGTGTGTGGCGTGAAAAAAGTTCCAAAACTGAATACAAATGTGCAGTTCTCTCTTGATATGGCTTGCATGGTGGGTAAATGGTTCACCCTCCATTTTATAAAGCTGACTATTGTCATTAGTAAATTAACTGATTTATGGTGTTTTGATTGTTAAATGTGTCATTTAGCTCAATGCATTTTTCGAAAATCTCATTATATATCAAAGTTTCATTTTTTAAGTATTTAAATCATCAAAACCATTTGGTTATTTCATATAAACTATTCATTTATTAAATTATATAATATAGTTAATGAAAATGTTGGATATTGAAGTTTTTTATTTCATTGCCCAGCCATTGTTTTCTTTTCTTTCTATTGATTCATTATTCAACTCATTTTAGGGGTTTTCAAATAAATGTAATTTGTGTTTGTGATTTGACTCATTTTCTAATTGGCTGATACAGCGGCTCCAGTGTGTAGATGTTGTTGTTTCATATTGTGAGTTTCATACCTGATGAAGGTCTGAAAGTGTTTCATTACAAAATGTGCACTCAGTAGACTTCAGATCTCTGCCAGGTGTGTCTCCAACGACCACCGCTGTATTGTGCGACTTAATAACTCCAACCAGTGCTGTCAAACGTAATCAAACAGACTTCATTCAAACTCACAAAGAAGCGTTGGTCTTGCTTCATCGCTCGCTCACACACATCATATTTAGTTTAAAAAGTGAACAGTAACAAATCAAAGTTTTGTGATAGTAAAGGTCACGAAAGCTTTTCTGTCATCACACTGGCTTAAAAGCCCCTGTTTTGTCTTTGTTCTTTCACAGTTTCTTTCTGAACTTCACAATGGTTTTGCAGAACAAAAATAAGCATTGATTACGTCCTCCTTTTTATATTCATCGCCCTCCTCTAAGCTGCAAACTGTGCCTTCAAATGTGTGCTTCGTAGGGCTGGACATGCTGCTCACGAATCGCTCCAGTAAGAGCTGGCTTCCAGGAGTAGCATTGTAAAATGCAACAATTAACTTCACAACAGCAACTAGCATAGACAACAAGGTCAGCAGCATTTTCAAATTTCTCTTGTTTTAGGGGTTGTAAAATGCCGGAGTAGTGACTCATCACCGACAGCCCCTACCGGCGGGTGCGGTCAGGAGTGGTGAGTGAGGAGTAAGCAGGCAGTCAGTGGCAGTATATAAAACAGACAATAAAGGGTGTTTTGACAAAGTGTGAGTCACTGCAACCATGAGTGGTCCTTGAGCATGCAGCCATAACTGGCGACCCAAAATATTGTGCAGTTTGCCGCAACAGCATGCAAGATTAGCCGTGGACACTCACTCAGTCAGAGAAGCATTGACGCACACACAACAAAGTACATAACCTCTCCACAGGCTCACGCCTGGCGGAGATAATCAACTTGCTGACCGGGTACAGGAATTCAAATTTTCTATTGTAATATTTATTTCATTAAATGGCCAAACATTTTGAACAGTAGCACTTTTTTTTATATTTGAGAAGATGAAACAAGCACGTTTGGCAATTTTGCTTGATAATTATGAATACATAAGCATTGCTAGAAACATAAGGGATCTTTCCAAACATGGCTTTAACTCATTTCACCCCTGTTCAAGTCTTGCCAGCAGAACTAACGTATATCTCTCTCTCTGGAGCTCCGAAACAGCAACATCCCCTCTGTGGGTCTCCCTATCTCAGCTACAGTCACATCCCCAGTGAGTGCTAGTGCGCTAGGTACAGTAGGAAGTCCTAGGCAGGCAAACGGGCCATGTGTGTCTGCTGTCTGACAGCAGCGCTGATCCGGCCCCTATGAGTGAGATTGATAGGGCCTGTGATCAGGGACGCCGCGCTCCCTCCATCGCCGGCGAGATGGATCACATCACACTGCCGTCTCCTCCGCTTCCAGGATAAATGAACTGAGAGGGAATCTATCACTCCCCGAGAAGGAGAGGGAGAGAGAGAGAGAGGGAGATAGAGGGAGGGACAGAATACCTTACAAAGATACTGATGAGGATACAGAAGTAGGAAGGGATGTAAAAAGGTAAAAGTGAGAAAGGCGAGCAGGGAGGGAGAGATAAAGAAAAGGGGACTCAGACAGAGGGAAAAAGAGGCTAGAGAAAGAGAAAGAGAAAAGGGATGCCTGATGGAGACAGCTGTGGAGGCCTGCTGCTAGGTCAGCCCCCTCCCTCTGCCCCAGTCTCCCTCACAGGTTAGGCGTTAGGGTGTGGGCTTTTTTTTTGTGTTGGGCTGTCAGCCAGCTATTTGTCACAGTGAGCGATCTGATGCTTCGCCGAATCAATCACGCAGAAGCGCTGCGGGTTGCGTGTACTGTATACATGTGTCTGTGTGTGTCTGAACGTGAAACTGTGTTTGTGTGTGTACATTCATGAGGACAAGTGAATGGAGGCGCGTGGCCCAAAAAACACGGCGCACGCTCCTCTCGGCAGGAGGCCGCGCTGAGCGCGCACTTCATCTTACTCACTGTGTTTGGTGTGGGACAGCGCTCGTCTCTCCAAACTCTTTTTAAATCACACTTTCCAGCGGTCACGATCATTACTCGGCCCCCCTGACTCCCCCTCGTCTTGCTCATTTGGCCTGGCATAAATTAGACTTTGTCATGGCTGATTGGGAATAGGCACCTTATTGCATTAGGCCATGGCTTATTAAGCAAACGCTCTTAGGACGAGCCTTGCTTAACTTGGTGACAGCTTCTCAATTAGGTCGTCTGTGAAATATGCCCGAGCTAATTGCCCCCAAACACGAGCTCAAGACTCGGATTAGAACTTCCGTTCCGTTTGACGTGTATGGACATGTTTTCGTTTAAGTTCACAGGTGTCATGGAGCTCAAAGTGATTTTTATTGCGTGCGCGCCAATGATTTCTGAGTCAGTGGTAGTTTTTCAGATCCTCCCTTTCATATTTGTGTATGCAACTGAGTAAAGCACTGTGTGTGAGTGTGTGTGTGTGTGTGTGTGTGTGTGTGTGTGTGTGTGTGTGTGTGTGTGTGTGTGTGTGTGTGCACAGCTCACTGACACGCCGGATACAGCTCTCATGAGATCCCCTCTTCTCCTCTCCTGGAGGAATGACGGCTTCAAAAACCTTTCCCCAATGATTATAATTGACTGATTGGTGAGTCCTTAACTTCCTCTGCCTCCTTCAATAATCCCAACATGGCTCTCAAGTGGCTCTGGGCTGCCTTTATGAGTGCCTGCTTGCGTACTTTATGATTGCCTGATGTGAAAATGGCAACGGTGGTACGTGGGGGTAATTTGTCGGGAACTCAACAAAGAAATGTTGTAACAATTAATCACCGGGTGAACACCGAAGAATGTGGTAATTATGTTCATTAAGTGGCGAGCATGAGGGCAATTATCTGGCATCAGCTTGGGTTGTCACAGGCGTGTCAGGCTGAGATGTTGTAATAACTCACCACTTTTAAAGGGTTATCCCCTCTCATCTAATGTGGTCCGATGGGTAGGGAGTAGCATGTATGTAGCAGTACGGTCACAATAGGGTCACATGGTTGTTGTCCTTGAGTCTCTATACAAAGCTGGTAAGAAGCAGACTCTTTAGGAGTACTAATAAAATACACTCTGCATTTGCAAATTCCTGTTTTGCTTCTCCTATATCCCCATAAGAGACACACCGACCATGTTATTATAGAAATGTTAACAGTGGCTTTTTACTTTCCAAGGTTACTGTTTCAAAACCTACAGTACTCCTGTATTTATGTTTACTCCATTTTATTAAATTGATGATGCTTTTATTCACAGCACTTTCTCGTGAATGGACACATACCATGTTAGCACAGGCAGAGTGGGATGGGACAACGTCTTACATTCAGAGCGTTAAATAGACGCTCTGAATGGCCTCATTCACTGGGAGAAAAATGTGCCATCATAAAACAGGTTGTGATATCTAGACTTTCTAGATTCTTATGTGCACGTTGAAAATATGCATAAACACCGGTGGATGGAAACCCATTCATAGGAAGGTATGAGATGTGATGATCGTGCAAATATGGAGCTCACATGCGGCCCGGCCAATCACTGTGCGAAATGGTTGTGCTTGTCGGATTTCTGAAAAAATCCATAAATTGTCGGACAAAGCCCCCCCCCCCCCCCCCACATTTCCGATGTCAGAGAAAGATGAGGGGGAAAGAGTTTCAGAGGCTGTTCAATGATCTGACAAGCGCTTCATTTGAACCACACTGACGCCTTCAGTATCAAACTACACACATTATATATTCAGGGCAACATGGCCCTGGGATAAGTTTTCTCCTCTCTTCATTCTTCCCAACACATAGATGACTTAGCACCACACCTGGAGGAAGAAAAAACTAAACAGCTGGCTACACCTGTATGAAACTCCTACCAGTGCTTGTCTTATGCATATCTACTTCCTGTCTGACTTACATGGAAGGAGACTTGCAAGCCCCAGTGAATCCTTAAACAAAAGGCTGAAACTTAAATCCTAACTCACAAATCCCAGCCTTGTAGATACAAAACCTGGAAATACTATCGGGCTAATTAAGCTGATTGGCTCCGTCTGTCCTGAAAGAGGGCCGGCCTGCCAATCAAACGTGGATGTTTCTGTCGTAACCATTTCTGGCAGCGGCTTTTCTTCCCCACTTGAAGCCGGGGGAAGAATCAACCTGACAGTGGAGCGTGTGATTGGACGGACCTGCGCAGGCTGTAGTTGTCAATCAATCAGTGAAGAGTTGAGTATTTCTTCCCCTTTTCACAACGCTGCACACCTCTGAAGCTGCCAGGCGTGAAAATAATAGATACTTAGGTTAAAGACTCCCGGTATAATTATACAAACCTGCAAAAGACACCCAGTCCTTCACTTTCTGAACTCACTTCTGACATACTCTCTCCTGTATCTCTAGTTTAAAAAAATAAACATTTCCAGGTATCTATGCTCTCGAGGAGGGCAAGGCAAGAGAAAGACAAATAGCGTGGGCTTTTTTTTTTTTTTTTTATCACCAAAGCCCTCCTGGAAACAGACAATAGCCACACAGGTCTTATTTTAGTCACTGGCTTTTGTGGCTGCCAGGCTTCTCAAGCTCCCTCTCTCCCGTTTCCCTTTTATTTTCTTGTGTTTTTCCTTGGGCACAGTTCTCTCTCCCTCTCTTCCTCTTTCTTCCCTTCTCTTTCAATTGCAAGCCTATTTGGAGCATGTTTGTTTTCACGCTTTCTCCTCTCGTTCTCGATCGCTCCCTCCCTCTCATTTTCTCCTGCCTTCCCTTCCTCCCTCTCTTTCCCCAGCATGCGTGTGCGTATGTGTGTGCGCCGTGCATCCATCGATGGATGTGAGGCGTGTATAACCTCAGGTAAGCTCAATGAAGCAGCCTGACTAGCCAGAGTGTCTGTGGGAGGCTCTGGCTCATCTCTGCCTGCATCCCTGTAGCCTTAATCTGTGACAGACCATTTCATAATCACAGCCAAGGGGGCTTCTCTCTCTCTGTCTCTCGCTCCTCCTCCTCTTCCTCCTCTTCCTCTTCTTCTTCCTGTGCTCCTCATCTCCCGTCTTTTTTTTTTTTCTCTCCCAAAGTGCAATAATTCACAGGCATGCACCCTCCCACAGGCGGATTAGCAGGCGGCGTGCTCGTCCTACATAATCGCAGCACAATGGGGCCCATACGTGCTGCCGCCACAGCCACGCCAAAGGGCACAATGCATCTGCGCCGTCCCCCCACACCAAATGACACTGGACCCCATCTCGACACCCACCACCTGCAGTACAAGCAGGCCAGCAAGGGCCCAGTCCTCCTTCAGTGGCCCACCGTGGACTCGATAGGAATCGGATGCATCAATGATGACCTGCGCTGGAAAAAAATGAAAGATACATCTGGAAACCCTCTTTGTGTTCATCTTGGAGTGACGTCTTATTTGTCTGTTGAAAGCCAGCCAAAAACAAACAATCTCCCTTCTCGAGGGAGTTTTATAATCGATATTTTCATTTTTTTTCTGTACATAATTTAGACCATGTAGGTCAGTTCGTGTCTGTGTATAAGTCTGCTACAAGTAAGAAAGAAAGAGAATAGTTTCTCCAGCTCCTTCCAAAAACTGAAGTTCTTTAAATGAAATAAAAAAAGAGACAAAATGTACATCCTCTCTTTGGTCTTGATGTCACATGAACATTCTGTGAAAAAGCACAGTTCTTGCCTCCAAATCGTTCCGTGAGCCCAGTCGATTACAGTGTGCGACATTAACATATTGTAAAAAGGAACAAGCATCTTATGATTCATTTTCATTGTCAGAATAATAGCTGAGCCGATTAGCAGCATTGTTGCCATTGGAGAGGCAAAACATCATTACGCTCCTCAATCTGTTTGAGTAATTAAACCATTTGGGAGAATCATCTCACATGTTTGCTGATTCAGTCAGAAGAGGAAGGAAAAAAAAAACTGCTGTTGAGAGCTAAGGCTATATGTAATGTTACATTTATGTATTAGCTTTAAAGGGCTTAAGTGTGAAGCTGCGCGCAACTGCTCCGGTAACGGAATGTCAAATAGGATCCATCGCTCCATTCCAATGCATTTCATATAATACTATAATGAAAGGCGAGGATTTATACCGCATTAGTATCAAGCTCCATCAGATTTAAAGCCATAAATCCATTCTATATCCTCCAAGTTTTTTCGCGAACATTTTCTGGGCGCTTAATTTAATTTTCTCTGAAAGTGCCAGGCGACCGCTATTCTTTGGTGTCAGGTGAATGAAATAATTTGCACATACTTTGCGCCTAAACTGTGGAAATCCAGGGGGCAATTGCATGCTTTGCTACAGTATTTCACACAAACGCACCAAATCTCCTTTTTTCCTGTTACTCTGTGGTTCCAAAAGGCGCTATTAGGCTCACTTTCAAAGCATGCAGTTGGAAAACCCTTGGCTACCCTATTTGATTTATCCAGCTTTTCCTAAACCAGATCTACTATGTCATTTCTAAAAAACCTGTGCTCAATCTCTCCATTCTTGTACACTCCGATGGCAATGGAGGACATACATTAACGTCTCCCTCAGCTGGGTCCAACAGAACTGCTACAGGTTTCCTGGAGACTCGGCCTGTATGTAAACCACAGACACGTTCAGCCTGGTATACCTTCCTCTCCTTTTCTTATCCCTTTGTATTTTGCCACCTCAGCACAAGCCCACACTGCGGTAATCCCTCACAAGTCAGGACAAAATGAGTGACACAGGGTGGGTCGCAGCTTGAACACACACGGCCGTGCATAAGATATCGCCGAGATTCTGCCCCTACCTGGGTTTACGGACAAACTCCGAATGTATTAGCGATTTGGCGAGCATCGTGGCCTGGCAAGCTGGAGCCTTACACAATGTGGGCCCTTTCACACATGCAGGTTTAAACACACAGGACTTCATTAAAAGCATAACTGCAAGATGATGCTCGCTATATGTAATCCGCATGCATTTTCACCCCCTTCCGCTTTGCAACTCCAAAGAGGCTTGTTATTCCTCGCCTGTGTGGAGGCAGATGCTGAACTTCACAGCCACGTTCTGTATGAACATGCACACACACTTGTGCATGCAGACGCATTCACATTTAAGCGCCCATGCAATGTTTTTTGCATGAGTTTTTGATATAAAAAATATCAATATAATATTGGTACACATGTACGAAGTGCTTTCTTTGATTTAACCATTAGCAGTTTTTGTTCTGCTTCTCTCCTCTGTAAAAAAAAAAAAAAGAAGCCCCATGAGCATCTCAAACACAATGCTGCAGCTATATGTTTGAATAAATAAAGGTAAAGGGTACGGGGTCAACATGGTCTCATGAATGAGGGGTTACAATCGCACATGACCTCACAGGAGTGTGAACTATAAAGTGAGACTTGCACACTGTCTTAATAACATGGAAGAAAAGAGAGAACATTTACAGTATAAAAGAAGAATACAAGTCATAAGAAGAGTGCATCCTGTAGGTTGTTGGGGCTAAACATTGGTAATGCTATGCTGTTGTCATCTCACTTTTGGTTTTGCTCTGTCTCCTGCTCTCTTCCTCTGTCTCTCTCTCTCTCTCCCTCCCTCTCTCCATGTCAGTCTGCTGATTTATGGCTCTGTTTAAGCGAAGGCCACACGTCTCTCCCGACGCTGCTATTTGTTTCAACGCCGCTTCATTTTTTCCACTCTTCCCCCACTGAAGGCAACCAACAGAAATTAACCCTTGGCCATTATGCACACAGCAAAGTGTGTTTTGTAGCTCTTCCCAGGTTGCACATGCTTCGGGGAGCTTGACAGGGCTGCATGGTGACTCCACTGGTGTTCTGGCAAGGCGCCAAGCGGGCCCAGCCCTCTGCTTGTTGTTGTAAGGAGCTGGAGTTGGAGATGCAGAAAGATGACATGCCACAAGGATGCCATTAATAATGCTCACAGGCAAGGTTGGAAAAATGTCCGACCTCACAAGGCCCTTTTATCAGCCTAATTTCATAAGAGGATTTCATGTCTGAGCAAAGAAAAGTGGCTATTTTTCCTCTTCTTTTATATTGTAAACACCCATTACTTGGAGAGGTATACGGCCCTGCCCTGGCAGTAAGTGGATATGAATTTCAAGACAAAACCATCCTTTCATATCAGCCTCTCTCACAAACGCATTGACATAATCGTGACATCAGACAGGCTCACTTTTTTCACCGCACTTGGATTCCAACTGCTCCCTGATTCATTGCATTTTCTTGATGAGACTTTTTTTTTCTTTCCCATTGGCGATACTGAAAATTAGTTCTTATGGATTTTCCCCGCAAACTAAAGCAATTGTTTGACTAAATCAAAGAGGCAGCTGGAGCCACAATTACATATTGTGAGTGTGATTGTGTTGCCATTGATTCTAAATGTCTAAAGCACTGAGAGGGATGCGTCTGACTTGGCTCTGTGCATTGTGGTTGGTTTTTCTGCTACCAAGCAGTATTGTACTATATTTGCACTTCTTCTTCCCCTTTCGCTGTCTGTGCCTTTGTGGCAGGCTGGCAAGGAGGAGGCTGTTGTTTACCCTGGTAAGCTGCCCATTGTCTCTGGTGGGAATTCCCTTTGGGAGAGAGTGCACCACGGAAACGAGGCTCGGCACAGCACGAGGAGCTAACTGCAGAGCTGCTAGTGCGGCGTCGGCGGGGCTCCCGTGCGTCCACTGGGATCTGGTGCCAGGGGAAAGATGGCCGTCCCCTGGGACGGGAAGAGATGGCGAGGTTGAGACAACAAAAGGGAACAATGAAAAGACCAGGAACAAAAGGGGGGAAAAAGGGAGACAATGGAGGAAAGTAGAAGACAAACACACAGAAATAAAAAAATCAAGGTAAAAAATCAAGAAAGATCTGTTTAAAAGTATGAACAGAAATCCAGTTACAGTCCCATGAGCGTTGTATGAATAGAATAAATATGAGTAGATGTAACTGAAGAAGTGAGCTAATGTCAGGATCTAGCATTTGTAATAGGACAAAAACAGAAATAAATAAGAATCGGAGGAGAACATTCTTTAATTTCTATCATCATTCATCATCAACCCATTATTTCTAAAACAAAGCTTCCTTTAGTATGACCTAACCCTCCTCCACCTCTACACACCACTGAGTGCTAACTCGAGGCCCGCTATGCCTGCGGCTGGAGTAGAAGGCGTGCCCCAGCTCAGGTGTGTTGGTAGTGGACGCGGGGCACTGACAGTCTGGGTTAGTCTCCTGGCTCGATGCGACTTGACAGCAGTTAGGCTTGCAGGGCCCAGTAGGCAGGTTGGGTGCTACGGGCCTTATAGTGAACCTGCAGCACACCGGATTCAAAGGGGGGGGAAAAGCGCACGGAGCAGCACTGAGTCACATCTCAAGTCGAACAGGATGAACTGTTGTTCAATCAGCGTCACTCCCTATTGCTCTGCTGTTTCATAATGATGACAACAGACAGCTTAGCAGACACTGTGTACTTCAATAGACATTTGATGTTTTCAAATTTAGATTGTCTACTTATTATAGTGGAAAACATACAACATTGGCATTCATAAAATCATAGTACCATAAACCATTTAGATTTTGTTCTTCAATTCACCTAAATACAATCCACTCTTGGCTTTTGAAGATGCAGACTTAATGGCTTTGCGTAGTTTGGGAGCATTCCGCTACTTTAGAAGAGGTTGAAATGCCATTGGTTAAGATAATGGAAGAGAGGGATGTAAAGTTCAGTGGAAGAGAGCCTAATGCCTTCTTAAGGTGAGCCATTTCAACACGCAACCGCATTTGTATACGTCTGCGTATTTACCCGCGAAGGGAGGGAGGTGACCTTTCCATGTGGAGATGGTGTCTGCATGGAAACGCTGCTTGCTGCATCCTAATGGCCACCCAGGGCCACCTCGCCTCCGCGGCCGTCCTGATATTTGCCTAAACACGTTGGTGAAAGTTTTTTCTTTTTTTTACCCATCTAGAAATATTTCCAGAGAATTTTGGTCAGCAGAAATGACGTTAGAGAAGCAAGGGAGTAGGAGTGAGGGTCATAGGGGATATGTGGTGTTAGACATACTGGGAGCTGTGGGCCAAGGTTAACAGGCTATTAATTGGTGGTATGGTAGATTAGTGCACACTCAACATGTTACGCTGGAAGTTTTATTTCCAAATGAAAAGACTGTTTGCAAAAGCCAAATGGACAGAAGTGAAATTTCCTTGTCTGACTTTGAGCTAAAAATATTTTGCTCGGTAAAGTTTCAGCTTGTGTTTCAAATAACAAAAGTTTACAAACTGATACACACTCAACAGACTACGACTGACACAGTATCATTAGCGATGCTGCTCTGAGTTAGGGTTAAGGCAGAGGTCTCCCAGTCAACATGGCTTCCTGCCTCCTGCTGCTCTGCGGATCATTAGGAAAATGAACGATTGGAGAGAGCTGTGTGTGTGTGTGTGTGTCTATGTGTGTGTGTGTGATTTTTGTGCCACTGGGCTGTAGGGCTGTCAAAATTGCTAAAAAATGACGTTTGAATATTCCCTTTAAAAAAATAAATAAAAAATTCTTCAGTTTAGGTGTTCAATCCAATATTCTCTTGGGTGCACATTCTGGAGATGTGGCCTCAAGTTGCTTGTCGTTGAATGGTAAGCTAACTCTAGCTTACATAGTGTAGCGACCCTGGGTCAGGAAAGCTACGAGATGTTAGCTGGCTTATAGGGTGTTTATTAAGGGAACATAGAACAGGCTACTGTGGGCCGCAGCCTACGCCACAACAACAGCAAAACTCCGTGAAAGCCTCAACCAGCTTCACGTCTGCTCCGGGTCATAGACTCTGCCCCGAACGGCTTGTCACACACACACACACACACACACACACACACACACACACACACAAAAAGAGGACACTTCATCGTGGCCGCGACGGGGGTTGCCAGATTCACGATAATTATCCTCCGAAATACTTTTTTTTTTTTACATTCGAATATTAATTTTCACATTCGAAATTCTGTTTTTAACAACTATTCGAATATATATTCGAATTTTGATTATTCGTTGACAGCTGGGCTGTGGGCAGCCTGATTACTCCGCTCTGTCTCCTACTTACCTGCCGGCCCACTGACTTACCTTCAGCATACTAACTCCCTCTCGTTCTCTCCTCCCCTCCCACACACACACACACACACACACACACACACACACACACACACACACACACACACACACACACACACACACACACACACACACACACACACACACACACGTATAGGAAGGAATCACAAATGCATTAATTTGTCTAGATTCATCTCTGCAAAACTTCTGAATGTATCACATCTTGACAGACGATTCTAGGCCAGTAAATCTATTCCTCGGGGTATCTGTGTACCTTTGAAAAAAAAAATCCCTTTAGCTTGCAAAACTCCTCACTACCACCCGTTTTCCTCTTCTGTTTTTATGTGCGTATACCCAATTGTATACTCGAAGGCAAATGGCACACATACATTTTAAAAACACACATCAACGACGGGCAAAAAACCCCGAAAGGTGGAAAATTATTGGATCAACGATTGATGTCAGGGGAACAAATCTGAGCAAGGGGCTGGAGATTTTTCACTTCTGCTAGGGCGTTTTTGTGAGCTGTCCCCATTAACAAGCAGAGGAGATAATGTTGGTGGGTGGACACAGTGTGTGTGTGTATGTGTGTGTGTGTATGTGTACGTCACGCTATACGTGCCGAGCCTGACAAAATAAGGGACGGGGGCACTTACTACACATTCAGTTTCTATATTTATTTCCCCCAATAATATAAAAAAGTAAAGCTATTGTTTGGGAGAAAGAAAAAAATAAAGAAAAAATAAAATAATAATAATATATATATATATATACTGTATGCATCTAAATGCGTTTTTACAAAATATAAAATACTAAAATCACAGCTACTTAACGCCACCAATCAGAGAAGGAAGCAGCACGTTTGTAGTTTTCTACAATTATAAATGAATAAAGGATAAGGAATTACATAAAGACATATCTATCCTGTAATTTCAGCTATAATGACTTACAAATCCACCTCCTGCTTCTCTGATTACCCTAATGTTCTTCCAAAGGAATGGAGCTGTGTTCTTTTTATAAATTCCCACCATTCTTTATTTTGCCACACAAACAAATTCACACGTTGCTGTTCACACATTAATTATGCAGTTAAAGAAAAAAGCTGCAATGGTGGAAAGGAAGGAAGGTGAAAATGAGGAATTCAGGTTCTTATGCTCCCTTGTTGAATATTCATATAAAATACATTTTCGATGCTTTCGGGCATTGTTTGTTCCAGGGCGGCGGAGTCACTTCCTATTTGTGAAGCTGTTAGGTACCAGGAAATGGGCGAATCCGTTTTGGTGAGAGGAGAAAGGTGTCTGTGCTCCAAGGTAAGACATATGTGAGGTGTCTGTGGCAGAGTGTGGAAGATATTTAAAGTGTGGCTTGATCACCAGCCCACTCCTACCGAAATTGCACCTACATTTAATTTGATAAAAAATAAATAATATGTCATTCAGTGCCGGCGCCACGGCGATGTTGACTTGCTCCGACAGCCAATGCAGTGCATGTCTGACGAGCACTTTTGTAGCTCTTTCTAGCAACCCGTCATGCTTTCTCTTGGAGCTCTACACAGTTTGTTTCACCTCTCCAAGACGACCGAGAGCACTTAAAGATAATTATTGCCAAATGATGCTCTAATGAGGGAACAACTGTCCTTAAGTCTTTGCGTGAGAGCCGGGCCTGCTTGCTGTGACGCCAGCTTTTTTAGGCTTCATTTTGTTTGCCCGTTTGACAGTGTCACACTTTCTATAGATGTTGCCTCAATCTGACGCATGCCATAATAATTGGCTTGGCGCGGGAGAGGCAAATTGCTGAAGATTTATTAAAATGCACCTTAAAGGGGTTAGAAATGTCTGTTTGCAAGTCAAATTACCATTTCGCCTCTCTTTGAGTCTTTCCTTTTTCTTTTTTTTTTGTCAACCTCTCTTAAACTTCCTGCGCTCTTGGAAGAGGTCAGACGCAGCCCTTCATTTGTGGAGGAGGATTTTCGTCTCCTGTGGAAAATTGCAAGGCATTTAGAGCTATCGGAGAGGGTCAGGGACCTTTCCTTTAATTTCCCTTTATCTTCTCTACCATGCTGCACGACCCCAAGCACATCACAGTGCTGATGTCTGGCCTGTCTCTATGGATGCTGTTTATTTGTGTACCTGTTTTTTTTTCTCAATCAAACGGGATGGAGTTTTCTCTCCAGAACTTGGCCCGTGCCTCCAAGGTATCTAGATAATTTTCCATGCCTCTCTAAGCTGTATGAGCATAACATGTTGAATTCATATCACAAATGTGAAGCATTAACTTGAAGTCTTGTGAATTATTTGAGAGATTTGATGATGAGATAAATTGCGTCTGCTGGAAGAGCCTTCCTGCAGGTAAAGCTTTTGTGCTACAGCCTGAATCTCCACAAGAATATTAATGAGTTTCGTCGATTGTTTCCATTCAACGAGCCGCTTCCTCAAGGCTGTTTTTCTATCTCGCCGTTGTCTCTGAAAAGCCACAGTTGCTACGGGAACACACATTGTGTCACCGGTCAGCCATGATTGACAGTTGTTTCTCATCAGGTGACATAACAACTCAACGGTGAGCGCTGAAGGACGAGCATGCCCTCCTATATATAAGCTTTCCAAGAGGATGTTAGCACAAACATTTCCCCAATAATCCGTAACCGAGACTCGTGAGCAGGGGACTGGAACTAATGAAGACAACTATTCAATTACGAGCTCAATTAATGCAAGTGCCTCCAAGCGCAGATCACAGATGAGCCGAGCAGCTAGCCCTAGATGTTGCGGACTGCAGACGAACAACACACTGAGACATTGAGCGCCTCCCTCGATTCCTTGGCTTAGCACTCACGGCCATCTCCACTTTAGAATGGCTTTTTGGGCTCATAAGAGGGACCTGAGAGTGTGCCTCAAACATGTGCCGTCGTCCACTGTGTAGGGTCATAAGGACCTGAATTGACTTTGTCTAGATATGGACCCACGATCTCGACTTAAGTATTACTCCGTTATTGCCGTTCTCTCCCGAGGTTCATCTCGAGCTGCACTATATTTGACCAAGCACAACAAAAAGTCCAATTTAGCCTGATTTCCCTTATTCCAGCTTTGATTCTTGCTTTGGCTCATATTGATTTCATACAACTTGTTATGTTCGGTTTCTTCTCTGTCTTGTTTTTGGATAAATCCATGTTGTTTACAGTGTGCGATGACCCGCGGGGCGTCAAGATTATTCTTAACCCTCTTCCTCGCTGCGGTTTTGTGGGGTATCGATAGGTAGCCATGTTTGTTTATAATTAAGTCCCTACCACACCACAGATGGGACTCAGTTCAGACCTCTTGGCCCAATTAAAAGAAGCTTTCCAACTTCAGTACTACCTGCTTTGTTACATATATATATATATATATATATATATATATATATATATATATATATATATATATATATATATATATATATATATATATATGTATATATGTATGTATATATAAATGCATTAGTTTGATAAAGAGGTTTCCAGCGGTGAGGCATTTACTGGTTGATACATGACGCTTGCATCCTCTTAATGCAATGCAACTCTGAATAACCACAGAATATTATATTTTAGCACAAAGCTACTCCGAACTGATTAAAGATTAAAGACAAAAAACAGACACTTTGCAAGAGAAAAAAAACCAACTCTAATTATTTCTCTAGAAATAAAATAAAATGGTTATAGGTCACAGGGGAGTTGGGTCTAAGTATTTCATTTATCTGTAAAAGGCCTCGTGAGGATGTTTCCTTCCTTTTATTTTATATTCTCTTCTATTTTTTCACTTTTAGCATTCTTCTCCTTACCACGTTGTATTTAATCTCTTTCTCTAGTTCATATCATATTTTCAGGATTTATTGAGGAGAGTAATTGAAGAGCGGAGACATCGATGGTAATTAGTAGGTGACTGTAATTCAAGCTAGTCCACAGTGTGACTTATTAGAAGCTATCCTATACAGACCTAAAACCCTCTCCTTGATCACACATTAAATAATATAATTATCTATTAAATAACATGATAACTGATCTGTTCAGTATATAGCACACCTGACTAACTGTGGTGGCTCACTGTGACTGCAGGCTGATTCTGTCCGAAGCTGCCCCGTACACTGGTATGATTTAACTATTGCTCAATACGACATCAAGTATGAATATGTATAGTTACCAATACAAATTCAAGATACATTTCTTCATATTTTTTGTTATATTGCTATGTAATTATCTACATACAGTTTGCTTCAAATCTGTGAATACGTGACAATCCATAAGCTAATACATATTCATAGGAAATATTTTTGTTCAACCAAAATATTTTTTCGAATTTTTCTTAATTGGAAACTGATTAGTCTGTTTTGGACCAGCGCTTGAGTATATGTTTTTTCCAAGTTTCAGTTTTAGTTTTCGCCTCAATTTTCAACCATAAAAATGGGATTGGTCGTCCACCACAAAAAGTTTCACAATCATTTTTACCATCCAGAGTTTTTTAAGGTTACAAAGAAAAGCACACAAAACCTAATCATGTTCCTTTGCATGATACTTCTGCAAGTGTTTCATTGGGTCTTTGGTGTTAAAGCCAGGCGACACTGATTGCGTCCCTTAAAACACTTGAGTTGCACTCTTGACAGTGTGTCGTTGTGCTTCCCCCCTTTCTTTAGCATGAAATAACATAGCTGACATAATGACGGCTACTGCGGCTACTGTCGTTAACGCGTGACAAGTTGCGACTTCTCATTACATTTCTTTTTCTAAAGTGTGCCTATAGAAAAAAAATAGGTGGTGTTTAAGTGGATATTTTTTCAAAAGTTTGTATCTTATTTTGAACTTTATATGTTTTTCTGATAACGGCCCCAGTGTCTTTTTTTTATTTTTTTTAACTAGAATTGTACTGATACAGATGCTGACTGTGGGATCAGCACAGTCTAACTATGACCAAGATAGTTGCTGCACAGCTCAGGGTGTGTGTGTGTGTGTGTGTGTGTGTGTGTGTGTGTGTGTGTGTGTGTGTGTGTGTGTGTGTGTGTGTGTGTGTGTGTGTGTGTAAGTAAGGAGCACCCAAAACAAGGTTTCCCTGGTGAGGTGACAGAGGCAGCTAAGCCAGTAAACAACGATGACAGTAATCATATGTGTTTGTGGTGCTATGCTTCATCACCTGTCCAGTACCAAGGCTTGTTAAAGGACAAATGACTCTTAATAAAGCATATTCTTTCCCCTCATCTCTCTCTCTCTCTCTCCTCTCCATCCCTCCTGTCAGTGTTCCTTTGCTCCCCGCAGCCCTGCCCCCACCTGAGGAGGCCAGGTTGCCAGGCCGTGGGGCGGTGGGATTGGCCGGCTCCACGCTGAGATTGATTACCCCTCTAATCTTAGGACTGCCAGTGTGTCTCCAGGGCAAAAACTCCTGCATGAATCCCCCCCATTCCCCATCCTCTCTGCCCCAACTCCCACCCTTCCTCTGTCTCTCTACCTCCTCTCTCTCTTCCTCCATCCCCTTCATCCCTCTGTCCCTGTGCTGCCAGAGGCACTGAGGGACGATACTAAGTCACAGCTCCAGACAGGGCCGCTCGCTCGCAGTGCCTGCCTTGTTCGCCATATGTCACAGCAAATGGGGCTCCCGTGGACTCTGCCTTGGACTCACAGGGGGGAAAAAATGACACAGGGAGGTTGATAGGGGGTGAGGGTTGGAGGCTGCATGAGTTGGGCAATAGAGTGGAGCAGAAAAAGCTAATCCAGCTTTGATTCAAAGATCTTTTAAATCACAGAGCTCTTGTGGGAGTTGTGTGGATGTAAGAACAACTAAAATCATATATGTATATATATATATATATATATATATATATATATATATATATATATATATATATATAAATAAATATAAACAGAGACCTGTTTCCATTTGCTCTTGGGTGTTAATAGGCTTTGCCTGTTCACACATGATTTGTTGAGGGGATGACATGACACCCTTCCAGTGTGTATTATCATGGATTGCAGGACACAAGACACATGACAACTTGTAAAGGTGTAAAGGTGACAATTGTGCTTGGTGAGGGTACGACTTGTCATCCAGACGCTGGTGAAATTAGCTCTCTTGGCAGCTCTCTCTAGATTTAGAGAGACTTCCACAGTGGCTGGGTGGTGATGTTACATCTCAGAATGTCACTTTGGCATTCGACTTGTCTTGCAAAGCCTGATTTATTTAGGATGAGAGTGGGAACAGAGTGGAAACCCACTGACAGAACAATTAGCACTGTTGAGATTCACCACTTTAGGAGTCACGGAACTAAGTGGAAATAATGAGGAAGAATCATTAGAAAATATCACAGTCTACAATTACATATTTTATTTCACAAATTATAACATGTGCATGACTGGCGGAGTAACAACACAGCCTTTAGTTTGAAATAAATTAGAATTTTTTTTTAATTAGGTTTTTTTAGGCCTTTTGGTCCATCTCATACCGACTCAAGATACTATGTCAGTGTTGGCTTCTTAATTGAATCAGACCAAGATTACGCAACACTTCGTAGGATAAACACAGGCAAACACAAACGCCAGTGGCTGATGGCTTCGGTGACGCCCTGTCCCGAGATTCATGGCTGTAGTGAGATTAAGAGGTGGGGGCTGGGATTATATTATGGTTACGAAATTGAGACGATGTTGTTGAAGTGGTGTTTACATGCGTCTGCATATACAGTATTTACCCCCAAGGGTCAATCTTGAGCGTGTTGCAGTGCTCCGCGTTTAAAAATACGATAGGTTTAATAGTTGAAATTACCTACTTAAAAAATTGTGTTTAATTATACTTTTAAATTGTGAGTTCAACTTTCATTCCAAATGTAATAACAGTGAATGCTGATATTTATAGGACAGCCAGAGCATTTTGCTTTTACCATATGCAATACTTTTTTTTTTTTTTTTTTAAAGACCCACGTATTTTCAAGGTGAAACTTTATATGTACCACTCCACCTGCACCAAAAATATAGTCTTAACACAGGATGAGTAATGCTCAAAAGCTGAGTTCATTTCGCACATATGAGTGAGTCCCCAAAAGCACATGGAAACGGCCAGACAACCATCAGAAGGCTCTTTGAAGCGCTCTTTCAGGCCACCATGGGTTGCCCACACACAAGTACTCACAAACACACACTTGAGAAAGTCTTTGAGGGCACTGTTTTCTAATTCACCTCTGCACCTGTTTATACCCTCTCCCCATTCTTCCTTTTTCCCATGTCTGAGTGAGTCCGAGTCATAGAGGGAAAAAAAGGAAAGAAAAGCAGCGTGGGTGAATCTGAGCAGAGAAACATCCTCTGGGTCTTTTTCCTTTTTTAAAAGAACTCCTCCAGATCTCATGTTTAATTTATGAAGGAGGGCTCAGGCGTGATACATCCTGGCATGACAGGCAGAGTCCATCTTTGTCTGGGAAACATGGATCGGACCGGACCAGGGGTGATATGCCAGTCCCCATCAGGGCCTCCGGGGTGCCACAGACTGGTCAACAGCTGGGGGCGAAACCAACCCTTTCATTGGAACCAGAGCGCGGTTAATTAAACAAGTTCCCCTCGGTCAGAAAGCAGCTGGAGTCGGTTTACTCCATGTGCCAGTCAGTGCCAGGCTGGCTGGAAGGCACACTCCACCACACAAAGGAAGAGGAGATGCGACAGTGTTCTTCAACGTCGGAATGTAGAGACACAAGACACACATGAGAGGATGTTACTGTTTGGGAGTATTTAGATTTAGAGATTCTTCGTCTAAGTAGAGGAGTGGGATGTGCACGTCTTGGCTCACCCACATCTAACTGTAAGCATCAATCCACAACCCACGCCCGTAAAACCCAAACTCCAGCTTTATGTGCAAGCACATGACGAACAAATCAAATTTGTCTTCGGCTCTGCAGATCCGCATGCTTACAGTACAGGCAAGCATACCAACACGCACACACACACAGGCGAGAACACAACTGGGAACAAACTCCAACGAGATAAATCTTGTCAAGCTGAGCACCGAGTAAAGATTAGGCATCCTTGTCCGCCTTCACAGCCTGAGACGGCGTGGTCAAACCCGGGGCGATTTCCGAGAGAGAGAGATAGAGTGGCAGCTGATAGTTGACGGAGCGGATGTGAGAGAAACAAGACGTATTCGGAGTGCTAAATCGCTGGTAGGGTTGCAAACTGGGGGAGGGCAAGAAAGAGCGCAAGAGATGAAGAGGGAGGGGAGGCTGGGTACAAAATAGCCAATTTCATAGTACACATGTGGATTAAGTTCCCTCCTTTGAAAACGCGCCGGAATGCCCATGTACCAATTACGCCCCGGTGGTACAGGCGGGAGCTGAGGGGCCATGTTTTTGGATGTTCTTGCGCCTGTGTGTGCTCGGGCTTGCCAGATTGTCTGCGGGCAGCGTGTGTGCCTTGCTTTGATTCGGTGCCAGCGAGGCCTCGCAGGCTCTTGGCACCCTGACACCTCCCCATCAATACGCTGGCACTGTGCGGTAGAGGCGGGGGGGGCTATCAAAAGTGACCCAATTAGACGATGGCAATGTGTTCTGACAGGCACTACCTGGCCGGGCGTGTTTTAAAACTGCCATCTTTCTAGTTTATTTTCCTCCATTCTCTTTGGCGCTCACTCTCTACCTCTTCTCCGCCTCTCCGCTCCTCTTCCCCGGCGTTTTCTACCCCATGTGCTACTCACAGCGGGTGACAATGCTGGAGATGTGAGTGGGTCTGCGTGCCTTGACACCCTCTCTTTGTACGCTTCTTTCAGCTGTTTGCTACAAACATCCCGGCACTTTGCAAGTGTACAGATACGAGGGGATTGGTTTTGACTAAGAACACTGTGATTAGAGCGCTCAGTGACAGAAACATTATCCACAGAGTTGGCTTGTCAGTGTTCATTGCCATGACTGACAAGTCTCTGGATCTCCCATTCTCTTTCTCTATGTCTCTCTGTTTTTCTCTGCTGCTCTCCCCCCCCCCCCCCCCCCGTCGCCTCGATATTCTTGATCTGTCTGTCTTTTCCATGTGTAGCTGGAGTTCAGTTGGAATCTCTGCCAGCGTGTGTCAGCGTTAGTCTATGTGTTTGCAGGATGTCTTCTTTCTGTTTTAGAAATATAAAATTATGAAAATCTAAAGCCAACTAAATGCTTTAATTAATACTTATTTTTGTCCTTATCAACTACTCTTATTTAATGAAAGGTGTATTATTGGTCAGCCCAACTCCCTTTGAGCACAACCCAGATCACCTATGTTGCTCTCTTCATTGAAACCTTTGCAATAATTATATAGTTTTAATCTGACTATATTCTTGCTTGATGAATAGCCCCCTTTCTCTTAGCATGCTGGTTTATGTCGACAACGAAAAACGACCTTTCAGGCGTAGTACCACTCCACCAAACACGTTCAGAGTATTAAATATAATATTCTGGTGATTATGACCTTTCAGACTTTGGCCTCAGATAACGAAGACGTCTCAAGCGATGTCCTCTCTGTCGCTTCCGTCTGTTTTACAAATCGTTACCTCACTTCTTCTTCAAAAATGGCCTGAAATGAAAATTTTATAAATTCACCTGTTTTCTCTTTCCGGCCACGAGTGCTGCACTTTCATAATTATCTCCAATGCATGATACAGCATTTGCATGTTTAAGATAAGTCCTACAAAATCAAGTTTACTGACTGATCATTGATTGATTGATGCAGCAGAGAGCGTGCAATCATACGGTATATCTTTCAGCTCCGACTAATGTTTTGACACACCATGACGCAACAGGCAGTCTGTGTTACGAGTTGTATGGAATTTACTCGAGATAGGGATTTCTAACAGGAATAGTTCAATGTTTTTCATAAAAAATTGTTTATTGTAGAGACAGGAGAGTGGAGAAAGAGTCTGTGAACTTTCAATCCACTTCAGAAAGGACTGGAAGTCTTTCAAAGGGATATTTTACTCATTGTTGATGATCTGAGATGTGATTCTATTCATTTGGACTCGAGCTGTAAGGAATTGATTAGTATTTACCACATTTTCAACATTTACAGGTTTTACAAGGCAATCTTTTTTTTGGTTTCATTTTCATCTTAAAAAAAAAAGAGGTACAAACGGCAGAATTGCTTTACTGCTCATTTATATAAGTTCTCATAAAACTGTCCATTGAATGACTTTCAGTTCCTTCTCATTAGATTTAACGCCTCGGTTGCTCCATCTGAGAGCCCACTGTGAAGGTTTGGCAGCTGATACCCTCTGGCGTTATACTGGTCATGAGCTGAGCGTGCACAGGTCTCGACTGGCACGTTAAAGCAAGCTGCCAGCCTCGATGGGCAGTTGGCGCCAGGTCCACTACCAGCTGGTGAGGTTTCTGTGCCATTCTCAGGGCCATCAGGCTCATCTGTCAAAACTCCTGCGACGACTCCGCCTATGTGTATTTAATGAAAGTGTCACTCCGCGACTTTGAGTGAGCACAAATCACCCACGGACCCTGGGAAAAAAAAGTTAGTTTTCATGAATATAGCAGTGTATTTATACTTTATTTTGCACATATGGTGGGTTACTTAAAAACTAACAAAATATGCGTAGTCTCATTGAAGTAACATATATGGATATATTACTCACATAGAGCCCTGGTCACTGTGAAACCTTGCTGCCAATGTACCTACTATACATCTTCTCCACTTATTTTTCGACCTTCCCCGGTTTCTCTCTGAGCGATTAACCTTTTGTGTGTAACATACTTGCTCATGTGCTGTGTCGTTCCGCGTGTGCGCGCGCGTGTGTGTAGGTGTGTGTGCGTCTGCTTCCTCTGCTGATTGATTGGGCGTGCGGGTTAAATGATCAAAAAAGCTTTTACGATCATAGGACAACTCCTTCTCTTAAGGCACCTGCTAAGTTGTTTGTTGCCAGGAGAAACGGACACTTCATCACGCTACTGTAAATGATTTCTCTGCTCCCTCACCCCGAAGCTCCCGTCTCCTCGTTTCACTTTATAGAGGGGGATATTTGTGCAGGAGACCTCCCATTTTTTTCCCCAGTGGAAGAAAGCAGGGAAGGCTAAAAGGGATGTAATGCTGTTTGAGGACAATAGCTTATCTACGAGTAACGCTGTCTCGGCTAATTTGTACGACTTGCCACATCCTGCCGTGGCGCAACAGCTGAGTGCTTCCAGAGAAAGACTGATTTGACTTTGGCCATTATCTTTTGATAGATAAGGGGTCCGCAGGTGCTTTTCTCCTCCCTCAGGGTGTGGTTTTGAAGATGGAGGACATGTTTTTGCCCATTGACATTGATGCAATACAACCCAGAAGCGAGGGCCCTAATGTCTGTGTGGAGTCCACTCAATCCTGGTGCCGAGTGTCCTCTCCTCGCCCCGGACACAGCCTGCGGAGCCCTATAACCAAGCAGTGTGCGCACCGACCATGAGTCATCAAGGTCTGTGTTTAGGCAGGGCTAGGGGTCATTGTGGTGGCAGCTAATGTATAGTCTCAAGATGGACTCACAAATCAGATGCAGTCCACTCCAAACACCCTTTTTTTTTCTTTGAGGAAAGGAAGAAGAGAAAGAAATTAGAAGGAAAAAGTCAGATGTTTCTATTGCAAAAGTCTAAACAGAAAGTCATATTGGCTATGTTTAAGAACTCATTGAGCCTCGAATTATGTGTTGATTATTCCAAAATAACTTTAAATACAGGTAAAAATGTTTTGGCAAACTCATCATATTACTCTCAATTGCGAGCAAAAAAGACTAAAACTGGTATTTATCTTGCATAGGTAAGTTTTGAATGGCAAGAGTTCATGAGTATTTGGAGAAAAAAAAAATATCACACTTTGCAATTAATTAAAGTAAATCCTTTCAGTGTAGTTTTTACCACATTTAAAAGCCAGAAACTTGACCATTAACCTCCAAATGGATGTGAAACACCGCGAGTGTTCCCCTTTCGCTTTCCAAAAACAATGTGCCTCAAAAAGGACTGTTAAATGAAATGATGAGTTTTAAATGCCTTTTTTTCAGGGAAACTCAATTAGCAACCTGTTTTTGTCTCCCCTTTTGCAAAGAGCCCTACATTAGCACCAAGGCTAGTTATTATTTCCAGCGCGGACATCTTTACAAATCATTTCTTTTTGCCTTCCCACCACTGCCTCCCGTGTGCCACTATGTTCCAAAGTGGGCTCCAATTATGAAGGCATTAAAAATGCTAGTGAAGGATTTAGGTACATTACACCACTCAATGACATTCTACTTGCCATTATGTTATTAGCAGAGTGCTATGTGTAAAAAGGGCCTTTAATTGTGAAAGTGTTGTAGAAAATACATTTAAAACTGCCACTGTTAACCTCCCTCCCAACCTCCTGCACCGGCAGCTGTGCTCGCTGTAGAAAGCTTCTCATCTTGGCCGATTTGGCTAAAATCCCTCACTCCTGACAGGTCTTTCAGGGTAGGACCTACACAAATGCAAGAATGTGCTCACACAGTTTTTCGTCAACTCTCGATCTCTTCCTGGACACTCTTTATAGAAAGTCATATATAATGACAGGATTAAGAAGGTAGGCCCCACATCTAGTAATTGTATGTTTAGGCCACAACGAATGCTGATCTTCATTATCGATACATCTGCAGATTATCTTTTGGAATAATTGATAATCTTTAAATTTATAATGTGACAGATGGACGTGTAAAAGTATTTACTTTGCTATAATTCGACAACTTGGCTAGCAAATATTCAATTTGGATGAACTGGAAACAGTGGGACACGTGCAGTTAATACATTCTCAACATCAACTCATCAATTCATGAACTAATAGTTAAACCTCCAATGTGTTGCATTGCGGTGTGCATGCAGCTCATATCTCGTTCAACCACAGTGTTTGATTTAGTGCATTTTAGTGTTCACCTCATTGGTTTGTGAGGGCTTTTAACGATTCTGATGTGAAATATATTCTTTCAACCAACATGGGAGTCTGTCATTCCAGTCACAATGTTACAATCTACTGATAATTGTTCATTAATTGAAAGGGAAAGTGCTGCGTGTGTCCCCACAGATTTAAACAGTGTGGCGTGCTTCCATCTTCCTTTAATATGGCAGAGTAACAGATGGAGTTTGGGTTCCGTCCTGTGCTGCATCCACACACCCTGTGTCATCTGTCATTATATTCAGGTCATTGTTTGGAGCTCAGTGGCAGCGTGACTGAGTTGGCCGCGGCTTGACAACTGTCTCTGTTTCACACAGACATGGGAGAGAATATGCAGACACACTCAACACTCGCGGGGCAGAATCTGTGTGCCATTGTGTGGCCTAGTTCAGTTTCCCCAAATTAGGACTAAGACGTTGTATGCGGCAATCTATATATTCTTCTCTGGCCTTTTCATGTTCAATATAAGTGGATACCGCAATATTGTGAAGAATCTGTTGCATGTGGCCTGCTGTCATGCATGCTTTTCTGCATGATAACTGTGATGTTTACTGTGCTGCCTTACAAACAGAATTTCCTGCAGGACAACAGATGGTGTCGTGTCACGTTGTATTGCATTATAAAAATTTGTATTGTGTACACCAGTGGAGTGTTTGTCTTTTCACCTCGCTGGGACACAAACCCATCATTGCATGACATATAGTCCAAATTGAAAAGTAAACAATAAATGCATACATACAACATACATAACTGGATCATGGAATTGTAGGGGGAGTCATATGTTAATGATGACTGAGACGTGGTGAAGCGCATACAAGATTGTTACATATTGTAACTCTAGTTCTGCGATCATTTGTGGAATAGCTGGATGATTCATTAGCCTTTGTTTTATTGGCTTACTCGGAAAATACCGCAGCTGGATCAGTGTCCCTAGACGTCTGATACCGGCGCACCGGGCTTTCAGCTAACTCCAATGTTAACACATCTGCGTCATTATTAGACGGTCCGAGCAACTGACGTAGTATAGCAAGCGAGACGGTCCGTGGGGGGCAGGCGTGAGGGCTGGTCGGATGAGTCCAACACACACTGGACTTTCACCCAGGAAGCTGCGCTTTGTGCCCCCGTGTGAAACCAAAGCGCCACTAAGGAATGTAAAATAAGCAGATATAAATCAACCCTTGTGACTGAGTTTGGATAGAAAGAGTGTTCACTTATTTTGCCACTCTGCAGGCCCTGAAGAAGAGTTGGGTAATCGTAGCAGCACTAACCTCTGTAAAGTAGGCCCCCTTAAGTTTGAATGGGCCCTTACTGATGCTGATTTACCGAACGTTCCTGCTTGGATAGCTTTGTTATTCCTCGCTTCTGTTACAGCAAGATTGAAAGAGGTTTGTACTAGTCATCTTGGTTCTGTATTCTTGTATATTTGGGGGGCCGCTGAGCAAAAAACGGAGAGGAAAAAATGAGAATAGCTGGCCCACCTTAAGTGAGCTTGGGCAGACGTTGGTGCTAACTTCAGGGCCAACCACTTCACTTGAATCAGGAGGTGGTAAGCAACACACGGGACCTTGGCTTGTGTCTTGAGGAGTTATAGCATGTATTTACTGATAAATAGCCTTAACTGCTCATGCTCTCTGTCTCCCAGACGCTCTCTCTCTCTCTCTCTCTCTCTCTCTCTCTCTCTCTCACTCACTCCCTTTCTTTCTTTCTGTCTCTCTCAACTGCACACTTGCTAAAGTTACACACACAACCTAAACACAAGTTATTCCTTAAAGGAGTTTCGCTACATGTTTGTTTTAAAAAAATACATCTTTAAAATAAAAATACAAAACATCTTGATGCCTAAGCCCGGCTGGGAGTCCACTTCGGAGTTCACTGGCAGAAACCCTGATGACAACAATGAGTCTGAGATAGCCGACAGTCTGAAGTCACAGAGACTGCTGATGCCGTTGCATCTTGCCCATCTTTTCTTTCTTTTTACGCTCAATAGACACAGACAATATTTGACTAGAATTTCTTCAACACAGTTTGAGTGTCATCCCTCTTAAAGTATGTTGAACTGGCTAGTTGTTAGCATGTTACAAAACTCCTTTTCTCCGCCTTCATTCATCCGTCTCACCATCCAACCATCAGACCGTCTTGTACCTTGCCTCAGCTCCCGCAGTGCTTGATGCTTGGACAGGTTATTATTAATGCCTTTCAGAGTTTAGACTTTTCAGATGCATCTCCCTGTCCTTGCTCTAGACCTGCAGGGTCAGGGCTTCCACATAGGCTGCTGATTATATATGTATGCATAAATCTATCTATAGGGTGGCCTGACGGTGTGTGCGGTTGTGCATATGTGTTCTACATGCGTGTGTCTGTTTGTGGTCATGTGAAAGCGATAGTGAAGATACGGGTGCAGACGTGTAATGGTGTGTCTGTGTGTGTGTGTGTGTGTGTGCGGCTTGTTGAAGTAGATCTGTGCACCATGTTACATATGTATATCTTTGGCTTTCTGTATTCTGATAAAGTAGATGATCAACCCTCATCCTCTAATACATTTTACATATCTGTAGTTGCAAGTATTTACCAGAACCAAAGCCCCATGTCACTCATGTACTCGTGTATTAATAGCATTGCCTGGCTTAGTGGCACACGTCAAGTGCACGTTTTACATTCAGGTGAATAAAAGATATCCTTTGAAATCCATTTATTAATAAGAACTATTGACCGGCAGTATTGACTGAAGCCCAAGGGCCTGTATCCAATAAAATCTCTTAACCTTGTGCCTGCCAGGAACTGTGAAGTCAAAGCTTCTTGAAGAAGCAGAGGAAAAACAAACCATGCATGTTTTTTTCATTTTAATTTAGTTTTTTTTTTTACATGTTCTCAGTAACTTGAATGTTGCATTTTAATTTTAGAGTCAACAATGCGGTTTCAAACAACCAAATCTTTGTAAAGATGAAACGTGTAGTGTCTAGACTCTCATCTGCATCTTTTATATTTTTATTATTCTTTCAAATATGTTTTTATTACTACCCCTAGCCAGCTGTAATGATGATAAAATGACACAACTGACTGTACCTTTTCTAAATTGTTCACACCATCCCACAGTCATGCTTCCACAAATGGCTACAACCCCATTTTCTGTGTGTGTGTGTGTGTGTGTGTGTGTGTGTGTGTGTGTGTGTGTGTGTGTGTGTGTGTGTGTGTGTGTGTGAGTGAGTGCAGCTCTGCCTTTCACTACTGGTTAGAAGGCTAACACCTCTTTCAGGTTAAGTCTTTTTTTTCCCACCTCAAAAAAGAGAGCGAATAGCAGCATTTTGTGTTCCCTCCTTCCTTTTTCCTTTCCTTGCCCCACTCATCTGTCAATGAAAGACACAGTTTTGCCACAAGGCATTGTGTGTTTAGCGGTGGTGCCAGCAACTGCCATTTGGGTGCAGAGAGGCAAGGGGATCCACCCCCTTTGAACTGCTGCCAAGCCAGCCAGCTTGCACCTTCTTTAATAACTTCCCCCGAAGGCACTTCCTTCTTTTTCTCACCCCCCCCCTCTTCTTTTTTCTTCTTCTCCTTTCTCCCATTCCCTCCCACCCTCCTACCTCTTCTATTTTTTTTTTTAAATGACTGCAGTTTTCACGGGTAAAGCTGTGATGCTGATAAGAAAGGTAAGGCTGCTTTTTACTGGCAGCCTGACATCAAATCTCTGTGGAAAATACACGCAAATGAGTAGAGGGTTCGGAGCATGTGTGGACTTACAGAGGCTTATAGAGTGTTTTCTAGAATAGATATTGTAAATTGTATTAAAAATCCACTTAACATGTCAATTTGTTCTTTTGTTAATTTATAAAAATCTTCAATAGTAGTCCATTAAGTCGCACAAATCTATTCTGGTGTTCCTCATAATAAGACATTTTTTAAATCAGAAAAAGCATTCTCGTTGCAAGTTCAACTTTAAACAGATAAGATTACAAATGAGTATAGATTTTTGTACTCTGTGGCATTCATTACTCAGTTCTTTTACTGCCTATTCGTACATAAGAGTACTGATAAGGGTCCTGATAAAACAAAACTATATCTGATTCTCATTAATGTATTTATTTACTTGTTGCCAAGAAGAAAACACACACAGAGTCTTCTCCAGTGAGGAAGTCAAATCACGTCTTCTTTATGTCATCTTACAGGAAGCTACGGGGGGGTGGAATAAATATAATAGACATTTAATGAATTCTACCAGAAGTACAGGAAGACGAAAGTCTAAATATCAGGGCATCCTCCTTTTTGCCCTGCTTGACTGTGATTCTTCTTCTTTCCTCTCTCACAGCCAGCCTCTCGGTGGGCCTCTCAGGACATGGTTAACCACCATAAAGGCACTCTGTGAACTCCCGACCTGTCAGTTCCACTGTACAACACCATGGCCCCGGGACAGACAAGCTAGAGTGGAGAGGTAAGGAGTAAAAAGGCAGAGAGACCTGGCTAAAAGCACAGTAGGCAATAGGTGTCATATTAAGGGTGTGTAATACACTATGTCACCTCAATGGCGTATGGGCCATTAAGACTATAACCTCATACACCCTGCCGTTTATTTTGTCACTAGGGATTATTCGGAACAAACGTGCTTTGCTGGGGGAATGTGTGTGTCTTTGTGTACGCTTGTATTCTGTTTGTGAGTGTTGACGAATGTATTGTTTGTGTACAGTGTGCGTGTCTGCGCCCTGATTTATATTATCAGGAGAATATTTCTCTCCTTAAATCCACGGCCACCTTATTTTAACGTGTGCCTCCAGTGTGTCTGTGTGTGTGTGCATATGGTGCGTACTTTACGTGGTGTGTCAGTGGCGGTGTATTAAAGGATGGCGGGGTAAGAAGTGGGGGCTGAAAATGAGAATGTAAATACAGGCGTGAGCTCACCCAACTCCCCCCATCACCTCCTCATAGTCGTCCTCCTCCCTTCCCTCCTGTGTGTGAGGGTGAGCCAGCTAGGGGGTGACCTTGCCCAGTGTAATTAAAGTGAAACACCTTGACTTGTCACCATTGCCTGAGACAGCTTAAATCTCCCTAATGTAAATGGAGGCTGCCGCTGACGTGCTGCTAGGCATGGCCGCGGAGAAGATACAAGCGCTGGTGATCCATCTCTGTACCAGTGCGCGCACACACACACACACACACACACACACACGCACGCACACACACACACACACACACGCACACACACACACACACACACACACACACACACACACACACACACACACATACAAATGCACACACTCACACACACACACACACATACAAATGCACACACTCACACACACACACATACAAATGCACACACTCACACACACACATACAAATGCACACACATACAAATACACACACTCACACACACACACACACAAATGCACACATTCACACACACACACACATACAAATGCACACACTCCCTCTTTTGCTTTTTTTCTCTCTCTCTCTCTCTTTTCTGACACACACACACACACACACTGTACACAATCTTTCTTTCTCTTCTTCTCCTCTCTCTATTGTAAACACCCTCCTTCCTCTCTCCTCACACCCATCTTTGGCATTCTGCAACCCCCACCTCATCTTGCTGTCCACTGCCTTTATTTATTTTACACCCCAGACAGCACAATGCTTACCTTTTATAGCAGCAGCAGCAGCAGCAGCAGCAATGCCTCATGGGATAGATCAGGTGTTGTGGTGAAAGATGGCACAAACATGGAATGATTCAGAGGGTATTCAAATTATCAGTCTTATCAACGAGAATATGATACAAATAATTATCCTGTTGTCAGCGTTATGATTTATAAGAGGACAATTCATAGTGCATTTAGAAGTGTGTTGGATGCAGTGTGTGGTGTTCAAAAGTTTGGAGACTTCTCACGCTGCTCTGATTAATCCTGTTTTCTCACTGAGAAACACGACTCCTATCTACTGCCATTTTTTTTTTTTTGGGGGGGGGGGGGGGGGGGGGTTGTATAGCGGTACAGAGATGGCAATTAGCAGTGAAATTCTGTTGACTTTGCCCTTCAATTAAAGCTCTGTAATACAAAAGTCTTGTTGACCCTTCTGTCCTGCCCTCCATTAGAAGTCATGGCAACACATTGCTGAAAGACTGCCTACTAAATTCCAGGCTCATTTGCTGTTTGGGGAACCGGGGACCGCCTGAAACGTCAACAGAAGCAGGACCACGTTCTCCTGCCAAAAAAAAAAAAAAACGTCCTGTCTGAATGCCACAATGGCATGTGAAAGAATGCTATGTGCCCCCTGTGCCAACTTTACCAGTTGCCGGTGCCCTGTGCCAGGCCTCCCCCCGTGCCCTGCACAGGCCGTGGGCACTGTGACAGGAGCCAGACGCCCATCATGTGTCTGCACCAGGCAGCGTGCCCTCTTGCCCTGATCCCCGGGGCGGAGCAGTTACTGTCCCATACTCTTCTCCGGAAGATGCCAAGGATTGTGGGTGGTGCCAGGCAGCGGATATGTCCCGCAGTACACTCTGATGGGCTTTGAGGAGGCCTGGTGGTTGCACGGCAGTGCCAATCCAACAGGGAATGAACCTGGCAGAGAGGGTTGTTTCTCTGTTTTGCTTGCCCTCCAGTAACGACTCTGCTGTGGGAATCCTCTCTCCTTTTGTAGATACCTGTCGACAGGCGCCGACTGTGGTAGAGTCTTTAGTGTCTGATATTTCATATATCATACAGAGAGAAAACTGTGAAGAAATATTTCATGATCCACGAGCGGCTGCACACTCGTTGATCTGACAGATCAGATAATATTAGTTCATCCACAAAAGCAAATCCATATTCCCCGCTCTTACAAAGACTTGAAGGCACAGACTGAAGACAAAGACCGTTTACCTGCCTCCGTGCTGTAGCATCACAGACAAGTACAGGTTTAGACAGCAAGGCAACAGAGAGAGAGAGACAACAAACAAGCATGCTGCTATTGTGATGGACAGCATCCACTGTGAGGTTCAGTATGTCAATGTGTTCGGTGTATGATGTAGCAACTGCTTCAGCCACGGGGGTCTATAGGAGGAAAAAAAGAGTGAGCAAGTAAGAGAAGACCGCGTGGGAGAGAGAAAAGAGAAACAGAGAATGAGCAATGAGCTCAGGTGGGTCTGACATCTGCATTCTCTTCCTGTCTTTTTTTCTGAAGGGAGGGAGGGAGGAGGAGGTAGAGGTGAAAAGGAAGGGGTAGCGGGTTGGGGTAAGAGGGGGGAGGCGAGCTTGAAGAAAACAAGTGTGAGATGAAGGCCTTTCTGGAGGCTACAAAGGAGCTGCACACTGGAAAAGGGCCGGGGAGCCCTCAATGGGGCTGAGGAACACACAGACAAAACTTGGGAAGGAAGAAGAAGGCATGTCTTACAATGGCACCGGGCCCCATGCTCGGTTCAAAGAACCAGTCAGAAATACAGAAAGAGGAAGAGAGCGAAAGACAGAGGGGAAATGATGGACCTGCTGGGAAGTACCGTGGTCGTAGCAGCAGGGGGGGAAGGGGACTGGTGCATACGCTGCACGGGCAAAAGGCCACCGAGTTTTCTCAGCTATTCATTGGAAAACAAACATGCATCTGCAAACTGCATCTGGGAGTGGAGTGGATTTTGTATTGGTCCTCAAAAAAAAAGAAGGAGAAAAAAAAGCCCACCAGTGCTTCATGTGTGGCCTTATGCTAAAAGTTAGGCCGGATAGGCGGAGAAAGGGAATAGTCTGGGAGGGGGCAATAAGGAGGGAGGTGAGGAAGCAAGTAAGAATAAATGAGGAGAGTCGGTGGGAAATAGAAGTGAGACCGAACAGCGGATTCACTATCGATGATGTCATACCATTGCTGAAACTGTAATAGAAAATTAGTCTTTATCTTTGTGAGCATTTTCCTGAAGTTGGTTTTGATATTTAAGTATCAGATTTAATTTTGATTCAATATCTGTCATGTCAATTTGCTAGAATTGCACTGGTACGGCAGTTAGCCCGGGCGTCTTTTTGTGGACACGGCACACAAAGAGAGAAACCGAGTGACAGTGAGCTGTTTGTATGTCCTTGGGATGCCAGTGTCATTGTCAAGGCTTATCAGAATCTAGGGGCAAAGAATGAAGGGAGGGAGGGAGGGAAGGGAGGGAAGGGAGGGAAGGGAGAGAAAAAAAGGGGAACGGAAAATGCACATAGCTTTAATAAAACTTTATCAGGAGTTACCTCAGCTCTGTCTCCCTCCTCCTCCCCGCCTCCACAACCCCCCTCCTCCGCTACCCTGTGACACCATGGCTCTAATATTCAAAGAGCTCTGGGTGCGCGGCTGCGGGAATCACGTTTAACTTCACCAATTTCTTATTGCCTGTCAGTCTCTCTAATTTGATCTGGCGTTGGACAGTTACAGTTTTGGACAGCGGAGTCACGGCACATATTGGCAGGGAGACTGGCAGCTAATAAAAGCCAGCTTGGTATTTACTCCCCTTTTCCTTTTATTTATAATGTATCTCAATATTGTTATTATGAATATATATGCATTTAAGCCTCACCTATCTCTCTGGGTGGCTTCCCGGTTAATAATATGTTATTGATTTCCATACCGGACTGGCTATATATCTGTTTTAATTTAAAGGCCTTATCGCTCCCTCTGTGATTCACATGAACCCTTCCTTTATTTCTTTTTTCTTTTTTTCCCTACAGGCATTATTAAGTCTCTGTAGGAGTATAGGTAACATGTTTTTTTACAGTCTGACTGGTTACTTTATATGAGGGAGGGATACTCATTACAGGGCCCACACCTTCCCCAAGTCAGCCTTCATCTTTTCTTTGACAGATTGGATCAGGGGCAGAGTGGGTCAGTAGTGTGCCGAGATTTTGATGCTGACAAATTTTAATAGAATAGAGCAAAATAGAAAAGAATCTTCACAGACATGGCCTTGTTCATGATACTGTAAAAACACTGACCTTGGTCTAATTTATTAAAAGTCATTAATAGTTCATCCAGATGCTGGACTTGGTTTCTTTACAAGTTCATCTACAGAGGACATCAGGGACAGACAGCCTCACCAGTGCAACCTTTGGCCAACCCCATTGGATAGCCAGACCTCTGAGGGCACTGCCTCGCCCTCTATCCCCTTGGCCCATCTCCAGCAGCAGAATGTTAAAAAGGATGGAGATGAAGGAGAGGAGTAAAGGAGCAAGAGGAGGAGGAAGACGAGGAGGGCTCTGTGAGAAAGAGGAATAAGCAGTGCATGTATATATGCGAAATATATGCGCCATCAGCAGAAAAGGGCCTGAGTCAGCCGTTCGCCGGGCCTTGCCGCATGCTAAAACACATAGAGGCAAAGCCCATTAAAAATGAATGCCACACGATAATCACATTCACACTTAAAATTTAATGTTGGTACGCCGCGGCCGACAAAGAGTAGGCGGCATAGGGCGCTGTAATTATGATCGTGTCTGCTGTACTTCCTACTTTGAGGTGACGCCTTTGCGTGGTCTCTGGAAGGGCTTTCGGATTCTGGGGGAACCAAGGGCAGGTCATGTACTCTAATTGTTTCAATTAGCTTAAAGGACTATAGAACACACTGACATCTTCGTAAGGGAGAGGAACTCCTGTCATGTGTCTTTTTCATAAGTCAAGTGTAGTGGAAGATAAATCCCACACATATTCTTATCTCACCTTGTCTGCGTCTCCTTCTGTCCGGATCTGCTCATCCTGGAAGTGGGTGTCTTTGTCTTCTCTTTAAAGATTTTTTTCTTTTTCTTTTTGCGAATTGAAGGGTTTAAGGACAGAGTGTGTTGTATGCTTTAAACTTTATCCAGCCCTTTGAGTCAAATTTGCGATTTGGGGCTACATTCACTGTGCACCATAACTTATTCCTAAAACAAGTAAACATGTTCTTCTTTTGATAATAAAGAAAGGACAGTAAAATACATGTAACAACTCTCTGGGATGGGTTGGGGGCGGGGTTGTAGCAGAGACAATGAGTGGGTGGGTGGTGGCGGGAAGAATTGGGGTGAGTGGGCGGGTGGCTGCAGGGTGGGAGGTGGGGACTCCACTCCAATTGTAGCTCAAGTGGGCTGAAGATGGCTGAGAAGTGCACTTCCCTTCAAAGAAGGCAAATTAATGTTCTTCTTGCCCAAACATAATATTGTCAGAGAGGTGCACAAAAGGAGTCTCTCACCAGTGTTTCCTTGTGCTTCTGCCTAAGTGTGTGCATTTACTGTATGTGTGTGTGTGTGTGTGTGTGTGTGTGTGTGTGTGTGTGTGTGTGTGTGTGTGTGTGTGTGTGTGTGTGTTTGTGTAAATGTGTGGCCATAACGGACCCACTTAACCTACCATCCTTGGTCCATACCAGAGTAGGACCCTCCTCCTGGTCTTCCTTCAAGGTCACGCTGGAGTTTCTGAAAGACACTCTCCCAGTCAATTGTACCTCCTTATTCAGGCAAAGGATATCTCTTTTAACCTTTTCCCCTGCTCCTCCATCCTCCCGTCAATTACAAAAACCCTGGGCATCTTCTTTTGACAATGACGGAGGTCCTTGGAAAGAGAGGAAAAGAGGAAAAAGAATAGCAACACACTTTTGAAAGAATGAAGAGAGAGCAATGCATACAGGCCAGCCAGAGGTTGACCGGTTGAGTGCAGCTTCTGTACTGCTATCCGTCTCCCCAAAATGCAGATTACTTTTTGCTCTGTTAGTCTTCTCTCATTGGGAAATTTTTAGATATACATTTTGGACACAAAGAGCTGCTCCTTGAAAACACAAAAAAGTACAATACTTTGTTTGTTGTTTAATTTGTTTTAGTTTTATACAAGATCATTCTTCTAATACCAATTTATTGAAATCATACATATGTAATGCTGAAAATTATGCAAAAGTCTTCTATTTTGAGACAACTAGACCAATAAAATGAATAGACAAGTGTCAAACACAGGCGAAGGCAGCGCTACCTATAAGAGTGAAGTTTTTTTCTTTATCTAGGTCACAATATGTGGAACAATTTCAACAGATGGGCTGCACAGTGCTCCCCAGGCGAACAGAAGTTAGTTTCTTTCTTTCTTTCTCTTACTGTTGCCCCTGCACCCCTCCTCTGCCTTAAAGGATTCCATCATCGGCAGTTCGTTGCAGGCAAATTTGAGTGCACGTCACACACATATACATGCATGCATACACACACACAAACACGCACGCACGCACACACACACGCACGCACGCACGCAGACACACACACACACACACACACACACACACACACACACACACACACACACACACAATCACATTGTAAGACAAACACAAAATGTGGCCAAGTAGGTCAGAAAAAAAATCCCTTTTCTTACTAAATGGTAAAAATATATTAAACCAGCGATGACCAAATTACATAAAAGAGTTAGCTGTAATGTACAAATACAATCATAACAACAAATCATAATTTGATCATTTTGGATTTCGAATACTTCAACTCCAAGCAAAGTGAAAAATAGAAGTAAGATTTTTTTTTCTAGAAACTTGGGATGTGCAGAGCTATATAATACATATTTATTTAGTTGAAAGACAAAAGAAAACAGGAGTTTGGATCTTCACTATGTCCCATGAAAGAAAGAAAGAAAGAAAGAAAGAAAGAAAGAAACTAAAATAAAATGCAGGGAACTTGATCAGGAAAAGTAAGAGCAGGAGGCAATGGTGGGAAATTGAAGAGCGGGTAGAAAATGACTATGACGTTGATGCTGCTTGAGTTCCTTCAAAACCCACGCACACGCACACACACACACACACACACACACACACACACACACACACACACACACACACACACACACACACACACACACACACACACACACACACACACACACAGAGCCCATGGACTGACAGAGTATATGATGAAAAAAGAGAACCCTGGGGACTTTGGATGTTTTTGGATGCGGGATACTTTTTGGAGGTCTTGGGGTCCAACAGCAGCAAAGACGAGAGAGAGGTAGCCTTGGAAAAAAGCGTGTGTGGGCTTGACTGTGTGTATGTGCGTGAGAGACATCGACATAGAAAGAGACAGTCGGAGGTGGAGTGTGCGAGTGTAGAGGGGGTCTCATATAATGGAGAGGCTCCACCTGTTTACACTTCTTTGCCCCCAGCATTCTTGAGCGGGCCCCTTTAGAGGGCCCTCGTTCCCGACAGCCAGCTAACTGCTCTTGGGGAGCCCTCTGCGGGGAACCACAAAAACAGCTGAAGACTCGAAGGGCTTCCTGAAAGGGAGAGGGAGGAGAGTGGGGAGAGGCGAGGGCATGACAAATGGGCAAGATAGAGCAAGAATAATAGCAATAAAACTAAATGGAGAAAGCAAGCAAACAGACAGAGACAACTTAAAAGTGTGTATCACTAGTGAGCCAGTTCCAAACAAGCCTTTCTAATGAGGTCCGCTATTAAAACAGAAAAGGCACGCAGAGAAAAGCAAAAGAGGAGAAAGCAAAAAGCAGGAGGGGGCCGGACAAGGAAAAGAATGAACGAATGGGTGAATTTGTGCGAATGCCGTGTGTGTACTGAATCACTTTATCTTTGTTTTTCTGCAACTGTACAATGACCTCTGTTTGGGGCTGGAATGAAGACAGTAGCGGGCTGAGTGTGGGGATGAAGAGAGGGAGGAGGAGGAGGAGGAGGAGGAGGAGGAGGAGGAAGGGGGTGTTTGGGTATGGGAGGCTAACAGGCCAGACACCAGGCCTTTGTGTGCAAATTTCCCAGCAGCGCCTTACCAGTTAATTAAGGAGGTCAGTGAAAGAGGGAGAGAGAGAGAGGGAGAGAGAGGGAGAGAGAGAGATGTAGAAGGTGGGGGTCGGCCCTAACGAGCTGTCCGCAGCACATGAATGAGGGGTTTGTCCTAAACTAAGCAGCGAGAGGCCAAACAATGTCAGCGGCAATTAGCAACCAGTGGTGGGCAGCCAAGGGCCTGTTGACTGAGCAGGCAAAAGATGTGAGAACAAAAATAGGAACATGGACATGCAGACACACATTTACAGTTACAAACATCCAGGAATAAATAGGACAGAGCTGAGCCGTAGGAGGCGGGTGGCAGTGGAGAGCAGCAGAATAGGCAGAGGAGGGTCATGTTGCCTTCACCTCGCCACACAGCAGGGCCTTGACCCTGCTGGCTGAGTGCTTTGAATCTACAATACTGGTAGGAGGTAACAAAGGCCATAGGTGGAGCAGTGTGATCTGTATGCTCAAGTTACACTTCATATGGTCGATAGAAGCTCTGAGGGTGTGAAGTTCAATTCCTCAGCACAAAGCTAAAATTAAGGGCACTTTCTCTTTACTGCGCAAGATTTGATGAGATTGAATTATCGTCATTGTTTTCTTTTGTAAATTGCTTCGTTAGGAAAGCATTGAAATCGTTTCGGGACAAGTCACTCCACTCAGCTCTCCAGCAAACCCTGTTTTTGGCTCCGACCATTCTCCTCTCCTGTCTGTTACCGTTCCTGGCACAATGCAAAGACTTCAGTCTTTGTTTCATTCTAATCTTGGAGGTGAAGTGGCCCTCTTGTACCTCAGGCTCTAATCGCTGCCAGAGACAGTGTTCTCTAGTGGTGCTGGACCGCGATGAAAACCCGACATCCACACAAAGAGAAAGAAAACTGCTGCGTTCAGGCTTTGTGTGCAAATATAAAAGCATACAAAAGCGGGAGCCTGAGATAGTGTCAGAGTTAGAATGTTTTCACTCTCCAGTTCTAGATATGGATAATATTTTTTTTATTTTATATGGGGGTTATTTATTGGCCGCTTGTTTGGCTGTGAGAAAGTGGAGCCTGCAGACTGGAGGTCGTGAAGAAAGCAGGTTGTCGTGTCGTGGAAAGATGAGAGGGTTCACCGGCTGACGGAGGCGACGGTCAGAGGGGCATGAGAAATGTGAGAATTGTACTCCTTATCATGCTCAGGCTTTCACTGATATATATATATATACATATATGTATATGTATATATATATTCTTATGAAATGGTTCTGAGTAGGTATTCTAACTTTTTACCATGTATTATGAATCAGAGTAGATGTATTATGAATGTCTCCATGCATTTACACAGCCCATTTACAATAATTGACCCATTCCCTCCCTCTTTCTCCGCAGACTTATTGCTCAAAATGTGCAGATAAACCAATCTCCAATCCATCTAATCTACAGACAAATCAATCCATTCATATTCTCACTTGTGAAATCCAGCCTCCTGTGTACTCTTATGGGGGAGAGCGATTCATTGGGACAAGTCCCTCCTGTCCTTCAGAGCAATCCATATTGCTGCTCCGCCAGTAATCAGGGCATATAGGGGCCGGGTGATCAGTGGCAAAAGCTAGGCAGGGAGACATCAACCTGCTGGAGGAGAGTTGGGAAGAGGGGGGCTGGCAGGATGAGCGTGGCGGCGATGGAGGAGGAGTAATCAGAATCCCATGCAGCCCCAGTCTCCAGAAATTGCCATGCAGATTTAAAGCCTATAAAGGAGCATCCTTGGAATGCTCCTTCTCCCCGCTGCCACTCCAACACAGCACAGACCTCCACTCCCCTCCCACCTCTCTCACTCCCTCTCCCTGCCATGCTTATTGGAGGCAGGTAGCCCCCAGATGCGGGGGCCCAGGTTACCGTAACCTTGGTGGTGAGATCGGCTGTTCGCCTTCATGCGGCCGGCTATTCATCAAGATGGGGGGGGGGGGCAGAGGGGCAGAATATGCAGCAGGGGGAAATGAGCGTCCAAGACAGCTTCCCAAAAGGGTAACAAATCACCCTCCTTTCCCTAATCCGCCAAGGGGGGACTTGATGGACCAATGGTCACAATATGTGGCCGTAAAGATACAGGGGTTTGACAAATCAAATATGTGGGCTCATCTGGACTTTTTTACAAAAACATCTGCTGACAATACTCTCTCAGATAATAACGAGTAGATGTGTCTTTGCTTTGCAATATTAATTCAGCCCACACTGTACATACATATTAGACAATAAACCTGCAGACTGCTGCAGCAAATGCAAATTGCCATGCAAGGCTGTACTGCGAGAGTCTTATCAGCAATATCCCACTGATCGATCGCTGTGGTTGCATTATCAATCATCCATCATCGCATTGATATCTCTGCAATACCTATAATCTCACCTGATCAGAATCATTGATCAATACTGTAGCAGGATTGATCTCCTGCGCCAGTTGGATGGGATGACAGTGACACAGGAGGAGCGCGTAAAACGTTTACAAATGAGGATCGTAGACCATGACATCCCTCGTACTAAAAATACAAAGAGCAAATTTAAATATACCCTTGCAAAATAGCAGCCAAGCTGTGTGGAATGTATCATTTTTTTTCTAAATTTGAAGCAAAGGGAATCCCATTTCTGCTCCAAAGAAATATATTTCATGTGGCATATTACAACGTAATTACCCCTGATCTTGCATTTGTGATGACGGGTTTCCTCCCCATCGGAGAATACTGAGCTAGTGGCTTGTATTCAGCAGGGAAAACAGGCAGCCACGGCATAGTACCACTCAGAATCCCCTCTGCATAGGACCTTAATCATCCCGGCCCGATGTGCATGTGCATATAGGGAAATTTGTCTGTGAGCAGGTTGTGCGTGCGTGCGTGTGCATGCATGTCTTGCAGTGGGTGTTTTCCAATAAGTGTGTATATTTGTGTTCTCGCGGCTATGTGCCTATGTGTGTATGACAGAGGGAGGGAGGGAGAGAGAGAGAGAGAGATTGGGAGAGAAAACTCGTCCCTCAATTCCCCCGTGAAGCCCTCTACACCAATTTTCAACCACGGGCAATCACTCACTCAGCATACACATCTACATAGAGGCTGATGAGATCCTGCGTGGGCTTTACCATGTGACTGGAGCTCGTCATCTACTGTATGTGCCTCCCCTTTGCACTCCTATTCCAATGCGATAGCCACTGGGGGTGGTGGTGGTGGTGGTATGTATGATCTACATACACTTATGATACATAGGTAATCTCCGAGGGGCAAATCAATGACACTCCCCGCTATGTTTCCCTTTGAATCGGAGGAGAATCCGTAATTTTTGCATGCCCATTATTGGTAGAGGTAATATGTCTTCCAGTTTTAGATGTCCTTGCACCTGGATAGGCGGCACTTTAATATATCGCGCTAACCAATGACTGATATGGATGGGTGTAGGCTTGTAGACTTGGGTAGATAGATTAGAGCTTAAAAGAATGTCCACCCTCAAGCTGTGATGTTAACATGGGGATCTGTATGCTGAGAGTTCATTAGTGTAATTGCCAGAATATTACCCATTGGCATGGTCATAATGTATAGAATATTAATACTGTAAATCTCCATTCCTCTTTCATTCAGCGGGGTATAACCAGCATCATCGCATATTAATGAAAAGAATGAACTTTTTAAGGAGAGCCGATAAAATGATGGTCTCGCCTGTCACTTGTCTGCTCCTCCTGTACACTGACAACCATTTATATACACATCTGTTTTGTTGTGCGTGTATATGTGCTGTAGCCGGCTTTGTCTCCAGGGAAAAATACTGTTTTGACGGACCAAGAGAGGGAATTTCCTCAGAGTTGCACAACAGGGCACCCCACCCACCTCCTCTTTCGAACAACCAGCCCCGTCTCTCTCTCTCTCTCTCTCTCTCTCTCTCTCTCTCTGCTGATGTCAGCACATAGCCCACCATGGTTCTGGGACCACAATTGCTATTTAAAGAGTAGACAGGTGTGTAGGTGGCAGGTCAATATGGGGTTTTGAAATGATCCCATTGTTGTGTTTTTTAGAATAAACAATTGAGTACTTTGTGTCATTGATGGGTTTCGCGTTAGGTGTTGCGGTGACTATGAACAATGTCATAGTCAGCAATTAGCATCACTCTGTGGGCTGTATTATGACCAGGCAACATTTTTATTCTTAAATTTACTTCACAGGGCAGGCTTTTATATGCATTCGCAGCCTCGTCCTGCTTTGAGCAAACTCTGTTCTCATCAGGAAGAAGTTCAGAAACATAAGCACTCAGAGACAAGGAGGTAGTAGACATGACTCCATTATATATTGTTAAGGTCAAAGAGTAAGGACATACACCTGTATTTATTCTGAGGCCAAAGCACACTTTAAAGCATTTATAGTGTTACTCTAACATTAAAGTAGGCATTAGAAAGGGGAGGCTGCAAGAGCATATTCTGTAAGCACCCATTTTTTCCTTTATTGATCTGACCTTCTACTACCCAGCCGATGAAAATACCGCTGCATTTTCTTCATACGCTTCCTACATTTAGCTTTCCACGCTGTACATATTCTGTATTATCCAAGGCTTCTGAAAGTAATATGAAGAATGTGTGTGGAAATTTAGAGAAAACAGTAATTCAATACCAATATTACTGTTTAGAATACATTTTCAGTTTGCCCCTGTGATACATGTAATATATATCATTATTAATACTGATGCATTTATGTCCAAGCAGCATTTTACTGTTGTAGCTGCTGGAGGTGGACTTAGTTTATAATACGTTATACTATACACTGTTAGATCATTTAATTCAGTGGTTCCCAATCTAGGGTTCAGGCACCTCAGAGGCACACGATAAATCTGAGGGTATTTTTTTGTGAAATAGTTGATAATTTGACCCCTTTGGGCTTCAAACTGTTATTTAGAGGAGAAATGTATCTTCGGGGAAACTGCTCACAACTCAAACAAAGGAGCCCCAACCAGACTCTGCTTTTTGTTTTGGGAATTTACACATGTGTTGTATTTTATAAGATTATTGTATGTTTTTATGTAAAAATAAATGCAATGGAGTAAAAGGTAATAGAAAAAAAAGTAAAAGATGAAATAGAAATACTGAAGTAGAGTACAAGTACCTGAAAAGTATACTTAAGAACAGTACTTGAGTAAGGCTGTACGTTAAGGTGGACCAGCTATTCTCATTTAGACAAGCCACTCCTCCAAGTTTTACCTTGGAGGAGCCTTTTTCACCCCTTTTTTAATACACAAATATGGTCATATACTGTATAGCAGCCTTATACAGAGTAGGAAAACATTGATACCCCTCAACCTAGTATTCAGGTTTGAATCAAATTGATTAACTGTTGATCAATATATTCAAAATATGTTGCTTACATTTTTGCTGTAGCCTTTTCCCTAAGATTGTATTTAACATAATTAATACCTTATTATTTCAATCAAATGTACTGAAACAAATGTGTATGTATATACAAACCGGAATTCATTATTTTGACTGGTAAAGAGGTTTGCTGGGCAGTCCCCTTGGTTGGTGAGTGAAAAAGTAGATTTGGGACACTGGTTCCATTCCAACACTGATTTTCTATATCCATTATGTATTTATCATACTACTATAAGTTTTACAAGCACATTTTTATTGCATGTTATCCGTAGTGAATATCTTTTACGATGCTACTCGCCCACCCTAGCTAATATTATGTGATGTCAAATGTCGTGTTTTTTGTGTAAATGTTTGTAAGACGACCAGAATGGTTCGGACCACAGAGTTTTTCATCATGACTGCTAGCTTCTTGTCTCCAGCTTGCTGTTAATCAATACTGAGGAGCAGGTAGACCATAATGAAGGATTTATCTCAGTTCTTCACACCACTTAGTGCCCAATGGACACCTCCAAACCTCCTCCTTCTCTCTGTACCTTCTAACATTTTCTCTAAAATCACCCCCCAGCCCTCTCCGTGCCAAAGGCCTTGATGGAAACACCACTCCTGAGAGAGTTGTGGAGGCGGAGGAGAATGGGTTGGAACGAGGGACAAAATAGGTTGAGAGGGTCGTTAGATAGAGAGCAAGGGAAAAAAGGGTCAGGGCAATGTTGCTGACACGGTCAGAACTGTTAGCGCACATGAGATGACCTCGCAGCGATCATAATAGTAATTTTCAGCCTGGTCTTTGAAATTGAATAAGTTCACATGCACGTTAAATACATATGGCCCTTATTTATATTTCATAAAACATCAGTAGCCACGGTGTCTGCTGGAGTTTCACTATACAATGCATAGGCGGGCTCGTGTTTGGAGCACCATTATCCATGATGAATCACTGGGTTAATAGTCCATACGGGTTAATACTGGGTCGTGGAGTCCTGGACTGTGAAAGGTGTTAGTACACGCTTGCCTACATGCACAGTGGAGTTGGTCATTTACTGGCTTCAGTGCTGAGCGATAGATCTGAGGGGAGAGCAAGTTAGATCATTAGCAGAGAAGACTTCCCTCTTAGTGTGTGCGTTTTGTTTACATCCTTACCGTACCGCCTGTCCAGTCCACACCTCTCATGTAGGGGGCACGCTGTTGCTTGTATACATCCCTTGCTTGACTTTTCATGCAAATTTATGTTTAAGCGTGCTTGTTTGTGTGTACAATGGGGAACACAATAACACACACACACACAAACACATGGGGGTGGAGGGAGACCTAGAAGGGGGAGTGTGTGTGTGTGGTGTGTGGGGGGGTATTGGTGGTGGTGGTGGTGCAAGCCGGTGACAGAAATTGAGGGGGACGGGGTGGCAGCTGCAGGCTGCTCGGTGCACTGTCAGAGCGGAATGATTAATGAATGGCGGCCCCAGCTGAGCCTAACCTTTGGAGAACCGCACAGGACATCTGCAGAACTGTCAGCGCTCTGACAAGGACAGAGCTGAACAACCAATTATTTCGCCATCACTAAGGTGGGCTGTCAGCTTAATCCTAGCCATTCACTTAGGCAAGGACAGGCAAATTTCTCCTTTACATACACACACACACACAGACACACACACACACACACACACACACACACACAGAGAGCAGATCACGGTCCTGCATGGACACACGCACATACACAAGTGAACAAACAGGCATGCACGGACAGGAACACATGCCTGTGTGGACATGGACACAAACTGGTACACTCACACAAACACAAACACGCACTCCCCATATTCACACACAGGCATGCGGTACTGGACAAAATAGAGTTAACCCCTCCGGCGCCGGTGCCGGCAACCCCATGCAGGTGACATATAGTGAGGAGAGCAGGGGAGGTTTAATGATGACAAAACAGGGCTGGTGGATACTGGGACCGTGAGCTGGACATGGGTGGGGCTGCATACAGGGGAAGACTCTGTGTCTGGTGCATGTCGAGAGGGAGGAGGGGTGAACGGAGGGAGGGAAGGTGGGGAGCTAGAGAGGGAGGGGTGGATGCCCTTATGGCTGCAGGATGTATTTACAGAGAATGCTGGTATTTTTTATCATTTACAAAATATTCAAATACAATTTCTGTTCTGCTCTCTGTGTGTGACTTGACTAGGAATGGGATTTCATGTAAAAGTAAAAAAACAAACATTTTCTTTTCAGTTTTCAGCTTTTGTCAATACATACATACAAGATGAAGTGCATGTGGAGGAAGTCAAACATTCAATCTACTCTTTCTGGAGTTTGTACATTTCTATACCCTCTTGTGTGGATTTTTTTGTATTGATTGACCTTATGAATTATACGAAATTGATCCTTTTGCATTGAGGAAGATTAAAAAAATAGTATTTGAATAAACCATGATGATAATGATGACCATGTCATGTCAAGAAAAAGTTGGCTCATGTACAGGACAAAACCATTACATTAAATAAATCATATGATATTCTTAGAACAGCACAGTCCTAAAGACATAAATGTACAGTACATTGCATTTTTACTGAGATTTTAAGTGCTTTAGGTCTTCTGCTATGAATCTTGTCCTTCCATCTGTCTCCACTCTCCATACAGAGCCTAACCCTTTTGCTATAATTAGGACTAATGACTATATGATCGCCGGATCTATTGATCAACCAGAGAGACTTCAATAATAACAAAGGTGTATATCAGTATAAATATGTTTGTGTTTTTATTCTTCATTTATCATCTGTGTGTGTGTGTGTGTGTGTGTGTGTGTGTGTGTGTGTGTGTGTGTGTGTGTGTGTGTGTGTGTGTGTGTGTGTGTGTGTGTGTTTGTAGAGCTGGGCCAGAAGTGGGTGCTGATGGGCGGTATGAGTGACTGATTGGGATTTGATTGAGGCGTTTCTGAGGCGATAAGGAATCGAGCGTGGCTACGAAGCCTATTGACAGACTGCTGATGAAGCCGAAGAGGGAGCGAGAGAGAGAAAGAGAGAGAGAGAGAGAGAGAGAGAGAGAGAGAGAGAGAGAGAGAGAGAGAGAGAGAGAGAGAGAGAGAGAAAGCTGAGGAAATTAATAAGGGGATAAAAATCAATTAACTTAAAAGTTGTCCCTCATCAGTGGCTAACCACATGTATGCGTGTGTGACTGTGTTGTATTTCCCTTCATACATCTGTGTCTGTGCTATCAGGCATTCCTCGACAGACACTACACACCAACGGGCAGCAACGTTTTTGGGTGGATTGACCTCCTGCCCACTGACAAATAAAACATAAAATGCCAAGTTAAGTCACTTGAATCTTAAATGCTGCTCGGCTGGTGTATATTCATGAGTGGACCACCTACGACTCTCTGTGAATGGTGAGGACTTTGTCTAGCTTCATTTATTTGGCCAGGAGAATCCTGAAACTGCTTGACGATTTGCAAACAGCTCCGTTGGTTTCATCCACAACTTTGGTGTCTCATGTGAATGTAAAAATGCATTAACTTTGGTAAGTTTTTGGTCAAATTAAGTTATAATGGCAAACCATTTCTATAAATGTGTAAGAATTAGGAACGTCAAAGGCCCGAGCAAGACTTATTTTTTTCAATTGATCAGTATCGGCTAATATAATACTCAGTATAAGCTAAGCTCTGATGCTAATAAATATATTATCTCTCCTCTCTTAGTGGCAAGGAGCAATATCCTCACGCTTCTCATTTGAGCTGATGCTAATCGATGTTAAAATAGCCTTCCATAGGTCAAATCAACAGTTGTTAAAGTTAATTCAGCGAGTAACTTGATTTCAGGCCAAAATTAAACTTGGCTGGTGGGTGTGTGGGATCTCTGTCAGCAGGTGTCTCAACTCAAACAAAGATTGTGTATGAGGGAACAGAAGCATCACTCTGTAGTCCCAATAGCTGCAACCCAGCCATATGTCTTAGTGGAGCCTGTCAAGTCAATTTCAGGATCCTCCCAGTTAAACTGTCATCCATATCATATCAATGACTGAAGCGTATCAACTTTATAGTTTAACATCAGAACTGACTGAATGTGTTGGATACATATTTGATCAGCATTTAGGTAAATACGAGAATGCATTGAAGTCTGTATCAGCTGACACACAATGATAAAGGACTCGGATCGGGGCCATAAAACGTGATGGGGATGTCCCTGGTTAGAATTGTACCAGATGGAAGTGGATGGATTTACTGTGCTGTAATATAGATACAGCTGTGTTTACAGACAAGTGTGTGTGAACTGAGGTCTCAATCCGTGAGTAGTTTTTGGAGCCTTAGACTGGTGCACACTCATAAATGCACGCCCACGTGCATGCACACACACACACACACACACACACACACACACACACACACACACACACACACACACACACACTGTCAGAATGTAGTCATTACAAGCCCAGTCCTACTAACAGGGCTGTCTACTGTCCCAGACAAACTGCAGGAGGAGGTGTCTGGCTGCTTGCTTTTAAATTGGGTTAGTGGACCAGAGAGGGAGAGAAAGAATGAGAGAGAGAGATGGATAGAGAGCATGAGAGAGGGAGAGAGAATCTGAAGTCTAAAACTGGGACGGGGTACATGAGAAGAATGTTCTTCATCAATTGCGGTGGTGCGCCCCACTGTGTACCCCTTTATGCCACATGCATGAGCGCGTGTGTTTTTGTGAATGCACCGCCACGTGTGGCTAGATGCATGCGCCCTCTTCTCTCATGAAATGTCTATTTATTATAGAAAAGTTTTACAGATGTCATTTTCTCATGTTTTCATACTTCAACTCCACTGGCTTCCTGTAATGGACTGGGTATTTGTCTTGTGCTATGCTCACTTCAGTCTCCTGCCCTCGGTTGATTTAGGAGCCAAATGGCAGCCCATTAACATGTGAGAATGATTGTGCAGCCTTGGGGTTGTAGCGCAGCAACCCACAGAGAGTTTTTTTTTTCGCCGCACATCTCTATGATTCTCAGTCTTTGCACTGTCGACGAGAGTTAAGCATCAAAGTCGAGAACTAACTATCCTCACCCTCGATCGCTCCCTCTGTCTCTTTTTGGCCTCTGGGTTCACGCTGTAATTTGCTCTCTCTCTCTTAATCTCTCCCTCTTTGTCTTTCTCCCTCGCTGTCTCTCCCTCCATCTCTCCCTGGGCTTGGGAATGGGAAGATGGAGGTGATGAGGTCAAAGTGAATCTTCTCCTGGCTGAAGATGATTATGTCTTAACCTGCCGTTATTCAAAGGAGCAGGCCCCGTGGCCATGAGCTGGCCTGCTGGCCACGTGTCGGCAATGAGAGGGCAACACCTCTGCACTGTCACAGAGAGAGAGAGAGAGAGAGAGAGAGAGAGAGAGAGAGAGAGAGAGAGAGCAGTCAAATGAACTCCAAGGGTCAAATGCACGATGCCTTTCTATGTGTTCCATGGCAACTCACTTCCCCATAGATCCACCTGGTTGGTTGGTTGTGACGTAAAATTGTCTCAAAATGGTCACAAATATGTATCGCATGACCTTCAAATAAGGCTTAGAAAAGTGTAAAACAAATTGTTTGTAATTTCAGGTATTCACAAAAGCATGCACCCACCAGTTTTCACACAAGCAAATTGTTTCACACGACCTCACAACCGCTATAAATAAATACTGATATTTTACCACATATTTATTACTTAATTTTTTCCCAGATCTGATAATTTTCGCCTTCCTGTGTATACAAATGTCTAAAGATATTTGTGACCATATTTTGCATAAATGCATGCTGTGTTTAAGTGCTAGTGGGAAGCTGGGACTTTCAGCGGTTTGAGTTAAATTGTGTTTAATTTTAAAGTGGGAAATACTTTTTTCTAAATAGACAGAGTAGCTTGTCACCCCTCGATTAGAACACATACTATATATTTACCAACTATACACTACAGTAGCCTATATATTTGATGATGATAGTTAACTACTGCTACTAGTTTGCACTCTTTTTCTTCTTTTGGAAAAACCATATATAAATATATACATTGGTCACAGTGATGCCACCATTGGAGCAAGCAGTACTGACCTGGACAACGAATACAACTGTTTTCAGTGATTATTAATTATCCTGGTTGTGATTTGTGCTTTAATAAAACCGTTTTACATGTGTTCAAGATTAGAACACTCATTTGTGAGCATCCAAAATTACTCATAAATCATACACATTTGTACATTTAATTTTTCCTTGTAGATCATGTGATCATTTTGAGATCAATTGCACTCTGTCCCTCGGCTTCTGAACAGATTTGATGCACCATAGGATTTCTAGGAAAGTGGTGATGCTATTGGTTAAGCCGGAGGTGTTAATTATAATTCTGCTAATTAGCAGCAAGTGCTGGTTAATTGGTCAGTCTTGGCTAGTTGAGGTAATGGAGAACAACACCTCAACGGCGCTCTGTCTCATCGAAGAGGGCTCAAGGCTTCTCGGAGAGAAAACTGTTGAGTCTTCCACCTTTATCTTTGTCCCTCCTGACTTTCCTTTAAGCCTTAGACTTCATATTCAGCAGCCCCGGGCTTGAGCTATCTGTCGCCCCCCTTTTTTCAATTAATTCTTTTTGAGGTGTGACACACTGTAAACTTTAATACATTTTCACAGATGGACTCAATTCACATGCGCACATGTCCTATAGATACACAAATACACGCCCAAGCACACACACACTCGCTCAGAAAACACGTCTGTGAGTGCCTTCACGCACACACACACATGCACACACACACATTATGGCGTTTAGCGTGGGTAAGTCAATGAGCACTTATCGGAAATCCACTGGCAACCCTAACAAGCCAGTGCGAGGTGTGAACACAGCTGCTTGAGTCACAACAAATCTAATACGCATTTCATCACTTCTTAAACAAGCCATCAGCAAGTCTAATGTCCTGGTATGGAGAGCGGCACCCAATGATACATGTGCCTTCAAAGCATTTTCTTAAACATCAGCACTTAGCACATCCTCCCCACGCCTCGGCATCATGCATCCACTGTAAGCGGTGCTGCTGATCAGTCAAATTTATCGTTTTGGCGATTCAGATTCATAAAAACCAACAATGCCCTAATTGATAACACCAACAGCTGCCTCGGTTTCCCTGTCGGTGGCACGTGATCTGCGTGAAAAATATGGCTTAATCAGCGATTATCAAGCAGCATGTGCCCGAATTCTGAATGCAGCTTCATTTTTCTTCACCACTTCTTCTTTTTTTGGAACGGGACAACACGCCAGAGCCGTCAGTGTCACTCACCGATGAGCCAAGCGAGCTGTAGGGATTCACCCTGCGTGTCTGTCTCAGGGCTTAAGAGTTACTCTCTCATGACGCCTTACCATTTTAAACCTTATTTGGTTTGCAAAAGTGAAACTAAGCTCTTTCTGTGCCACTCGTTTTTTTCCAAGTTCAATTTTTGGATTGCATAGCTTGAGACGGAGATAAGGGGGGATATGGGGATAACTTTTTGGGGACAGTGGACAGCGAATTTCAAGAGGGGGTCACTCGGGGAAGGAAGGGAGTAACAAAGGGAGAGGAGGGGAGCTAATGGGAGGATAAGGGGGATGGAGGTGTGGAGCCCGGATGGGGTTGGGAGCAGGGGGCTGAGTTTGGGACAGAGAGACACTCCAGAGAGTTGACAGAGCTTCAAAGGGAAGTTTTCTGCTTTGACTGACAGGCCCCCAGAGTGAAGGGGACCTGGTGGCAGGCGGCATGCCCGGGTCCCAGAATGCTCTTCGGTCTCCATGGCACTCAACCCCCCCCCCCCCATTTCATAGAATTCAACAGAACGTGGGGTTGAGACGATGGGGGTCAAAATGCGTGGAAGGGCTGCAGTAGATCATGGCTTGGTTTTTCACGGTATATTGCCCTTGGACCTAGAGTGTGAAGGACATGACAGCTGCTCTGAATAGGAGAGAGGAAGGCCAGAATTCCAAATGGACATTTATGTGCAAAAGCATACAGTTCAATCAAGTGCTTTTTGTGGTTGCTATTAAAGGAGCCCGATAAATTCTGTTCCTATTTTGCATTAGTATTGCAATTCTTCTGTGACTTAGGACAGCGAATGTGAATGATAGCTTCACTGCTGCAATAAAACACCAAAGTTATTCAGTTGTTTAGTCTCAAATTAAGCTCTCAGGACTTTTTTTTCACGTTCAAATTCTGTCAAAGGCCACATAGAACTGTATTCCCACTGAAGTTACACATCACTTTTCAGTTTGGTATAAAAGAAAATGACACTCTTAACACGTTGGTTATATTTTTTTCTCTCGGTCCCTCACATATTGTGCTATTGAAATCTTATCCTCATTCTTAGAAAAAAACTGCAGAAATGTGCCCTTTTTTTAATTTGTTCCGCAAAAATAGGAAAATTACTTAAAATCGTGGTCTACAATTACAAATCAAAAGGTTTCATGATGGCTGGAGATTTTCCTTTGGTGCTAAGATATGTGAGCGCTGTACTCTTGAGTAGAACAGTATTTCTGAGAGTGCATCATAACCCCTGTTCAGTAAATGTCTGTTTCGGGGCCAAGATAAATGACACCATCGTTCTCGGTCCTGTACCCGGGTTGATTGATGAGAGTAGGAGGGTTGTGTTTAAATGTGTCTCAGTAAACACTGTTAGGCCTGTGTAAACAGCAGTGCATTGATCAGCCCTCTATTCATAATCAGCACGTCTCTGCCTGCACTGGATTAGTCAACATACCGACCCATCTGTTTGCTCCACTGTAAACTGAGGCCAATGTCAATGCCAAAGTCTAATTGGAATACCATACACTCTTGGGGCAGGGTTGTATGAAAAATAGGGACTCATACTGTTACGATAGAATTTCTATTAGTGTATTTTCAATGTTCCACAAAGTAACGAACATAATAATGATTCAGATGCTTGAAATATGTATAACAGATCGTGTTACCACTCATCGCAAACAACAGACAATCCAAATCTCTCCTTTGGCTCCTGTAGTGAGTACCTACAATAACACGTGTGACAGTGTGTCAGTGGAAACCCCAGATCCATGGATATCAGGCTGGTGCCGCTAACAGCTTCTCATCTCACTGAGTCCCTCAGAGGAACGGACAACACAGGTTGGCTAGGCAGTGGCTACGGTGTATAGCAGAGAAGAGAGAGAGAGAGAGAGAGAGAGAGAGAGAGAGAGAGAGAGGCATCGAAGTGTGGAGGGCAGCTGCATTGTATCACCCCATTTTAGACCATTACACTATGTATGGGGGCCTTTTCCCCCCTCTTTTGCATGGTAATTATTTTCCAGCCCAAAGGTAGCTGCAGGCAACGTCAGCCACTGCGTCAGGGCCCACTGCATTAGCCGGCCATTGCATTATTTATTTGTGCACGGGCAGCCGGATGGATACCCCAAATCAGCCGAGACTCAGGGGCCTCTCAATGTCACCTCGCACATTGTGGGAGTCAGTTGCGGCCCCTTGGACTTGCACCAGGAAAGCTGAGGCAGAGAGTGGCTCAAGGGCAATATGGTATCTAGGCATTGGAGGACACATGCGTGGGAGTAGCAGTTAGGTGTGTGTAATGTATTCAGAAATGGGTCAGAGGTTTAGTAACTGCCCTCGCTTATGCAAGACTCAACTGAGAGGGGTTCAGTGTGACACACTGGATGACCATCTAAGGGGTCCTATAGGACATCGTTGAGTACCAGTGTAGTAAAAAGTATAAATAGAGAGTCATACAGTCCACAGTGCCTAAAGGCTTTTTGAGTCGCTGTAGAGCGCCACGTGCAGCCGGTTACCCACTGGATAACACAGGTAAATAGATGGACTTGATTTCAGTGTGCAGGAGCTGCTTTTACATTATGCCACTCTCCTCTGTGTATCAATAAATGGTTATTACACCCAAATACCAGTGGGTTGGGTGAGGTCACAGCATGTCATGCTTTTGTAGAGAGATAGAGCGACACGGCTCAGCGGTTGTGGCGTTTGGGAGGCAATACCCTGGCGTCCCCTTCTGTACTACAGCTCACACACACGGAAGCACCCACACACTGCTCTGCTGGACATGAACCTCTCCCCCATGACATGTCAGCCCCGGCCAATCGCATCATAGCGCCCCGGAATGACAGCTGAACCGCTGTCCCTGTCATGGCTCCTCAGCGTAGAAGCACACAAACCCGCGTGTTTGCTACAACAGCGGGGCAACATCAACATCAACTCCCGCTGGCCCCTTGGATCTATCTCTCTGTCTCCCTGCTTGCCAGGCGGCTCGGCCGCACGAGACGCTCAGACGGCCTTGTGACATGACAGTGACAACGTACTGATGCTCCGGAGAGCACCCACAGCGCCGTCCACTTGCCCTTGCACCCCCCCCACCCCCTCCTTTTCTCACTGTTGACCCTCAGGGAGAATATCCATGTTTTTTCCTCTCTCTCATTCTCTCACTGAGGCAAAGGGGAGAAACAAACACAGAGGATGCACAGCAAATTTGTACTTTTGGGGAGTTACTTTTTAAGTTTGGGGAGTTTTTCCTCTCATAGACAATACTGTACAACAGTTGGGTCTCAACATGATCTAAATAAACACTTTTACTAATAGATGCACAGCTGTATTCGTAGGTTGGTCGGTAGATGCATAGACAGTGTCGATGGCTCAGAATGAGAAAAAACAAACCGTGAAAGGTAGACAGACAGAGAGCCGCTGATAGAGATAGTCAGACTTTGCCCCGACGCCCGGCGTTCCCCCTAATGGGAGCTGACACTGCTGAAGCGACCCGGATGGACGGAGGGGAGGACCAACGTATTGCAGGCGGCAGACCTCCCAATTATTTTTCTGGCTGATAAGTGCTGGTGCTTGTTTAAGGCTGCAGCATGGATGGAGGGATGGGATGGAGAGGGAAGGAAAAAGAGGAGGAGGAACAGAGGGGATGTGGCTGGGGCTGGGCTGCATGGCTGACAGGTCTTGATCTGGCAGGATGGCTGTCACACACAACCCTAATACTGGGGTTCTCCCCAGGGCTTATGCACACACACACACACACACACACACACACACACACACACACACACACACACACACACACACACACACACACACACACACACACAAAAGTTGCATGCACTTATACACATCATGCATCATTTAAGCATGTGGAAACAGATAATAATGTACACATGTTTACAAACATGTCACAACACACACACTCACACACACACTGTTTACATGTCAGTGCATACACTATGGACTACTGTGACTGACACACTGCATTTGTAACATGTGATTGTTGCTGCATTACTTCTGTCACATTCTATTTACAAATACTGCAGAACCTGTCTCATTCAGACTGCTGAGAAGACATTAAATGAAATAATAGCGGTAAAATATCAAACATCGGAATCTGTTCATCGGCACGACAGGGAACACATTTGCACACACATTACCTGTTCCTTTGTATTTAGGAGGCTTTTCATTGCTGTAATTAAGTTGATGATGCAAATGGTTGAACAATTCATAACCTTTTTTCATTAAACCAATTTGACTGTTTACACCTTCCTCCTCTCTGAACTGAAAAGTATGGAAGTATTGCATATTCTTAGAAATATACATAAGATTGTGAGTAGACCGTCTATTTCTGCTGTGATCACTTATGAGCCTGTCCGTCATAGATGATTGTGCAAGAATAATGATGAGACCAGATAAAGATGATTTGTTTCTCTACACAGTATTTTATGCACTCTTTAATTGTAGTTTCCCTCCCAAAATATATGGTAAAATAAGCAGTGAAGGACCTTTTCAAGAATATAAAAATCTAACTGAGTAAATCTATGATCCACAATATTTATATTGCTTACTGCTGGCGTTATAACGATCAAGAGCCAGATCTGTGAAGTTACAGTTTCAGCAGGGCATGCTTGTATTCAAAATGATTTAATGAGTCTGAAAAAAACCTGAAGTTTGAGAACATCATTCATAAAAAAAAGCCCTTTGAGAAGTAATGATACACTTATAAAATAATTACATACTTCAGATCAGAGATACTTCACATCAGAGAAACTGTTGCATCAATCACATCAGGCCATATCACGCAACAGCAGTTCCTTAGTGTCAGCTCTTGTCCAAACAGCCGGGGTATCGGCGTCATGACAGCCTATAATTTGCCGCACGTCAGCCTAAATGAACGCCATAATAAGGGTTATCCAATCCATGCTAAGTGTCATAATTCAGATCAGAGTGACTACATTACATTGGTGTCATTGCTGTGCTTTTAATGCCTCAGTGATCATCGCTCCTGCTAACATGGCCCACAGCCAGAGCAGACTGAGAACTATCAGAGGAGAGGAGTTGTCTGTTTGATTTTCTACTGGACAATAAAATTGCCTTTTCTCCCAAAAATTACTTTTCTCCTACATTTCTTTTCATACTTTTTTTATTTCACCTCCTTTCTGCTCGTGATAGAAAAAGAGCCAGCGAGAAACCCTTCCTCCTCAGTCTTTTTACAACTCGCACTGTGTATTTATTGCAGCACCTTTCACTAGCTTTTTTTTGAAATTCTTTATGCATTGCCCAAGAGGAATTTCCTTTTTGCCGAGCTGGGGTGCAGCTTCAGCAACTTTGCTGTGCTCCCGGAGTGGCTAGGGGTTAAGTAAGTACCATTCAGGGATGCTTCCACAGGTATGGCCATATTGAGGAACAAATCGGCGTCCCGTTGGGTGATAAAACTCACTAACCGCTGCACTAACCTGCCAACTTTATCTATTGTGTAGCCCCTTGTATTTCCATGTACAAAAGCCACTCTGGGATACTTAGTTGTGCAGTTTCGAGGTCCCCCTATAGTGAGGAAGCCTTTGTGTGTGCCTTCTCTCAAGCAAGAGTCGCTCCTTTTGCTTTAATTACAGTAAGTACAGCAGGACCCCCCAGGCTTGTTTAAACAGATCAACCAGCAGAAGAAAGAAGAAAAATGCTAATTAGTCCCATAATGTTGCTGACCACGCTAGTTCCTCAGCACTGCTGAGTTTTATTGACATAAGAAGGACAATAGGAATCTGTATTCAAATGACTTGCTCTGCCCTCGTGTTTGGGTGCAGCTGCTGCTGTGTGGGCTGCTACCCGCCACATATTGTTATTGTATTGTTAGACAAAAGCGAAATTAGACATGACGATGTGAGAGAGCCGATATGTGTTTGTGTTGTGTGTACCTGTATTCTCGCATCTGTGTGTCGAAGTCTGTGGGATTTCAGTATTAGGGTGCCTTGCTGTTTTACATGTGTGAATATTGAAAAAAAAAAATAATAACGTGTTTGCGTTTCCATTTAACTGTGTGTGCGTGTGTCAACTCCCCATCCTCAACTTCGGCGCAATGCAGAAAGCTTCTTAATACATTCCATGTTTCTGAGCCGAGAAGCTGTGCGTGCGTGTATGTGTGTGTGTGTGTGTGTGTGTGTGTGTGTGTGTGTGTGTGTGTGAGTGAGTGTGTGTGTGTGTGAAAGAGAGTCAGAATCAGGATCAATACTATTGACCTGTTTACCTTGGTGCCGAGCATACAGGCCAGCTCTCCGGTTTACCACTTGAAGCATTAAAACCAGACTATTAGTAATACTTTGGTCCTTCTCTTTACTGATTGGACGACCTGCACTGGGGCACTCCACCTAACAGACCCGGTGAGAGGGGTGGGGGTTAGAGGTGGAGAAAAAAAAGGGGGTTAAAGAGAGAGGGAGAGAGAGAGACCCCTAATCCTCTTGACTTAAAGCCATCAGGTTTCGCCCATGTCTCGACGCTCGCCTCTAGACCTGATGTGGTCACTCAACCCTATCGAGCTGCGGGGCATTGTGGTCCGTCCGTTTCTGCCACACTCCCCCACCCCCCCTCCCTCCACCCTCAGGCGCTTTGTGCTCCCGGGCCTCCCACGTCCTCCCCCCCCCTCTCTCCTTTTCTCATCCTCCTCCACACCGCCAAAACAGAATTTCTTTAAATGCTTAATTTTTCCCCCCTTTGGCTTCCTTTTTGCAAGCGCCCTCTCACTTGTTTGTCCATCGATTTTTCATCCCTCTCCAGCCGCTGCCCCCCTCCGCCTCCTTCCCGTCCTCCTCCACCCCTCTCTCCCTCTCGGCTCTCCCCCCAGCTCTTAGCCTCCATCGCCCCAGTCCCTCCCGCTCTCCTCTGTTGTTGATGCAAACTGATTTATTTATTTATTTTAAGCTTGTTGCCCAGGTAATTTGTGGCAGGTAATGACTTTCAGTGAATCTACTTTGCACTCTTTGAATTCTTTTTTCGACCTTTGCATCATCCAGGCCCATCTCCCTGCTCATCCCCTTTGTCCCATTTGCTCTCCTACCTTTCCCCCCACCCCTCATTTCCCTCTTTTACCATCTCACTGTCTCTCCCCTTCTCTTTCCCCTCTGCTCTCAGCCAGTGTATTTTTAATTCCCCTAGATATTGGTGGTGCATGCATGTGTGCGTGTCTCTGAAGCCCACCTGAGGAGGTGATTGACACCTGGCCCTCTGCTGAGGAGGCCTCTCATTCCTATTTTTCTCCCTTCCCATCACCCCCTTCCCTCCTTTCTCCCCCTTCTCCAGCCATTGTTCTTGTGTCCGTCGGGGCATTGGAGGAACAGCACAAGTCTCTGGGAGTTGGAAGGAAAGAAAGATAGGTTATAAAAGAGGAGGGAGAGGAAGTAGTGGCTTAAGATCTGCCTGAAGTAATTTGCTAGTATTTTCCTGCTTCCCTCGCCCGTTTAGAAACAATGATATCAAATGAGAATTCTAATTCAGGAGGCGAAGCTAAAGGAGCCCTTATTCTAACACAAAATGATCCCCGCTCCTCCTTAACTGGCAAGGTAGGGGGTGCTCTGTGTGTTTGTGTGTATGAGTGTGTAGGCATGTGAAATCTCAAGCCCCCCCCCCCCCCCCCCCACACACACACACACACACGCACATTTTAACGTGCCCTTCTGTGTCTTACCTTCCCTCTGTCCATCTTTCCTTTTCCTTGCTCCCATCTTATTCTCCACTGCGGCCCAGACGCTTTGCAACATTAGTATTCATAGGGGGGACTATGTTGGGCAGTGGGGGGGGGGGAGGTCCGGATATTTCCTCAGCCAGCTGGCATACTGGGGCTGGACTGGGCACTTACAGAAAAAAGCAATACGTACTGGGAAGAAACAAGAAATGGGGCAAGAATTACAGTAAAATGGTTCAGACTGTTTTAGTTTAAACTGAAATAACCTTCATCTGCTATACCTTACAGTGAAACCTACTTTCCGTTGCCTTATGTACGTACTATGCTAAAAGGGGGCACTGTCACCGTCTCCTGATTGCAGACACAGAATTATCCCTTAAATGAATGCTTTCAGCAAAGAAATGCAGTATGGTACTCACATTTCATTATTTGAAGGACAATAAAGCAGATAGATTAAAATAGCACACAGTGTGAACAAATACACAGCTCACTTCTAAGTTTGGTAATCAAAAAACAATAAAAGTTTAGCGCGCTGGGGTTTCTTGCGACTTCCTATTAATGCAGACATAAACTCTGGTTCCTTACTGGGAAATGTCTATCACTGAGACCCTTGGACAAAGTGAGAAAGGTATTGTTTAATATGAATCAGATATGTAAGAAGAAGTAGCATTTAACACACTTCTGTATTGTTTCAATAAGAACAGGGTCCTAATGAATGAATTTCTCTGCACTGTGAGTGTGATGGGCAGGTGTCAGTGTGTGGAAACCAGCTGCCTGGTCCCTCCAGGAGGGGACAGTAGAGAGCAGGGAGACCACATCTGCCTCCTCTTTATCCAAGAGCAGGACCAAAAGAAGGAGCAACATGGGCAGCAAATAGCCACCAAGGAAGGAGATAGCTTAGTGTAGAGCAGTGGAATGGAGGTAAAAGATAACAGGCATGTTTTGATAAAAAAAAAAAAACATAAATTCCAAATATTATTTCCAAACTTCAAAAAACGACACACGACACTTGTGGTCACACATAAACACACACATGCACACATATTCAGACTCTAGTACTCCCTTCTGGCATAATTCAGAGGTCAGGGCAGAATTCATCACCCTTAATCATGCAGATGAACATGACCTTGGCCGGCCTTGGCACCCGGTCACATCAGCACCCTCATCCAGGCTAGCTTTGCATCTCTGATTGTGTTAAATCATGTTTCCCTAACATCAGCAGACACTGGATGGACAGCATCCTTCTCTAAGCACATCCAGAAAAGGATAATTGCCAAGACCTTTAAAAGCCTTTCAGAAAGAAACCGGGAAATCAACATAATTCAGATGAAGGGGATATATCGTCGATGTAAAGTTAAGTATGCCAGGCAATAATATTGGGGGGGGTGGAAAAAAAAGATGCAAGAGTTTTAAAATGGTGGGTCCTTGGCATTATTATTATGATGATGCGTTTAGCCATGCAGAGTGGGCCAGCCCATTGGAGGGCCCCTAAATGAAGAGGCTGACCTTCAACAAGCCCTCTCTCTGTTCATTAGCCACGTGGTGCTTATCTACAATAACACTGCTGAAGAGAATATGAGGCCAGCGGGCCCGGCCAAAGTCAATGATGCACTACAGGTGGGGAAATGATTGTGTAAATTTAGCTTAGGGTGCCGGACTTTTACCCTATTACCCCTTCCGCCCCAGTCTCCCCGAAGTCCCATTAAAAAAATTAAAAACATATCTCAAGTTCATACAGTACATAATATCAAGTTAACTTTTAACTTTTCTTGTAGAATTATAAGGAAGACAGAGTAAAGAAAGCGAGACCTGCTTGCATACCTTTGCTTGTATATTTCTATGCATTTATGCATACAGTATGTGTTATCATCGACGTGTCTATTGCAGTCTGAAAGGATGCAGTACATGGGGAGTGGAATGACAATGGTGCTTTTACGCAAAATAAGCACATGATTCACATGCAGTTCTTCCGGAGGCATCGTGTAAAATGCATGATTTAGGATGAATGATCAACAAGGTCTGTTATTTTGTTGGTTTCTCATTTCCAGAAATGACACACCCAATATGACGGCTCACGTGGTTTCTCCATTTGGGTGTGAAGGTAAGAGCAAGAGGCTGTGCAAAACATTCCTCTCCTGCTCTTGGTGTTTTGGGGCTGAAAAATCAGCCTGCTCCCGCATATACCTAATGCCATCTGTAAGTGGCAATAAAGAGTTGGAAGGAACAATATGCAAGTGGGCAAAATTGCGTCGTACCAGCTTCCTCCGTACCAGTGAGTCCAATTCGAGCAACGATATAGAGGTTGGAGGGGTAAATAGATGAATAAAGAACAGAGAGGGGGGGAGCAGACACAGAACATGGTCGATAGTGTCAAAAGCGGATGACAGATCTAAAAGAATGAATATTGATCTTTAGGGGGCCTTTACTCAGGCGACCTGTGGGAGGTCAGCCTGTGTAATTAGACCAGTGGAGGTCTAACGCTGAACTGGCGATGAGGCTGCTGGAGGATAAGGCTGGAGCTAGGAAGGATGTTGTCATACTTGTACCTTAGATGTGGATAGTATACATAAAGAATAATACAAAATGCTAAACATTGTGCACCAACTGTCACCCAAAAACTCTTTTACTTTCAGAATTTCAAAAATCTTGAGTCCTTCGTGTACTTTTATCAGGAATTGCTGCAGTTTCCATCCTGGTGAGCTTTTTAAAAAGCTTCTCTTTTTTTTGTGTAAAAAATTAGTACTATGCCAGTGGTTTTGTGTGGCGGGAGTTGAAGTGGTAAATGTGCGCTCGGTGCAACATGGATAAGGTGTTTATTGGAGTGAGCGGGCGGTGGATTAGAGTCCATACAACCCCGGGGCTACAGACACTGCTCAAACAGGGTTCTGCTTGACAATAGCAGTTGACGCTTGCTCTAAATGTCTCTCTCCCTGTCTATCTGTCCGTCTATCTCTCAACAGTTAGTAATACACACTTAAATCAAGTGTGTGTGGTGCATACAATCAGGCAACCTCACACACACGGATTAGCGACACAGACGCATTCCCAAGCATATGTGGATGTTCATACAGGCACGGGCCCATATGCGGTCCTGCGCACACCCACAGACACACACGTGCATGTGCTGTCTCTTTATCTGGCTGGCTGTGGATAGATGCGGGCAGCGGAGACTGAGTGTGGCTGTAATCCGTGTATCATTGGCTTTATCCACTGCAGTAGCACTGCTGATTTAGTGCTCCGCGGCCTAAGTAATGGGCCCCTGACACAGACGCAGAGCACACACAGTACACCATGTAGTGCATCCACCCCGCATGCGTTGTCCCCTCTAAGATGTTACTGCTCACTGGTTGACCCTCAGTCCAGACACACATATGCACACATGTTTATGTAAAGATAAAGAAACACACCAGCATGGATGTACTCACAAGCTGTTGCATGAGTCCCTTGCACACACGCACCACACACTCGCAGACACACACATCAGCAGCGGTGTGGTTGTCACCGCCCGGGGACGTCTCATGGTAAGGTGAACTCGGAGTGAACCTGCTCCAAACATAAATAACATCTCTCTCTCATCCCTCCCCTCAGTCCTTCTTCCAACCCTCACTTTCTCTCTTTCTTTCTCTTAAGTCACTCCCCGTTCCTCCCTTCCAGTTTCCCTCACTCTTTCATGTGAGCGGCGATACGCAAAGTATAAGCATTAAACACAAAGGGATGTTGCACGTTCTGCGGCTCGCAGTTCCCACACATAAACACAGTCTTGGGAACACCTGAGGTCGTGCCTTGAAGTACCCTTGCTAGCACACGGCAACTGTATGCCAACATTGCCACAGTCACATCAAAGTGACTTTCATAAGACTTCAGATCATATATTATTAGGCTATGTCTTAGATCTTTTCTTGGCCAAAATTGCAAATGCTTTCTGCAACTGAACATTCATCCCACCTCCAGGCAAAGCACCTAGGAACAAAATCGGAGCACACAATGCAACATCTATCACTAATAACCCACCACCTCCCCATGTTTATTGCTATTTATATCAGTGAACCCCTCCCCCCTCCCTCTTTATTGCTGTTGGTCCGCATCTTCCGTCCCCTTGCTAGCACTTCCTGTTAACACACGAGGCGTTTATTGATAGGCCATTCCCATTAGTGCTGTTTACCTGTCAGGGCTCACTGCACTAATGAGAGAGCTTTGGGGAGGAAAAATGAGTGGGGACGGTTAACCGCTAATGGATGTTTACAGCCTCCCTGGATGCTACTGTGTTTCCCGCCACGTCTGCTGGTACCGCTATCGCTAGCCCCAGACCCATTCACCGGCTAATTGGTACAACGCTGAAGAGCCAGCCAGGGCCTATTTGATTATCATGGGATTAGGATGGGTGGAGAAAGCACATAGAGGAAGGAGCCGGATAAGTAGGGGGAGGACCGGCGTTAGAGAGTGGAAGTTGCAGTTGGGGTCGGGGGCCTAATCGATACCTAGAGATCGGGGGCTTTGGAGGGGCTGAGTGCAGACATTGGTGTGGGAGCTAGATGGGGGCTTGAAGGGGTACGTCCGAGGGTCACAACATCAGCCCTTAGTCAAAAGGTTCTCTTAGAGCACTATTAGTGCTGGTGGTGAAGGGTAATTGTGCCATTAGAGCTGTAAGTGATACTAAATGGCGCAGGTATGGTAAAGGAAATACTGCGTTTTGTGAGCTGGCAAGAGATCTAATGTAAATCTCCAATCAGGCATCTTAATAGCTGATTTATCCTTGAGAAAAGCACCAGTACCATCATGACAGATGAGCTTAAAATATCTCAGTCTGCCCAAGCCAACCTGCCTGAGTCATTCGATTTGGTCTCAGGAGCAGAGACCAAATAAATGTCATTAATTTTATTTGCAGAGAGTTCTTTCTCATGCAAGCAAGGAGGTTTTTACAGTGTTGAGCCTTGGAGGCCAGTTTCTTAATAACACTGTTGTAAAAGCAGGTACAGAGACGACTCCACATTGTACTGAGTATATGCAACTATATTGCTCTAGGATTGCACAGTGCCCCGAAAAGATCCATTTATGTTTTTATTAGATTATTATGGAAATCGTATAAGTGCCGGATTAGCCGTGGAAGGTATTTATCTGTTTATCGAATGGCTGGGATCATAACCTCTCTCTTCTTTTCCTCCTCAGTGTCCTTTTCTTTTCTTTTTCTTTTTTTACACTGGGCTCGGTTGATATTCATGTGGACACTGAAAATTATGAACAGTTTTTGATCAATAGCCTGCTGTCTCTACACTGTGTGCAGATTATGACCGGATAATCAAATATTATATGAAGTAATGTTGGTTAACTGAAATGGTTCTTAGTTTCAATTTGTAATCCACAATTTCTACTGAGTGGATTAATTTTGCTTGTCCATTGTTACATGGAGGGGTCAAAGTAACTCTCAGCGGAGCAAAGGCCCTTTCCTTATTCCTCTAATTCATTTGCTTGTTCTCTTTTACTCAATTGCTTATCAGCTCTGTTCCTTCACTAATTAAAATCACACATGAAACAAGGGGATTGTAGACAGACAAACACACACACACACACACACACACACACACACACACACACACACACACACGCACACACACACACACACACAGACAGAGAGATAGAGATAGTTGGTGCTACAATTACCAGGCAGGCCTCTAGTGTCTCATTGGGTGTCTATTAAGAGGGGGGCCAGGCTCATTGTAATGATGGCAGAGTTTAATTACTTCCACCCGGCGCCTGTTGTAAAACATGCTGATAAATGAGCCAACAGGACGGCACATCATTATTTTTCTATAGTGCCAGGCTGCTCGTACATGAGAGTGGGAGGGAGGTTCCCCTACCTGCAAGAGCCTGAAAATGTATTCGCTGCACAGCGGAAGGGAAGAGGAACAAATGTGGAGAATTTGTGTGTGTGTTTTCACTCAATTTGTCAGTGTGTACATGTGTACAAGCACAAGGAGTTGAGATATTTGATGGACCTGTAGATGACGAATCAAACCACAATAATAAGCAGGTCCCCCAGCACATGCTAGTGCAATGATACCAGCCCACCCATGAGATGGATATATATTCATAGCACACAATGGGCAATGTTATTCACTGAGCACAGAACTGCTACTGAGCACTGTTTTCACCAATGCAGCTCAAATTCAGATATGCACACACTGTGCACCGCATCTCACAAACAAATATACATATTCATAGTCATTAATTTTACACATTTTTTTCTAGAACGGGGGCATGCGTGGACCCCCTCTGATTAATTGTGTTCCTCCTCCACCATTATTAAATCGCTGAGGCAAATATCCCCCATACAATAAATCCCTCTTGGCCCATGATTAATCAAAAGGCACACAGACCTAAGAGTGGTGGCGGGCAGGTAGAGTTACAGTGCTAAATCATCTTTATTGCACGACGAGCAGGTTTGTGCTTGTTCTCGGGGTCCAGTGCCATAGTGGAGTGGAGTGGAGTGGAGTGTATGTTCGGCTTCTGGTCAGCCACCCCAGGGTCATGGACACACACTTTTTGACCCCTGGGTCATTGATTTGCCAACCTGACCAGGGCACATAGGTGAACAAGATGGGAGCTAAATAGACTCTGAAGAGGCGCAGTGATTAGAGGGACTTTGCTACCCCATCGACAAGTTTCCCAGTCATCCCCAAAATTAAACTCAGGGTCATGAAGCCATTTTATCCGTTGATGTAGGAGGCGGGTGTGTGAAGAAATGTTTAACCTTGCCCACTTTAGCCTGTAACATCAATTGGCATCTCCTCCAATTAGTGGTAGGTCATACTGTGATAATAGTGGGTTACATAATTAGAGTGGGTACCTCCCTGTCACTACTGACACATGGAGGCTTTGTGGGGGAGCAGTCGCATGAGGCAGAGATGGAGAATCTACAAGACCTTGGTTTCTGGAAACCTCAATTAACCTAAATGATTAGCTGTAGCCATGTAGCACACCTCACTAGCTTGACATTTCTCAACCAAGCTAATATAAGCATAGTGACTTCATTCTATCCTGTTGTACTTCATCACTGTCCTTTTCCTGGGAGGTCTTTTGTGTCTTATTGACCGAAAATGACAATGTTTAGAGTATCAGAGCTTCCTTAATTCCGTTTTGCACGAAAGTGCTGATGCTAATTTGGTGGTTGCATAATGAGTTTTACATGTATTTGATTAATAGGGTGTAGGGTAGCGGTACAGCAACAGAGGCGACTGTGGTATGTGGTTTAACTTCACCTTATGTTAAATACTAATTGATTCCAATGCATTTTTAATCACTTGCTAATTGGCGATTACACTTTTAAAGCATGCCCTGTTGCTGCTGTGGCAGAATCACAGGGTTGTTGAGTGTGAAGATGGAGTTTAAAGGGCATAGACTTCTTAGCATCCACAACTAAATGTCACAGTTGTCTGTTAATGTGTCAACCAAATCAAACATGCACAGTGGTCGAGGGGTGCTAAGTGACAGGTGACCTTGGTGGCGTGATGGAAGACTGGGCTGGTATTTGAGCCCTCTGATCTTCGAGTGGGAAACCCTGTCTGGTCCTGTCTAGAGATGTATGCCCAACCAATTAGACATGAAATGGCAGTGACACTCACACCCCACTTATCAAAACAGTCTTCAAGTGTGTTCATGAATTCAAATGAAAAATGCTTCTTTGCTTCAAACATGCAGACAGGGACATGTGGAATTCAGCCAGTATTATTTGTATCTAGGTCAACATGATGGTTTCAGAGGTCAAAAAAGGTTATTTATCAAGTATTACTCTTTCAAGACAGAAAACCTATCAACAACAAAAAATCAACCTTGACCTCTCTTAGCCGTCTTCACACTTTGTCAGGTGTGCATACTATTCAGAAAAACTATTCATGTTATTATCTATTATTTTCTATTCTTCCCTTATCCCTAGTTACCCCGTCTTGGACAGCCATTGGATGACTCGTGGAGGGTCCAGACACCTGGTTGGGTCGTCGGCGAGGCATCTGACCTCCCGTACACAAACCTGCCCCCCTCCTACATCTATTACTCGGCCCCACAGTGTTCCATAATGTTCTGAGTAGTCAAGCATATAAATAAAGGTGAAGCAAAATGACTGCCTCTGTCTTGACAGAAGTGCTGAACCACAAAGAACACCTTGAAGGGCATGTTAACTGTCAATAGAGTTCTGTGTAAGCCCCTTCAATTAACATAAAAGTTAACAGCTCCCCAGTTAGCCGCTATATAACCCTGGCGCTGTCTCCCCTCACCCATTCGCTATTTCACCCCCCTCCCACTCCCACCCCCCCTTCGGTGTTGGCTGCCGTCATGCAGTCTAGCCGCCGAAGAGGCAGTAAACAACATCTCACCATGTACTTGCACAGAGGCGGTTACAAACACGCATACGCATAATGATATTCTACACACACACACATTCAGTCTCACATTCACACACAAGAAATTCAAACACACACTAGCGAAGCTTCCGCAAATTACAAACCCAAAGAGGCTGTGCTCTCAGGCACACATACACACACACACACACACAGAATGCACACACAAATTTGAAAAATCCCATTTACTGTGATGCTACGTGACTGAACTTTGCCAGCGTAGCGTAGCTTACCCCTCTCTCCGAGCCCATGGTAATGCTGCATGAGATTTGTGATGCAGTGGGGAGATGCATATGGAAGGCCTGTGCTCAGATCTCTCGGTCATGCACCCCATTAGCTCCTGCTGTTGATGCTGTTGCTATCAAAGCTGAAGTAAACTGCTCAGCAGTCGGCTGTATGCCTAAGCACAAAGACAGAGACAGGCTAGCGATCACACTATATTGCTCGGATGGGCCTATCTGTCTTGTAATTAGGATGTGTGAGTAGGCTACAGGGAGGTAACTTAAGGCTCACAAGCAGCCAAGTGTTCTGGGGTATGATCAGCCTGATTTGGGGTCTGCAGTGTGCTGCAAAGTGTACCTTTGCTGTGTACATACATAGCATGATATACTGGGTGATTTAAAACTATTGGTGCATCCCTTATAGGATTTCAACTATCGTGAAGAATTTCATCATACAGATTCTCAGACTTTTGTAGAATCAAAACCAATCTGAAAAGGATAAATTGCCCTAAAGACAAACAGAATGATGAAAATGCCCAGAATGAATGGGCTGAAAGATTCAACCCTCAATGTGTTGAATAGCCCCTAATGTGTTTGGGTTTTGAGATAACATGCAGTAAATACCCGCATTCTTCTGCTCATCACAAAAATCCAAAGGCAGCTTTCACATTTGCTTCCCATCACTGGTGATTCCTGGGGAGGCGTTATTTGTGCAGCACATAACAGTGTCGCTCTGTTGTAATTGTTTAGGTTTTGCAAAGGGCCACTCATCTTTCATTTCCCTGCCAACACACATGCATATTCGTGGAGGTGAAACTAATATGCTTAGTTGTTGTTTTCCTGCTTTACCATTCTTCGGGGAGACTTAGTTCTGGTTTGGATTTGCTCCCATCACGCCGGCAGCAATGTGCCTGTGTCTCTGGGAGGGATGGCATCAGCTGGCATCGGGTGGCAGCAATTCAAACATGGTTTCTTTTTTCTGTGGGCGCTCCTGTTCAGCAAAGTAGATTGCTGGGGGAGGTTGCTATCTATCTACCTCCCTTCCTTTATTTCCTCTTCCTTTTTTTGATTTTCTTTAATTCCATTATTTACCCCCACCCTGTGTCTGCGCCTCATCCCTGTACAAACATCTTTCTGCTGGCTACAGCGAAGTGAGGCTGGATCAAATGTAAGAGAGAAAACACCAGTCTGCGGAAAACAAACAAACAAACATCAGACCGAAATGCGATCAAAGACGAGAAGTGAAAAGGAGATGTGAAAGAGGATAGCGAAGAAAGACAGCGTTCAGCCACGGTCAAAAGAGACCAAGAGGTGTCTGTGAGTGACAAAAGGTTGCTCATCCTATTGCCACCCCGGCCTTATCCCTTTAGTGTAGCGCTCTGGTTTTAGGTTTGCAGAAAGACTCCGGCGTGAAATTCTGCTAAGCATGGTTGGGAGCCGCAGAACATGGAAGACGGATGAGCCGGGATTAGGGAGGCCCAAAGCCCTCCCTTCATCTGCGCCATGTAGGGCGTCTGTGATCTGGATGGTGCTCAGTGGGCGACACATGCCTGTCAATGTCCACTGCCCGCACACACAAGGACTCAAGGTCTCGCGCGCAGTGACGTGGCCACACGCCACCTCAGCAAATCCCCCCTCTCCCACAGTGACGCTCATCTACACACCTCTGTCCGCCAAGCGCCACCCCCCCCCCTTGCCCACTTCCAATCCCGTCTTTATCTCCCCTCCTGTTCCCTCTCCACATGACTACGTGTTCTTACTGTGATCTCATCACGCCTCATAACCGCACCAGGCCACTTAGCCAGATGTATGTGCCACTGGATGTGTTGTGTGTTTGCAGGGTGTTTACATGTCTGCCTGTGTGTCCACGACAGGCTTGGCCCGACACAAAATACCAAGGCGTGGTGCATGGGTGTGAATTTATTGTCTGAGCTCAGTCTTTGTCCGTCCATCTGTGTGCACTGACGACCGTGCGTGTCAAGGGCCCATATGCTGTCCTCCTGTCTCCTCTTTTTGTCCTGTCCTGAAGGCCGGCCATACTTGCGCACGCTTTTCATCTGCAGTCAATACCTATTGAGCTCTTCTTGAAAGGGAAATGACAGCTAGTTCATAACTTCCAAAGCTGATCGATAAGTACCTGCTGCAGCTCAACTCAAGCCTGAATCACTCGTCTCTCCAAGAAGTCATCCCCCCAGAAGCACAGCACACCTGATTGAAAAGAAAGCCGTAATATATGTGGAAATAGTTTGACGTTTCCACGTTACGGGAAGCTGTGTACTATGTTCTCTGGGATAATGAATGATACAGTAAGTGCTTCAACACAAGAAAAGCTGTTATACTTGACCTTTGAGCAGGTGATATACAAGTGGATTGCGCAGGTGTTTTGCGGAAAAAAATGTCAATCCAATTATGAACGTAAAGCGTGTGCATACTGTGATTTATATGGTGTAAACTTGTGCATGGATTTTAAGATTTTAAGACATTCATAAATATCCTGCATTGGTGAGGGTTTGCGTTTGACTGGTGCAGATATCTTTCCAGTAAGCGTGAAAGAAACGAGGAACAACTGCACTTTACATAGCGTCGACTTATCAGCTGAACTGAGGTGAAGTCTTTGATCCCGTAAATCCATGGTGAGTCATGAAGGGGAGATGTAGATGAAGGGGAGGCAGTTAAAAGGGATTTTTAAGTATTGAGTCAACAACTGAGCTATTGATTCTAAATATATGGTCAGTAGTGTGTTCTGTAGTCTGTCTTTCAAAAGTGTTTGCACGCATTCTTTATATGCTTCATGTGTGTCCGTGTGCGTCCCTGTTTTCTGCACTGTGCTTGCGTGTGGCCGTTAATGGCTTGGAGTCTCAGAGGTGAGGTGCAGCCACAACAAAGCCTGCAGCCCTCAAAAACACACAACCTGTCCCCTGAGCCCAGGGATGTCGACACAGAAGACGGAGGAGTCTTTGAGCGCCAAACTAGCTAGAAAGCTCTGGGCCCCGGGAGCTAGGGATAGGAAGAAAAACTAAGGTGGAATAAATGATAAATATCTTTGCTTACTTTTTCAAACATGAGCAAGAAAAAAAAAGAAAACTCTTCCCTTGCGGAGCTTTAAATGCTGAACTTTGTCTAGGTCCGGTTACGACCAGCCAGCAGGCAGCTGTGGCTCCAACGCTTTGCTCTGTATCTCCGACTCTCTCTCTCTCTCTCTCTCTCTCTCTCTCTTTCTGATGCTTTCTCCCTCGACCTCCCGTTCAAAGCAAAGTTGGCTCCTTATTTATGTGCAAATTTGCTCTTAGGCCCTACGAGGGTGGCGCGCATGCTGAATCTCTCCTTTCTGGGCTTTAGCAGATTATCCCGCTGCTCCCTTTGGTCCCCGTCGCCCTAAGCCCAGCTGCCCCGACCTTTTGTCATTGAGACTTTCTCTTCTCGCCTTGGTGTCTTTCTTTACCCCCCCCCTCCCTCTTCTCCCCCTTCCACCATCACAACGTACACTTCCCCCATGCCGCAAGGCCTGAACTCTCCTATCCTGCTCTAGACGCCACAGCCGTCATCCCCCCTCCTCCCCCTCCTCCTCCTCCTCCATCTTGTCCCTTGCCTCTCCCCTCCGTCTTCTGCCTCCCTCCTTCACTCCCTCTCAAAGGGCCATTATATCGCTCTCTTCATGGACAAAGGACCCTGGAGAGACGGGGGAGAGGGAGGGAGAGAGAGAGAGAGAGAGAGAGAGAGAGAGAGAGAAGGAACATGGCTAGTGCTTTGCTCGTTCCTAATCGATGAAAGTGGCCCACGTGGAGCTCTGAAGGCTAATCGATACTCTTTTTCTTTTTTTTCCTCCCTATCTTTTTTCTTGACCGTCCGTTTTGTTGCTGACTCTGACAAAACACTATGGCAGAGCAGTATAAGTGGTGGTGGTGGTGGGGGGGCGGGGGGGGGGGGGGGGGGGGTGAGGATGTGTTTGGAGGGGACACCCCCTGATCACTTCTCTCTGGGGGTTCCAGAGGATTGGTGTGTTTTTGTAGGTGTGTGTGTGTGTGTGTGTGTGTGTGTGTGTGTGTGTGTGTGTGTGTGTGTGTGTGTGTGTGTCCGTGTGTCCGCCTGTGCAGTACAAGTTTGTGTGTGTCGGGAGGGGTGAGCTGAAGAACGGTGCTTGGAAAAGCCGAGCTGACGAAAAATAGAGAATGAAATCGACAATGTGACCTCCTCCGACCCCATCTGTATCCCTACACCCGCCTCCTCTCCCATCCCACCCGCCCGACACATTTGCCCCTTTTCTCTTACCGCTGCCTCCCTGCCGGGTTAGGTTGCTGAGCAAACAGAAGGCAAAGAGTTGACTCTTTCTCTGCCTCAGCTCGCCGTATGGGCGCATGGAAGGATTTGGGAAGCCTCAGCCTGCTAAGCCACTTCATTGTATTCTTCTCCATCTTCCCTCTCTCACCTCTCCCCTCTCTCTGTATTTTGCTGTTCTCACACTGTCTTCGGCTGGGCTCTGTCTAGTCCGCATACATATAAAAGCGGTGTCATAGAAAGACTACACATCTGCTTGACATTTTAAAAAAGGCGATTTTTACAGTTTTACCGTCTTAAGACAGTGCAGACAGACAAAAAGTGTAGCGCTGCGAAGATATGTAAGATGGATGTATCCATTCTTTAAAAACCTGTGTTATTAGTTCGAGCTTAAAATGCATGCAGGTTGTTTCCTATGGTATTTGTTTTTAATTAGAGACCCGAAAGACAACATACAGTTGTAAAATCAGCATTCAAGTCTTAACGAGTCTCCTGGTACATTTAAATAGATGTAAATAGATTTAAAAACAAGCATCTTTGCCTCTGAATTTGTGACAGGTGCTACTTGAACCTTCATTGGGTACATCGACCTGATGCTAAATACTATGTGATACAGTACAGTACAGTAGTTTTTCCCCCCAATTTGTCCCTCTAATGGTCTTCTTTCTATAAATGAGTATACAATATTTGATGGTGTATATATAGTTTGTGTGTGCATGTACCAGAAGGCAATATAGAACTGAAATCCTGAAACAAACTTGAATGACAGTTGTTTAAGTTGATCAGCCAGTACTTTCAGGTTCTCTGTATTTATCTGTTCTGATGAAACACACACACACCCACACACACAAACATAAAATATACTAAGATATGCAGTATAAACAATTTAACAAGACTTAATTCATAATTGGTGTCATGAAAAAATTGTGTTTTCTTTTCTATTTTGTAACACCGTAAACTAAGGTCTTAGATTAATTGGATGATTTGATTCAAATCAAATGCGGTAAATGGATTTAGACAGAGGAAACATGAGTCCTGAGTTTAACTCAGTCACACACACACACACACACACACACACACACACACACACACACGCACACACACACACACACACACCTACACACGCACACACGCACACACTCCTACACACACATAAACATCACATATATAACACTGTACCTCCAGGACCTTGTTCCTCCCTCCTCATTGCTTCACACACCTGTCTAACTGGATATTTAACAGCTTTTTTCCCTTCCCTATCACCCGCCCAATACCAGCAGAGAGAAACAATTACGCTCAACTCTGCCACTGAAATGACAATGCGACATCCTCTTCACTTTACACCACCCGACTGTTAACCGTATGTGGTAATTACCTTTCTGCGGCAGCTTCACAGTCACTTTATTAGTCTCCTAAGAAGGCTTTTTAAAATATAAATAGCAGCCAATGAAATGGCAATTAACCTTGCAAATAGGTATAAATGACTGTCCAGGAGACAAGAGTATTGGCAGGGACTGTCACAGCGAGAGAGGGAGAAAAAGACAGGAGAGATGGGGATAAAGAGGCGGGGGAAAAGCAGAAAGAGAGACATGCAGGGAATGGTGGGAGATGATGCAGCCCGAAGGCAAACCGCTCCCACGGGCCATTGTTTGTTGTGTCTGCTCCGGACCATTGTTTCGGTCCCTATTAACCTCTTGGCCCTCTGTGCGAGAGCGGGAAAGGATGGGCGGATTCAAAATGACAGACATCGCCCAGTGACATGGGAGGTGAGGAGTGGTTTTAACAGGGGCTTAGGGGCAGGGGGGACCCTCGCTGTCTGGCTAAAGGAGGGTGGGGGCTGCAGGGGCTGTGTTGTACGTGAGAGAGATGGAGAGAGTGTGTCTGTGCGTGTTTGGATGGGAGGGGGGTATGTCTAGCTGACCAGAAGGGGGAGGAGTTGGCCAGCCCAAGCCTAGTGATGTGATCTCTGTCGCTGTCTGTGCGTGAGGCGGACAGGACGCTGATGCTTCTCCTGTCCTGGAGTGAGCTTACAAACTTCACTTTGTTCAGTTTTACACTTGACACGCTTTCACTCTGTGTACTTAAAGTTGCTCGGCAAAATTGTCAATATGCTACACTGAGCATTTTGAAGATAAACGTCCTCAAGTATATTGTAATTTCGCTCCCGGCTCTGTTACAGTCCCACTTATCTTTCTTACTATTGTAACAAAGTACTGATGTCATACATCCCTTAAACACGTGTCCTTATTGGATGAATTTAGACCTCCACATTTACATTCAGTGCCAGCGTTCACTGCCACTGCAGTGGAGTGTCCTTTATGTCATATCAGGGCGCTGAATAGTTTTATGCAGGAGACCATCATATTTTTTGTCCTGACAGAGATTTTGACAACCAACATTACAAAGGAACAAAACAAAAACATAAGTAGGGATATCCAGTTTGTTATTAGTCACAGCCACTGACTCCACTGAAGGCATTATGACCAGCAAGGCGCCAAGGCTGTAATATAAACTTTTGTGTTGAATCAACATTTACAGCAAACATTGCAATTAATGTTGGCCTTTTTAGGCAAACATTTAGTTTTACTAACAGTAACAATTATCTTTTCCTGATCTTGCCTAACCGTAACCATAATTGTATATCATTTTATTTACCATGAGCATTACAATTTGAATATAATTTTGCATAATGTTGGCGTTTGACATAAAGCAAGTTCCTGCATAGTGAGCCTTAAAGAAACATATTATAAAGTAGCAGTTTTGTCGTAGCTTGGATATTACATAAAGTTTATACTTTCAAACATGAGAAACTTATCCCCCCCTCCCCCTTTATCTCGTTGGTGACAATGCACAGATGGCTTTTCCTCCTCACAAAACCACTGTTCCTTCTGGAATGGATGCGGCACTGCGTGAGTCAGTGTGTCACATCAAGGAGTCGGCAGAAAAAAGAACGTTGTCGCTTTACATGGAGACACACCATTTCCTGCAAACAGAGGATGCAATCTCTGCCTCCTCGTATGTGTCCTAGTATTACCGGATTGGGAGAACAGGCGAGCTAACCCCTGTGAGCCTTACCTGTGCTCGAGTCAGGAGTGAAACGAAAACTCTTTGCCACACATTGAGAGCCAGTGGGAGGAAGAAGTCGGAAGAAGGTAGCCCTGAGAGGATGAACCGTGGGATTTAGAGTCCTGTGGGTAGGGCAGAATGCCAGATATTGTAGCTAAAAGTCCTGTGGATCAGATGAAGCTGTCAAGCAGGGCAGTGAGATGAGAGAGCCATGGGGAGAGGGAGCTTGGAGATGGAGGCCAGGCAGGGAAGCTCAGCGGATAGCAGAGACAGAGAGCTTAGGCTGAGGATCAGGGTTGTTTTACAGGAAACTGTCAAAGGTACGGAGAGAAAGGGAGCCGAGATAGCGTGTGACTAGAGAATCAATGAGGTGAAGAAATGGAAAGTTTAACTCAAAATAATTCCCACAAAGATCAGATTAAGAAACTAGGTTAAACTCAATTTTGACTTGATTTATATTATGAGCGGGGCCCTTCAGTGTTACAGGAGCCTACGGTGCGGAAACGGGTAACGCTCCTGGAATCGGCTGCCACTTAAACTTAACTTAAACTGAAAACCATTTGCGTTGGAAGGCATAAAGGGTCAGGCAGTGAAAATCTCAGAGTAGACTCGACAAGACATATGAGCAGTGTTTAACGTGTCGTTGTGTGTCTGGACTTCACTCGTCTGGGGAGCCTGGGAAAGTAGTGTTAAATTACGCAGAAGGAGATAGCAGGACCCTGTCAGGACATGGCGTGGCATTGTGGAGAGTGCAGCGGATGGACGTGGCACTGCTTTGTGCCCCCCGGAGTGCCCTGTCAGGCCTCATGACCGCATTGTGCAACCACACACAGACGCTCACACACACGCACACACATACACACACACCACACACTACAGGGAAAAGGAGAGATTAAAGGGCACGTGAGGGAAAGAGAACCGTGGACTCTATCTTCTTCCTCATTAACCTCTGGTGTTTTGCACATGTTCGACCAATTATTCTTTCTGCCCTTTATTGTTTTCACTACTGCCCATCTTTAATATAAATTACTTAGTATGTGTTGTATAAGGTGAATACGAGCCACATCTTACATGGCTGGAAAAAAATAAAGGTATTAGTCATTTAAAGCTATTTAAATCAGCGAATCAGTTTGAGATTTTTCTGTGATGAATCGCATTAGAACGTCAATGTCTTGATAAGTCTGTCACCATCTTCAAATATGAATTACAACCATTTTGCAGCTGCCACCGAGTCCCACACTGAAACTCCATATACAGCGCCCCCCCCCCCCCCCCCCACTCAGCTTATTGATCAGCAAAGCATTGATCATACAGCCTGACAAACTGTTGCTCTACTCGGTAAACCAGCAACAAGCATTTACATGCATTAAAAGTGTCAGCCGTCTCAACATAAAGCAGGTGTTTCCTTCTCATTCAGCTCGCGGCAACAGCATCCATCAAGTTATTAAAATGGAGGCCTTTGATCAAATCTGGTGACGAGGAACTGACTCTGGATCTTTTATTTCTTTTCTAAATGTGTTTGTGTCTTAAAATGTTTGACTTGCCTGACACTGCTTTCTACACGAAGCTGACACCTGTTGTGGTTTGTTCCGGTCCAACTTTCAGGACTCGTCAGTTGTAATATTAACTGAAACGAGCTTCACATCATCCTGATTATTCATATTGTTTGTTGACCCATATTTTCTGACAGCATAATGGTTTAGTACTATAGGATGCTAGCTGACCCCAGAACTGCATTTGAGGAAATAGCCAATCTACTGGTTTTCAGTGTGGGCAGATAGGATGCTGCTCATAAGTTAGATGTATCTTAAGACCGCATAACAAGTTTTGATGAATCTGCTTTTTTTCCTTTTCGATAATGGTCCCCACAGAAAGTCTTATCACACTGTATTGAGACATTTAATATGTACATGTCCTTGCACCTTTTCTCTTGCTATCTTCTCTCTCTCGCTTTGTCTGCTTCAAGGTGCAAGAGAATGCCATTCAACCCTCAGTCTGACTCTCTATTGTGCTGTGCGGCTCTAAAACCTTGCTATGAAAAGTGTGCGGTTATCTGACAGACATGGAGTAAAGGAACGTCTTCATCTGGCATGTCTGCAGCCTGCCTGTCGACCGAGGTGTTGGGAAACAACGCAGAAGTGGAACATTTCTTTGATGGCTAGGGTGTGGAGCCAATTGCATTTTGGCATTCAGCATATTCTGTGACACTTCAGGGGTTACAAATCGGATTAATAAACGCTTAATTACTTTAAAAGGAAATTCCTCTAGCTCTAATCGAATATTAATCACTGCTTATCGTTGTCTTTTAGTCACACTTAATTAGCATGTCTTTCTGCTTTTTGCCTCTTTTTCTGGGCTGTGCAAAGATAAAACAGTTAGTGTTCTGCATGGCTGAATCACTGCCTTTCTTTCTAATATGCTTGATTGTCTTCTTTATCCATCTATTTTTTATGCAATCAAAACCCTGTTTTATAAGATGGATTGGTCCGACCTTGAATGCTTATTCCCTGCAATGCCATACATTAAAGCAATTTTGAAAAAAATATATAGGAAAACAGCATGGGAAAAAGAAAAAAAAACGGTGGCTGCTGAACTGAACAAGATAAATCTAACATTTATTGTTAATGTAGATTTACAAGGTGAGTTTCACTCTCACTCCCACTACCCATCCATTACCTGTGGCTATCCAAAGAGACGGACGTTTTAGCCAACCTATCACATGTGGAAGCTTAGGCATTTGTCTCCAGGGCATTGACTGACCACACGAAGCAAGCTTCGCTGTGTCCAACCCGAATATCCCCTGACATGTCGCTCCGGCGCCTAGAGAGTATAATTCAACCTGATTGGCCAGCTCTGCTGGAAGGCATGATTCTGGCCTGTCCGGCACCGTACATCACTGTGGCCCAGGGGCATCGTGGGAATGGGGGAGGAGCACGTTATCCTGGCCCAGTTAACACCGGTGATTTAGATGAAGGAAAAGCCTATTCGTTGAAAAAGAAAATGAAAAAAAAAAATAGCGTCTTTGGATGAAAATCCTCCCATACCAACATGTTCTACTTGTCATTCGTTTGGAGATTTTCCTCTCTCATGTTTGTGCTGTCCGGACACTTTCTTCTGTCTTGCTCTCTCACATAGTTTCCTCCCTCGCTCGTTATACACACATACACATACACATACGTGTGAACGGTGTGCGCTCTAGCATGTGCTTCTCTTTTGTTTCTCGATTGTGACAAAAAGTGCTATGGGCCAAACTGGGCAGCGCGAGGGATGCTTAGCCCGATTCTGTCTCTCTCAGTGCCCTCGGATGCCCCGCAGGCTTCAGAAAATGGCCTGGGAGACTTCGCCATGTGCCCTGCTTCCATCGTATATAACCAGTCCACTCCCTTACCACTGCAAAACTATGTTACTCTGTCCGCCATAGTAAAAATACATCAATTAAATGCTTTATGGTTTTGCTAATGGTCTCCAATATTTGAGCTCCAGTGAAGTTTTTCTTGAGCAATGAATGAATTGCCAGTGAACCAGGAATCCTGTTATTTCACTGATGCTCATATTATTATGTTTCGCTCTCACTGTATTACTCTTTCAAATTGGGTTGCATACCAACGTCTTTGGTGCACTATTTCAAATATGTGTCATCCAACCAGCAAATATAAGAAAAGTAATATTCCTCAGAGTGAAGAATTAGATTTTTTTTGTTTTATTATTGGTTTAAAAAACAAAACAAACAAAACAAAACATTATGAAGCCTCCCCTGTCTCTGATAGCAGTAAAAAAGAGAAGGACGGGCATGGAGCGCTGCAGGAAAGTGATTAATGTACTGTAGTTCCTTTGCCACATCCTGGCATGATGCATAAACCGGTAGGTATTGCCAGCTGGTTCTCCTTCCTGCAGAGAACAGGAGTACCTATCTTTACTGTGATAGCAGCTGCCCCCCCCGCACCCCCCCATACCATATCATCTTCAAGGCAGGAGGAGAGGGCGGTGGTTATGGTGGTGAGGGGAGATGTAGAGCGCGGCCGATTATCCCCTAATTAACGCTGATACCTCCCCCATGGACAATGTCCCATCTCATCAGTGGGCCGCCGCGTCTTAATGTTAGGTGCTAACTGCCTCCCTCGCATATGTCAGTCCTTGTTAAGGGACTATGCCGTGTGGTAATGTCCTCCCGTTTAATGGCTTGTAAAAAGATGGTTAACGCTCACTATTTGGCTTCCCTCCTTTTTTCTTCTCGACGCCACAGCTATAGATGACAGATACAGTAGGATCGAGCACTCTTTGGGGGAAGTTAATTGCGGGCAGTCAGTGCCTTGGTGGGTGAAGTGTTATAGTTGAGAGAAGGTAAATGATTGGCCCCTTGGCTATATGTTAGAATGTTAAACAAGTCGTAGTCACAATTGTTATACGGGTGACTCGTTAGGGTGTTGTCTGTCCAGCCACAGGCTAAATAGATATATGAGGTGAGAAATTATTAGTTGTCTATTACTAAATTATTCAGCAGACCAGGCTGCTTCATTAATAAAATACAGTTTTAACACAGCTATTCCATAATCATTAACGATGACCAATGACACATGAGTGCACATAAGTGAAACCTCATCAGCAGCTCCCCATCTGAACAATTAAATGTTTTTGTTTTAAACCCCACGTCTGCATTCATTAACCAATAACCACGTCTTCGAAATCTATTACGCAGCATAACTTTGCTCTGCCATTAGTCTGCAAGGCAGTAAAAGCAAGTGAACTGTCACTTCCCAATATGCGAGTGTTTTCGTTAGACAACAGTAAGAATTCTTCTAATGTCAAGAGCTGTGCTTCCCTTTTCTCTCTGCATCTCCTCACCCACCCCTCGCTCCCTCCCTCACTCCCTCCCTCCCTCTCTCCATCTATGCGTTCGTGTTGTATTATGAAAAAAGCAAACACGATTATTTTTGATTTCCCGTTTGCCTGAGCAGTACATTTGGCCCACCCCTCTCTCCCCCGACCCTCTTGATTGAGGGCTAATGAAAAAGCTGTCCTGAGCGTCGCTCCCTCCCTGTATCCATTAAGAATAATTAGACGGGAACAATTTTGATGCCTGTAACCTCGGCGAGTGTGGCTAATGGTGTTATAAATTGCTCCTTGTCCTGGGCCCTGCACGCATTGGCGCGCAGTGGTGGGGGCGAGACGCTTAATTCAAAAGCACTCTGTCAACAGCACTGATTTGTGTGGTTAATGAGAGCGTTTAAAACAACAGGCGCAGCTCATGCATCCTAATGCCGATGGCAGGAGCAGGTTCGATAAAGAGGCTTGTCCACCATAATTAGCCACGACAAACGCCCAGGATTAAGAGACAGGGGCCGAACACAGTGTGCCCTCTTAAAATGGGGCCCGCTTGCTCTCACTCTGTCCCTCTTTGACTGACTCCACTTATATCCTGTCTTTAACAGCATGAATATCTGCGTTGTTTCTATCGCCTGTCTCTTTTGAGCTGACAACTTCACTGCCTATCTTGTCTTTTATAACTCACTGTTGCGTTTCTTTTTGTCTTTCTGGATGTAAACTATATTTGTTTCTGAGGCAGTGGAAAGATTGAAGTCTCTGAGGCAGCGACTTCTGGTTCAGACCTTACCAGCAGGGATACAAGTTCTCCTCTCACTAAATCCTACATTTTTCCCCCCTGAGGAGTCAACCTATTTCTCCACTGATCTTCAGTCTCTATTTATTCTTCTCTTTTACCTGCATGTGTTGTTCCTAGACCATAATCTGGCCTCCCTTTTCGGTTTTGTCCACTTTCTATACCTCACTGGCTAGCTTTGACAGCCTAACAGTGAAAGAACATGAAGAAAGTGCATGTGTTACATTTTTAGAATAACCGAGGAAAAGGAGAGAAAAAAAAAGACAGATTAAAACGTATAGAGAGATTAACAAAAGGACCTGAAACAGTATGAAACGATTTAAGCGAGGGTAACTTTTATCCTTGCCAGTGCTGTGTAGTAAAAGAGCCTCTAATATGTTTTAATCAGCCGCGTTCTGCAGAAGGTCTTCCAAAGGACTGTCTCTGTAATGGATGGAGAAGGAGAGAGTGACAAAGCCAGGCCCACTTTAAAAGGTGTTCAATTCCCCTGTAAACGCATGCTGACAAGATTAATTGAGCATTGCAAATGGTAAACTCTGCAACCCACACCTCAAAAAACGGACACGCATGCACACAGATGCACACACATCCAGGTGTTGACACTATGCTGCACATACACACACAAACAGGCGTAAAGACTCATATATGCATGCAGACACATACATAATTGCACATACCCACTAGTACGCACACCAGTGTGCTTGCGCTCACACACACACACACACACACACACACACACACACACACACACACACACACACACACACACCCCTCCTGGCTTCCCTCAGCCTACTTCCACGTGTCTTGCCCAACACAAATGACTTGATGGGCAGTTAAATGCAGAGGTCGGGGGTTAAATGAACACCGTTGTTTATGAGGATGCGGTGTGAATCCATTTGCATTCTAATATTCCCTCTATTTTGAAAGACATAGACATGCGCACACACCAACACACACACACACACACTGGGCCCGTTGCCGGCAGAAGGGGGGGTGCGAGAGGAGGGGAGATGACTGGTGGACGGCTTGTTTTAAAATCCCATTATCAAGTTATTTATGGAATTCATGGCCCGACAACCTCTGTGACCTTGTTTTGTTAAACATGAACCAGACACGATTCCGGCACGTGGCGCTGCCTATTAGCTTTTGTTTTCAATAGCCTTAAAATGTCAGCAACTTCAATCACCCCTTGGGCAGCTTTCCACTTGTGTGTTTTGGCCCTCATCAAATGGACACATGGTACACATAAACACAGTCTGGCACATTTAGACGTACACCTCCAGAAGGACACACAATCATTCACACACAAAGTATGGCTGCATGTAAACATGCACACGTGCATGCAAACTTAGAAATATTCACACATGCAAATGTACAACACACACAAAATCAAAATGCGTCCATAAACACACGTTCACACTCTAACTATCCCAAAACCAAGGCACCCAGACAGACATCATCCCAGACCAGACCCCATTACTCCCCGTCTGTATTTGTGTTTGTTTGCAATTTAACCCAATCTCTATGGCTAGTCATGAGCTGACTGACACGCAAGGAGGAAATCCATGCAAATCCCAACAACCTCCTTACCCTAATGCTCCTGTTTAAACATGGAAGGCCCATTCATTTCCCTCCAGCTATCAGCACCGCACATCAGTCCACGACCACTCATTACATGTAAACACACTGAAGGATTATTTAAAGATGCCGCCGTCCCGGTGACATGTGAGAGTTTCTGCTGGGAGATGGGGGAGTAAGATGAAGTGTCTGAGGGTTTGCAAGGTTGTATGTAAAGACAGAATGCACTTTAAATGGTGAAAAGTGCACGTGTTTGCACAGTTCGTCTATGTATATTTTTTGGTCTGTTTTTTTATAAATGTGTGTCTGAGTAATCACACCATTAATATTCCCTTTCTCTGTGACCTGCCTGTGGGTCGCCCTCATCGGATGTGCAGTGTGTCGTGGCAGGGTCGTGAACATTTGGAGGTGTAAACATCACCTGGCTGCTCTCCATTATCCGTTGCCACACTCAGGGCCCAATTTCCGTAAACCCTGCCCAATGCGTCATGAGCGTGCTACAAGAATACCCAAAGTGTGGGTATATTCGTGGATTGCAGACCAGGTAAAAATCATTAATGCCATGGAAATAGTTTTCTTTTTTTGCCTGATCACATGCCAGCTGGTTGAACAACATACAATACAAGTGGAAAGATGAACGAAACAGGAATGAAGGGGTTTGTGTGATTTTAGGGAGGTTTATATGGGCGTGTCTACGCTAAATCAGGAATTTCGAAATACCCGTGAAAATATAGCTCCATAGAAGAACGTACTAACCTTGGCATTAAAAATCAAGACTTCCCAAAGCACATGCTCGGCTCTCAGCAGCCGTAGGACTACATCACAGATCATCATTTCAAATCCAAATAACAAGAAATGTGCTGGAAGGATCTCAATCCCCACAAGATTGTTAATTGTTTAATTCCACACACACCTTTCCACCTCCAATCCTTCATTCCACAGGTTGCTTCTCCATTTAAAGACACCATTCCATGTGTAAACGTATTATAATGATGCCTTTTTCAATAAAGAACAGAGATAACATCCTACAATTCTACAACACTCAATCATCTCTTTCTTGTTATTTGCCCACAAAACTCTTGACAGACGCCATTGGCAAAGAGCAAGTAGGCCTATTTGAAGAGGGCAAATGTAAAATCGAGCCACAGACTGCCCCCGTGTGTCTTGCATTATTCAACGAGGCTCCAGCTGTGAGGCATAGAAGATTAAATCCCACACATTCTAACATATGCCAACTAAAAGACTAACACTGGTGTGGGCCAGTGCCACCAGGCAAAAACTAACTGAAACAACAGTTAAGTAGCACTTGTGTACTTCATGATAGTCTTCTAACCCTTTGAGAAGATCAAGCCTGACACAGATTAACATTTAGTGATCAAATGTGGCAGCTGTAGGTCTGCCACAGGCCAAACTTCACTACTCAAAGTCAATCCATTATATATTGGCTAAAAAATGGCCTATAGTTAATGGTCTTAGAATTGAATATATTATCCTTGAGTTTGTTTGCAGCCTGCAACACAAGCCACTGACTGCACCAGCATATTAGACTGTTGGAATATTGGGCTTAGTTTTTTTACACAGTCTCTCTAAGACTTTAACACACACACACACACACACTCATTTTTCTTTTTGCAAAAGACATTATGAAAGTTATCGCGGATTTCTCAAACTGCAGACTAAAATCTCTCTTTTGGGGGAAGAGCAGATGCACACACAACAACAGTGAATGGTCAGTAAAAAACAAGAGTAATTAACTTACAGACCCTTTTAAAATATGTAATACAATTTTTTTTCATCAATTATACCATATTCTTTTATCTAAGTTCAACCAAAATAAAATAGCTATAAAAGAAATAAAATAATATCTTAATACTTTGTATCAAATACAAATATTTAGTTGAATCAATTTACTCCATGTTAACAGTGTAAACAACACAATCATCAAATCACCAAAAGTCCACTAATTTCATGCAGAGCTGAAAGACTCAGCCGATGTGTAGAAAGTCAACAAGCTTGTAAACATGGTTCAAGTATTCATGGTCATCAGCTGATGGGAGCTCATCAGATTGCGGTGCTTCCTGTTGGACTTTTGCTGCATCACCAATAATTCTTCGTTTGAAGGCTGTACGAACTTCAATTGATGCGCTGAGAAAGCTTGCGTCCGCTGCAGGGGTTGATTGCGAGCTCCAACAAAACTTTATTGATTTGTTTTCCAATTAATGCAACCTAATTAGCACTTGCTAATTTGCTTTGTTACACAAAAGATAGTGACTTAAGGTCAGGCTATGGCAGTTAATCTAGAAAGTTTATATGCAGCCTGACTACAAGGTTATTGTCTTTACCTAGTGAATTGTAATGAACAGAAAAACTAGTACATTTCTTTTTATGAAGATCAGTCTATTAGTCATTCATTCTACCTAATTGAATCTTATCCAGTCCTCATCTTAAGCAGAGTATATCCATCCATCTTTTACCTCACTACGAAGTTGTTTTCTGATGATGCCTCGAGATTAAACATCACAGCTTAATATTGCAGGTGCTTATCAACTTGTTTTGCTCATCTGATTGACTCTCCCTCTGTATGTTGAAGAAATCCTCTTCAGAGCTGTGCGGCAGATATGTTTGATGTGATTAATAGCCTCTGCTAATGAGTTGATAATAATGATGATTGATAATAATTCCCTTTGCTGCCTGTTCTACAAAGTACCTTCTCAATCAAATAATAGCACACACAGTTCCACCCCGACATGTGCTGACGTGTATGCAGCTGATACAAAAACTTACACACCAACTCACAGAATGAGGTGCGGGTGGTTGTCAGTGCCCCAGGAAAGAGTCATTTTAACTGAGGGAAAGGTGCCAAAATAAGTCCAGGCTAACAATTGGATGACTGCTGTGCAGAGAGGAGGAAGAACAAGAAAGAAAAAAAAGTAAGGGAAAAGTTACTGAGCAAGACTCAGGATGGACCACGAATACCTACCATCCTAATTTAAAGTAGTTAATCTGTACAAAAGGTTTCCTTACTAAGTGAGCAATGAGCGATACACTCCTCTCTAGTGAACATGGCAACAGTGTTTTAAAACAACCATAAACATATCGTTAGCATTTCTGTAGAATGTATTGTTACTTATTGGCCAACATACATAATACCAATATTTCTAAAATAAGGTAATATCGGCCCTGGGATTCATGGGTCTATCTTAAGGGACATGGGATCCTGTGATAACAAGGTCATTGAGTCATTTTAGCATTTTAAGTGTTGAATATTGAGGGCTCAGTTTTTATTTCATGTATCTATCTTTGTATTAATCAATCAAATACAATTGTTTATCCAGATTTCTTCCATTACTTTTATGTTTGTGGATCTGAAAGGTGCTTTTTTGTGTGGCTTTTTATCAATGCTATGTATATATGTATGTATGTATATATAGTATATAGTATATGTACTCTACCGGTGCTTTTTCCAGTGCATACCAGAGCTGGTACCACACCTGCTCTTGTTCACACCTCTGCCTCCAATCTGTATTGAAACTCCCTCCCAGATCCAAAGGTGGTCCACAGGGCCCCTTGGGTCGAGAGCCTGCTCCTCTCCCTCCGCCCCGTATATTAGTTACATCTCCAAGGAGTGTGTGTGTGTATATGTGTGTGTCAGAGAGTGTGCGTGTGCCAGGGGTGGCAGTGCTCCCCAGTGTAGTGTTGGCCCCAGGCAGCACAAGGTAACATCAAACGATTCTTCTCTTTATGACTTATTTATTTATTATACCGAGTCTGTGTGTCTGTGTGTGTGTAGGAGAGAGAAAAAGAGAGAGTGTGAGTTCGTACTTGAACAGGCTTGTGTGCATTTGTCTTCTGTGCCAGTTTGTTTTCATTCTGTCCTGAGACGCCGCCACCGGTTGCAGCAACGTCCTCCCTGGTGGCGAGCAAAGGGAGCCGAGGGAGAGCGGGGGGTCCCTGTAACTCCAACTTTGGGACCCCCACCGGTCTCTGTGCTCCAGCCTCCTCTGTGTTCAAAGGATACAGGAACCTCCCTCCTCTGCCGTAACTACCGTCCCAGAGCTGGCAGTTACACAGGAACACATAAAACCGAGGAAGAGAGATGTTTATTGGCACTGTCACCTTGAATGAGTGGGTTTTTCTAAGAATTGCTTCATGCCACGCACCCTGGGAACGCTTCACATATGAAACCGTCCCCTGGTGGAGTTGGAACATGCAAAAGTCACCGAACAAAGGCAAATGTGACAAGGGAAATCGTCGGAGGCTGGCGGACATGGCTCCAACTACCAAAGCAAACATTCATACCCACTCATTTATTCGATATTACTTTGTCTTTTTGCAATTGCTCTGATTTAACATAGAAAATAGAGCATGCGGTTTGTATTTACTGCCAAGACTGAATGCGTAACATCAAAACAAAGAAGAACCCCCCCCCAAATCTGTCACTATGACGAAAAGCAGGATACACAATCTACGTATGTGTCAAACTTGAACATCTTCCTGTGGTTTACTCGGCCTTCCCTGTGCGGCAGACTTGTTTTTGCAATTCTTTGATTAGTTATCGACCGGGCACTTTCCCTGCTTGTGCATATGGACTGCTCGACAGCTCAGAAAGGCTTGAGACAATCAGGGCTCCTACCTACTTTACCTGTGATGAATCACATTACCGCTGGACCGAGTGCTGGCCGAGCCCCTTGCTGAAAAATCGGCCAGCTAAAACGGGCGGACGGGAAGCCGTATGGCAGAGCACTTCGTCTCGACACGTCCACCACCCCTTCCCTCCCTCCAAATGAATATCCAGCCCCGTCCTCCATAAAGTGCATTAGGCACGGAGAGTCATTAGTACAAATGGGCTCAAGGTACTTCTGTAAGGAGGCTGTGTGTGTGTGTGTGTGTGTGTTTGTGTGTAATGGGGATGTAGAAGGGGAGGGGGGCGGAGCTGGAGGATGCTTATGTCTCATCTGCCTGTTGTTTGGTGTGCGTACCTAATCCTCACTACACACACACACGCACACACACCTAGTCTGTGAATCTACACCTATCACTTGCCCCTCCCCCACTCGCTCTCCCCTGCCTCCCCCCGCCCCCCACCATTCCTGTGGAGAAGACAGGGTGCCCCCCTGCCCCTTGTTCTCTCCTGCTGCGATGGGGAAGTGCATCCTCATTTAATAATGTATCAGAGAGAAGACAGAGAGGGAGGGAGAGCTCTGACCCAGACGAATGCAGCCTCTCCATTATTTAGCATTTACAGACACCTTCCAGCTCATTTCTGACTCAATATTTAATACAGCAGTAGGAGAGAGAGGGCATTCTCTAATATTCACACCCGCTTGATTTTTCCCTGTTAGTTTGTATATTGGCCTAATGAAAAAGAAGAAGGCACATCGACATGAAAAATGGACAAACGATGTGTGTGTGTGTGTGTTGGAGGGCTGATATGTAGATGGACATACGCAGACAGGAAGTGAAATAGCTTATAAACACACAGCACTACGCCTCGTCTTGACCTCCCTCTCTTTTGTTCTACTGGGTTGCGTGCGGAGGAACAGACAAGAGAGGTGTTCATGTGAGTGGGTTGATGGGTGGGAGGTTGTGTGTATTTGTGAGATGGACAGACGAGTTCTGGTTTGCCAACATGGCCGGCTGGGACCGATGGCCCCTCAACCCACCACAACGCTCCCTTTTGTCTGTCACAGCAACACCTCAGGGTCAAAGATTTGACTCCATCCAAACACAGTGCTGCCCACTGCACTGCACATGCATGCCGGTTACTTTCAGTCTTTGATCCTGTTCAGCTGTCTGACAGAGTTGGAAGAGGCAGGTCATGTTCTCACCATTGTGGTTAACCCTTAAAACATGTGGTGACAGTGCAATTGAGAGTGAATCAGAAAATCCAAACATATTCTGGTTGCTTACATGACTCTTGTATAGTATATATATACAGGACTGTTTGAGGTGATAACTACGACATTGTCTGTTCTACACAATATATTGACATATAGCATGCTCATTATTTATGATTTGCAATTACATCTTGGGTTCTTTTTCAAGCCTTAGGAAATGGACATTGGCAATGCATTTTTTAAGATGCAATGAAAAGTTTTTGATTTCAGTCACCACCCAACAGTGAAATGCAACAACGAAAGTTTGGAACACCGGCTCACTCATGAAATCAAACACATACTGGAGTTATAACCAACATAATTCACCTCCATGACCTTCTTTCACATTCATTTTCACTATCTATTATACTGTTATCGTTAGCCTCGTTTAAACAGTGAAAATTAAGCTTTTTTTGTTGCAGTGGTTTACTAATATATTCGTTTGTTAGCAAACTGAGATAGCATGCAACACAAACATTTCAATGAAAGGTGTGCGTGTGAGGTGACTCCTTTAGAATGCTGCAAGGTGGTTAACAGGTTGGTAGGCAACATCGCCTATGCCAGCAATTTATAAGACGAAGGGAATTTGCACCTTTTTTCCTGAGTGTGTTTAACAGTGGGGCCAATTCACATGAAATATTTATCACACTTTCAATTAACTTTTCATTGGGAGTAATGAATCCTCAATTAACTGCAAGAAAGTGTTTGCCCCTGTGCGTTTCTGTCCACACGTGTGTATGCAATCATGGAACTAGTATAAGCATGTGCTAATTTATGTACAGTACACCAATATATATATATATATATATATATATATATATATATATATATATAGTATATATGATTAAAGGACAGATATACAGTATGTCTGTGCTTTAATCACCGTCTGGTTTGACACACTGTGCAGCAGTTGGCTTAAGACCAATGGCTTTTAACCTGGCAGATATGTCATGCGCGTGTATCATTAGTTGCGGCCGAAGGAGGGGAAGGACATGTAGAAAGAACGTGGGCTCTTTGTATGCAAATATTTGGCCCTGGCTTGTCAGGGCTCACCTCTGTCCCCGTGACAAAAGAAGGAGCAAGGAAACAGAGAGAGTGATACAGGGAGAGAGAGAAATGTGGAGAAAGAGGGAGGCTTGTTCTCTGGTTTGCCATGTGGGAAAACCCTTAGCCAGTGTAAATAATGCTCAGACACCATCCATGAGGAAGCGAGATGCAAATGATGCTCAGTCTCACTGTGTGTACCTTGCTGTTTCTTATTAATCACTTGGTCAGTCCATCAGTCAGTCCCTCCATCTCCTCTTCCTACACATGTCTGTCTTCTAGTTCTCTTGTGTTTTCATTTAACCTGCCCTTGTCCTGCATGTATGTCTTCTAAGTGTATCTTTCTTACGCCTTGTAAAATATTGCACAACTTTTCTTGTCATTCGTGAAATGGCACAGCGGCAAAATGCTGCGCTTACAGTATAGAGTTATTCACTTTGTGAGAAAGCTCCTCAGGCGGTGTCATTTTTCAGGTTGTGTTAAAATCTTTGTCAGGGGTGATATAAATTACCTAGATAAACGCCGTCTGACCAACTCTACTCATACAGCTCCCTGGGTCATGTTTCTAGAAGAAGATATAGTACGACTTCATGGCACAGTGTCTTTGAACCCCCCCGGTACAGAGAGTAGTGCTGCTTCATAAAATGACAACGCTTGATGGCTGTCACCAGAGACGGCAAACAAAAACGACAAAGGGGAAGGAGGGGGGAAATAAACTCCATTAAAAAATTAAACCAGCCTACAGCAGCGCAAGGCCAATCTGTTTGTTTGTGTGTGTGTGTGTGTGTGTGTGTGTGTGTGTGTGTGTGTGTGTGTGTGTGTGTGTGTGTGTGTTTGGTGGGAATTTATGACTTCAGTGTGTCAGTGCTTGGCTTTTCCACTGCTCCCAACAACACTGTTGCCGGCGGAGTCAAAGCTGTTAGTGTGGACCCACTAATTATTTAATGCACTGCCTCATTTGTTTACATTGTTTCCATGTTGAATGGTTGCAAGCTGTACAGGAACCCAGAGGAAGTTTCTGTGCTTTTTCCCATTAATTTATTTCTCTTTCTCACACACACACACACACACACACGCACACACACACACACAGAGAGACACAGACACACACACACTGAGTGTTCGTTCGCTCTACAATGCAAAGAAATAAGTAAATCTCAGTAAATGTAGGGGGTTCAGATGCGTCACAGTATTCGTGAGGCAGTAGCCATGCAGGGTGCCCTAAATCCTCAGGTGCAGCGTAAAACAACAGTGGGTGTGTTGTCATTAGTTACAAACGGCTACTTTCAGTTCACCATTCACCAAAAACTAGATTCAACGAGCGCGTTCTTGCTCAACATTGGTCACACAAAGCTGCCACACTCCAATTCAGTAGTAGAAGGTTACTCAAGGGCAACGAGCTGAGGTTTCCAAGAAAGAGAGGAGCCTCACTCGTTCAATATCTCCCCGAAAAATGTCCACCACAATTTGGAGAATTCCATGACCTTCAAGTCGTATGTGTGCGTAACCAAATTCCTTAAACCGTTTCACCTCACTATGTTGCCCATTTTCTATTTTTATGTTCAGTCCTCCCTCTCTATCTCACTCTGTGCTTCCTCCCCACTCTCTCCGTATTTGTCCCGAAAGCACAGGACACACAATCACACACACACACACACACACATAGAGAAAGAAAATCTATCCCAACAAAAAAAGAAGCGGATGAAACGGACACGGCTGCTGACAGAATTGTGAATCTGACACAGAAAATGGAAGCGCACAGCCACCCCTTTACCTCTCTCTCTCTCTCTCTCTCTCTCTCTCTCTCTCTCTCTCTTTTACCTCTCCTTCTGTCAGTACCCACCACTGCCGCCATTTCTCTTTTTCCCATAGAATCCATTTCACATAATTAAAGACACTCAAATGAAATGGACCCTCAGGAAAAGTGGCTTTCAGCAAGGAGGAGGTTGTGGAGGAGGAGGTGGATGAGAGTCAGAGAGCTGTGAGTGGAGTATTGGTTCTTCAAGGAGCACCCCTCCTCGTTACCTCACTCCCTCCTCCTCCTTCTCGATGGGGGCCCACCCTGAAGGGAGGCAGAGTGACTCTGGCCCCAGTGCAGATCAATATCATCTCCGTTATTAATATCAAAAGCGCATTACTTTGTTTTGCGTCTGGCAGTGGGCCAAAGCGGCTCGAGGGCCCTCTCCCGACCGACGGCCGCTTCCTTCCTTCCTTCCTTCCTCTCCGCCCCACCCTCGCTGGCCATTTACCGGGACCATAATTTACTTTGGTGAGTTTTTAGGGTATTGTTTTGTCAGGGCCAATCAGGGCTGAGTAACAAATGATCCCGGCGGAGTGGTGGTGGCCTGGCCCCCGCCACCCCCTCCTTCCCGCTCCGTAAGTGACACACGTGGCCAAATTCATTTTTGAAAGTTTTGCATCAATTGCTTTCGTCCTTGACTCCGGGAAGAACGGAGAAAGCAGGAGGGCTGAGGAAGAAATAAAAGGGGCGGGTTGGCCTGTGAGGACAAGCGGGTGCCAGGGTTAAACTGGACAGAGTGTGCCATTTACTCCCTCGCTCTGCCCCTCCTGACGCTCACCAGGGATGAGGTAATAGCACAAACAAGCATCCCTGCAGTCAGAATTAGACATGACGGTATCTCTAATTGGCCCATTGAATTAAAGGGGCCGTGGTGGAGCTCGCTGCGAGAAACAAAAAATATTGACCACTTAAAGGAAGAGAGGGAGAATTGATTTTCAAGACAACAGCGAGGGTTTACCTCATGCCGCGGAGCTCTTTCCCTCTACAGGGCACACTGTTAGGCACGATAGCTCAACCACTGTTTATGTGGCGCATACCTACAATTTGTGACAAACAAACACAATCATGTCAGATTTGATTTTTTTTTAAGTCTCTCTTTTAGTTTTTGTGTGCCATAAACCTATTGAATATATAATTCATGTTTTGTTTCATCCCAATTAATAAATTTGTAATCTTCGACAGAACATTTTTTTTGATGTGATGTCATGTTTGAGTGTGCAATCATCGCAAACAGAAATACCAAATGTCTTCTTTTTTTTGCCGCATTATCACAACACATGGAACATGTCTGCTTCTGGGACATCCAGAAACATACCACACTTGTTTTGAATATTTCTGTCATGATGGTCCGATGTCTGTAGAATAATCTCTTGTGTGAAAGACAACTGACTGGGAAAAAAAGCGGTCTGCAGATCAGGCTGCATTTGCTCTTATTGCTAATTCACATACAGAGAAAAGAGGAGAGTGGGACTGAAAGACAGAGGGCATGTATTTCATGTCATGTATATGTTGTGTGAGAACAGCCATAACAAATAAATATATATATATATACGGTATATATATACTACCAACCACTGCACCCTCTGTCTCTTTAATGTACTGTAGGAGTGCCCCTAATGAATACTCGGGAGTCTTTGTCTTCCTTCCCGGTGTTCATCACATTTGTGGGACGTCTTAGATGCCCACATGCTCCCTCCTCTTCCTCACCTTCCACAGACACACACACACACGCAAATGCAACACAAAGGGTTGATAAAAGGTCTTACGCATGAATATTTCACTGATGATGAAATATTAATTTGCTTGTTTGTTTTTTTGCCTTTCATTTGACTGCTCTTTATTTACATATCATTATCGTAATACATCAATTTCATCCTAACTGTCATTTCAGGATCGTTATTTGAAGGAACAACGTGCGTCATGAGTGAGGAAAGGAGAACTCAAGGCTGAAGGAAAGATGTGTGCATGTGCGACTGTGTTTGCACTTTCACAAGTGTCTATGCAAATTCTAAATTAAGGAGGAAGACTTCGGGGATATACTTAATTGGTGTTTCTGTGTACTTATTTATATCAACCCATTTAATTGTATGTGTTTGTACATGCATTTGTGTGCATATACAGATGCTCATGTGTCCATTTCTGGAAGTCTACTTTAGTGAATACGTGTGAGAGTTGGTGATTGTCTAGCATCTGCTGAATAGTGACATCTCCTCCCAACCATTTGGCCTCTGACAGTACGCTCGCAGCTTGCTTCTCGCTCCATATTGATGTCGCGCACCAGGAGGTTGCTTCAGGGTGCCATTGTAGAGGGCGCTAATTTATGCCTCTTTCAGGGCGCACAACACCAGGCACAGCAAACATCGCAGCATGGGTAAACACTCAGGTGCACTTCCTCCCTCTTTCCAACCAAAGTGCAACCGAGAATCAATGGCATTAAAGAGGGACGTGAGCCCCGCTCTAAAGAAAAACAAGCCACCTAGGCCGAGGTGAGAGGGCCGGAGGCTACAACGTAGCAGGGTAGATGGTGGAGAAGGGTGGATGTCGGAGCTAACACAACAGACTAAACATTTTTCTCCGCTTCACAGCAGTGCTTAGTCTGTTGGGGATCCGGAAATACTTTGAAGCGATAAAGACATTTGTTACAAGTCAGGTTTAGTGACAGTTTGTTTGCTGTGAGGCATTTACTATCACTGATTAGGACGGGAGCTGAAACTGAACAATTCAATTTGACAGTTCTTTTTAAAAAAAACATACAAGCATCGCATAGTATTTCTTTTCAAATACACAAGCATACACTCTTTTTTTTGAGGAATTCAACATTCGTCTAGTGAAGTCTGGTAGAGAGGTGAGAGCGGCAGGTGGAGCAGACAGCAGGTGGTTGCTGCCATGCCATGTTCTACTGTTTGACATGAGAGTAACGTGTCAATCAATGGCTTCCTCCCAGCTTCTCCTATGGGGCCTTGTGCTATTGATTTCAGAGTGTGTTAGAGTGCCAGGGGGTCCTTACAACCACGCAGAAGATTCACACCACTGAAAAAGATCTTCGGAACATACACTGTAAGCTCTTTACCACCCAAGTAAATTAATGGTGTAGTTAAAGACTATTCCACAAAGAAACACTGCAATTAAAGATGTTTATAGAGCTAAAACTTATGTCGGTCAGAAAGGCGGCCCAATGACATGCCAGGAATTTAATTGATCCCGTGCTTTCACATCCTTCCTTACTGTTTGTCTTACTACTTTATGGAGTTAATTACTTGCTTATCAGCTCAAGTCTATTATTTAATTTATCGGTGCCCCTTAGAGTGAGTGCAGGGCTCTAAAACAATCTTTAAATATGGCTGCACTTTCAAATAGTTCATAGGCCCACCATTTCTCATTAACCATCTGAGGACAAATCATTAACAACTCATTAAATCATATCTCCTTCCGTATCAATGAGCCGTCTCTTCTGCCAACAAATGGGCAAGGTAATAAATCCCATCATCAAACGACCTCAAATTGTAGACACGGTGGCGTCTCTTTGTTATCAAGGAGAGACATTGATTAGAGAGAATAAGGGTCCTATGTATCTTGTTAAAATTGCGACAAAAAGATACAATAGAGACGGGAGTCTTGTGCAGATGACGTGAACGTTGTCCATCTCACTATACAACTGTACAGATCTTCCCTAGTTTCCTCTCTCCCTGTCCTTCTGGTAATAAAGACAAGACAAGACTGTTATTTTAAAGAAGTGGCTTGAAAAAGATATCAAGGGGCAATCGTTGTGGTGGCGGTATTAATTCAAGATTTAATTGCAACCTCTTCATGTTTCCCCTTGTAGTAGAAAATGATAGTGTCTCCATTGTCTCTGGTATTCAAGGACCGTTCTCCCCTTTCAAGGTGTTGCTTTCATGGACAAGAATCTTTGATTGTCTACAAAGGCTTCGCCAACAATCACTTGGCATAGGATGTACAATGTGCATATGATCTTTCAGTTTGAATTAATCCCATGTCACAAAGTGTTGTTTGAACGCATTATTAGCATAGTGGGGATGTTGTAATCACTGTGCTTGTCTGCTTGCCAGCCACTGTTATGTGGCGCTAACGTGAATTGGAGCAATGAAGCAAAGTGAGGTCACCCATATTGTTATGCAGTGGCCAGGCTTCTTCTCTTTCACTTTTATCTCTGAGTCTGTTACTTTACTTCCATCCTTTTTTATTTATTTTTCCTTACTTCTCTTTCTACTTCCACTGCCTCCTCCCTCCACCCTCTCTGTCTCCCTGCACGGTGGGGTGAAGATGTATGCCGGTGCCCAGGTGGAGAGGGGGAGAAATCGATAGTGAGGGTGTTTGAAGTTTTCTGAAAGACTTCCCAGGGAAGACGCTCTTGTCAGGGTGATAGATAAAGCTCGTGCTTCAGTCAGCCCCGGCAAGAGGCGGCCAGAGGAGAGAAGAGGAGAGGAGAGTGCCTCACCTTTTTAAGTGGGGCCCTAATAATAAAACAGCATGAATAAAACATCCTGGCTGAACCATGCGCTGCATTAGCGCTGCCGTCCTGTTATAAATGATACCGATGGCCCTGACGCCATTTGGGTAAAAGCCCGCAGCACTGCTTTAAAAGAGGGTTGTGCACAGGGAAAGGGAGATAGATTGATATGTGTGTTCTGCACTTATTTATTTATATGTTATGGGGCTCAAGGAAGAATGAGGGAGAGTTAGTAAGTTTTAGTGTTGCAGGTTGACTTATTGTTACTTTATTGCTTGCAGAAAGTTGGTGTGATCAGCAGTGTGAGGTCATTATCTATATAGCCTGCTATTTTTCCTTCCTAGTGACCTAAAAAAAACGATAGTCAGAAAGCATGGTTCAAGGCATGCAACAATTAGAGAAAGAACTGTGACATAAATAGTTGTGTTTTCCACCCAGTTCCTGGTTTCTAGTTTCTACTCCTGTCCATCTTTCTGTTGCTGTGTCTCAACAGTTACATCAGATGCCCTCAAGCTCTTATATTCTTCCATTTTCAACTGAGCACTTGCTTTAACGGCTTGTTTAGCCTGTAGGTAACTATTGCTTGTGCCACCAGAGAAAATTCAGTTTACTGCAAAAAGTGATAACTCAATGTTTAGCATATGCCTCAGTTGAAGAGGTAATTTCTTTCCTATGTTACAATTTAGCCTCCTGTTTGCAACAATGTCAGTACCAAGTCAGCTGCACAATAACCTTAGCTTTGAGCTCAGTCTCCCCGCCAGAAAGCTAACGGAGCCTCAGAGGGACATAAATCTCCCAGCACTGCTGCCCTGACCTCGTTTGTTTGGCCCTGACCGATTCTTACTCTGAGCTTGTGGTGGAAGCTACTGCCACAGGGTCCTGGTCTGGACCAAGGAAAGCTCCCTGAGCCCAACGGTAAGCGGGGTCAAGTGGTCTGTCGCAGGGGTCAACAGTTCTCAATAACCCCTCTGGCCCAGAGGTCAAACCCTTGACCCTTATCTGCGACCGGACACCTCGGAGAGATGCAGAAAGAGAGGTCAAGCCTTCTCCACCTCTGCTTCCTCTGGCCACACAGGTGTCAGAGGCCCCAGTCCTAGCTAAAGGTCAGAGGTCCCACTGCAATAGGGGGTCCACTTTAAGGCGTTGAATCGGGCTGTGGTTGGCTTCTCCGAGAGCTGCAGGAGACAGTGTCGACGCAGGGATAGCAGGTACTGGATCTGTAGGTGCAGGAGTTTCACTGATCTGATGGACACTTTTGCATTGCCAGTTGAATCCTCCATGGGGTCTTGATCGAATAGCTTCCGCGCTTAACATTATGGATGACGTTCTGGAGAAAGCCTGCCCTTTCGTCAGTATGTAAAAGGGTTTCCTCTCCATGCTAATTGCTCCTCTTTTTTTATACATAACGATAGAAAATCTTAAATTTAAAGATGCAGATCTAAGTGGCGATTGACTCAACTGCTGTTTTAGCCTTTTTCTATAACCTACAGGAAAAATGTTAAAGCAATACTTGAGGAACATTGTGAAGGACATTGAGGAATGTTGAAACAGACAAATAACCCACAAAAAACATATATATATATATATATATATATATATATATATATATATATATATATATATATTGGAGAATCTCTGGGGAACATGTTGAGAGAGCAGAGAGAGCACAGCTGGAGAGTTGAGGGTTCGTTGCTTGCTGAGGGAAGATAAATCCGACAGCACCCCACGGAGACAATCACAGAACTGGGAGTCTCCTTATTTGTTTAGCAGCCACCAGATAAATAACAACATTCTGCTCTGAACTAAAACACTCTCCGTCTCCCTCTGTCTCTTAGTCTCTTTCCTGCTCAGATCTCCCTTTCCCCCACCGCATCCATTGCTCGCTTTGTTTCTTTCTGGGCCTTGACAGTTATTTGTATCTTTGTTGCTCTCTATGTCTACCTGTCTACAGCTACTCACACAGCCAGAGGCTAGCTGTTTCTTTCCTCCGCTATGAATTGTAATGTCTCCTCCTCACCCGGTTTCGCTACCTTTCTGACTCACTGGAGTCGTATAGAAACCACATATCTGCAAAAGTGGTGTTTTTCAGGAGTCTGAAAAAAAGTAACTGAATATGTAAATAACCATGCAAGGTTCAGTTCCAAGATGGAAAAAAATAAAAAAGATGGCAGTCACATGTTATTTTTCAGAACAGCAGACAAGTATTATTCATTTTCATATGTCTAATTTGGCCTTCTTGCTCTTTATATTTATATAGGATAAAGACTGGATGTGACAGCGTGATACCTAACAAATAGCCCCAGTTGTATCCTGATTACGTGGATATGAGCAAACCAAGTTCGACATTCTTTTTTCTTTTTTTTAAAATGACGTCCTGGAAAACCAATTTTCCAGTCATTGAAAACACATTGAAAATTTGATTAAAAGTTAAATGTCCCGGAAAATTCTTAAACATATTCTCATTTTCCTTCAGCTGAGAATGAACTACAAGGCTATAAGAGTTCCCAAACCGGATAACATTGCCATGTAAAAGGAGTAAATTGGGTTCAGGATCATATTGATGTTCAAATGGTAGTTTACGGACAAGAGTATCTTGAGTTGGCTTCTCTCAGTTATGTTGTGGAAACCTTCTTCCCAACTTGTTTTAAACGGTGGAATAACGTGAAATTGGTTTGCATGTTTGGTTCAGTTGCTAAAGTCGACATGCTTGCTCGGTTGTTTTGCTGCATGTGTGTTTCTATGATCAGTTCCTCCTAATTTCTTGGCACGTGGGAGATGATTTCATAGATAAGTTATAGCCATAGTCTGCACATCTTTTGAATCAGACATCATGTGTTCAAAGGAATATATTAGTGTATGGCGTGACCCCTGTCTGTCATACCAGCTGGATCATCTTAAAAAATGTCCTGGAAAAGCCCTGGAAAGGGGAACCCTGGGAACGATTTATTCTTCCAGTACTTGAAGGACTATTCTGGCCAGAGAGGACGATAAGTCCGTCTAACCAATGTGTCCTGTTTGCCTTCTCAAAAGTCATGTGGCTTTTACTCACTATTATCAGATCAATAGTTATCATATAACTTCATCTACACAGCTCTTTCTAGGCTTTAACAAAACATTGTTTTGTAAATGAAATATTGTTCCTATTCAACTGCATCTGATTATTTTTGAATTAATGCTCACAGAAAGCCCACAGTGGTTAGAGGGGACCTAGTAAAACTAATAATTGATTCTAAAACGTGATAAAATGACTCGCTGAGCGTGTTTCATCCTTTGCTTTTATTCGTTTAGACGCCACTTTTCATCAGTTGCCAAAGCTAGTTTGACCTTACACTTCATAAGTGCTGTTGAACATCTTCCCATAAAAACATACAGTACAAAATACTATGGAACAGCTTAATGATACCAGGAAATACAGATTATTCCAGAGGTTGACGGCAACAAAGTCATGCAGGTACATGTTTTAAAGCACGAAACGTTCACCACAAATACCAAGCATGAGATCATCAGCAGCACCCCATTGATCGGCATTAAAGCCTTCACTCCAGAGAAGCCGGTGTGCTCAGCCGCGGAAATTTATGGACACATTAGAGTCCCTCCTATAGACTGCTGGATACATCATGGAGAAAAGTGTGACACTAAAGTGTTGGTGTGTTGCTTTCCACTTCTGTCCAACAAGGCCAGAGATGTGAGTGATGAACCCTTAATTGATGTTTGCTAATTGACGATGTGCAGGTCTTTGGTTAAAAGGTAATGTTGCCTGTTTTTTTATTTCAGGCCTTGAGATGGTAACACCGCTCAGAAAGTGCGGTGTCGGAAAATATTTTGCCGCAGGAACATTTTTATACATGGTCATATGTTATTTAAACAGACATATTCTGTTGTAAACCGTCACCAATTTTATTTGGTTTGTCTGAAGCCCTTTTAGCTGCACGGTTGGGCTGCACTGGGTTTTCACACTGCAGTTTATTGCAGGTTGCCACTTGTAATAGTAGTTCTGTGTGAATGAGAGCTTGACAGGGGATACCTCGGCTGTATTGCTCCAGGTTCTGTAATTAAATTTACAGATGAAATATCGGAGCGCTAGTGAGAATAGAGGCCAGAACCTGGAGAGCTCGGACAGAAAGTGCTGAGCTGTACATTTTGCCAGTCTCTCCCCTCACACAGGCTTAATGTTACTGGTCCCCGATAGATGGAGCCCGGCTAAAACAGCAGTGGGTGCAAGAGTGGCAGGGGCCAGCCGATAGAGGTCCGAGGAAATTTATGAAGTTATCGATTGACTCGTTCGGCTATCGCTAACCTTCGACCGTCGCAGAAGGAAAGGGGGAGAAAGATAATAAAGAATTTTTTGAGAGGGTCTTTTTTGTTTTTCTGCCCACTCTACCAAATAATAATCTCTTAATTTTTTATTTTTTAACCCGGACAGAGCGGGAAAATAAATGCCTCTGTCCGGCAGGCCGTGGTAAATAATTAAAATTGAAAATTGATTGTTTGCACCAGAGCCGGGATTTATGGGATAGGGGCTCCACCGCACCCCCGGGGGACCCACTCCCACGTCTGTGCTCACCGGCCTCGTTCCCGTGTGCTAAGCATTTTTTCACATTATTCTCCACCTAATATGCTAAGGAGAGTGGGTAAGGGGGGATGGAAAAGAAGTCGGAGGGAGGGAGAGGAGCAGTGGAGGTGTGCTTCGTCAGATGAGTACTATGGTATTATTTTTTTCTTCACAGAAATCAATGGATTGGAACCTTCCCCCCCCTCCTCCAGACGCCTCTAATATTTATTTAAAGGCCCTGTCAATAGATATAACAAGGTTAGTTTTATAACGGTTTACCTGGGGAATTCAGTTCAAGGGAAGTTATATTTGTTATGCCCGATTAAAAACAGGGAATCCATGTGGTTAAAACTACCACGTAACTACCTCCCCCTTCTTCTCCTTCTCTGCCCTCCTCTTCCTCTCACCCTTTACCATTTCACCCACACTACCTCCGCTCTTCGGCAACAAGCAATATGTAATGCACTTCTAAACCCAAAGGCACACCTCCTGTCGGCCTGGTTACAAACGGAGGAAATGTCCTCGCCTCCCAACTGCGGTGGCCCGCCATGTCAGCCTCACCTGACTAATGAACACTAGGAAAACAAATAATGGTCCTCCGGTTAAATTAATGAGAGAGGAAATGCGCCTCGGCTAACGTTCGTATTTTATAATGCTGACCAGCTTTACAGCTTGGATGTGGGTGTTCGCCATAATGATAATTCACTTCATGTAGCCTCACGCATCAAGATGAATCTATCTAGTCACCTGCGGTTTCACCAGTGTACGCCTCCAACATGGAGACGCGTGAGACAAGAAGTATAATTTATCCCAAAGCCAAATGTGACACGTTTTCTATGCTTTTCTATCATGTGGCTGTTTTATTAGTCTTTAAATAAGCTGTAAATTTGTATTTAACATCGTATCCATAACATCAGAGGCATTTCAGTGTCATCCCTGGCTCTGTTTAGTTAGTTGTGCGGTGTTAGTTTTTTTTTATAAGATTGAGAGTTCAGTACTTGAATTCTATTGTCCTTCATTTGTGCCACCTTATAGTGTTGCTCTCGAAGCACTGTGCTGGCAAAAATTCAAATTTTTTTCCGTCTCTCTAGTTGCTGGCAGTGAACAGAGAGATAACCTCCGTGGTTCTATCTTAATAATTAAAACACAGTGGTATGAAGTAGAGCGCTGCTCCTTTATTTATGAGAGAAGCATACACAGTGAAGTGATTGTGTTGAAACCAGGCGAGTCCTTGATCCCTGACATAAGGGTTTGTATTTTCAGGGCATATTTGAATATCAATGCTGAGACATGATCACCCCACTAGCACAGCCCGACCACACATGCCCTCGCCAACACTCCCACACACACACACACACATGCATGCACGCACGCACGCACGCACACACACACACACACACACACACACACACACACACACACACACACACACACACACACACACACACACACACACACACACACCACCAGCAGGCCTTTAGAGGTACAGTACAAGGGGAATGATATCAAACACGCATCACTCATCGCTCAAATGTGCACACCTACATTTAAACATAAACGCAGGCTTCACTATGCAGTTAACAGGACGGTTCACCCAATTTTCAAAAGATTTGTTTTCTTGTTTTGTGGATTATCGAGAGTAACACGGATATTGTTTCTGGAAAGAAAAGTTGCTGTTTGATATTTCAATACTGTGAATAATATAATACTAGTGTTGTGGTTGGAGACAGAAATGTCAGAGATGCAAAACTTGAATATTTTTTTTTCTTTTTGTAATTTTGGTGAACAGCACATTCACACTTCATTGTCTCCATTCATGACCTCAGAACACCCACCAACACCAGTAAACACCAGCTTTCACTCACTGGCAACTAATCTTTCAATCCTGGTTCATTTTACCCATGCATCAGTGTGCACTGACAAAAAAACAAGACTAAGGGCTTCTTCAACCATTGCAACCTTCACTCTGACCATCACCATCACCGTCATAACAGGGTGGGCTGAAGAAATCAATTACTCCTAGGGTGTGTCCGGCTTCTGGCGGGAGTCCATACACCCACTAGGGGAACGGTTCAGGAGAGAGAAGGAACGGTATACGATGGGAGGAGGGAAGAGGTGGAAGGATGTGGCCGTGCTGGGGTCCCCCATCCACTGCAGCTCAAAAGCCTAATCCCTCAAGGCGACACGGGCCCATCTCCGCACATTACTGTGCCGATACACTTCTCAATCCTGCAGGCCCGCCGACTCATTAGATCCGCATTAGCATCCCCTCCCTGAGCCCGCTGCCAAATTGCCCGATCAGGAGCGCAGGGGAAAACAATACCTATTCAGCAGCATGATGCATACACACACATGCGTGAATGTGCCCGCTAACACGCATGCCCGCACACCTACACACACACATACACACACACACATATGCAGGAATATATACACAATATGGGATTAATAAGTATTGTGTGTTTGGGCCGTCAGAGTTGCAGTGATTTCAGGCAGGATCCAAATATGAAATAAAGTGAGAGGAAGAGTGTTAGAGTGTTTGTGTGCGTGCGTGCGTGCGTGCGTGCGTGCGTGCGTGTGTGTGTGTGTGTGTGTGTGTTGTGTGTTGCACATATATGTGTCTGTTTTTAATGTGGGAGTGTAACGCTTATGTGTAAAAATATGGAGAGAGAAAACAGTCACCTCTGTCAACACACACCTGCCCAGTGCATGCATTCGCACACACACACACACACACACACACACACACACACACACACACACACACATGCTCATCCCCCTTCACTCTCTCACTGCCACGGAGCTCTTTGAGAAGACATTGATATCACAACATTATGTACACCTTCTGCTCAAGAAAAGCTGGTTGGCAAAAAAAGAGAATACTACAGGTTCACTTCTACAGGGTTAGTTAGATGTGCCATTTTGAAAACAAATGCCCAAATTCCAGTATCTTTGCATTGAAGCGTTGAGTCGTTAATATCTGTTTTCCTAAATATGACCATGCTGTTTTTGCACAAAGCAAACATGTTTTACAATAATTTAAATATATATAATAATCAAATAGCAGCTGTCAGAGGTAGATGACACTGACACTCACTTTTCATTAAAATACTGCACTATTCACCTCCTACTTAATGTTGAATTATTCACCTTTCCTACAACTGAATGAATATGTTTCCTTTTTAAAGAAATAAACCGGTTCTCTTTGGGCTTTGACATTTTGCGCTTATACATATTTTCTTTTTGTTTGACCACATGATCACACATATACTGCACTGCAGAGTTGACAGCAGCATACTTATCAAATCCCCAAACTGTCCTCCTATTAAAATTACCATACATGATGTTGTGTATTATGAATGGTAATAAGGTTGTGTATAACTGTATTTATACAATGATATGATAATAAGACAAGGTAAAATATAATGTCAAAGGCAGCTTTACATTTTCTAATCTAAAACAATTAAGATCATAATTAAGATACAAATTATTAGACCAACAAGGTTACAGATCAAACCATAATGGATAACTGATTCCAGTGTAGACAATTGCATTTTTCAGCATTTTGATTATGCTGATAATTGTTTCACACATGATATTATTTTCTTTAGTTTGACTTGTGGTTCTCTATATTCTCCTTGATGTTTCTAAGCTCTTGCCAGATTCATTGACTCCGAGCAAAGAAGGGAAGCTTTCTCTCCTCATCTCGATGTAGGGGGTGGAGAACCAGAAGGATGTGTGGTTGAGAGGGAGGGAGAGGAAGAATCTCGGGGCCTGGTTCAGGTCTCAGGTCATTAAATATCCATGCTGAGGAGGAGCGCTCAACACTTCCAAACTTCCAGCTGCATCACACCGGCTTCAAAACCACACCATCCGCTTTCTGTCTCACACACTCCTCCCTGTTTCCCTCACCTTCCCCTCTTTCCCTCCCCTCTCTCTCTCTCTCTCTCTCTCTCTCTCTCTCTCTCTCTCTCTCTCTCTCTCTCTCTCTCTCTCTCCTGCTCTCTCTCTCTCTCTCTCTCTCTCTTTCTAACACACCGTGACAACAACACATGCACACACACCTGCACAACCAAAAAATCATACCTCAGCCAAAATCCTCACCCGCTCCATCCAGGGTCTCTTTCTCTCTGCTTTCCCCTGTGAATTGAATCACACACACTGACTTTGCATCACCGCTAACGGTTGGAGAAAGATACAGGGTGTAGCCTTACTCTCTCTAACACACACACACACACACACACACACACTGAGAAAAAATCCACACTCTTCTCTATACAGAAATGTTCTCCCATCTCAGGCCCCCTATGTGATTCTATTAATAGCTAATACACACCACCATTAGCATGCATGGAAACCTCCCCTGCACTATTAATAGGACATGTCCAAATCACTGCTGTCGCATTAGCGGCTAACCGCTACAGCACGGGGAGTTTAAGTGTTGCTAACCGAGCGTGCCTGGTTTATTATGCCCTGTGTGAATAATAAAACATCTCTCTCTCTCTCTCTCTCTCTCTCTCTCTCTCTCTCTCTCCTCTTCATTTTTAACTATCCTTCTAACACTCTCTTTCCCTGCCACACTCTCTCCCGTCACAGCACCTCTACATACATGGGTGAACTTGGCAGAGCACTTTGTTTGAACATTGAGGAGCTTGCCTCGTATCGTGAATATTTAACTTTCTCTGTCGGGCGGTGGCTAACGTTGCGACGGAGGGCGGCGATTAAAAGGCCGTGCCACTGATCAGCATAGCTTTCCTCTTTAATATTGCTACATGTGGCACTTTTAAGTATTGATATATTACTGTTAATTGACTTTCATATGTTGTTTTAGTAAAGAAATAGCTCTGGCCTCATATTGGTAATTTCCCAGCTGTTATTCATACAGTGTTGTATGTTTTCTTAAAAACCACTGTCACATTTAACATACAACTGTAAACACAGACAATCTGTTTAATTTCACTCAAAAAGATGACCATGTTTGAAATATTGTTTCCATCATCCTTGACTTATTTTGTCTAAGAGCTGAAAACTATTTCTGAATTATTTAATTAGTTGATTGACAGAACATTTATTGGAACTATTTTGACAATGCACTATGCATCATCTTTCATAATAAAATACACACAATTCACAGGCCTCAATTTCTCAAATTAGAGGATTAGATGATTTTCACAACCTGAATGTCTGAGGGATTTAGTTTGTAAACATCACCTTGGGCTCTCGTTATTATTTTTATAATTTGCTCTCTTTTTTTTATTTCGACATTTTGTAGATAAAATGATTAATAGATTAACCAAGAAAAATAATTGGTGGATCAATCGATATCATGTGAAGTTACTGTTTTAATTTTTAGAAATTCTCCAATTTCAGATTCTTAAATTAACATAAATCACTGGGTTTTGGGATTAAATAAACAGTCAAACTGTTGTTTGAAAAAAATAAGTGGTTTCTTGAAAAGCAAGACAAAAGAAGCCTTCCACGGACGCCCATTGTTTTCCTCAAACACGTCTGAATAAACAGATCTAGAAAGAAAAAAAAGCTGTGCTGATTATTGTATTGACATTGATTGTATTGTATCTTTTTCTCCACATGCATGCATACGTGCTGCTGTATATTGTTGCAAAAATGAAATATGCATTATTTTGGAAGAAAAGGAGCTGAATTATAGAGTGTGGTAGGATAGGCCAGTTGACAAGAAGATCTGTCAAGTGTTAAAAAACCTCCCAAAAGGTTTTACACTGTACAGATTTGGAACATAACTTTAGAAACTATGTCATAACATGTTACGTATAGAATTCCTGTGTCTCTATCTCATCTCGAACCTCTTAAGAGTTCTCCCCTCTTTCGCTCTCGATCTTCTCCTCTAACTAGGTTTCCCTTCCCTCCCCCTCAGCCACCGCATCCCCACCTTTTCCCTCCTTCCTCCACTCTCTTCTCATGTCTCCTCTCTCTTCTTCTCATCATTCCCTCCCTCATCTTATGCAGAGGAGGTCCCATGGGATGATGGTTTCATGTAACACGCCAACAAGCGAAGAACAAGAGGCGAGGAATCTTAAATGTCCTGCTAAACTGTATGTGCTTTTCCCTCTCTCTGTTTCTCGTTCACTCGCTACCTTTCTCTGTTGCTCTCATTACCTTTTGTTTCACACATGGAGGCTGTTAGCGCTGCACATTCTTTGTCACTTTCTACACAGATTGTTTTTTTTTGTTTCGTGACAGAGCGAGGCCCGCCAAAGCATTTTTTTGGTTTTGTTTGTGGTTTTGATTTGAATTGGAAATCATGTAGAAGTTGTGATGCTATTCGTATAATAACCAATCTATTCTGTAAACTTGATTTTGATACACATTTTTGCCATAATCAAGTGGTGAATTGCACACTAGCATACTGTACAGTTGTGTTAGTGCTATGTCTTAACAAGTATTTTTCCAGCTCGGTGGATGCCGACCACCTGAACATGTGCCATCAGATGTGCCGACCACCTGAACATGGGCCTGCATTCCATTTAGAGCCCATCCAGATTTTCCCTTCATTCCCTGATTTTCCATGTTCCAGGGTCATGATTCTTAATGGGCCAGGACCAGTCCTTCATCCCAGCCTCCTTGAATTTGCCATTAGACTATCATAAGGTCAAGGGCTATGTGCAAGACCCAAAATAGCAATGGCCCATTATTTCTCAAGGAAATTGATTATTGATTGGGAACAACAACATAACTGATTGAAAGGGGAGGGAGAAAGACAGACGGAGGGAGAGAGAGAGAGCAGGAGAGAGACTGAGGGCTCAATAAAGAATGATTGAAGCATGTCACACAGCAGGCGCACTGGCTGGACAGGAATCGAAACAGCGAGGGACCACAATTTACCAACATCCCCAGTGGAACTGACAGATTGCTTTCACGCCTGTGTTCATCCTTTTCTTCCTTCTTTCCAGAGATTCATTTTCTTCTTCTTTTTGTACTCGTTTAACTGTTCATCTCTCCTTTTTTAATTTCCCTTTTTTTCCTCATTATCGTTCCCTCACTTAATTGTAACTATAAATTGTCATATGTCCTACGTTTGTATGTTCGTGTATCTGTATACGTAACTGTATCTGGTTAATTGTGAGTTTTGTGTGGCTGCATGTTGGTGTGTGTTTATGTGGTGGGATATATAGCTGTATATATATATATATATATGCCGTATATGACCGTGTGTATGTGTGTGTGTGTGTGTGTGTGTGTGTGTGTGTGTGTGTGTGTGTGTGTGTGTGCGTGTATGAGGTCCAAGTTCCTGCAGTGTTGACAGGTCTCTTGCATGTCCCGGCCACTCTCGACGAACCAAGGTTGGGTTTAATCTTATAATGGCTGAGAGAAGGCCTCCTTAAAGCAAATCACAATGCATTGACCAAAAGACTCATGCATTATTCAGAGTGCCTTTTTTTTCATATCACACAACCTCAGCAATGCTCACACAAACAAACACGCACACACACACACACACACACACACACACACACACACACACACACACACACACACACACACACACACACACACACACACACACACGCAAAGGCTCATTTGCACTTATGTGTGTGTGTAAAGTGCACACACACACACACACACACACTCACACTCACTCACTGTTGGCTCTCTCTAGGCCCCACGACCAGTCCGATTTTCTTGTAATTCAAATAATTGATATGTATCTCTGTTTTCATTGAATTAGCGCACTTGAGCTAATTGAGGTACTCTTTTGGTCAAAACTGCATTCTCAAATTCTATTAATCTCACTGTGTTTCAAATAGCACCTGACAAAAATCTTTTGCTGCCGTCCAGTAGGAAGATGTTTTTAGGTTGTGTGTATTCATTGACGTGCCTGATAGTAATACAAAGTTGTGTTGTATTTTCATCGCAAATAAAATTGATTACATAAAAATAGTCCCTGTTGAACTGTTTAGAACTTCTGATATTCTGTAGATGGATAAAAAAAGATTTGATGAGACCTGCTGTAAAATGTGTTTTCTTCTTGTGCATTTGAATGTCTCTTTGTCTGTGTATCTGTGTCTCACACTGAAATACACTCTCCATCACCCCGTAGTGTCCAATACACTAATTACACCCAGATAAAATATTCATTAACAGAGCTATTAGTAAAATAATTTGACGGATTGGAACAATGAAGAGGATGACGGACTCAAGTGTTCAACAGACACTAATCTATTCTGAAATCAGAGCTATTTTATTTTATTGGTGTTCCTTTCTTCAATATGAATTAACATCACTGGCAGTTACAACAGCATTTCTCAGAGACTCTACTCCACGTTAAAAAAGAAAGAAAATCACATTCAACCAGTATTTTATATGTGTCATTTGACATTTTCTTCTCTGTGATACATACATAAACAAGACTCTAAAAACAAGAAAGTGAAGGTTGCAATCAGATAATATGCCCCCGACTTGGCATGAAAATAATGATAGGTTAATTCACACACACACCAACAGTGGCCCAGTCGCAGTAGGGTTTGTATACTTAGCCCCTGTGTGTCCTGCCTTCCCTTAATTGGCTCCTTTGCAGCGGAGCCATCGAGTCTTAGGGCGTGTCTCTCTCTCTCTTTCCTTCCTTCCACCCTTTACCCTCACCCTAGTTTTCCCACTCGCCTCTCCTCGAGCACACTGGGGCCGGCAGCATAATCCAAAACAAGATCCAAATTGGTGTATTTGCGAAGGTGTTTCGGCTGTTTGAAAGCAGCGAGCTCACTGCAAGCAAGGTGTTTACCTGTAATGGCAACAACACCAGAGGAGTTTGCATTGGAATCACAAATATATCAGATAAATGCCACATTTGTACTAAATGTGACACTTCGTTATGGCTGCAAATGTGACATTTTGCTTTTGTGAACACCACTTTTTTTTTCAAATATAAAAATATACATTAGATAAAGATATGTAAAAGATAGTGAAAGTATGTGTAAGTCATATGTGCTTTTTTCCTTCTATGAGGTGTGTGGGTGTTTTATGTCATACACTAATCAGGGAGAGGATAGAAGATACTAATCTTGCAGGCTGACATAATTATTTTTACATTTACATGACATTTTTCAATAAATTAACACGAACCTCATTAAAGTTACTGGATGGGTTTTGTCAGGGGAATTTTTCAGTAGTTTGTTGAAAATAGTTATATAAACATATATTGGTTGTGATGCTTCATCACTGGCTGGAGGTCAAAGTTCAGACAGCTTTTATCGAACTCCACATTATTGATGAGTTTTGAACCGGAGCTGCTGGTTGTGGGTCTGTGTACTGCAGACACAGACAGTTATTTTGAGTTTAATATTTGGAATATTGTCCCGTACCAAGAGACAGCTTAGCCGTATTTGGCCTGAGGGGACACTTATAAACACATGAATATGCCCCGACCCAGACACAAAGAGATGACACCATACATAAACACACACTCACACACACACACATGCACACACATAGCATTCACGCACACGCAAACAGATATATGTGGAAACACAGACACAAACACAGACAGTGTGGACACAGGAGTGTGCAAGGTGTTTTATGCATGCATAAATACACTCATGCATGCATGAACACACAGACACACAACACACACACACGCACACACACACACACACACACACACACACACACACACACACACACACACACACACACACACACACACACACACACACACACATATGCAGGCCCATACTTCTACTCACCTTAATTGGCCCACCAAGCATCACTTAAGAAGCCTTTGAGACAGAGACAGTGTGAGATAGACATGGAGGAGGAGAAGGGGTAGGGTGGGTGGGGGGAGTTCAGAGATACAGACAGAACAAGGAAAGAGATAGAGTCTTGGAAAGAAGGAGGAGATCGGGAAGACGGAAGAGAGGGAGGGCAGAAGGCATGAGGAGGAGAGAAAAAGAAAGCTCACTGTGTATTTCTGGGGGTAATTACAGATGCAGATTTGCGTTGCCACTTGCAACATGGCTGAATTCATTTCCATCTTCGCTCTGCCCTTCCCCGGTGCCCCTGGGGAGGTGGAGACAGTTTGTGTGTGTGTGTGTGTGTGTGTGTGTGTGTGTGTGTGTGTGTGTGTGTGTGTGTGTGTGTGTGTGTGTGTGTGTGAGAGAGAGTGTTGAAGGAGGCAAATCTGGGAATCTGCATAACAAGCTGAGAAAGACAGGAGGAAGAGGGAAGAAGCGTATGAGGAAGAGGATGACAATGCTATGAAGAGTGTTTGAGAGGGCACCTAAGACAAACCAAGACGGCTCATCACTGATGAACTACATGGATTCTTACCCCTGATTTTAAGGAACAATCTGAACACTCAAGTATTAAGTCCTTGAGTGTCACCACAAAGTTGTGCAACATTTGAATATGCTTTAATGATTGCCAAAATAAGCTAAATCAAATACTATTAGGTTCCACAATGCATGACATTGATTATCAGCACAAAATTAAACCCATGGGCTTGGATTTGCTTGTGCTCTTAGCTTTGAACCTTCACACTTTGTGGAAGTGATTAGGTCAGCAGATAAAGGCACGGAAAGTGTTTTCAAACACTTACAGTACATCATGGTAAGTTTTAAACTCTATACAGTCGGTGCCAACAATGAAATCAGTGCCACAAAATTTCATCAGTCACAGGAAAATATTTGAAAGTCAATTTAATCCATCTCTGTGTGATTGATAGCTCAACAAAAAGACTTGAATTACACTCCTGCTGCAGAAAACCCCACCCACCTGCGAATCCCTTGCAGATTAAAACAGATGGTAAAAATATTTGTAATAGTGTTTTCTGACTCAGTCATTAGTTTCAAAGACAATATAGTGTCCCCCGGATTTTCCTGAACTTGTATCAATTCCATTTTCCCATTATTGATAGATGATAAGAGACACCTGGTCCTCTCAAGGTTCCGTTTTTGCTCTCTGTGGATTCAAACAATCGGAGAACAAATTCCAAAGTTGCCTTAATTGATATAAGAACAGAAAGCTATATAAACCTGACACACTGTTTACTCTGTTGGCTGTGTTTCCATTGTGAGAGAATACAGGTGTTTGATGCCACAGTGAAACCCCCACGGTGTGTTTACCTCAGACTTGTCCTTCAGTCAGCAGAAGATTGATGGAGAGCCACTCGCTCCCACGGCGCACTGGTGTTGGTGCAGTGACAGCATATAGCCACCAGGGGCTTACTGATCACAGCATTGTCTGTGTGTGTGTGTGTGTGTGTGTGTGTGTGTGTGTGTGTGTGTGTGTGTGTGTGTGTGTGTGTGTGTGTGTGTGTGTGTGTGTGTGCGCGTGTGTGTGTGTGTGTGTGTTTGTGTGAGTATAGAGAGAAAGAGTGACAGGAGGAAATGCAAAAAGACCACCACCAAGAGATAGAAACAGACAGCAAATGTGCATGCCAGTCAAAACAAACATGCATTCTCGTTAAACTTTTCCAATATGTGTGTATGTGTGCCGTGTGTGTGTGTGTGTGTGAATGTGTTTATGTGCTTGTGGGCTGGCATTGTTCACATGTAAAGCCCCTTTGTTTTGCTGTTTTCATGTCCCCGTGTTTGTTTTTGACCATTGTCTCTGGAGAACGAGAGCGATACGAAGAGTCTATCACTGAATCTGTTTTTCATCCACACACACACACACACACACACACACACACACACACACACACACACACACACACACACACACACACACACACACACACACACACACACACACACACACCCTTTCCTGTAAGACCACCTGGCTTCCCGTCCGCCAGCCAGCTCAGCAGCCAGAGACTTGGCCCGATTAATTATCTTCCTGCTAATTGAATGTAGAGGGACTCTACAGGGATGGGTCATTAAACTGATGCAGCGTATGTTTGTCTCCACTGTTTATCTATCCGCAGCTAAAAGATACATCAGACACACACCGCACACTGGCAGTAGCACGTACAGACTCACACGCGCATATGCAAGGATACCAATATCTACACTTGTGCTGACAAACATAAATGATGCTCATGCACACAAGCATTCAGTCTCTTTGTCACTCAAACACACGTGCAGGCATGAATACACACAGTCGATTCATTTTGCTTAATAAATCCTTGGTGGTGTTTCCATCACAGGTCAGCATAGTGAGTGGCAGACGGATTGATCTGGAGCTGCAACTCGTGATTATTTTAACAATAGATTAATCAGCCAATATATGTTTTTTTATTTTATTAAAAAATTCAGAATATTTGCTTGTTCCAGCTACTCCATTGCGAGAATTAGTAGTTTGTCTTTGCTTTATGAAACGGTAAATTCATTAAATTAAAAAAAATTCAAAATAGTGTTTTGTCAGACAAACAAGATATACTGTATGTGGCTCTGGCTGAAATTGTAACAGGGATTATTATACTGTAAGGGACATTTCCACTATATGTGACGATTTATTTTCTGTTGTTCATAATTACAGCAGTGGATAGAACATTCACAAGAGTATACTTTTGATTACGGCAACTTGTGCTCATGTGCTCCTGAGAATTGCTTTTGCTATACCCAGGTTTGACATGCTTAGTTTCGTGCTGCTGCTTGGGTCAATAACCGTTACGGTGATTGGCATGTGGCCTGTGGCATGTTCTAGACCACGATGTGCTCGACCCCAAGATTTTAATGAACCATAAAACGCGATATTATTACTCTTTATACTAATTTGTAGTGTGGCATCTGCTCTCCCCCTCTGTGACATTGGCACAAACACCACGAGATCTTACACAAATGCGTGCAAACTCACAGACCACGTGCTGTGGCCTTATGGAAGTCTTATTAATAGAGTTTATATGGGGTGTAATTAATGCAAAGCACTTTAGGTGTGACAAGCAAACCCTTGGTCTCTGTATTAAGCCAACATTGTTTCAGTGCTAACAAGAGTGCTCACAGGGGAAGTGTCTCTCTTCGTCTTGTCTTCTACCCCTGTCTTTGTCTTTATCACCTCCTTCATGATATTGGTGTCATGTAATCCTTGATACTGTGACTCGGTAATGATGTGCCATCCTGGAGACGTTAGACAAGGGAGTGTAACGCTGATGCCCTCTTGGTGGATGGGATAGTTTCTGTGGAAATATGGACCCATGTTGGACAAACACGGACAGATTAAGTGGTATAAAATAATTGTGGTTGCTGTCCCAATGCAGTGTACTAATTTTAATACCTTTACCCCTGAATTAAATTGTGGAAAAATATTCACCCCCTTGGCAGTTTTATAGTTGTATTAACTTACAAACAGTTAATCAAAGTAGATGTAATGCCTTTTTGTTTACACTGATCCACGGAAAAAGAATCTTTAATGTAAGTGAAAACGTATGTGTCCACATATGTGACCTGACGGATCGGATATATTTCGTGGGCAAAGGAGCGGCTGTAAAACGGTGCATAAAAATATTTAATATCCTATAAATTCTTCACAATTGAAGTCCCCATTATTTTTGCTGCTTACTCCTCCCTGTGGTATTAGTCAGTTTGTTTAATTGAAGAATAGCCGCTAACAAACATCTACTAATTAGGTGATAATCACATTGTCCTATCAGATCTTCACAATAATAGTCGCGCTTTTATCCCCGCCAGGAGGATCATGCGATCGGTTGTGTGCGTGCATGAGTGAGTGTGGCCCTCTATGTCTGTCCATGGCTTATCTTGCATCTGCTGCAGCAAACTGCATGATATTGTGGGTGCCCAGTTATGGCTGCATGCACCTTTTGTTGCCTGTTTTATGCTGCCATTGACTGCCTGCTGACTCCTCACTCACTTCTCTTAATCGGCCCCCGGACGATAGGGGCCGCAAGTGATAACACAGCTGAGTGCATTCACATAAGTGTTTTGAACTGTGCGTTTGGCACCTGGCGGAGATCTGCTCTCTACCGAGTGTTTTTTAAGCAGCAAATACAGGAGATGTTGTGGGTGGAAGATGATGGAGATCTACGCTTCATAAATTGAAGCGAGCAAGATCTGATCTTGGAGCAAGCAGACTTGACAATTTATGCGTCCTGGCATGATCTCATGACAAAAGTGTAACCAAGGCCGTAGTCAGGTGGTCTATGAAAGTTTACCGGAGGGATGAACACAAGTCTTTCAAAGGATATTCATCATTTGGTGTTTTGACAATGTTAGCGGAGAGCACTGTCTTGGACATGTTAGTCCAATATATCCCCCTTTGGACATGATTTTTATAATTTGTCCTCCATCTCCTTGTTGACAAAAAACAAACTGTTACATTCCTTGCATCTAATCCAATTCAGACACCAACATCTCAAACAGTTGCTTTCAGGTCTTGTTTTCATCCATCTTTCCTGAACGGTGCACCAGTACTATTTCAATGTATTTGTATCTAGTGGCCTGAGCAGGGTATTCAACCATATATATGAGGCCCATTGTTGGCTGGTAAAGGCTGATGGCCGACACAGAGGCCCATTCCCCCCACATGCCTGCACACACATAATGGCCATTTCACAGCTCGTCTGGGGGTAATGGAGCCTGGCTGGGCCCGCCGAGATGGATCACCCCCAGATGGGGATGAAATGGGTGATCTGGCGGGATTGACGAGTGCTTTTAGAAGACCCGGTGACCAAAATTAGACACCCAAACCTCCACCCTTCCTCATAGGTCTGGATGGAGGGTAGATGATGGGACATTGATTTGAAACATGGTCTAATTTTCACAGGGTTTGGCTGGATGAGAGATGGATAGTGTGTGATATGTCTGTTTGTGCATCCATCTCTTGGTTTCTGAATGCGTAAGTCCATCTTTGTGCACCTGGATGTGTATGTGAGTGTGTATGTGTTCAAGTAGAAGGGAATACACAAAACAAACCAATATTGACCTGGGGCAATCACTCTAATCACCTAGCCTGGGCTCACAAAATCACCTGAATCACCCGCAGACCCCATTCTTCTCCTTCAAACTCAACACAACCAAAACACAACATGACTGTGCTGGTATTTCGACTGGACCTTTGAGGCGAGCGGCAGCTCCCGTTATAAATGGCGTGTGGTGGATAATGTCAATACTCTGTGATTGGACCGAGCCTGCTGAGTCGCTAAAGGTCAGGGAGGAGCACATTGCTGATTGTTTTCCAAAGACAGCCCATTGAAGTTTGTCTGATAGGGGTCATTTAGTTTAAGACACGCTCAGAGGCTAAGTTATCAGTCTGTGTCAATGCTGCTCCCTCCTCTAACAGCGCTGTTTATGTGAAAATTAATGATTTTTTCCTTTTATAAATTCTATTTCAACCTTTGTGGGATTTTCAATTATTTAATTAATGTATTATTAGATCTAAAAGCAAATGATCATTGTAGTTTTTAACTCTCACTGATGAACAGGCTGTCCATTATACTGTTTCCTGTCATTTTCATTGATTAATGACAGAGATAAGTAATAATATCTTGCACTAATGTGCCTTTTACTTTTGCAGTTGAGCAAAATTAAATTAAAATAAAACTGCCGGTCATTGTAGTTATAAAGTTAGAACTGTTGGCAGTGAAGGTAGCATCTGTGCAACATCTTTCCTAAATCACTGCTACATTGGTGCCCTTCTTCTCTCCAAAGTAGAAATGTGAAAGCAACACAAGAGTAACTTTCTGCACATTAAAACCACAGTGATGATCTTGGACCATCCCTTTTGCATTTATGTTTTCAGCTTGAAGACGACTCACCCACCAGTGAGGATTTTGTACACCATCGAAAAGGATTCTCAGAATTTCACCTAAGTTTCTCCACTACAATGAGCACAAATGCATTCAAGACTTTGGATTAAAAGGTGATGCTTTGGTTGAAAATACAACAAGAACTAGAACAAGAAGATTATTAAAAAGTACACAAAAACTAAATAGAAATACTTTTCTATTCGAATTACAGAGAAATTGCGGAAACAATTAGCCTTTCAATTATTTGAAAATCAACAGTATTTCCCCATTTTATTTCAAAATACACTAAATTGTGCAATTAGATGGTTATTTTCTTCATTTGTTGCAATAAAAAGCCCATCTCTGCTACTACATGCCCCATCATCTTTAAAGGCGCTTTAATCTCACCGGTCTTAATGTCCATTTAAAGACATGCACCACTCAAAGCACATGTATTATCATCTACTAATTAAGGCTTTTGGTCTAATTTCACTGACGGTGTTCCTTTTGTGGTATCTGTAAAAAGTGATCCAAAACACACAAGCATGCAAATGTGGATATTTGCCGTTCTATTCACCCACATCATTTGGAGGGCTGGTGCGTTTGGGTGTATTTGTGTGTGTGTGTGTGTGTGTGTGTGTGTGTGTGTGTGTGTGTGTGTGTGTGTGTGTGTGTGTGTGTGTGTGTGTTGTGTGTGTGTGTGTGCGTGTGTGTGTGTGTGTGAAAGGTGCGCACATTTGCGCTCACGACGCCCCTCATCTCAGTGTCTCTTCAAAGGCATTGAGTGGTGTCCTTTATGGCCCCCGCCGCCTCCCTTTTCACTCTCCCTCCTTTTGTCTTAGCGTTTCATATTTAATAGAGCTGGCTCAGAAACAGAGGCAAGGATAGGTACCTGAGGCTGAGGGCGAAGGCCCACTGATGCCTGGGTGAAGTGCCTCGGTCTGCATCTCTCTCTGTCTCTACCATGATCCTTTCAAGCGAATCTATGAGCAGCAGATCAAAGGGATCCACAATGATGTCCCCCTATTCTGCCGGGATGGCACAGTCCCCCCCCATACGCACACACACACACACACACACTTGCCCGCTTTCAAACAGGTGTCTTGACTGATAAGTGATACACATGAGGAGTGGCAAAGAGAATCTACCTTCATCTCTGCTCTTCCTCCCTCTTCATGGCATTCAGTCTGCAGTCCACTCCCTCACTCTCTCATATCCCTTTTACTCGTAGCGTAATTGAATTAAAGGGATTTACTCCTTTAGTTTAGTTCATTTTGAAGGTAGGAGCATCTCAACTAAGCTTAGAGAAGGAAAAACAAGCTTTCCCATGTCTCCTTGTCTCCCTCGCGCACTGCTTTTCTCCTTACAGTAAGGTGATGAGAGCCCATTGGCATCTGTCAAACTATCTGGCTGATTTTATAGCTGGCCTTCAATCACCTGCCTTGTAAAGAACAAGAACACATGTGCCTATTGATCATCAATCAATGATCAATTAAGCAAGCCATTTGTCCAATTAGAGCAAAGGGTCCATCCAGACCATGGCTTGTTCAGCTGTTTGATTGGAAGGGAGCGGAGGAAATGGATATGCTTGCATAATTGATTAAGGACCAGGTCTTTAAACACTTATCTCATCCAAGTCAGATAGTGAGGCCGTTCAGGTTTCTACCAAGGAAATCTGTGGCTTGTAATAAAGAAACAAAGTGTTTTTTTATCGTTTTTTACTCACTGTGTCTGGTTGTAAAACATTTGCAGGACAGGTTTCTGTGTTTTTTGATAGAGGGCTCTACGTATTAGTTTGTTGGGCTGATAGATGAACATCTGGTCCAGTATAAAGCCAATCTCCTAAACAAAGTTAGGCTGATTTGTCTAATCTTCATGGTTGTTGAGATGCAGTGGAAACCCAAACATGAAGCAGCTGAAGGAAGTTTTTATTCATGTGTTTAATTCCTGGGATTCCCAATTTAAGGGAACATGTGAAGGCCTGTCAGACTCTTCTAGCCGCGGGCTTCTCCCCTTACATGTCTCAATACAGAGGGGGCACTATTTCCCCATCTTTACCCAACAAGTCGAACCTCAAACCCTCTGAACCCTCTTCCTCCTCCTTCTCCTGCCACTTTTTCTGGTGTAGAGACATTGTTTATTTGGGTCAAATAGTCAGTTATCTCATGGAAAAGAAGAGGGGGCGTCTTCCACCCAGGCCATCCCTTTTCCCAAATCCTCACCCTCCTTTTCTTTCTTTTCCACTTTTTTTTTCCACCCACAGACTCTCTCCATTTTGGTTTTCAGCCATTTAACCAGTCAGCAACAATCAGAGCTGACAGAGCGATGGGAAACAATCGAGGCGGGGTCACCGGAGGGGTGACCTCGGAGCGCTTGGGGGGTAGGGATCGAAGGGAGGCCCTGGTGAAAAACCGCCACCCCAGTGCAGTCTCCCGCCTGGCTCTTTGTTGCGGTCGTCCAGTGAGAAAATGGGGACACTTTAACTCTCCTCTGCATCCACCTCTCTCCAACAATCCCGCCACTCTCTTTTCCTTCCCTATCGCCTTCTCATTTGCTCCCCTCACACTCTTTTCTTGTCCCTCTTTGTTCCATCGCCCAGAGAGGGGGAACCGAGGGGGCAGAGAGTGATAAAGTGACTGACGGGCCATTTTTCCTCCCATTTTTTTCGTCTTCCCTTTCTCTCCAACGGTGTCTGTGACTGCGTGACACTTGGGTTTCTGATTGACAGGGGGCGTGGAAGTGTATGTGTGCGTGCGTGTGTGTGTCTGTGTGTTGGGGAGGGGGGCAAAGTGACTGCGTGTCTCTGTGCATGTCTGTCTGGACGCTTTGTGGGGGGAGGATTGTGGGAGTTTGTGGACCGGAGTGGGTGGGAGGGGGAGGAGGGATGATGGGAGGATGGGAGAGTCGAGGGTAGGAAGTGCGAGGCTGAAGGGAGGGGGGGGCATCCACACCCATTCTCTCACCCCTCTCCGTGACAGTTTGGAGGTTTCACACTTAGCTGCCCCTGCGTTTGTTTTGTCTGCGCGCCTCGACCAGGTTCCCACGTGAAAGTGCGCTCTCACTGTCCTCCTGCACTCATCTGACCGTTGGGCGTCACAGCAGTCAGAACCAGAGCTGAGACGGAGATATACAGACACTGACAGCTGGGCCCAGGTCTGCAGACACAGAGCATATAGCACCTCAGAGGGACTCCCCCTGGTTCCCATGCAAGCGGCCCACTTGGTGACCTCATGAGTTTGTTTACTTGGGTCTGAGGCACTAATTACACGGCATGCTGTTTTGTGGCTACGACGTAATCACGAATTAAGTCTATTTTTCAAACATGTTTTGCCGTTGAAATTATCCCACATTTCAAACAAAACACTGTCTGAAAATATCTTTGCCATTGTTTATTTAGAAAATGAATAATTTATTATTAGCAAATGTTTAATTTAATAAGGCAAAGCCTGCAATGACTGCAACACATTTCCTCAGGTGACATATATATTTTTATTCCAGACAGTCGCACAGGTTAGTGCGATGTCATGCTTTTCTTTTAGTAATGTCTGGTAATTTGTTAAATAAATCACATTCATTGTATGTATATTATTGCTTTATCTACTGGAAAATGTCAAACTCAGTTCATTCGCTCCAAATATCAAACTAATACACTGATACGCATAATTAGAGGTCATGGGCTGGCAATTAAAACAGTATCCCTTGTTCTCACTCGGCTCATCACAAATGTATGATAATTTAATAATTTTGCCACTGGTGTCATATATGGATGATTGATTAGAGATGGAGAGAAAGGGGAGAGAGATGGGTGTTGTCGAGTCGAAAGGAGGCAGAGTAGGAGGGGGGGGGGGGCAGCGAAGGGGGAGCGAGGGATGAATTAGTGACGGGATGGAGGGAGAACGAGAGGGAAGAAAGGAGAAGGGGGGGGGGGGGGCGCATTCCTGGGTGATTCAGCACGGTAGACCAGCGTGAGGGAGGGCCGGCGAGTGGATGGACAGAGGGTGGGATGGATGTATGGGGCGAGGGGTAGGAGGAGGGGTGACAGGGCTCCCCTCTAGCAAGTGCGGCGACAGGGACAGATGGCGTCCCTCGGCGGACAGAGTGAGTCCCAGTTTTCACCTGCGGCCCCATGGGAAAAATCCGCCTTCCTCACACATGCAGCCATACAAGAGGCCCTGGAATGCTCGTGCAACACTACAGCAAGATGAAGGATGTACTCCGAGGAGGGGGGTCGAGGGATGGATGGAGATGGGAGGGAGGAAAGCAGAGAAGCGGGTCAAGGGAACAGCGATGTAGGATAGTCTGAGAAAACTTTAAGCGAGGAAATACGCAGAGTGGGAAAAAGCATGGAGGATTAGGAGATTTTGGATAGTAGAAATTGAAGGATGATATAAAAGGAGGCAGTAAAAAAAATCAATAAGGACCATGTTTGATGAAAGGAAAGCAGCAGGGAAGCCTTCACACTGTGAAAACTATTTGACAGATACTTTCCGACAGACAGCGTAACACCCATTCAGATGCCTCTCGTTCTCTCTCCCTTTCCTTCCCTCCCTCCTCGGCCGTCATCTCCTTTCTCCCCGCCTTGTTTTCTTTCCCCTTCTTGCCCCATCTCTCCCTCTCTCTCACTCCCTGACTGTTGGGTGATACAGATGGTGCTTTTGAGGACTGTGAATGGGGTCAGGCCGGGTCGGGAGGGGAGGGGGGGGGGTGCAAGGGAGGACCAGACAATAATGTAACGATTCGGCCGGCCCCCCCGGACCAGCAGGGCCATGGAGGAGAGTGAAAGTAAACAATGGTCCGTCGCTGAGGGGGTCACTGGGAGGGGAGAGGGGTGTGCAGGGGGGGGAGGGGGGGTCAGCTACCCGGGTCTTGACACAAGCCGCTGTTGGGAGGTAGCTGAAAACTGTGTGTGGGTGGGTGTACGTGCACACAGGTTGGCTGCAGAGGGGCAAGGAGGTCAGAAGGTAGCAGCACTCCAGTGGTGGCATGCGGTCTACATTTGCAATTTTGTGTTGTGGAAACTCATTACTGCGCCGATCCGTCAGCCCACTGCTTTTGTTTTCTGTATGTCAAGCGTCAAGATGTTTTCTGCCAATAGATATTTAACAAGTTCCCCTCTCCATGCACAGTAGCTACCACCAAGTTAGAGCCAATTCTGCCCAGATTAAAAAAAAAGTAAGGTTAAGTTTTCCAGTAACAGAAATCACGTGTCAGTTCCCTGACAACATGTTGGCCTGCTCTTGGGAAGAGGACGAGTTGTTCGAAGGTCAACTCAGAAACAGTGAATAGCTTCAGTGAAGGAGTTTGCTGTTTGGTATTCTGGCCTTGCTCAAGGTCAGTAGTAGAAACCACTTGTCTAAAATTGCCCTTGAGTCAGGCTGAAAGGGCAATAGTTGTTTAAGTGTCTTTTCAACATATTCCCAGCACATTAAAATGTTCAAAGTGCAATACGTTTTGAGATTTTCCTTTCTTTTGGGCTTGTATTTTATATGATTTCAAACTTAAAATAAACGTCTACTGATCATGGTTTCTTAAAGTTGGGAACACTGCAACATATCTTGTTCATATTTAGGGTATCATACCTCAAACTCCCCTTTTAAGTAGTTGCTGTCAGTTCTCAAGACATTTTGATCATCCGTTTCAGATCATTGTGCTGCAGGCTGCAGTGGACTGTATAGGTTACCATCTGTGCACTGGCAGCATGTGCTGGAGTACAAATGAAGGGGATAGTAGAGTGTGACGGTTGACACATGGCTAAGCAGACCTAAAGATGCCCCATTGATCTAATTGACTGGAGAGGCAGGAATCAATGCTACTGATCAGCAGGCCCCTGAAGTCCAATAATTTGCACAATGCCTTAACTTCTCCAGCTAACCAGATGTTGCTCTTTTTAGCGCTTAATGAAGGCACTGATTTGACCTCAGTGGTACTGCTTGTGAATAAAAGGCAGGACATCTTTTGGTAATACAAACATTTTGTCTCATTAACGGAGTAAATTGTGACCCAAAGCAAAATGATGTAACATTAACGCTAAAACACATTGTAACAGGATAGTCAAATTATAAACGTAATGACGAAACCTAAATAACTTGAGGAAACGAATGCAGCCCTAAGTCGTGTTTGTTTATGTCCGATACCATAAGCCACACCAAATTATGAGAAAAAAAAGTATTTTACGTTCTCATTTTCGGACTCATCTGTATCTGTGACACACAAACAAACATGCATTATACAACCTTAAAACACTTCGACACGTAGTCTATCTAGCCTCTCTCATGGTTTCCCCAACACACTCCATCTGTGGCTTTTGATTGACAGCTGCTGAGAAGAGGAAAGGGACCTTCAGTGCAGGGATGAGAAGGCAGGCTGCAGGGGTCGAGTCCCCGGGCACCGGGGGCTCGCCTCCTCCTCCTCCTCCTCCACCTCTATTCCAGGCCGAGGGGCCCGTGCAGGGGCAGCGAGATGCAGATCGGAAACCTGCATTGTCCGTGAGGCCCTCGCATGTCAAAGCAAAAAGTCAAATAATGTTGTGACATGTTGTGGGAAGTGTAAGTGACGAACACACACATAGAAATGTCCTCTGGCAAGGTGTGCAAAAAAATATACTCGCCGTGCACCAATGTGTCTGTGCGGAACATTTGCATGAGCCACACGAGCAGAGAGGCATTCACACTCCGATAAACACACACACACACACACACACACACACACACACACACACACTACAAACCACTCTATTACTGCCACTCTACTCTGTCCCTCAGCTCAAACGGAGCTATCTGCAGTAAAAGAGGAGACTTTTAAGGGACGATTTCCAGAGAATACGCTGACTTGTCTGCCTTTGCGAGTGTGTGGGCACGGCAATGTATGTATGTGTGTGCGTGTGTGTGTGTGTGTGTGTGTGGTCTGATTTAGCCATGCTTGAGATGGCCACAATACATAACCCACTAGCCATGTGTCTAACTGGTCCTCGTATAGAGATTGTTTTTGTTTTGGGAAGGTTTGCCTTCAGGGAAAGGGTTAGGGAAGAATTAAGATAAGTTTAAGGTTAATGGCTATTGATCAGACAACGCCTCAAAGGAATACATGCATGTCATATCCAGGTCCTCTCATGTATAACAAAATCACAAAGTATCTCCTGACAGAAGGTTTTTTCTTTACTTTGCCTCTCTTTTTTCTGTCGGCCATGTCTCTCTCTTAGAGACTGCTTTTCTGACACTCATTCAGTCTCATGAACACACACATGCAAAATAGGATAACTGTAACTTTGCTTTTTTGTTTGTTTTTGTGGCAATGTGGTGAATGTAAACATAATTAAGTTAATTAAGACTGACCCCTTGAAAAAAACAAGAGCATCAACAAGCTGTTTTATTTTTTAACAAATGTTCTCGTTAAATTTCACCGGCTTTGACAGTTTTAAGATTTAAGATTCACTGACAAAGGTCATTCAAATCTGGCATTTCTGTAATCCTGAGCCATTATTCTATCATATTTAATTGATAGTTGCAGGTAATAACCGTTTCTTAATATACTGTATGGTGGAGGCCATCAACAACTTCAAACTTCAGAATTATAACTCTAAAATGAAAATGAAAGTCGTTGAGTGGCTGAAACTATGACATACTTATCAAGGCACAAGCTTTTTGTCCCCAAAATTACGATTAAACTGAGTAGTTTAGTGGATCGTTGAAGGGAGAAAATCATTTTGATATTGAGTTTTCTCAGGTTCAAGCCTGCCCAGACAAGATACAATTCCATTCAGCTGCAGCTAAACATGTCTTTCTAAACTTGGCTGCAGAAAGCAGTATCGTTCTCTAAGAGGTGTAATCTTAAGTCAGCGGGGCCCAGATATGTGCATGAATATTGCAGGAGGGTGGTTGCATTGCAGCTGAAGCAGCAGCACAGAATCTGTGCACACCCAGTTAATCTCAGGAGGAAATAACAAGGGGACTTTTCACCACCTGGTGAAACAATGGAATAAAAGCAATTACCTCAGCTAGTTCTGAATGTATCCAAGTCATATGGAAAACTGAGCCACCACAGTAACTAGTTATTGTATTTGTTTGTAACACACTTAATTTCCTGCATGAAAACAAACAGTAAAAGCTCAAAAGCTAAAAAAGCAACATACAGTAATCGTTTCCATTAGCACATTACCAGTGACAATACAATATATAATTGTATTTTCTGCCTAAAATTTCGATAAATATCAGTTTTATGTCAGCTAAAAAGAAACCAAAAAATATAAAATCCTCTTTTCATCCAAAATGCATGACAGTGTAGGCAGTTACAAGGAGGGTATTACTGAAAAGTTCTCATCCAAAGTCGTTACTTTTCTAAAAGGATTTTAAACTAACAATGTATACCAGTAAAAATGACCTTATTCTGTAGATAATTGAAACGATGAATGACCAACAGTTCGACCTTTAAATAAATTTCAAACATAATGGCTTTTGAACATTCAAAATACATGCTCACAGTAAAAGTGTCCTTCGGAGTACAATGTCCCTTTGTGGGTGGATGTGCAGAAGGGCCATTGGGAAAATCATTTAAAGACAGGTGTAAATATTGCTGTTGCGTGTACTGTTTTAGGCAGAGTGAGGATGGAGGGAATAAAGAGATAAAGGCACAGATGATGGCAATAAAGGGAAAGAAAAGCGGTTGCACCCTTACATGCAAATCACTGGCTTTGTGTGTAGCCTCTGCCCATCAGTACTTGTTGCTTTACCAGATCTACAGAGTTCGATGGAATAAAAATGCTCTTTGTTGATTTTGTGATACAGTTTATTCTGCTGTAGTATAAAGATGTGTGACATTTCTGCAGGTCATGGTGAAGTGCACCGGTTGCTTTTCTCTGATTCAAGTGAGTATAGACGTCAGCCTACACTTTCCATTTCCATTTTATTCATGTTTGAGCATCTGTTTTTATGTACACACAAAGATAACCAACCCTTTTATCCAGAGCTTCAAAACCTGTCCCTCTCATTCACAAATGCAATGTGTTGCAACACTCTGGAGCACTGGTGAACAATGCAAAAACCTAAAACCTGTGTAAGCATGACCACAATCTTTCCTTAACCTTCAAAAGTTATGTCCTTTCATAATGTTGGGGGCTTACAAGAGACAGCTCGAAAAGAAAATAACTCTCTCAATCAAAGCGGCAGTGGCCGAGAGTATTGGTCACTCAATGCAACTCTGTAGCATCTTTTCAGCTGACCCTTCTTGCCTGGTGAAGGCATGTTTTTGTTTTCTTCTTTCTTCAGATCAGTACTCCTTATGAGTCCTAATTCATGAACTGAGTTTGATGTGCACAAGTACTAATTATTAAAGTTATTAGTTGTACTTATTTAACATATCTAAACACTCTGAGGTTTAGTTTTTCATGTGGTTCTGAGGTTTGACCACTCAGAACCACTCTCACAGGCAGCCATGCTGCACAATGAACTGCATGTTAGGGTGCCTGCAGAATACAGGCCTAATTAGTTTTTTCTGTCTTTAGGCCATAACTGTTTCAAAGTTCAAAGTTGTGCCCTGGCAAAGTGGTTTGAAAAATAATTGCATTTTTATAATGTTTTTTTTTTAAATGAATTAATCTTTTTTGTCTCTACCTTTGCTGGCACTTTTGAATTGTTCATAACTTGCAAAGATCAAATTACAGATAGTACCCCGAATGTAGCATACATAGTCAGAGACTTTGCATTAGATGTGAATCTTTTTTTGGACGTTATTACTCTGCTCTATGACTTGCCTCCTAATCCATGGAAGGACCACACTCAAGATCTTGAAACATTTGTAATCATGTCCTCTCTCTTTTGTTGTCTTACCTCAGAACAAGTGGTGAGACTTATTGTATTGTGTACTAAACAAATAAACAATTGTATCACTGTTTGTAAAAGACAATCCCAATACACTCCTCTTATTCACGGATTTGTGACATATGAAGACTGATCAGCTCATCCGTCGCCTTGTAGAGAAGACAGCGTTATGTACATGTGTCATTGACACCTACAAGTAAGCATGAAGAGAATCACATAACATCCCAACCGAGCTCACCAGGGGTTCTTCGATTCAAGGACAAAGCTTTGCATTAAGGTCATATCAGAGAAAGGATAGTTGCACATTGAAGGCAATGAAAATGTTACTTGCGTTCACATTTGAACTCCAAAAAATGTAAAACAAATAATGACATGTTGGTGTGTTTGGTGGGTTATATGAGAGATTATTTATTATCCAGGCACTGTAGCTACCAGGGGCTCCGCTGGTTACCTCACGGTGACGACAAGACTCTCAGAAGTCACTGCACCTGGCCAACTATAATCCTGCATTCCCCCCACCGAAAACCACCATTTACACTTCGGTTTCTGTATGAATTAAAGTTGTTATGAGGAATTTTTGACTGTTATGAAACAGTCTCTTTTTAATACTGATGCCTCGAGATGATCGACATATGTAAATTGCACCATCAGCGAAAGATTGGCTATTTAGTCATTGCAAAAATAATAATAGCAGCATCTTAATGATGTGCTAAACACTGAGATAGAGACACAGCTATTCATTTGTTTGATCCAAAGCACCAGTGTGTGTCTCAAGACTGCATATAGATGTTACACTTCAGCTCAAACAACCTCAGCCTTGCTTCCCAATCCATGGACCACAGCCTCAACCACAATTAAAGTTACATTTTCCACGACCCTGTAAACCAACGGGTGTGATAGGTTTGTCTGATTTTATCTGCTGTGTTGTGGTCAAACAGAACTGGACAAACATTTAAACGTGCTGTCCGCAAGAGCAGGATGAATATTCTCTTCCTGGGACGAGCAACTGGCTCTACATCTTCGTCTCAGCCAAAGCTCACATGCAACATGTGGAGGGAAAGAGGGAGAGCTAAGGTGCATTGCCGTCTGTATATCCTCTGTCAAGTTCTTTATCCTCACGTTCAATCACTGTGCTTTTATATCAATGTGATTGGCAGCCACGAGAGCCTTATGAACACCTGGCTCTGTCAAAAGGATGTTCATTTCACAAGCTGGTCTTTGTGGGGCTTTGCCCGGCAACATGGCTGCAAGATGGAATCACCCAGAGAGAAAACTCTGTGAGCAGATCCCACTCATTCTTCACCTCTCCAGCACACCACAGAGCCTCATAGAGAGAGTGGCAGCAGCTATGTGCATGTGTGTGCATATGTGAAGGTAGATTTTGTAACCATAAATGACAAAATATGTGTGTGTGTGTGTGTGTGTGTGTGTGTGTGTGTGTGTGTGTGTGTGTGTGTGTGTGTGTGTGTGTTTCTACAGTATGTGCTGGGGGATTGGTTTGCATAACAAGCAAATGTGTGTGTTTCTACGCGTGTGCGTGCGTACGCTGTGGTAGACATGTAGGAGATGTGAGAAGGTAGAGGTGCAGATGAAGGACATGTGGGAGAGAGAGGGAAGCGACAGCGAGAGAGAAAGTTGGTGGAGGGGTTTATAATGGGGCACAGCAGACGCCGGGCCCTGGCCCTAATTGATCTCTGGGTAATGCAGAGGGCCCAGCCTCGGGGGCCACTGGAGGGGTCATTAGGATGCAAATATACCAGCGTGTTCCTCCTGCACACATTAGACAGACACACTGACAAAGGAGGGAGCTACAGAACGAAGAGGGACAGGGGAGGCAGAGAAGCGGGGTCTGCCTCTTTCTGTCATTCACCTTCTGATCTTGCTTTTTGTCCTCCTTATTGTGTTTAACCTGCTGTATGATAGAATGTCAGCTTTTCTGTTGTTCTATCTAAATGTGCCGCTGCCTCGACCAGATCTCACTTGCTAGATTCTTGCTCTCGATATTTGGCAGGTGCGGGTCCAACAACTACAAGTACCGGTACATATTCTAATGCCAATATATTCCCATGGTCATATTGCATTGTGACTTTACAATTTTTTGAGATGTCGGAATCAAAGTATTTATTTGCATAGGCTCCTTGCTCTAAACTGTATTGGCTGCCAGATACATTATTTGGAGTATTACAATCTCAAGTAATGTTCATTTAGCGGTGTTCAGAGATGCTGCGTGCCGGACTTTGGATGGTGTAGTTATTTTTATCATATTGGGGTAAAAATGAAATGGTATGGCAATATGATGAAGAATTATTCTATATTCTATATATTAAAATATTCAGAAATGTAAAACCTGACCAAATCTTTTAAACACAGTGATAGCTATTTGCAGAAATGCATGATGGCCTTTAATTATACAAGTATTGAGTGGGCAGCCTGATTTCTAAAATACATATTTAAAACTTTGGAATCTAATTTCAAACATCGGTTTGGAGATGGAGGATTTCTATTTCCATGTATTGTGTTTATTCAACTAAAAAGCCAATCATGTCCTTCCACTCAAACAAACCTGGACCTCTGCCCTTTTTGAGGACGCATGCTGGGTATCCAAATGCTGGTGCCCCGCCTCTTGTACACATGTCTCTCATTATTTGTCTTTTTCATGTCTCCATTTTTTTAAAGACAAAAGCTGAGGATATCCGTGGCAGGGGTTGGCGGCTAGAGGCCAGCAAGAGTGCGGATCGTTTTTTCATTCTCCCTTAATTGACGTGAACAGTTCTTTTGACCCTAATTAGCGCTCTGTAATCTCTCATTTGCATATCACAAAGGCAACAGCATTTGCATATTTGTAAACGAGATGGGCCCTGCATCTGCATGCATTCCCTTGTTTCCTTGCCTTTATTCTTCGCCCCTCGCCTTTCTCTCCGTCTCTCTCATCATCTCTCTCCCTCTCACATGGGTACCATGCCAGAAAGTGGCAGCCACAACAGGGCAACATGCAGACAGGGACAAGAGGCACTGGTAGTTTGGCACACGCCTTGGCACGGGCTCTGACAAGGAGAAATTGAGGCAAAAAAGGACGAGGAAGCACGTTTGAAAGAGTTTGTGGCTGCAGAGAAGTTAGGGAGAATATGAGAGAAAACTGCAAAATTAGGGCACAAAGGAGACACATTATTGAGTTTTAGGCAGAGTGAGGATGGAGGGAATAAAGAGATAAAGGCACAGATGATGGCAATAAAGGGAAAGAAAAGCGGTTGCACCCTTACATGCAAATCACTGGCTTTGTGTGTAGCCTCTGCCCATCAGTACTTTCACGTTGCTTCCTTCTCTTAACATCTTTGTCTAGCTAACATACATCTGTTCTCCTGGAACATCTTCTCATCTGTTATTCTTACTCCACATCTTCTCTGTGTTGTCCCTCCCTCAAAAAAACAGATGCAACAGCCAAACAAACAAGCTCAAACGGATGAAGTGCTCACAGACTGGTATTCACACTATCTTCATGTCATCACCTTCATTTCCCCTCATTCAAAAAAGCTCTATTAACAGGATTCTTCTCGCGTAGCTGTTTGCTCTGCAATGCTCATTATTGGTAATCACTACCACTTAGTGCCAGTTGTTGCAAGTCACTATTGACGCTGTAAACGGCCACATCAAATTGGCCGCTTGTCTTTTGCTCTTTCCTTTTTCATTTCTGTGATGCATTCATTGCTTTTTTCAAAGTGTGCACTGTCTTACAAGGTCATTGCATTCATCAAAAATGTCCGAATCCCAAGGTGAGATAAAGGGATCTAACTGTTGCCGGGTGTCAGTGAGATCCCTCCCTTCTGTCGGCATCCTTCACTGTCCTCCAGCAGTACCTGTTTCATTTCAACATTACTTTTTTTGGTCCAAATAGAGGCTGCCACCGATGTGCCGACAGGTATACTGACATCTCTTTCTCTGTCTCCCTCTCTCTCCCTCTGACCGCTCTCCTCCTCCCCTTGTCAGTCCTGACCCTAGCGACGCAGCGCTCTATTACTATGGTAATGGAGGCTAATTGAATGGCCGAGGTGTAATGGAGAAGACAACACAGCCTACATTATGATAAGGAGCCTAGACAATAGCCCCACGTCCAGGGTCACCACTCGCCAATAAGGTGGGCTTAAAGGGGGATAGATGTCCTCCATGCCCTTTCCCTTTCCCACTCCCCCCCCCCCCCCATCCCCATCATCTTTTCTTGTGTTTGTTGCTGGCTTTCTCTCGTTCTTCCCCACTGTCTTTTTACCCCTAAGGATCTGGACCGTGCGAGGCTTTGGATCTTAACCCTAGTGCTTATCGTTCAGGATTGTCATGGAGTTATAGGCACACATGTAGTGTGTGGGTAGATACTATAGCACCATAGGTAGGAGTTTCAGCGTGTTTCAGCGGTGTCTATTGGTGGGCGGGGAGGTGGAGATCTGCTCACGCAGGTATGATGAAAAATGTAATGGGGACGAATCGTTGTTTTCCATCCCATCCATCGTTGCCTCGAGGCCGGGGAGCTGGGGAAGTGAGCGGGCATTCATTTGCGCTCATTCTACGGGTCCTCTAATGTATTCAACAGGGAAAGGTACTCTGTCAAACGTGAAAGCGAGAGGGTCCGCTTGTGTTTCCTTTTTTGCATACGTGAGATCATCTCCTGATTGCAGTGTTTTGGGACAATGTAGTTGTAAACGCTGTGCTTTCCCCATTTTGACGCTCTAAATATTCACACGGAATATAAACACCAGACACGCCGTGAATGAATGCATTGAAACAAGCAACCACATATTGCAGGGGAGGAATAAAAGAAGCAGAAAATGCTGCAGCAAACTTTTAGTTTTGAAATGGATATGTTTTAGCAAGCAATTAGATCACCATTTAAATTGCAATTTTTAGGTTTGTGGTGTTCTATCATTTCTGGATGAGCTGCAAAGAAGCTCTGATTAATGCTAATTTGGGTTCTTAAACAGCTTCCATTATGGTTTGCTCTGGCAAAAGGGCAACAATATGTTTTTTTTCCAACAAGGAGAAGTGTTTCTGTGAGGTGGCCCCAAATTCACTAACTGAATAACATTAAAGAGAGAACGTAGAAGGGAGAAAGTGCTGCTCCCTTTAATTTTGGTTATGTTGTGGAAATTGCATCGCCTTTGCAATTAGCCCGGTGCAGCGAGGGAGTCCGTGTTTATGTGTACTTAAAGAGATAAAAGAATATGGTGAGGGATCAGAGAAGAGGCTGTTTAAGTGTTGTGAGGTTAGACGCAGCATCTACCCATCTGATACTTTACTGTTTTTTCTACTGTTTTTTCTACCTTTTGTGTGTGTGTGTGTGTGTGTGTGTGTGTGTGTGTGTGTATGTGTGTGTGTGTGGCAAAATGTGTACTGAAAACACAGCAGGAACTACCACAGAGGTGGTTTTGAGTACTTTGCCAGGTGTTTGTTGTCTGCAGACAGATTTTGTGACCACGATAGCATCGCAACCGAGCAAGATGAAGTCACGAAACTCTACAGGCGTGTAGTTGATATCTAAGTAAGCGCTAAGTTCCAAGATGGTGCAAACACTGTTTAGTCACACGGATAAGGACAGAGAAGCATTTATTGCGCAAACAATCCGTTTCTTCACTGTCTCAAATCCTCCTCAGACTAATTCAATTGGACGTTCAGCAGCGTGACCCGGTCCATCGTTGGGCGGTCTGGCTATTTTTGCCCTTGGTTGGTATGCCACCAGCGTTGGAACGTCAGAGGTAACCAGCTGTTTTCAGTTCTGTGTTTTAGTTCCTTTGTGCCCAGGTGAACTGCTGACACTCATGTTTGACACAATTGTGTCATTTTTGTTTGCACCGACTGGTCAGCCACCTGCCATATCCGCCATATTACTCATCATTTAACACCCAAGTGGTCCTCAAATCACTCCTCGCAGTCTTACACTTCAATTATCTTTCCACATAGTCAATTACAGTGAAGTATAATGGTAATTTAAGAAAAAGTTGCATTTGTGTAACAGCTACAAGCACATTCCTGAGCTAAATGTCTTTTCTTTCAGCCTCACTGACTGAATTACTGCTTGAATCTACAACTGTTTACTCAGAGTCCTCTTCCTCTCGACCCACTCCTTATCTCTCCTCCGCCCTCCCCACCCACCAAATGCCCTCTGCCAGTATGCCTCTCACCTTTAGCCACCCTCTGCACTTTGTTGATGTGAAACTCCCCGACCTGAGAGATCCAGCAGCCATGCATAAAACATGTCCTACAGTGCTTGCGCTGCTACTCAGGGCTAACCACGTTTTCCTTTAGCATTTATACAAAGTGCTATCTTCTTTGACTTTTCAAAACCCACAGAAAGAACTTTCAGAAGTTGGGCTCTGCTTTGGCTTTTAGAGCCTCGGAAGTCTCTAAGGTGAGCTAGAGAAAAGGGGAAGAAAGAGTGTGAAATAATGACAGCGAGGTGGACAGAGGGTGGTTTCTTTAAAAAACAGACCTTCACAGACACACTGGGTCCTGTTCGAACCCCTGCTTGGTCTTGGCAGCAGGGTCAAGCGGGCTGCACTTCCCAATATCAGCACTACCCCAGTGAGCAGAGCATCAGTGAGGAAAAATAGAGAATAAAAGCGTCAGAGGGAGTGAGGCAGAGAGGGAGACATGGAAGATGAGGGATGGAAAAGAAGAGAGGGAGCCATTTGAAGCCATCTCCTGTCGGAGGTCTGGGTATCCTCCACCTCTCTGCTTCACTCTCTACCTCCTCCTCCTCTTCATCGTGTTGTTGCTGTGTTTGCCTCCCCTGCTGAGGGCCCACTCGCGCCCCCCTGCCTCAACCCCATATTGGATCTCAGTAGGCATTTTGTGCTTTTAAATGAATAGGCAAATGAGAAACAGGGTCCAATCGAAGGAGGGGGAGGACGGGTAGGGGTAGCAGAGGGGGAGACGAGTAGCAGGGAAGCGGAGGCAATCGGGTCTCTGGGCGGAAACACAAGCCCCCACCCTTCACCCTAACCCCCCCCCCCCCCCCCCCACACACACACACACACACACACACCTACACACAACCACTCAAACACACATACACTCAAATGTCAGGGGTGGTTAAGAGCCTGGGGGATGGCACCTCATTTCAATATGGCCTCCTGCCGGGCGCCCCTGATGCAGCGACCGGGAGACCCCTGCTCAGAGGCCCACTGATCTGTGATAAAAGCTGCCCCTGCATCCTCATCATCCTCTTCCAACTTCAGAATCCAATTTCAACTCCTCCAAATTGCTTATCGGTCTTTTTTCTTTCGGTACACTGCACCCCCCCTGTACGAGGACACATTTGTTTGAGGTCATATTGTGCCTGATATTTGCTTCTTTGAATGAACCTGAAAAGGATAACTTCGGTTTATTAGGCCTATTCTTTAGTTTG